>CAKAOJ020000121.1:1590000-2790000 GCA_916701645.2 Sebastolobus alascanus
TTTCTGACCACATTTGAGGTGCATCTGGTCAACCTGCTCAGAGGAGTACATCAACATATAAAACATATCATTTCCAGTTGTCAGTAGGGGGCGCTATGAGTGGACTTAATGTTGACATGTAAATTTCGTCAGGCATGGACCCTTATCATGTCAAAGAAATTTGGGGCAGATTGGACCATGTACAGTGGAGTTACAACAACTTCCTGTTTCATGGCGAATGGCCTAAAATGGCCGCCACGCCACGAAAAGGTCGTTCGAAGAAAATCAGGGTTTGAATTACTTTAGATGGTCCTGACCAAATTTCAAGTGCATGGACCCTAATTATGGCCCTGATCCATTAAAGTGGCAGAATGAAAGTGATAGGAAAAAGCCCTATGACTTAAAATCCTGTGTGTGTGTGTGTGTGTGTGTGTGTGTGTGTGTGTGTGTGTGTGTGTGCGCAGAGACTGATCAGACAGACAGTATCTGTATAGGCTTAAATATAATTTAAACTTGTACAGTTAAAAAGAGCTTAAGAGCAATGCACCAATCAGAGACAGGCAGAGACTGATGGAGATCTAATCAGCCAATCAGAGACAGGCAGAGATTGATGGAGATCTAATCAGTCAATCAGAAACACCTGTTTGTGTCTGAAAGTGCTGAGTTATGGTTGGGAATGACTGGTGAAAACACAGAGAAGGTACTACCTGAAAAAGACCCGTCATTTAAAAACTATAAGGTGTAGAGCTGAAATCTCTTCAGTTTGAGCACGTCAAGACCTTGATGAAGATGTAGACGTGTCATTTGTGTGGATAAAGTTAAAAATGACTGCGAGCTGGCAGTTTCAAAAGTCTCCACAGTTGACTTTTTTTCAAGACGATTAGATGTGAATTTACATTGCAGTGGATGAGAGGACGAAGGGATCACTCGGTGCTTTGATGGAAATAAATCCCTAACTGTAACACCTATTGATGAAATGGGCACATTATCTGAAAGAAGACAAGCATACCTACGTTTTGAGGTATTAATTGTGTATGAGGAGTGAAAATTGTGGTCTAGGCAGCAATTTGTTTGGAAAATTTTCAAAAGATTTTCAAACAACCTCTCACTCTAGCGATGATGTCACTCACTCTAAAAGTTAACGACCCACGCAATACACACCCATTATAAAATCTGAAACGGTCTGAAAATTTCACAAAACGTAAACTGCGATTTCGTGAAAACCGTGCCAGCTATCAAAATGCCCATTTGGCCAAATAACGTCCCATGTCTGGTGACCCATTTAAAGTGTTAATCATGATTCTACGTTAAAGTATGGCGACTCTGTAGGGCCCCAAAGAGGAGTGTTTTTGAGCTCTCTTCACGTCGATTTGCAATGCATTCCTATGGAGAAAAAAAACGCGCTTTTGCGTGATTTTTTCGGAATCCGCTGTGCGAATCTCTTAGAAAAGTCATAGCACACGATTCCCGATCATTCCGCACGTTTTGATGTACTTTTTTTACAGGTGTTGGCAACGCTCCGGGAGGAGTAGCACGGCAAAGTTTTAGGCGGAAGATGAAGAATAAGAATAAACGACAAGTAGAACTAGAAAATTTCGCAAGAAATTTTGACCAGTGTGCCTGGTGCTGGTGCCGGGTCGGAGAGTGGGATGGTGGGGGGGGATTCAGACCGTCTAAGGTCCATAGCTAGGTCATCACTGTAGGACTATTCACTGATATATAATGTTTCCATAGTTTTTAAAATGCCTACATTTGCTCTGATTGGCTAATGTTAATTTGAGAGAAGACGAGGAGCTTCGCTCCTCTTATTACTGTATATGCTGATATATATTTTTTGTCATGTCCTCCTAATCTCTGTATTTGACACACACACACACACACACACACACACACACACACACACACACACACACACACATACACAGACTGCATGCGTGTCTGTCACTGGTTGCCATGGTGATTGGGGGGCCGTGAGGAGTGGTGGGGGGAGGGACAGAAATCATCTTAAGACAGGTTAGACTGATTTTGAATAAAACAACATAGTTTCATCAAGGTCTTGAGGCTTTTTCTGACCACATTTGAGGTGCATCTGGTCAACCTGCTCAGAGGAGTACATCAAAATATAAAACATATAATTTCCAGTTGCCAGTAGGGGGTGCTATGAGTGTGACTCAATGTTGACATGTAAATTTCGTCAGTCATGGACCCTTATCATGTCTGAGAAATTTTGGGCAGATTGGACCATGTACAGTGGAGTTACAACAACTTCCTGTTTCATGGCGAATGGCCTAAAATGGCCGCCACGCCACGGCAAGGTCGTTCGATGAAAACTCAGGGTTTGAATAACTTGTCATCCTTAAGGTCTTTAGATGGTCCTGACCAAATTTCAAGTGCATGGGCCCTAATCATGGCCCTGATCCATTAAAGTAGCAGAAGGAAACTGTGTGTGTGTGTGTGTGTTTGTGTGTGTGTGTGTGTGTGTGTGTGTGTGTGTGTGTTTGTGTGTGTGTGTGTGTGTGTGTGTGTGTTTGTGTGTGTGTGTGTGTGTGTGTGTCTGTGTGTGTGTGTGTGTGTGTGTGTGTGTGTGTGTGTGTGTGTGTGTGTGTGTGTGTGTGTGTGTGTGTGTGTGTGTGTGTGTGTGTGTGTGTGTGCAGAGACTGATCAGACAGACAGTATCTGTATAGGCTTAAATATAATTTAAACTTGTACAGTTAAAAAGAGCTTAAGAGCAATGCACCAATCAGAGACAGGCAGAGACTGATGGAGATCTAATCAGTCAATCAGAAACACCTGTTTGTGTCTGAAAGTGCTGAGTTATGGTTGGGAATGACTGGTGAAAACACAGAGAAGGTACTACCTGAAAAAGACCCCTCATTTAAAAACTATAAGTTGTATAGCTGAAATCTCCTCAGTTTGAGCACCTCAAGGCTTTGATGAAGATGTAGACGTGTCATTTGTGTGGATAAAGTTAAAAATGACTGCGAGCTGGCAGTTTCAAAAGGCTCCAAAGTTGACTTTTTTTCAAGACTTTTAGATTTAAATTAACATTGCAGCGGATGAGAGTAAGAAGGAATGTCTTGGTGCTTTGAAGGACATAAATCCCAAACTGTAATACCTACTGCTGAAATGGGCACATTATCTGAAAGAAGACAAGCATACCTACGTTTTGAGGTATTAATTGTGTATGAGGAGTGAAAATTGTGGTCTAGGCAGCAATTTGTTTGGAAAATTTTCAAAAGATTTTGAAACTACCTCTCACTCTAGCGATGATGTCACTCACTCTAAAAGTTAACGACCCACGCAATACACACCCATTATAAAATCTGAAACGGTCTGAAAATTTCACAAAACGTAAACTGCGATTTCGTGAAAACCGTGCCAGCTATCAAAATGCCCATTTGGCCAAATAACGTCCCATGTCTGGTGACCCGTTTAAAGTGTTAATCATGATTCTACGTTAAAGTATGGCGACTCTGTAGGGCCCCAAAGAGGAGTGTTTTTGAGCTCTCTTCACGTCGATTTGCAATGCATTCCTATGGAGAAAAAAGTCGCGCTTTTGCGCGATTTTTTCGGAATCCGCTGCGCGAATCTCTTAGAAAAGTCATAGCACACGATTCCCGATCATTCCGCACGTTTTGATGTATTTTTTTTACAGGTGTTGGCAACGCTCCGGGAGGAGTAGCGCGGCAAAGTTTTAGGCGGAAGCAGAATAAGAAAATAAACGACAAGTCGAATAATATACCAGTGTGCTTTGCACAGGCTTTGCCTGTGCTACAAGCCACACTGGAATAATATACCAGTGTGCTTTGCACAGGCTTTGCCTGTGCTACAAGCCACACTGGAACTAGAAAATTTCGCAAGAAATTTTGACCAGTGTGCCTGGTGCTGGTGCCGGGACGGTGGGGGCGGATTCAGACCGTCTGAGGTCCATAGTGAGGGTATCACTGTAGGAGTATTCACTGATATATAATGTTTCCATAGTTTTGAAAATGCCTACATTTGCTCTGATTGGCTAATGTGAATTTGAGAGAAGACGAGGAGCTTCGCTCCTCTTATTACGGTATACGCTGATATATATTGTTTGTCATGTCCTCCTAATCTCTGTATTTGACACACACACACACACACACACACACACACACACACACACACACACACACACACACACACACACATACACAGACTGCATGCTGTCTGTCACTGGTTGCCATGGTGATTGGGGGGCCGTGAGGAGTGGTGCGGGGAGGGACAGAAATCATCTTAAGACACGTTAGACTGATTTTGAATAAAACAACATAGTTTCATCAAGGTCTAGAGGCTTTTCTGACCACATTTGAGGTGCATCTGGTCAACCTGCTCGGAGGAGTACATCAAAATATAAAACATATCATTTCCAGTTGTCAGTAGAGGGCGCTATGAGTGGACTTAATGTTGACATGTAAATTTCGTCAGGCATGGACCCTTATCATGTCAGAGAAATTTGGGGCAGATTGCACCATGTACAGTGGAGTTACAACAACTTCCTGTTTCATGGCGAATGGCCTAAAATGGCTGCCACGCCACGGCAAGGTCGTTCGATGAAAACTCAGGGTTTGAATAACTTTAGATGGTCCTGACCAAATTTCAAGTGCATGGACCCTAATTATGGCCCTGATCCATTAAAGTGGCAGAATGAAAGTGATAGGAAAAAGCCCTATGACTTAAAATCCTGTGTGTGTGTGTGTGTGTGTGTGTGTGTGTGTGTGTGTGTGTGTGCAGAGACTGATCAGACAGACAGTATCTGTATAGGCTTAAATATAATTTAAACTTGTACAGTTAAAAAGAGCTTAAGAGCAATGCACCAATCAGAGACAGGCAGAGATTGGTGGAGCTCTAACAAGCCAATCAGAGACAGGCAGAGATTGATGGAGATCTAATCAGTCAATCAGAAACACCTGTTTGTGTCTGAAAGTGCTGAGTTATGGTTGGGAATGACTGGTGAAAACACAGAGAAGGTACTACCTGAAAAAGACCCGTCATTTAAAAACTATAAGGTGTAGAGCTGAAATCTCTTCAGTTTGAGCACCTCAAGACCTTGATGAAGATGTAGACGTGTCATTTGTGTGGATAAAGTTAAAAATGACTGCGAGCTGGCAGTTTCAAAAGTCTCCACAGTTTAGTTTGTGTTGAAGACCTTTAGAGGTGAATTAACACTACAGCGGATCAGAGCGACGAAGGGGACTCTTGGTGCTTTGAAGGACATAAATCCCAAACTGTAACACCTATTGCTGAAATGGGCACATTATCTGAAAGAAGACAAACATACCTACGTTTTGAGGTATTAATTGTGTATGAGGAGTGAAAATTGTGGTCTAGGCAGCAATTTGTTTGGAAAATTTTCCAAAGATTTTGAAACTACCTCTCACTCTAGCGATGATGTCACTCACTCTAAAAGTTAACGACCCACGCAATACACACCCATTATAAAATCTGAAACGGTCTGAAAATTTCACAAAACGTAAACTGCGATTTCGTGAAAACCGTGCCAGCTATCAAAATGCCCATTTGGCCAAATAACGTCCCATGTCTGGTGACCCGTTTAAAGTGTTAATCATGATTCTACGTTAAAGTATGGCGACTCTGTAGGGCCCCAAAGAGGAGTGTTTTTGAGCTCTCTTCACGTCGATTTGCAATGCATTCCTATGGAGAAAAAAAACGCGCTTTTGCGTGATTTTTTCGGAATCCGCTGCGCGAATCTCTTAGAAAAGTCATAGCACACGATTCCCGATCATTCCGCACGTTTTGATGTACTTTTTGTACAGGTGTTGGCAACGCTCCGGGAGGAGTAGCACGGCAAAGTTTAGGCAGAAGTCAGAATAAGAATAAGCCCGGAGGATAATATACCAGTGTGCTTTGCACAGGCTTTGCCTGTGCTTCAAGCCACACTGGAACTAAAATGCTGGAGAGAACATATGATATAGATACTGTATAATATTTGCAGCAAAGACAGCTGGGGCACATTTTGGCCAGAAAAAAAAAAAAAACACATCAAAGCGATCCAGCAGTGTGCATGCCATACACGAATAACAGTGGGAACCAGATGAGTCCCAAAAGGGAAAAAATCCAGTCCCTTGTTGGATTCTTACCATCCCAGAAACCGTCTCTAATTAGTGACAAGGCTGCTCCCAGGGAGCTGATGAGAAATATTTGCGTTTCATTATTTTGGCACGAAAAAGAAAAAAAAAGGACGAATTAAATATGGTTTGAAAATCAAGCAGAGCCACATCACTTGGACAAGTTGGGAAGAGGTTTTGAGGGCATCATTAAGGGTCCTCTCACTCTTTCTGTTATGTTGTTATTGCTTTTCGAATGCATCTCAGGCCACACTAGTAGAACACCTACCAGTGAGGGGAGTAAACAGATGCTAGTCCTGACTAAGCAATTCTTCACACCCTTGCCTCCAAATCCAAAAGTTATGGGAAGAAGGGAAAAAAAAAAAAAACAAGATTATACTCTCTTCATCCCTTTAAAACCATTCTAAGGCGCTGTCGGATTGAATATCATTAAACCTTTTTATTTCTTTTCATTTCTCTTTTCTTCTGTCGACAGCTAGTTGTCATAAACCGCCACCAAACCCCCACGAGGCCCCCTAGTGCAGTCAGACGGAGTACAAAGCAATCATATCTGCTGATTAAAGCTCTAATGCATTCTGCTGCGTGGGGCTGGGCCCTGCATCATTAATGAAGAGCAGATATTATATCCTGTTTACAGGGAGAAGGGAGGCAGCTCATATTAAGCATTAGCGCTCCCCTTGCACTACTTCCACCCACACGCTGAGAGGGCAGCATGCCCCTGGCTCAACAAACGACCTGCAGGTAGTCTGTGGTAGGTGGAGCAAGAATGACGCATACTAAGAAGGCTGCATCTCAGACGCTGCCTCATGACATCAGCGAGCAAACGCTGCTGGGCAAAACCTGACGCTGGTTTGATTCAGAGTGTGTGTTTGCATATTTTTGCAGGTATGGACAGTAAGAGATGTTACCCACAATGTTATATGACTAATCTGAGGTGTGAGGTCCCCTCTCCTCTTACTTCCCCATTATTCTCCCTCTTCCTCTGTCTCTCCTGGCATCGGCCCAGTGGACGTAGGGGCCAAGTGGTCAGCCTCTGAGGAGGGACACCCGCTCGGCATGGTGCTCGGGACAAACACTGCAGCAGCGTTTCCTCTGCTCTACCCATCTGTTGGTTTTGGCCCCACTCCTCTGGACCGCAGCACAGATCTGGCCGGGCTTTAGCAAACACTCTTGTACAGCAGCCAGACCACTTTACACAGGACTTTTCTGTAAGTACTGTCGGCAGCAATTAAATGTGGGAATGGAGCTGGAAGTTTGGTCTTTGGACAGTGGGATGGCTGAAACATCGGGGAAAGATCATTCCCACGATAAATCCTATTTACGACCTTCCCCTGGGGAACCGTGTTCCTCTGATGCTCTTCTAAAATAATATGACATGAGCATGGATGTACAAGTCAGGACATTTAGTTGAACAAAGAACAAACTCGAAAAGGGAGTTTGTGTTCCCTTGCACAATCCTTCACATCACACTGATATGTGTGAGTCCCACTGGCAATCAATTTAAGGATTGGAGGGCCATTGTGTCAGCGACTGATTAATATACAGAGAGTTAATCATTATTGGATACTCTAATTGGATTATCTTCCAAGAACACAAAAACGGACTAATTATTCATCAGGAGCGCTCTCGTGTAAACACTGTCTCATTTTTCCTCTGATTTGTACTTCCCCTCAGCCTTTCTTACCTCCTGAGCCACATCAACATAGTTGAAGTCAAGTAAACAGTGACAATGAAATCATGAGACAAATCATTTGAGTCATCTGAATATAAAACAGCAGCGAGCCCAAGAGCAGTCTGCGCTATGACAATCTAATTACAAAACTTCACTGGAGCAGAAAAGAGGAGAGGAGAGGAGAGGAGAGGAGAGGAGAGGAGAGGAGAGGAGAGGAGAGGAGAGGAGAGGAGGAGAAGAAGATGACTCTTTTAGATTCCGAGCAGCTCTTTTCCCCTGCAATTGCATTACTTTAAAAAGCCTGCCCTTTAATTTATCTGTATCTTCTAGCACAGGTAATTTCTGAGTGCAGAGCAGGGAATCATACAGACACTCAATCGATAAAAAGGAGCCACAAGGAGGCAACAGAAGTGATTGCTTCAACCTACGAAAGACAGCTAGAGGATACGAGCTGTTCCTCAGATAATTTTCATGTGGAATCAAAAACACAGTAACAGACAGAAAAACTGCAGCTACTGGATGACTTACCTGTACGGCGTTACCAGACAACGGGGCCAAATGGGCGACAGCATGAAAAGAAAGAGAAGGACAGACGTCAGTGACACTGAAGAAGAATGTGGACCTGATACTGTCATTTGTTGTCTCATAAATCTACTGTAAAGCAAGGAAAGGTGGGCTGTGAGTGGTTATTAGGAGAATGTGTGAACCACACTGAACATTAACGCAATGTTTTAACGGGCTCAGGAGGAACATATTTCAGTATTTACTGTTTTTAGGACACGACTGGCCAGATAAGTGCGCTGAATGATGATCCACATTCCAACCACAATTTGGTCCGAACCCTTCTGAAAATTGGCACCAGATGCCCGAGGGAGGAAAAACAAATCCTAAAATGAGCCAGTGTGATTGAGCACCATCCACCCCACAATGTCTGGCCGGCACAGACACTGAGATCGACGTCCACTGTGATAAGCGTTAAATTCAACACAGATGTAGGACCAATCAGACTCTTTGCCCTTAATTTCCAATCGTTTCCTGTCACCTGAAACCAGCCTTGGACTGGGGGATCCGTGCACTCGGATTTCTGTGTAACACTGGCAAGAACATCCAATAGCAAAAATCAATATGTTGAAGTGTGAGTTCAGATATACAGGACCAATGGCATTCTGATAGTTTATCTATTTAGTTATATTATATTCTCGCTATCTATTTTGTGAGATCTGGTTTGGGGCAATGTTAATGTATAAAAAGTTATGAAATAAACAAGGACAGCAAGAGTAAGCAGAACATATTTCATTTTAAAATATATAAAAAGCCAGCGTTGAGGTCGTGAGGTCAATGAAGCTTTGAAGATATACACCCACACTGGTGTTCAGACATGCTTGCTTTTAATATAGCAGCAGATTAATGTGAAAGGTTTTCTCATTTAGTACCACAAGTCTCTTTCACGCTTTCATTCCCTGTTAGATAACATACGGTACGATTTAGTTTATAAAAGCCTTGGTTCTCAGTGTTGGAGACTGGGAGACTCAAGGAGAAAATGTCTGTCTTTTGTTTATTTAGTTCTCCTCTCAGGAAACATGCAATAACAGAGGCCATACCAAGAAGACAGGTGTGAGCTACCCCTCAGCCCTGGCCAAGGGCAAGTTTTGTTTTCCGAGGATGTAGCGGTTACGCTTTGGAATGGATTAGGACGACGTGATCCAAGACTACAGTAGAGCTCGGAGGTATCTTTTCTCAAGAGTGTGGTCCCGCAGCCTGAGGAGAGGTAGATACTGTTGCCTGTGATAAAGTACGGTCGGTGCACACATTGTAACTGGATTAGGCCTTCTGGCCACACGCTATTCTCTGGAGGTCAGCATGCAGAGAATTCATTGCCACAGAAATATGAGTCAAAGCTGTGAAACACTGGCGCGATACTGCCAAGGATGTTTTACACCTTCAAAGAAAACTTCCGAAGGTGGCGAATAGAAAGTTTTGCACTAATCATTGAAAGTCAGACGCCGCTGTTGTTGGAACAACAGATGAGGCTAAGAAACAGATGCAAATGCCTCACCCACCAATTAACACAGGCACTCTATTTTAAGGTCTTGACTTTAGCTTTTCACAGCTACTGGTAATTTACATCCAGTTGATGGCAACACAAGCTAAAAGAACAAAGCTAAATTCAACACTGAAGGATATTTGTGCCCAAGTTATTGTCACAGAAACTTACTCCAGGGATGTATTTTTTTGCTGATCTCTATAAGCTTTTGCCTTTGGAGATAGTAGCATTGTTGTTTAGGACATATGGAGGAAATGCTTATCGCTGAATAGTTCCATTTGGTCAACAGCAGGAGAGGAGAAGCAGCATTAGAGCCTGCAGCATAGCAGAACGATCGCATAGCAGGACTTAACTGAGCTCTGCTGGACAATACAAAAGTCTGCTGCTGCTGTTTCCACTTATTGTGCAGTGGAAAGGCTGACTAGTCCCATACAATGACTATCTTAATTGGATATCAAGCGTTTGATAGATTATCCATTCAATAAATGTGAGGGACGTTGATAAGAGACGGACTAATTGTCATGCCTGGCACTAAAATTGTGAATTTTGGAATAATGATAACATGTGGGGAGTTTCTCTGTCAGAATGGCTTCAAATAACTCGCCGGTATATTATTAAAAGGGTTTTTAAAACGTCAAAGAAAAATCACCACTACAGATTTTTTTTTCTTTTTCCCCACTTTCAAACAGGTCACCACAGGACTGACACTTGCCTTAATCCTGACATCCAACTGGAAAAGCAGCACATGTGCTACCAGTTGGCTTGAATCTATTCTTTCTAATGACCATGCAGCAGGCGGCAGCTCAAGAGATGCAAGCCCTGTCCGTTCCTGGGAGAGATAGTGAAACGCCAGAGGTAATTAACAGCGGCGGAGGTGCTGAAGGGCTGCATGACATCCAGCGCCAGATAGTATGTTCCTCTCCTCTGTCTTTTTGTTAATTAGTAGCATTAAACTAATCCTAGCCTCATCCCTTCTTTTCCACCATCAAAGTCCACCAGGGTAATGCAACGGCACCGTGAAGCAGAGCAGACTAAAATGAGGAACTGTAACAATACCAATTTGCCACAGCTCTGAACACTGCAGCATTTCCTAAATATATGTGCTCGCGCTCCGTCTCCCTTTTCTTTTTGTGGCTGATGCTTTGATAGTGTCCTCTGTGTAAGCCTGAGTGCTGCAGGGTAGGGGTTTGGAGTGAAATGAAAGAGATCACAGGGAGCTGGAGCTCGCTATACTGTAGGTGTGTCTGTATCAACACTGGTGTTGTTATACCCCCGCCTGTGGCATGATGCTGTAGACTGCTATGTGATTTATTAGCCTGCACAGATAGTAGCAAGAGAGCATGGGAATAACAGATGCCACTAATGTAGACTATAGCGCTCTAATAATAGCCTTCAAAAGGCTTTCTGCAACACCATAACAAACCAGCAGTGTGTTTATTAAATCTGTACATCTGCAGTAATTACTTGGATAATGGAGACATCGGTACTTTTGCATCATTAGAACGCAGCATACAAAATGTTGAACATCATTTAGTCTGCAAGAGCTTTTCTCTCATGGCGGCACTTCTGTGTGCACATCAGCATGCTTCAAAATACGAAGTTAAATGTGAAGATGTGAAACCTGACAGCCATGCCAACAAGATCGATCTATTCAGTCATGAATTGGATCTAGAGATTCTGTTGGGACTGTGAGAAAGTAAAAACACAAATCGATGTGTGGGTCTGTGCCGGTGAGAAATAATTCTCAGTCCAGGTATCTCAGACAAGTATAGAAGTATGCAGCCCGCCCGCAGCCCCTACAGTGCCTCCAGAATCTTCCAATGTAGGAGCCCTGACCCTTTACTCCCCGACTAGTTAAATTATTTACAGGTGCTCCTCCTGACAAACCTCTTACTGTCCTCACCTCCTGACACAGAGGCACTCAGCCACTCAGCTGAATATAAAGCACCACCATGCGAGTGCTAGATGGTCACACAGAATTCAATTGGGACAATGTGTAGCGCTCACATCTGTATCACTTGATTTGGATGTGGAGTTCTAATCAAATCAAATAAGTATAGTTTTATTAACAACTACCAAATCCTGAATCAAAATGCATACTATGCCGCAGGTACAAATCCATATTTTTTTCCTATTTTTTTTTTTTTTTACTGGCATATGAGAGAGGCAAGACTGGCTTTGTAATGAAAAGTGAACTTGAGCTGACCACAAAGAGACTGAACTCGCACTCGCTCAAATAAGAGAAAGGATGGTTGAAAAAAATCGGGGAAATCACTCCCTTATCTTCTCCCAACCTCTGTGTTTTATGCTTTGAATCCGACTTCAAAGCAACGTGGGGCTGAAAGTCACCCTGTTGTGTGGGTGGGAAGCTTTTACTTTCTTTGTTGGAAACACCGCAGTACACTGCACACCTGTTAGAACAAGACAAAAATGCTAATCAGTCGGAGCATTTTGGTTCTTGGTGTGTAATTTAACAAACTGGCAGGGGCACAAACATCTGTAAACACAGATAAACATTGCAGGCATGAATGGTATGGATGATACGACACACTCTGGATACTGACAGCAGCATGCACGTAAAGCATAACTGCCGTAGCATCGTGCTTGCATTGTTTTTAAAGCGCTGTATTTCTTTTATTACATCTGACATATAATCAATCCCTATTTGACATAAACGTCATTGATGCTCTGTGACTGATCCCGCCACTGTGATTGGCCAAACACGACTTGTTCTTCCAAAAAAGCAAATAAAAACAGCTACTTCATCAACCAAAGCCTTTCTGACAACTGGCACGTTTACGGACGGGTTTGCGTGTTTCATGTCACTGTCAAACCACAATGTTTTCTTTATTGATTTTCCGGTCTGATCTCATCACAGCCAGAGAGGAAGGGAGGCAGGGCGGACACATTAGAAGGAAAACATCAGAAAAAAAAATGGCATGCTGGAAGTGTTGAGGCTCAACAGAAGCAATTCTGTCAGACTCTGGAGTATGATGATTGCTTTATAAAGCTCTCTTATCCTTGTCAAGTCTGTCAGTATGTTAATGAAGGCGCCGCAGCAGTAGGAGGCAGCGTTGGCTGGCATCTGGCTGGGAAGGAGCCTCCCTTGGGGACTCGCATCCCTCTACCAGGACATGTGCTGGGGGAATGGGAGGGGGGTGGGCTGTTTGTGAGCTTCAGTGGGTGCCAGAAAGATCACAGTGACCTGCTCCAGGAGCTCGCATCCCACTGACAGAACTCCTGAAGCCAAAATAGACTCTTCAATCAGTGTCTGCAGCGGACTGCAGGCGATGTCATTACTATCACCAGTCTTGTATTTTTCTCAAAAGAAAACCACATCAAAAGTGTATCTTGCATGTGCCTCGCAGGAAGCAGAGGAGTCTTCTGATGAAACACACCTCTATTAGGCCGACTCTGACTGCAGACTGCTACAGATGCAGACCTCCAGAAGATGTGAAGGTTTTCTACATGACCTTTCATGGTAAGTGAAAAAACAAGGTGAATGCTAAACAGATACATCTCTCGAGTTAGAATGAGAAATAAAGCAATGGAGCTAGATTAGAAATCTAATTTTAATAAAAAACGTTTTTGTGCTTTTCTGATTCTGTTGCATCTGTTTATTCCACGATAAAAGGTCTATATTATTGTGCAAAGTTCTTTAGAAATGAAATAGCTTTGGATAAGATAAGAGAAAATGTTTCCAGGGGAGTGGGTTGCAGGGTTTATTTAAAAAAACAAAACAAATGAGAGCCAACATGCTGAAGGAAGACAGGATAAGGCACGTTGCTGCACTCACATCAAGAAAATTACATTTTAATTCTGCAGAATTCTCAAAACGGCTCGATTTATATTGAAAACAGATACAATTATAATTTTTACCCCAATAGCAAAGATTTATCTTTGTTGAAGAAAACATATTTTTTGGAAGCCAAAAAACTGTAAACGACTGGTTAAAAGAAACAATTTTTTTTTTGCAGTGTTCCCGGAAACCGTCCACAATGACTGCATCCCCTGGTATTCAGCACAGCACAACTGTTACCATTTAGTCCGTCTGAGCAAGTGCTTTTTAAGCTTGCTTTGAAAAGTAGTTCATTTCTATTCTCAGACTCTTTTCAAAGCACAACTTTGACGTGAACGAACAATATGAGGAGCCTCAGGACAGTTTAGTGATTTGAATATTAAAATGGAACTTTATATCTGGACTACAGGGCTCAATTAGTTCACACAGGTTTCTGAGAAGACTTACAATAATTGAAAGCTTTTGATCCTGGAGCTTAAGCTGCAAAGGACGGGACTGAAGAACTAATGAATGACAGTATGTATACAACATTGCAAGCAAGATGTTTTTTTCACTGAGGAAAATATTCTAAATATAGTACTGTAGAAAAAAGAAAGCAAAAGAAAAAAGTTTTTCTTCTCTACAATATATTCTTCCCTGCACAGTAGCTCCTTTTTCATGTGGAGCTTCTTCTTTTCCACCTTACTGCAACTCTATCAAGAAATGTGATTAATATGTCGGGCCAGAACCCAGGTCCATGGCACAGGCACATAATTGAGTTCTAATCTTCACACTGTGGTGATATCATTAACTAACTCACCCCTAGCTCCATAAAGATGCAGAAACCAATTGACAGTTTGGTGGGCATAGGTGCAAAAGCCACATTAAAATGAGACCTGGGAAAAGTAGGTTTTCATACGGCTATTGCTCGAATCGATAAAGGCTATTAGGTCCAAGTCCCTAAGGCACATCTGACAGAACTCAGGCCCAGAAAGGGCTAAAGAGGCCGAAAAAACTGTCCAGGTAATTCATTCAGAGTCAGCGCTGGATAAATAATAATAGACACACATTGTTGGTACTGTCTTGGTGCTACCAATACCATAGCAACAGTGTCTGTTACAATGTGCTGACAGCAGCCAAACATGTAAATGTATGCAATTGTGTCATGAATTTTTTATATTTATTTTGCAATGAATTGGAGCAAAGAGAGTTGTTGCAGTATATTGCCCAATCCATCCCCATATATGTTTATAGTAAGGCCTTAGAAGCTGCTTTACTTTACTAACCCTCTTTTCCATCGTTTCGTTTTAGACACATGATGGTGTGATGTACTGCGCCGCTGCTCATCTACTACACTATTTATAAATCCTGTCAAATAATGTATTCAGATCTCAGGTGTTCCTGTAATCAGCTGTCTCATCTGCACCTCACTCCTCCACTGTCTCACCATCACAAGGTGATTTGTTTCACGGTGGTTTGAGATTGAGAACTTCTGAATGTTGACAGCTAATGGCAGCAGCACTGGCAGGCTGTGAAACAAAGCATCAGCAGCACTGAAATACCTTCAATGATAATCCCTAAACCTATCTACTTCATGGTCTTTATTCATCCATTTTTCAATTAGAAAGCAGAGAAAAGACATTCATATAGTCAAACATAATACTTGTCCAATAGTATTAAGCAGTGAATACAGCACCCAGGCTTATTTTACACAACTTGCAAGTCCATGTAACAAGTTTAAATATATTGTATTTCAAAGACAGATCAAAATCTAATCTGCAATCTCAGTCAGTCTTCAAGCAACTCGTTGTGCCTTAGGCTACTTAAACAATACGTGGGATGAAACAACACGTTTAAGCATAGCTTGAACACACACTCACATACACAGAGCTGAAGTCAACATAAAAAAATACATTATAAGATCAGAAAAAAAAAAAGGTTTTAAATTCATCTAAAATACTTGGTCCGAGCAGATTAAGTTGACACATGGTGCTCATAAACATTCATCCGTTACGTCTGCTCTAAACGAGGCCAGGTGTTCGACTTGTGCAACTTGTCAAACTACCTTTTAAACAGAACAGGAACTTCAATTAAGTGTCCGACACCACTTAATGAAGTGCTGATTGTGAGAACACAACAGTGTCCAGAAACATAATGAAGTCATTAATGCTAATTTATACAAAGTCTAACATTTTGAGCCCTTTGTTTATTTGCGAGAAGCCAGAAAACATCCTATGGGTTCATTATGATCTGGAGAGCTTCCGCTAGTTGTGTGTTGGACATGGGGGTCAGGACAGGCGCGCAATCAGCCAAGTGCCTCGTCGAGCTTATGCAGAGCCATTCCCGCTCTATGCTAATGTCATCTCGGTGGGCAGAAATGAGAATGTAGTGATGCAAGTTAATTACCAGGGCACGCCAGAGACAGGTGGTGCCCTAACTGTGGTGATTTAGCATTTCGAATTCCTCGCTCTCATTAGGCATGTACTATTCCTCAGTCAGGAAGTAAACTTTGTGGCACTAGGCACTAAATCTAAGTCTCTGAGGAATGGCAGATCCCACTTGCCTTCAGAACATGCTAATGGTCGTGGCTATTACAGAGTGTCACAAACAAACCTGGTGTTTACCTGCAGTCAAGGTCAGCTTGCAGGTTATCAGTGGTTCTGAATGGCAGACTCATTTCTCAGGGCTATCCCTGTGCACAGTTTCAAAAGGTCAGTCATTAACCATGCCATAAGAACAGAGCTCCGCTTAAGTGCCCCTTCTTCACTGCTGGGTAAAGACCTATTTATGTCACTTCCAGTGGTGAAGCTCCTAGAAAGCTACAGCACACAATGGAAGCACTGCTATTAAAGTGGCTTCTTAAGGGGTTAATGTCGTACTGCCCAGGTTGAGGCAGGCAGGTTGACATGATGCAACTTCATGATTCATGACCCCTGCTGACGCTTGGTTGAAGCACTAATTGTCTGCTTATCACTGGAACAACGTGGGAACAATGGGTGGCCATTGCACCAAAGGCAGAAACACCCGCTTTGGCTTCAGGTTGAAGTTTCTCTAATGACTCACTATTAGCCGCCTGACTTATACCGTTGAGTTATACCTGTTTAGCTTAATAGGAACTGTCTGGAGCTGCAGACAAAATGGTCTGTCACAGGGCAGAGAGCGCTTTGGTTCCTGCCTTGAAACAAATGGATTTCACACTCCACCTGCAGGGATGCTGGGGAAAGGTGTGAATGGGCACTGAAGAACAGCCACAGGACAGGACTCGGCAAACTATGGAGGGAGCGAGCCAATTAGGCGATTAGACGTGGATCTGCAGGGAAGCTCGCACCCTCTCTCTTCTGCGTCCGAAAGGCAATATTGAAACCACATGACACTCCATTTTGTAGGCTATATTCAAAATACTATTCCTGTACCATCAATGAACATTATGCACCTGCAGAGACGGGGAAAGAGAGCGAGGCTCTGAGCTTTTAATGATGGACAGGAAAGTGTCAGAACCAAGCTGAGGTGAAAAGAGGGAGCAGCAGAATATTTTCTCACCATTATACATTACCAGCATTTGTTTCTGGTGCCAAGCGAGTCCTTTTGTGCAAACACAAAACTAACAGCCAGAGCCTATATTAAGACTGTAGTCCACAGATAGGCAGGACAGCTTCTGTAAAGACTTTAATCGTAATAATGCTTCCACGGCTGCCATCCTCCAAATCCCGCCTTCTTGGTGATAGTAGAAGCTTGAACTCTTTCCAGTTTGCAGGGAATTAGACGAAATGACACTAAAAACTGGAAGTGACTCAACATTTTCTGACATGCCTCATTTTGCCCATCAAATGCCATTAGAGATAATTGATTGTGGAAAACAGTAAAGCGTAACCATGTAAGAGAAGAAAGGGGAAAGGAAGGTGAAGAGTGAAGGGGTAGGAAGGAGAAAAATGCCTGTTGTCACATGGCAATGAAATGGATGAATTTAAGCTGTCAAGAAATGGAGGTATTGTCAGCTAAGATGGTTAAAAGCCAGGGACTCTCCAAATCCTGACACTAAGATGCTGTCAAGCTGCCCGGAGAAATAAGAGTGACAGTGATGTGAAACAAAGAATCCTCGCCTGCTCTTGCCTGTTAACTAGTACAAACCCACAGCCGAGGAAAAGCAGTGCTTAATTCTATCACGGGAATATTAGAAAAATTGCTGAACATCAGAACTACTTTAATTTAGGTATTTACTCAACATGGATAAAGCCGTTTTCATTTTTGAACATACTGTAAGAGCACAAAAAGAAGAAAAAGCCTACACAAGCAGCCCACATATGACACATAGGTAATATCTAAATCCTGAGAGGTTTGGTGAAATGCCCAATAAAATTTTTCTCATATACAGTATGAATAGACTTTGCCTCTTGGCGTCACAAGATTAGCATAAGCATGTTGCTGTGTCTGTTTTATTATTACAGTATTCCACATGAAACCATCTCCAACCTAAGCTTTACTATCCCCCGACTAAATAAATCAGACATTTTCTGTTTATTGCTACGCTAAATCTAAGGTAAGCAAAGGCAAAAGCATGGAAATAACACTCCTCTTTCTGCATAATAAACAAAGTATGTTTTGTTGTGTTTTGTGTATTCTAGGATTTGGTTGAGGCATATCTATGGGTAATAATATAAACTCCATATCCTGCTTGGAACAAAAAGAGATCGCTATACTGTGATTAACCTCATTTTGAGTTATTGTGTTATAAAACATGTAATCTTAAATAGTTTAAAGGTATAATATGTAACTGTTGTCGGTTGCTGTTTGTAAATACACAGCATTCAAAGGGTGATGAATGATTGAAGAGAGGGAGCGGCGTTACAGAGAACAAAGCATTGAATCAGAGAAATAAAACGTTATTTTCTGATTGTTTTGCGGCAGTTAGGTTCTAAAGCACAAATAAAAACGACCACAGCTCTGCACAACTCTGCACAACCCTGCGGGAAGGTGCCGAGTTGCCAGATTTTTAATGAAATGTCGCTGTCGCTGTGTGTGTGTGGCTCAGCGCTGCTCTCGATCAAGGGGGGAACACTGTCTGGAGTACTTGCATAACACACAACCCGTTCTCATCCATGAAATATGGCCGCTTTCTATCTGATTAAAGGCTGTTTGCTGAAGCCCAAAAATGTCCAGACAGCAAAATAATAAGAAAAGAGAAAATACAGGTAGAGGGCATGGACTCTGCAGAAACAGACACCACCACACACTTCTAGTGGGGCATAAGTGACGATTGAGAGGGATAATTTTTTTAGTCAGTCTATGTATTGTTTTTTTTTGTAAATTCTTGCATATTATACTTTTAAGAAATAGACACAAATATACAGTATACTACATGTATAGATCTGTTGGATCTTTTGTAGATAGTTTAAATTGGGCAACAAATACAGCCTGGCCATAGTATGTGTGTTATTTGACGGAATATTGTTCATTCCTGTGTTTTCTAGGCTGATGTTGTTGAATTAATAAAATGCTGTTCTGTTGGTAAATGCAATGCATGATAGCAAATGCTATCACTGTTGGTTAGTAACACAAGTTCACTAAGTTTCACATTTTAAATTTTGGACGACTGTATGAATGGTGAATTCTTTAGGATGCAGCTCCTGTCTTATATTCTAACCACCGTCATCTACTCAGACTCAGTTTTGCTTGATGAGGAGCATGCGTCTTGAGTGAGACTGCAGCCGCCATGTTGACCTGTATGCAGTATCCGTGGCTCTGTAGACAGACTTCAGAGACAACTAGGTTGACACTCCGGGGCCATCCCACACTGTCACCGTGCTGCTACACAGAGGTGTGTGTTAGTGTGTGTGTCCTCTCATCATTAGGCCTCGCTGCCTGCTTCCCCTCTAGGACCCAGGTTCCTGACTGGACTCCTTTGTGGCAAAATCAAATCTAAGGGACAGCCTGGGTATCGCTTCAGGCTACAGAAAACAGGGTCACTGGAAGAGACAAACGACAACACAGTTGTATACCTGACACGTAGCCGGCTGAGCAGTAAAAAGCTACAAAAACTCCCCTCAAACAAAAGTGTGATTTGCACTAAATGAAGCAGAACTCAGTCAACATGCTGTACATACAGCCTATCAAATCATCTCTCCAGCGTGCAGCTGGAAGCATCACAGAGTGACGAGCACATACGGCAATGATTCACCCAGAAGGAGAGTCCTCTTTTAGGGCACATTGAGTCTGCTTGTTGTGCTGAATTAGGAAATTAAGAAATAACTGTGCTGTTCTGTGCAGATGTGAAGAGCCCTGTGTTGTTTCTTTCTTCTGGTAATTGCACAGCTTGAGTCCTCTTGCCCTCCCCCTCTCCACGATTATGGCTGAATACACACTCAATCCCCTCTCTGCCCATGTATCTTGTTGCAAAGTGTTACGTCCAATTGCAAATGGAATTACCCGGCTCTTTCATTGTATGCACAGCTTTTCGTTTCTCCACATGCCTAAACCATATGCTGGTCCAACAGGGAGCTTTAGAAAGTGTACCCCTCGGTCCAATGATGTCCTTGGCCCAGGGGGCACTTAAGTATATTTACCTTTAATCATGCCTCTGTGGAGAGTAGGCCCACATGTGAATTGCTGATAATCAAGCTTCTCTATTAAATAAGTAGACTCCACAAGTATATTAGGGACATCAAAGAAACTGGTTTAGCTGCACTGATATCTACACTTCCAAACAATGGCGTTACTGTAATCTGTTTTCAACAGGTCATAGCAACTTATATTTCCTATTTTCTTACAGAATCCCTTTAGGAAAGATAGCAGAGATACTGCAGTGCCACTCAATTTTACTCAGTTTCCTCATATTTAAAGGGGACTTATTCTGCATATTTTAAGGTGCATACTTGTATCTTGGGTTTCTACTAGAACATGTCTACATGCTTTAATGTTCAAAAAACGCTTTATTTTTCTCATACCGGCTGCGCTGCAGCACCTCTTACCACCCTCTGTCTGAAACGCTGTGTTTGAGCTCCTGCCCCGCTCTCTCAAAAAGCCCAATCTGCTCTGATTGGTCACCCGAACCAAACTCTTCGGACTCCGCTCCAGCTCCACTCAAACTAGCTTTGTTGAGGGTGTGTCAAACTAGGATCGTGTATAGAAGGGAGTTTGCAAGTTGCGAAATCTGATCTGAGATCTACAAAAACTCTTGCGAGGCTCGCTGCCCGACGACCTAACCTAACCTTAACTATTCAAGATCAATGCCTAACCTTAACAATCTCTTGAGAGTTACCCCAGTTTGCTGGCATCCCTCTGGCCACTACCCCAAACTAGCCGCTAGGCAAAGTGTGTTACTTGGTGATATCACCACGTTAAAGAAGAAAAGGCAGGACTTCAAGTGAGGCATTTCAGGAGCAGTGTTTCTGTGGGGGAGAGTACCCCCTTTAGTGTGGACTTTGGGCTTTGTAACTTTGCAGACCTTTTACATTCACAAAAAACTATATAACACAAAGGAAAGGAAGGGAAAAGTACAAAAGCATAATATCACCCCTTTAATATTTGGGCTATCTGACTAAAACGTGACATGAGGGAGTAAGGATTCAGGTCCCGGCAGACGTTCAGCCACAGGAATGGTTACATCACAGCAGGAATCCAAGAGAACAATTATTTCTGTGCAAAACCAACTTTATACGGCCGGTGCATGACATCGCTGTTGATGTGATTTAGCTCAGCCATGTCCAAATATGCTCTATGGCTGTGACTCTGAAGGACCTCTGGCAATATATCCAAGGTCCACGGTGTTTTCATTAACGTGTGACTGAGGCCTCATTGTGTGATTTTCCTTATGGAATCCAATGGTCAATAAAACAAAATGAATGACTTTAAGCCAGCACCCCTCTACTTATTACAGAGGCCGCCAAGATGGATTTGACATTTCCAATACGCTGAGTGATTCAAGAAAAAAAGACCTCATTGATTGAGGCCAGGACACTGCACTGAGACAAAACATTCATTTTTCTAATAGCATTGTGTTTTTGCAAGAGCAGGTGCAAATAAAACACCCACATATATGAATAAGATATACATTTCTGTTTCAGTGTATCAATATGAAGTATTGTAAGCATTATCTTTATTTTCTAGGATAAAGATCATATAGTCGATAAAGACAAACATTGAAAATGAACACCTCATTCTTTGTCACTGGAGACAGGCCTAATAATACATTTCATCAGATGTCAGCTGCTACAAATTATTTACAAAATGACAGCTCTCGAGCTGCAGTCCAAAAGCGCCGCTCGCTCTGCTGGCACTCGGAGAGTCAATATCTACTCATGATGAACAAGATTCGTGAGAGAGCTCATAAATCTTAAACAGCCACCTGCAAAATGCAAGACGGCTCTCATTCAAAGGTTAGATTCCATATTGCAGTCCCTCGCGTTGCTGTGCAACACATAAAAATGTCATTGTGTAATCACGGTTAAAAACAGCTATCTGTGTGGTTACCCTGACTGTGAGATAAAAGAAGAAAAAAAAAATCAAGCTTTTCCATTAAAGCCAGATCCATAAATTGACAGAGCATTAGATCATACTGCCTGTCTATCCACCTTTCTCTGACAGCATTCAATCACCCCCCCCACCCACTCATACCTTTCACTTAAGAGCATTTTCAGCTTGCCCCAAGGGCCTCTGCAACCGTCACATGACTACAATGTTGCTTCAAAGAAAGCTCTATGTTGTCGATGTTCTTTTGAGCAAAGGCAGTTGGTCTCCATCAGTCACACATATGCTGTTTGTAATGATGTCTTTGTAATGCCGGTTAGAGCTGAGTGCTGTGGTCAGCAGTGTCCCACAGGGCGAGCAATGGGAGGTCGATCATTTCCTGTTCCTGCTCAACTGAGCCAGAGGTAAGTGGGATGTACAAATTAGCGCATGAATAGGAAACACGACCACAGCAGAGCTGATCAGACAAAGGGTTGTCCTTCATCTTCATTGTTTAGAAAGGTTACAAGTGAAACTAATATTAACTGGGAACTTTTTTTTTTAACTTCCACCTGCTGTTCTCTTTCTTCCCATTTTGCCATGTGTCTTATTCACCATAGATTTAAAGTCACCATGTGGAGGGGGATATGGATTGATGACGACCACATACAGTATAATGTAGTGCAGTTGGAGGCACCATGGGAGGTATAGCTAAGGCTATGTAGCATGACCAAAAGGCCTGACTCCGAGGTGATTGATACAGTGAAGGAAAGAGTGATAAGCCCCTGAGAGAGAGCAGCTGAGGAAGACGTCCTCTGTCATCAGTTACACTAGATTAGGAAGTGCCACGCCAATGTAGCAACAAAGAGCAATCTGTGGATCTCCACCCTCGCTGGTCCTCTGCTGTACTGAAGGCCCATCTGTTTCAGCAGCAGCTTCACTCGTCCCATACATCAGCACCATCCTGGCCCTTCACACCAGGATCCAGCGCCAGGGTTAAGTGAAGAGCAAAGTCTGGCATTTTGCATTTTGAGCACATTCCTGGTGGGATCTATTGTTACACAAAATAACTTCATATTTACTGACTGAACACAAAAATGTGAGAAAAAAATGTTTTCCCTTTCAGAAATAAGGGATTGTAGCCATTAAATAAATGTTTATATCTAATCTTACAATACCTCCTTCTACATCTCAGTCATAATAATTTCCAGTGGCTGTGCAGTGGTACACCTGTGCTGTACAGGTGTATCACTGCACAGCCACTGGAAATTGTGGCAACTACAACATACTAAAATATCCATAGGGGTGTAAGAAAATATTGAAAATATCAAGGATCGCAATGTTATGTTTTGAGATACTGTATCGATTCTCAAAAACACTGTATTGATTTTAATTATTAGTTTACATGCAAGATTAACTCAGTCAGTACTATATTTCATTTGCTATGAGATGTGCCCTCTCAGTGAATGAGCCCTCTGAAAGTAGTGCTATGATGTTGGATGTTACAGCAGATCACACTGTTCTGATTGCATAAAAATGTAAACATTTTCTCCTCTAATTTTATGCATATGGTGGTGTGTCCTTTATACTATGACAGCTTTCCTAAAATTAGATTTAAAAAAAAAAGAAGCAATATCGCATTGCTTACAGTATCACAATATATCGCAGTATATTGAATCGTAACCCCTGTATCATGATATGTATCATATCGCCAGATTCTTGCTAATACACAGCCCTAAATATCAACGTATACCTAGATGTTTATACAGTATAAATAGATGACCATTTCTCCTATATATAGTTATTCACAGGATTAATCTAATCCCTTTACAAAATAATTCAACAATATGATGCTGCAAGTGACTGCAAAATGATGTAATATTGTAAAAAAAAAAAAAAAATGCAAACAAGTAACCAATTTATAGTTGTATAAGATAAGTCAGCTGTTTTCTAAAAATATTTCCATAAACCTTTTTTTGAATATTATTTTCATGGCATTTTGCCTTGGCTCGCTGACAGTGGTGAGGGACAGGAAACACGGAGAAAGAGAGAGTGGGATGACATATGCCAAAGGTTCACAGCCTGATTCAGCTCTCCACCTCACAGTGACATGGAACGCACCTCAGACCGCGAGGCAAGCAGTATGTCCCAGATTCATACTATTTGACAGATGGAGCAAACCATCCTCTCTGAAAAATACACATATTGCAACTGGCATGGCTCCATAACGACGGTATTTCTAACCATGTACACCATGTGCGTACTTGAGTGTGGAATTATATATCAGCCAAAGTCAAACAACACCGGAAAACAGCTCCATATAACTGTTCTTTTTCTGACAAATTCCCTATCAAATCCCAGCATGAATACATTTTAGGACTCGTTTGGTGTTTTCTTAACAATAAAGCAGACATAGAGTACTGTACTTATCAAATTATCTACTGTGAGCTGCCATAAAAACAATATCAAATCACAGCTTATTGTAATAATTGTAGTGATCTGTCATGAATGCAACAATTAAGCAGATCCACAACGAAGTTCTAAATGCTTTAATGCTCATTTTACAATCGCAATTATGGAAAAATGTAACCGGCTTGCTGCCAAATTAATTCTTTTCGGGTTTAAAATTAGGTTTCAATTATTGCAAATGTGTGCTTTAAAGTAAGCTAAACTCTAAATGCCATATATATGCTGTTATGTCTGTCAATGGCACATGTGCAAAAACTGAACGAGAGGCTTACTCTATCATGATGGATATAGTGTTTGTTCAGAGTAAAAAGCCTGTGGGAGGTTAGAGGAAACGCATCTTGAGGCTGATGTAATGAGGCTGTAATGGCGTTTGCTTTGGTGATATTCCTCCTGGCAATGTATGCATGATACAGGTGAGTCGGTGTAAACAGAATATATGTACACAAGACTACGTTTTCTTATTTGACAAAAAAAAGAACAGACATTTTTGGCAATTGTGGATTCTCAGAAGGTCCTCATACCAACAACCCTGAACTTAGTTCTGCACGGCAGAGTTGGCAAAGTATTGATTGGTTCACCTTGGTAACGTTTCAAATGTAATCTTGAAAAAAAAAAACAGAAGGAAAAAATGCAGGATGTGGGTATTTCGGTTCAAAGCCCCATGGGTGTGTGCTACGTTAAGAGGAGACAACCCTGTTAAGCCTGCCAAGGCTGTGAATTAGCTGTCCACTATATTTCTGTTGAAGCTGAATATTGTTTAGGAGCTTATAACAAGCCAGTCACAACAAAGAAGAGATGTCAGTTCCAAAGGCTTATCCCATTTATAATGAGCGAGGATGAGGATACATTATTCATTGATAGCAACACTTTTAAAATTGTAAGTGCAAGATTATTACTATAGTGCTATTCAGGCTTTTGAATGAGAAACTTTTAATTGCAATTTGAAAAAAATTCTAAGTGCAATTTCAGCTTTTACCTGCATAATCATTTATATTTCATGAGCTACTAATTGACTCCTTCATATTATCGGTGTCTTCCGGCATGCTAATCCTTAGGAGAGATCGGCACAGATGCATAGGGGTGGGTATGCATGAATCACCATGGTCTGCTATTGATCCCTGCTTCTCATTGAAAAACAACTTAATGAACATTCGCCAAGGCGTCACACAATGCATCAGCGTGTTCCAGCAGATAAGTGTTCTCGTGGATTGACAAGGGGAAAAATAGAGGAGACTGGTGGACACCAGAGTCCAGTCAGGGCTGGATCCATAGATTTATTGATCCCATCTCTAGATAAGAGTTGCGAGAATAATGATGCTCTGAACGCTTGAGCTGGGACGGCCCGAAATCCTTGGAGATTGAGCAGAGAAAAGCATTGCAAGAGGGGCTGGGCGGGGAGTTGAAACACCAATTTGTGGACTCCTCTCCTGACGCCAGTATGTCATTAGTATTGAACATGGTTGGCATCCATACAGCCTCACGAGCCGTGTCTCCGCATCTTGACCAGATATGTAGAATTACTTGTCTCCTCGCAGTGCAAGCATTCATTAACAAGTGAAAGGGAAACTAAAATTGATGACCTTTGCAACCACACAAATGCAACTTCCCCCCAAGGAGTATCTAAAAATAAAAAAGGAATGAAAAAATAAGCATCTTTACCTAACTATTTCAGAGCACTTGGCTCTCCCCAGCTCCAGCCCTAAAGGCCAGGAGAGTTATCCTCTGTTCCCTCTAAAGTACACTTTGTCCCAGTTTCCTCACCAGATGGGCACACTTTTTAACTACTGAGGCTTCTTTGCAATGATTATCATGGGCACAGCAAAAAATAAGCGCAAAGGAAGTTTGCTGCATCCTCTCGCTCTCCTTAAAAAAACTCAGAAGGCAGGAAAATATCTAACATGGAGGGGGAAGACTCAAACCACTAATTGATTACAGTAGTTAAAGGGTCAAGGTGAGAGATGGTGGCTACATCATATTAAACATTATTTACTTGTTGGTAAGTTCAAAGGGACCTTGACATGACTGTAATGAGAGCTTTTCAGACCTCGCTGTCAGCACAACGGTTGTATTAATCATGATAAAGCCAACTGACTTGTCAAACTGTTGGAATTGATCCCCTCATTCTGTAATCCTTGTGAAGGTCACATTAACTGGTGGTCAGTAATCTTCCCACAAAAATGGACATGAGAACTATAACGACACGATCCACAAACAATAATCCATGCCGTGCTCTGCACATCTGCAAAGGATCTATATCTCATTTGCTGCGCAGTGCCCTTTGTCTTTGCGTGTGCCTGAGTCGTCCAAAGGTCGCGTGGTGCAAAGCAGAGGGAACACAAGGAAATCATCAATGGAGATCGATACAGTATGAGCAACTGGGTGAAATGGTTGTCATATTCAAATTGCGGTAGACTGTAGGCTGCAATCAAATCAAACAGACAGCATCCCCTGAAGCCTCCACAATGGTCTTTGTGAGCTCCTGTTGTTCTTGTAAATGCGTCTCTAAGAATGATTCGCGTACATTCACCGGCATATCGAACGATTTTTACTCAGAACAATTAAAGAGGACCTATTATGCTCATTTTCATGTGCATACTTGTATTTTGGGTTTCTACTAGAAAATGTCTACATGCTTTAATGTTCAAAAAACGCTTTATTTTTCTCATACCGGCTGTGCTGCAGCACCTCTTTTCACCCTCTGTCTGAAATGCTCTGTTTGAGCTCCTGCCCCCCCTCCCCTCCTGAAAAGCCCAGTCTGCTCTGATTGGTCAGCTGGCCTACTTTGTTTTGATTAATCAACCGAACCAAACTCTTCAGACTCTGCTCCAGCTCCGCTCTAAATGCCTTTGTTTGAGGGCATGCCAAACTAGCAGCAATACAAAATGTGTTACTTGGTGACATCACCATGTTACGGAAGAAAAGGCAGGACTTCAAGCGAGGCGTTTCAGGCAGTTCAGGAGCAGCGTTTCTGTGGGGGAGAGTAACTCCCTTAAAAACTATATAACACACTAAAGGAAAGCACAAAAGCAATACACATCCCCTTTAATTTGAGCTTCAGTTTCGCAATTTGTTAATTACGTTACGTCAAGCATGTGAAACTAAATAAAACGACAATTGCATTTACTTCTAAATGATTATGGAAAACAAATGGATATTAATTAATATCCTTGTGTGAAATGAGGTCTTCGGTGTATATGTGTCTGCTTTCAAAATTCACTGACCAGCATTCCTTGCAGAGCCCACTGGTAAGGGCTCATCACTTTTCAATTACCAAGGGGTATTACTTTGCATTGAATCATTTTATTCTCATGATGTGCCTGCCTGTGTTTAAAGCCTCCGCTTTGAAGAGAGCAAGCTAGTCGACAGAATTGGGAGGCATGCTTGAAAAGGGCTAACCACAGTACAGCGGCACACAGAGCCGCTCAATGTAGAGTATGCAGGAGGGGGGGGGGGTATCTAAGCTCAACAGTAAACACCGGCATCTCCCCGCTAAACCGCCAACATCTTCTCCGGTAGGGCAGATCAAAGACGCATGCACTCACAAACTCTTATCGACACACAAAAGCACTAGTGCTGCACGGTGGAGAGCTCGGCTGTAAAGGGGATTGCTGCTTTACAGAAGCAAGTGTTTTGAGAGGAAAGAGAGGGAAAAAAAAAAAAACATTTCCGAATAATTTTCAATACAAACATGTGGCGGTTAGAGATATCAGAAGACGAGAGAACAGGCTTGCATTACGTTTGGCTTGCCTCTCCTCAGAAATCCACAAGGGTGAAAGGATACTTTGCTTCCTCCACCGAACTCGACTGCAGAGCACTTTAAAGTGCATGTTGACACGTGGTGTTAGCATATAAACAGCCTGCCACAGTCACAGCTCTGCAAAAATACTCCTGAAAACAAGGTAATTCTTTCCCAACAGCTTTGATTTGTGTTATGACCTCATATTACAGCACACGATCAATGTCAGCCGTGATCTATGTCCATCTAAACCTAAACTTCAGCATGAGCACAGCAATAATATACTACTAATCAGTGTTCACCATACACAAATTAATAAGAGAAAATATCATGAAACGGTCCTCTCGTGGAAAATTAGTCTAGGCTTAGGCATTCATGTAATACAAAAACAAATAAACCTCCCATATTTCAGCAGCTAAGCTCTTTTCTTTTAACAGTTTCAGAGAGAGTCCAAGTATCTGTTTTGTTGTTAACTCTGGAGACTGCTGCTCTTGGCACACGGAGCCTTCATCTGGATAGTGTCGCTCCAAGGATCCCATTCCTATTTTAATTGACTGTCACTCATAGCGTGCGGTCAACAGTAACACTGGGATTTTTGCAGATTCCTTTATAACATTCTTGACAACAAATCAATAAACAAGAGCCTGAGCAGTAGGAGAGATTTCCTGTCATCAACTGTAGCTGTCAATCTGTTCACGATTCCTCCTGCTGGCAGCGGCAACAAGTCACATTTTGTTGCGGAATTTTCTTCCTTTTCTTAGTCTTTTAACTCGCTGCTTAAACTTCTCAACATGCAATACATAACGACGAGGTCTAGGACTACGTAAGGTAGTTAAAAATTACTTAAATATCTTTTTCTACAAAATATATTTTTAGTCTACTGTAGGGCTGCACGATAATGGCCAAAATGATAATCCCAATTATTTTGATCAATATTGAGTATGCAGATGTACTTTACATGGTGCTACCCATACCCTCAAGCCCCCTATTCCTTATTGTCTTAGATTTATTACAGGTTACCGCGTATCCTCTATCATTACCACTCGAGGGGAACAACACTGTCTATTTTCTATTTACAAAGCCATCCTCAATAAGCTACCATTTTATGTATCATCGCTTTTAAGACAGAAATATAGGATACCATACTCGTTCACAAGAATGCATTACCTTGTATACGCCATATATGAACACGGGACTGGGAAAAACAGTTTACGCTTCTATTGAACGATGTTTTATGTAATGAATGCTCCTGTTTTACTTCATGTGTCTGCTTTGTTCCTGTGGAATGTACTTGTTCTACTGTATAAGTATGTGAATTTCACACTTTTTATTGTATAACTTATATTTTTCATTATGTATCTGCAGGGCACCATTGTGAACTAACTAACTAACTAACTAACTATGAAAAGATGGTAGAACCAGATCCCGTAATCACTCTATGTTCTAATGTAATATGTTTTAAGGGGAAACACCCCAGGTGAATAAGGTAAAAATGTTTAACTATTAGATATCAACATGAAACTTCCCCAGTTGATTATTTACATTAAGACAATTACTTTTTTGTATTACAATTTTTCTGAAATGTTATGTTTAAATACGCAAATTGGGCATTATTAATTAATATGTGCTAATTTGCACACATTTCCAGCACAGAAATCTGAACGTTGGATAAAGCCAGGCTCAAAATGCTTGGTTAATTTTGTCGACATATTAGAGTCAAAAGTTTTTACTGAGGGAATTTTGGATATCTCTTTTTATCACCTCATCATCATCAGAAAATACTGTCGACAGCCATAAAAACAAAATTAATTTCACCAAGTTTTTAGGAATAAAATGTTATATAAATCAGGCTATGAATGATATATGAAGAAACCCCTCTGTGAAAACCTTCAGAATATAGATAGGAATGAAACTGGAACGTTTGCTGGATGTAAGCGATGATTAAGTGGAGATTTTTGGCTTTGTCTGAGAAAAAACTCATTTTGAGAAAACGGCCTCAACGACACTACAGGTGAATAGGGTAAAAAAACAAAAACGAATAACTAATAGATGTCACCATGAAACTCTCCCAGTTGATTACTCACATTAAGACAATTGTTTTTGTATTACAAGTTTTCTGAAATGCTATGTTTAATATGCAAATGAAGCATTATCTAATGCTAACTTTTAGTGAATTTAGGAGAAATCTACAGACGCAAACAAAGAAAGTGGCAAAACAAACACCTAAATGTGTATTTTGGATGTTTTCTTTCCACTAGTCTGAAAGAAGACATGTTATGGAAGCAAAATAGCCCAAAATCTCAAAATTGACCAGTGTATGAAAAACAATGTTTTTGCCCGGGGTGTCTCAACGGAGTTATTTTACATGATCGAAAATCAGATGGAAATCACGCTCATCTCCCACACAGCATTGCATCAGGTTAGATGCCAAGAAGCATGCCAATACACACAATCATACCAAACTACACACACTGCACTGTCAGATTCAACACATCTGTTTTACTCCACAATATGATGGACAAGAACCACTCGGATGATCAAATAAATACCTCCAGGCTGTTTTCCTCTAATGACAAGCTGTTACCAATGTTAACTATGGTTCCTTCCTCTCTGTGCGAGGCTGCTGTGTGCGAAGCAGTAGCAGCATAAAGAACATGTCCACAGGCACCCTATGTCAGCCGGCTGACCTACTTTATTCTCTGTAAGGTCTCGCAGCTCCCTCAAGAACCCCCATCCACAACAAAGACACCATTTTGTCTTCATTAGATCCAGAAAATGTCATTGCATGCAGTTTGCCTCCAAATGATATTAGCTTTGTTTACAATGTGTTTACCACCTTAATTCCAAATCAGCTACACAAATAAACAAATGAGGAGTGATGAAACGAGCTTCGGCTAATGAGTATTCTCTGAAACCGAGCTAATGCTATGTGCTGGACTGCCTGCTCATGTAATTGGAAGAGTCTGCTGGTAACAGAGAGGGTGAGCCCTATGAGATGTTTCCACTGACACCTTGTATCCCCGTGTTGGTCCCCATCCCCATTAACATGCACACCATGCAGCTGCAGCTTTTAATCATTAATACATTTCAAATTAAACACAATTACAAACCATGATCAATGATGGAGCTTTAATTACTGCTAATAACTGACCATCTGCCTGGCGGCCGAGGGGTAAGAAAGAGGCACCGAGAAGCACCCCGAAAAGTGCACCCTAAATGTTGAGCAGAGCCATGAAACGCCTGTGTTAATTAAAAACCCTCATTAAAGTGGCCCACCCACGCCAAGGGGCTAGAGCAGCGTTAGAATGGTAATTGTGACCCATGGACAGAAGAATATCTTAGTCGGGCCCCGAGTGAAATGTTGGGGATCTGTTGCATGTGCCTCCTCTTTCCCTGGTGGAAAACTAAGCTACATTATCACAGCTGTAAAATGTTAATGACTTTCTTGTAGACAATCTCCAGCCTGGTTTGCTTTTTGCGTGTTATTTCATGCTGCAGCAAAATTAGAAGCTCAGAGCAAGTGCTCCGGAGGTAAGGTGGCATCGCATAAAGAGCAGGGCTGGGTATTGGCAAGAATCTGGCGATACGATACGCATCACGATACAGGGGTAACAATTCAATATATTGAGATATATTGCGATGCTGTAAGCAAGGCGATATATTGCGATTTTTTTAATCCAATTTTAGGAACACACCACCATATGCGTAAAATCTGAATATGAAAAGTTTACCCTTTTATGCAATCAGAACAGTGGAATCTACATTTATCACCGTCCCTGTAACATCCAACATCATACCACATATGTTTTGTGCAATCTGAGCCACTGCCTGCCATGAATCTTTGTATGTAAACTATTAATTATTGATCGATAGTGTTTTTGAGAATCAATAAAGTATCACAAAATATAATATTGCGATACTCAAGCGTATTGATATTTTTTTTTTACAAGTCTGCATAAGGATGAGGACGGGATGGATGTATGGGTCAAACAAACACTTTCCCCCCGGGAGACCGCTGTTCGTGTCCCATGTAAAACCAAAAGTCAATCATTGACCTATTATATATGTTGACTACTTAACTTATACATAACTTAATTTATGTGACAAACATACTTATTTTAACCCAAACCATGATCTTTTCCTAAACCCAAACCTAAATATAACCAAGTAGTTTTGTTTGAATTCACGTTAGCCATGTGTTTAAAACTGCGACTGTGTGTCGGTATGTGATGAGTTGGGGATGAGACCGGGGCTTTAAATGACACGCAAAAAGCTTAAAATGCGTAGACATTAAACAGTATTTGTTTAATCTGGTCATTTTTCAGGGTTGCTTTGTGGTTGGAGAGCCTGTAAAGTAACTCCTGACAGAGACAACAAAACCCTTCTTGCTCCGAGGGCATTGCTCCTCGCTGCCTCTGCACTCTGACCTCTCTGACAATTGTCATTTTTTGTGTAAAGTTAGCGTTTTCTCCAGCCCCCACTTCTGTCTGAGAAATTTAAAAGCATGCGTTTCTCTGTGTCTGAAAGCTATGTAGACACACCCCTTGCTATTTGTTTGTCTCGGCAGAGTTGCGTTGATGATAAATGACTGATAAAGATACTGTAAAAACTGGAACAGCAGAAGAGGCAGAAGAAGAAATCAACGAGTCTCAGCGCACCGCCATCACCGCCATCGCTGATGATGGCTGTGCGCTGAAACGTGTTAATTTGTACCATCATGCCACTCAGGCATTAAACATGATTATAAACTACAGCATCGGTCTAAGTTTGTAGCTGTGCACACTGCGCCATAAACACTACACCAGCAACCATGACAACCATCTGCAAAAACACTTTGGACCAGTTCACAAGGCCAGAATCAAGGGAGTCATATAATGATGTTGTTTACTTCAACTCTCTCTCTCTCTCTCTGACTGTTGCTCATTGTATGTTTCTTTCCCACTCCTTCTTGCATACACAGTCATTCCCTGTGCATTTTCCTCTCTTATTTTCAGATATTCAAGTGGAGGACAGCGACTACGGCTCCATCAAGATGCCGTAGCAGGGGGCTGAAGCAGCAGGGGACATGCCAGAGGGTACGCTGCTGAAACATGTCTTGACGACTAAGGCCAGATTGGGCTCAGGGGGGGAAAGGAGATGGTTGCTCTTTGAAAGCCTCCACAGTGTCTGGAGATGTGGTCCTCACGGCTGTGGAGCTTGTTATCCATGGATAAAAACACAACTCAGACGGGGCTACATGCCTCTTTCTAAACCCACGCACACTTCCGCTTGAATGGGCTCTGCTCATCCTCCCATGTCACTTAACACGGGAAACATGGGAAAAAATTCACATTAAAAACACGGTCGCTATTCATAAGTTCATCCTCATTAAGACGCACAATCTTTTTTCTTTCTAAATTCTGTGTCATTTCAAGAGCCTTTAAGGACCAAGGTTTTATTTCAATCAATAATTCGAGTGAGGATAAAAATGCAAGAATAACATTTTTTATTTAATTCTGTGTGACTTCTGTGTTTTTGTTGATACATTAGCAGCTATTCATTTGAAACTCATCCAGCTCTAACGACTTTAATTCACGAGGGGTTTGGATTAGAGTGTTTCCATGTTAATGAATTACAGATGACACTGGGAAACATGAATTTTGGTCGACTTGTGCGACTTACCCTGCCAAGTTATTAGTACTTGCGACACAAGTGCATCCAAATATGCCAAGGAAAATGGTTTTGTGATGATGATGCTGATGAGGATAATAAATTCTAAAGCCCCTGACATTTAGCTGTGGTGCGTACTTTTTCCCCCAAAATTATCTGTGCTTACATATTTAGGACGCTACTTTTCATCTTCATTCTACATCACAAAAAACTCACAAGTGAACGACGGCGACGATCGTGTGATAATGCTGACCTAGCACAAATGAGTCCGTCTTTCAGCATCAGCGATTTTGACAAATTCTTTTACGGATAATTGTTTTTCTGTCCATCAAACGAATGAGTGCAGTAGCGTGGGGAATCTAGGGCACCTCCTGAGGAAACCTACAGCACCAATCCTCTCGCACACAGCACACAGACATTTATCCCTTCGCCACCTTCACATTGAAATATGGCTTCAGAGACAAATGTACATACCTGGAGGTCCCATTGATATGACACAGAAAATCACACATTGCCGAGGTGATATTTTTAGACCCGTGCTCCTCTGCTGGGCCAAACACGGAGGGATTTCTGAGTGATTGCCCATGTAAATAATGCAAAGTGTGTTCTCCCGCGTTCCCGAGAGGGCCCCAGATGCAAAATGACTCGGATGACAGGGAACAGCTGATGAGATGTTTTGGCACAAAAGTCTTTCCATGTTTCCTTTTCCACATTGTGTCTTAATGGTCTCTGAGTGAGGTGTCGGGGAGGTCTGTGCTCTCCATAGAAACAGAGGAGAGAGCCGCTTACTGAATGTAAAAAAAAACATCTAATGAAATGAAACAAAACTGTATGTGTAACTTTTAGCTTTTTCATTCCCGGATTCACACAAACGTCTCAGGGAATAAAAAGCTTGGATCCAGCATCCATTTCAAGTACATTTTAATTAATTGCCTGACACAAAAAAAAGCAGATTCTGATTTAAAACGCAACCATAAAAAAATAAAAGTTTCATTCATTACCCATGTGAGGGACAAAAGCAGACAGAAAAGGCAAGTTAAGGCTTTGAAAAGAGGATCAAAAAAGCCTTATCTACACAGAAGGTAAACAGGCTGCAGATTGGTAACAGTGCCAGTAAAATAAAACAGCTCTCTGAATCCAAATCCTCATTTGTCTGAATAATGAGGAGATCCTGACTGTAGCTGGTTGCATGAATCAAAAAGAAAAGTTCTCATCTGTGATTAGAAACAGGGGCTTAGGCATGCTTTGAATTTCTAAATAACTTTTGAAGGACACAAGATTATGGAGATGCAACAACAGAAGTGTTTCGTTTCTGAACGCAGCTCCTATCAAAAAGATCCTCTTATCAAAATGCAGGTATTTGACTGCTCTAGTGCAGTTAGCCACTATCACAAGGATGGATACACTGAATAATCATTGATTTTAACATTTACATTTACGCCATCTGTATGTACAGTGTAAATGGACTTGATGTACAGAATACACTTCGTTTGATTAGCGATTAATCAGTGCAGTGGATGTGCTTCTCAGCGTGATACTGCTGCACAGTATTTATTTCAATCCATGACACTGACGAACAAAAGGAGAATATGAATTCATTTCAGGATGAAGCTGTATTGAGGGACATCAGAGTGCCACTCTAAAATAAGCTGCGAGTTGACAGTAGTTAATGAATCTTTAATGTTTCTGCTTAAGTTGTCAGGGAAAGAGAAAATGGCTTCACTTATTCTCCTAATGCTAAAGCAGTAATACAGAGAGCTCCTCTCGGCAGGAAGCCGTGCCAAGGGTGCCAAAATGACGGCCAAGGTATCCATCTTGTTCTCTTCACCTTGAGCCCAGCTACTAAGCAGAGACCTAAAATTCCTGCTGGGGCACTGTGAACACACGACCAGTATGCCTGCTGGCTGAACTGGTCTCTTCTGCTGCTGAAGTCCATATTAATCATGACAGGGTTGTGCAGAAAATGAAAGTTTGCAGGATAGAATTCCAGTTTAAATAGCACTAAGTTAAATAAAACATAAAAGGAAATGACTTCCTTGGGAAAACTACTATTAGCATTTGCATAATTTCACAGGTCACATGCAAAATAAACAAGCAGGTAGAAACAAGTATAGTAACACAATCAGGACAAAAACGCAGCTCCGTGGCGAAACCTGAGCATTCTCCTGGTAGTTTTCCCAAGGGAGGCAGCCTGAGCATGCAGGAGGAACATTTCACCAGGGACCGAGGGACGGATTGAGTTCGGTCATGAGGGGAAGTGTAGTGGGAGTCTGTCTCTGAGCTGCCACAAACAATGTACTCTGATATGACATGCTTGATACTATGCCCTCCTAACCTGAGTGTCCCCCCTACAGGGTTGTCGGGAAATTTAGTATCTAAAAACAAACATCCCACCACGACTGACTGGCAAACATATTATATTTCTAAACTACGCATGCGATTAGATAAATAGTGTTTTAACACAGCTTAAACCACACGCACGTATCAAGTTGAGCATCAAGTAAGCAAATGAGCTCAAATGAAAAATGTCACTCATAATTTCCACTCATAATTACTTAATGCTGTCTCACTATATATTACACAGCATTAGTATCACTCTGGAGACAGTGTTTATCCTGAAGTGAAAATCTTATCTGTGCAACTCGGATTTGGAAACAGATTCTCACTGAGGATGATGGAATGGGCAATGACGATATGAGAAAATTGTAGACTAAATTTTAACCAACTGAAAGTTACAAAGAATAAAAGCCAAGCGATAAAAAGTGACAAACTAACTGGAATCATAAAGTGGTTTCTCATAGGATTGCGTAGGCGAGATTGATGTGCTCCTAAAGTGTTGGTTTAATTATGTTTGCTTTTCACTCATTAGTAAAGTGTAAAGATTGACAACATCAGCACACATGCAGCCGACAAAACTCATAAATTGGCTTGTTGTGATTACAGTTTACTGCAATTATTGAAAACACGGAGCGGAATTCAACAAACCATAAACCGCGTATCAGCAGCTAAGTGAAGCAATCAAAATAAACCTAAAACTAAAGCTTCCTTTATATATCTGGCCAATGTTTTTTTTTATAGTTAGTGTGTTTTCATGGTTATACTGCACTTGTATACATATATACCATGTGTGTGTGTTTGTTACAATTTTGCATGCCTTGTTTGTTGAGTGTTAAAACTGTAGAGATTTCAGCCAACTTAAATTTAAGGATGACGCTGACTTTATTTTATCCTTTTTTATATTTTACCAACGATATTTTCTTTTGTCTGCATTGCCTCTAAAAAGCTCTAAAAAAGCACTATCACTACTTCTTATACTACCTCACTGATACAGGAACTCACTGAGACAAGGTTTTGTCAGGCTGAGTTGGCCAGGGCAAAAAACAAAACAACAACAACAGCTGATATCCTGGCCAACATCTTAGAGAAAAATAGTGGAGTCTGCTGCTCTTGGGTCAGTTAAGGCAAAACTAAATCCAGCTCATGTCGTGAGCTTGGTTTTGTTTTTGATTGGCTGGAGGTTATGCCCACCACAACACTGTGGTTAGCTCAAGTTTAATTACTCTTTTACATTCGTACATTGGCCCTAAAGCTACATATCATCATGCGTAACCATAGCAACATGATAAAACTGTACCACACGGATTGCTGGGTTCATGACATTTCCATGTAACACATATTGAGCGATATTGAGTGTTAATGTGAGTTAAATGTGTAAGATCTTTGCATTGTAAAGGAACAATGTTTTTTACATATTTTTTTTAACTTTCAACTTCATTTGTTTTTGTTGTTTGTCTCTTTCTCTCTCCTTCAGCTCAGGCCTATGATCAATGTTGTGTACACTGTTGTGATACAAATAAAAATGTAATCACGAGAAGAAAAAAAAGCAAACATTTAAAGGTGCTAAATACGGGATTGGGAGCATTTCTATTGCCTATCAACGAAAACAAAAGTCGCGGCTTGCAGCTAGCAGGGCTAGGCATTTATTTCACACAGGAGTGTACATAAATAGGCTTTACCTTGTGGTTATTTCATAGAGACTATTTATTTGCTGAGTTTCAGAAAACATGCTATATCGTGATATATATCATTATCGAGATATGAAATTACCTGTATCACGATAGAAGATTTTGGCCATATTGCCCAGCCCTAGCAGCTAGCGGTGCTATAAGCGCTAAACAGTGCAAACAATGGCGAAAGTGCTGACAGAGATAACAGTGTTTACCTGGGGGGAACCGGAGGGTGGGTGCTACGCTTCCGCAACGACAGTTTTCAGCTGTAACCGCCGTATGAGAGCAGTGCAGAGCAGCGGCCGTGAGCTCACATGCACGAACATGCACTAACAGCATGTGCAAGGAGAAGCTCGGATTACAACACACACAGAGGGAGAGTGACTTAATGTTCTGCTCAGGTAGACATTACTCCTCTTTATCTTTAGCCAATAGCTGTTTGCTGCTATATTAATGCTCTGAATATAGAATTTAGCACCTTTAAAGCTTTGGAAACAATAACTTTTGTTTCATAACCTTCTGAGTCTAAAAGTCAAAAAATAAGGTGAGTGTGCTTATTTTTAGTTTTTGGCCCAGTGTCCAGGGTGTAAGCAGGATAATCCATTCTGAGACCTGCGTTAAAGGATTAAATAATAATGCACTCAAAGAAGCAATACTGTATAACACACTAAAAGAACCACACTCCGCTTCACACTGGGTTGCCTCTTTGCACTGTGCATTTAAGGAATTGTGGATTATACCGTTATTAAAGCAGTAATGCAGGTCCAAAGCTCTAAGTCAGACCCTGACAAGCAAACAACAAAACTGAACAAATAAATAAGAATAGGTGTAAAAATCAGATTTACAGTCCAAACAGTGTCTGCACTTCACCTGCAGTCACAGCAGCCTATACATGCATGCCAGCTGGAGAGACAGGAAATGAGCTAAATGTCAAAGAGCAAGCTGTGCATGTTATGTCTATAGTCCACCATGCCTCGTTGTGTTAGCCAGGTGAGCACAACATGTTAATGCCCTGAGGAAAACACTTCGAGAGAGACGCATGTGTCGAATGAAAAAGTCAATATCTGAGAGACACATTGTAAAACAACACCGCTGCACGTGGCCATGGGCTCGCTAACAATGAAGGATGACAGATGAAGCACAAAGTAATTAAAATTCTGTGGAAATATAAATATCAAAAGCGGAGCTGTCAGAACAGGCTCTGACGGCTGCCTGCAGAGGGGTAGAAAAAAAAAAAGTAGGGCCATGTTGGCAATAGTTGACAACCCTGGTAGAGCTTCACATTTGGACGTGTGGAAATGGAGGTGGCGGTGTGTATGTGTGTTTTTATGTGGAGTGGGGGTGCTTTGTGCTGTCAGAGCTGTGGAAGCTTGGGATGAAAAAAAAAAAAGCATATAACCACTGCCAGCAGATAACGTCACTCAGTCTTTGTATTTAGGAACGGGTGTTTCAGTGCTGGCTAAAATATATGAATGTGGTGCATAAAAGCGCTGCATTGTAGAGTGAAGGAATAATGTCCAGGAGTTGTCCATTATGTGTCCTCTCCATAACAAGCAGGAACAATAAAACCACTGAAAAGATACTGTCCATTAGAAGCCTCTAGTGTTTTCCGTACCAGACAAAGCTTTTGATTCTCTGATCATTTCTTTGATCTAAATCAAAAAATCCAGATGAAGGACAGGAGACAATACCTCAAAATCAATGATGATCATTCCCATATTAAAACAGACATGAGGCATATTACTGTGATGAAAGCATTGGGAGAGGTAATGGTCAGGACCGAGTCTTATCTCACTGACCAAATTCCACTGAGGATCCACAATCTGAGATGCAATTTCACAACAAGACCTGGGTCAATCCATGTTTCTAAGCTTTGATTCAGCCTCTATGTTATTTGACACAGAGGGCAATACAATACCAAACAAAGTGCCGTAGATTAAAGAACAAAAATACAATATATGAAAATAAATTTATAGAAGTTTACTTCCTGGGAACTAAAAAAAAACCTGGCACAAACTGTCTTGAATGTCACAACCATCTGAAACAATGGTTAATGGCATTACAATTAGACACAGTCAGTGCACTGCCGCACTAATATGATGCAGGTAACAGGACACGGAACCAGATGTCCAGACATTTGATTTAGACAAACAAACAAGAAGTGCACCATTTCTTGGTTTACAGTCTGTGCTGCCATCAAAACAGACAATACAGCAAATTAAACTTTTAGAAGAGTATGATATAAAAACAAGTCATGCTGCAACTACAAATATATTCCATTAATAGAAAAAATATTAACGGAAGCCTCTCCCGTATTCCAAGCTTGTAGAGGAGCTACGGTGGCTGACGCGAAAATGCGAATGGCCCTCTCTAGAGCCAGTTGTTGTAAGAGTAGCATCGGTCATTTGGAGCAGAGCCAGTACGTAGTGTGTTTGTGTGTGTACGAGGGAAGTGAGTGGTGAAGCAAGAGAGAGAGAGAGCGGCGGCAGCGACGACGGGAGCGAGTAACTCGACTCCGGCCCAAGCAGGAAAAGTTGTTTGGTTTTCCGTTGTGGGCTACTGTAGAAACATGGTGGACTCTGTGAAGAGGACCCGCTCCCTATGTAGATATAAACGGCTCATTCTAAGGTAACGAAAACACAACAATTCTTATTTTTAGGTGATTATACACTAAGGAAAACGTACTTATTAATATTATATTCCATTTCTGCCAATAGATCCCCCTAATTTTTACACACTGGTCCTTTTAAGGGGACATATCATGAAAAACTCAATTTTCAGTGTTTGTGCACATACATTTGGGTATCTGGAGTGCCTACCAACCCACAAACTGTGAAATAAGACAAGCCAGTCAGTTTTTTTTTGTGGGCTGCCTAGATCAGAAAACATGTGATTCAACAATCCATTCTGATTTGGCTCCCCTTCCTATGTCATCATTAGAATATACCACCCCCCCATCTGAGTATCTCCACCCACGGTTTGAGAACTATACCTTTGCGAAGGTGCACCATATTTTTCTCACAAGCCAATCAAAGCACACTGGGCTTTATCACGGTGCTGAAACAGAACGTTTCAGACAAAGGGGGAATACAGGTATATTCAGACAGACAGTGTGAGAAAAACTATGCGTTTTTTGAACATTAAAGCATGTAAACATGTTCTAGTGGAAACCCAAAATACGAGTATGAACCTGAAAATGAGCATGACTTGTCTCCTTTAATAAGAAATTCATACATCAGATGCTCTATAAATACATGGTACATAATTCAAACAACTTAACTCAATAACATGCATCTGGCATGCAATTTACTACAGTACTCTGAAGCTTTAAAAAATACTTTTTGTTACTAGTTTTATGTTAATGTATTTTTAGATATAAATCATTTCTTTAGCGGAGTCGTGATTCTGTCATCTCGTCTGCGAGCCATGGCAACTATACAAACAGACACATGCCAGCATATATGCATGAGGCACCCTGCAGTGCTTGGTGTGCATGTGCCTACCATTTCATGTCCATTTCATGTGACACACTAGGGTGGCAAATGAAAAAGAAAAGCAAAAGCACAGGTGCTAGCATAAATGCAGCTTTCCACGTATTTAACCACAAGAGTGGCTCACAGAGAGGATTCCCATCACCTAAATAAAACAGAAAACGAGTATTGAGAACGTAATTGAGCTGCCATGTACGCTTATCATCACTGTCAAAACACAACCAGGTGCCCCGACTACCTAAGAGATGGCCATTTCTTCCCTTCTTTATGAAAATTAATCGTTTCACAGCCACAGTAAATGACATGCCACATTTGTTTATGGGCTTGGAGTGAATTGATAGTGAAGAAAACAGGTATGGGGAGGAGGGAGTGTGGCCACTGACCCATGCTAGTCTCGCACTGCATTTGCATTCATTAGCTCAATCAGGGAGCCTTCCTAACTCTCTCCATCATAAATGATAGATGACTGAGGAGGCTGAATAGCCACCGAGAGCGCTGAGACCCACAGAATAGATATATTTTGCTGACATAAATTATTCATGTGACTTTCATTCTGAAAAACAACATCTGATTTAGCTGGGATAAAGATTATGCAAATGTTGATCACCCATAATTGAGCGTAATTGCATTGCATATGTTTGTGAAGCTCTTAACCACCATTACTCCCCCCTTAAAATGTGTTCTAGCACACAAGAGGGGCGACTGATTCACAGGCACCTGTTCGAGGGACAAGAGAGAGGAGCGGCATAAATTTAGAGGATGACGTCTTTGACCGGGGCCTCTCCCAGAAACAGCAGCAGCAGCCAAGTTAAAGCTTCAGTAGGCAGAAAGTTTTTGGCATCATTGGGCAAAAATTCCATGATAACCTTTCAGCATATTGTAAGTCAAGTGCTCTTAGAGATAACTAGACTTCTGCACCTCCTCATTGCTCTGTTTTCAGGCTTTAAAAAATGTAGTCCGTGACGGGAGACTTTGACCAATCACAGGTCATTTCAGAGAGAGAGAGCGTTGTTATTGGCTGTGCTCCGGCTGGTGGGCGGTGCTTGGTATTTCCACAACTGATCTCGACATGACTGCCGGGTCACAAACTTTCTCATTTTACAGCTAAACAGTACACTACAAGATGATTCAGAGACGGCAGGTTCTAGCTTGGCTCTGATTGGTTGTTTTCCTGCGGTCTGTGAAATCTTGCAGATGCTATTAGGAACACCAGAGGACACCGGAGGACACAGAGGGATGATGATTTTTTTCAGATTACCTGTGTCATGCACTACTGTCAGGATATAGTGACCGTTTTATAAAACTAACATTTTTTAACGATAGTTGCTCCATTTCTACCCACCGCTGCTTTAAACTTGGGGAAGAAAAAATACAGTAGAGAGGATATGAAGCGTTTTCTGGCTTTCCCAGAAAAACAATAGGGATCATCAATGTTTCAGAAGAGCCTAATTGGTGCTCTTTGATGTGGCGCTGTGGTTGATCTGTCCTCTCTGTCAGCTGTCTCCCCCCTAGCCCAAGGCTCTCTGACAGAGGCGGGCTCCAGGCCGGCCGTGAAGTTCAGCAAAGGCACAACAGTGTGACAGCAACTAAATTACTATGATACCAGCCATAATCAACGGGGCTGCAGGGAATATCGGCATCTGTTCAGCACAGGCGGACAAGGCATCGCTGTCAATGCACAATATTCCATACAGGTTACAGCAATTACACCAAATGTTTTGAGTTATTTGGCTCATTCGTGGTGATTTTGAGAGGGAAAAACTGTGTGACATTACTGTTTATTTATATACAATATTGTCACACAAATGTCACACTTAGTAGAAAACTGGAGTAACACGTAGGGTTGTCATTTGCTCGCCCACCAGACTTGTTTACCAACTACGCCTGAGCAAAAAATCAAAACAATAATACTACTACCACCAGCCTGTAACTCGCTTCAGCCTCACTGCCTCGGTTACAGTGTAATCAATAGTCTTAATATAGAACTAAATAATGATACTAAGCCCGAGCTGCTGAATCCCACTGCATAAATGGAGAGACATGGCCCGAGGTGCAAAAACACTGAATAAAACACAGCACCAATCAATCTCTGTGCTTCCAAATCAGACATGGCCGATTATCCCTCCTGCACTAATGCTTGTGCACGAGCAAAAGAATGAGATAAGAGCTAACAAGGTCACATATTCAACAAAGTCACATACTGTGTGTCTCTGTCAGATTCACAAGCAACTCAAAACACTTCACACTGTTCATTGTGACATACAGTAAAGAGAAAGAATCAAATCATCAAATTTCCCACACAATGGGACAGTTCCCCCATTGAAAATGCTAATAAGCCATTCTTTGAAGTGTCCTTATTTGCATTACAAGCATTGCTCCCAAACTCTCAGAGAAAAAAAAAGAGTGAGGAAGCAAGAGAGGAACCTTCTGTTCTCCATCCATCAGAGATGTTCAGCAGTCGAAACTAAAACTGCAAGATACCTGCTACAAAAACGCTGCCTTAAAGTCAGACTTGCACCTTTTCCATTCAGTGTCGCGTTCAGATGTCGGTTCTGATCATAAAAAGATAGATCCCCCTGAGGAATGCTTTTCTGTGGCTCTACAAAAGATAGGAGTAATCCCATCAGAACAACCATAAATATTCAAGAAATCCTTGTTCTATACCCAGAAGATCTCTCAACCTCACAGAACCACCAGGAGTTCACAAAATAATCACTGTTTTACAATATGTTTAACTCGCTGTGAACAAGGAAGTCTTCAGTGTAATAGAGACACGGCAAGGTAGGTTGAAGGGGGATGTGTCCCAAGACAAGAAGATGAATTCAAACTGTTGCCTACTGTAACTAGGCTACCTACAAGCCTGAGGAGATGTATGATTTTATCATTAGGGTTTCCTGGATACATGTGATATACATATCCGGTCTGCTGTGATTTCCATGTAGCGGTGCTTTTGCAGTGAGAGGTATAAGAGATAAAAAAATTCAGGCTTCATGCCACAGTGGATCGCTGTGGTGGAAAGCTTCTTGTTAAACCTCAGTACACGCTCGTTCTTTTCTCCTCCGGATGGACGAGACACCCGATAATCAAAAGAACGCTCTGTGCAAACAAAACTGACCAGACTTGGAGATACACTACTGAATTTTGATCACAACTTGAAATATCTATCATAAAACATCTTAAATAAATGAAAATAAAGTTGGTAAAGATGATAAAGTACGAGAGAAAACAGCAAAACACTGGCATAGAACTCATGCAAAGGCATTATGAGATCAGAAAAAAGTAAAGCAGGATGTAGCATGGCAATTACAGCCTATTGTCTACTCAAACAAAATGACAGACATGGAAAATTAGAGAAATAGTGTGATTTTTTTTTTTCTAACATTGTGTGGGTAATAATGTTAGGGGGGAGCAACACATGCAAAATACAACGTCTCTTCTGCCAAAATATTCTTGGCAAAACGAATACGAGAGGTTTGAACGCAAGCCTGCATTTTGATCATTCTTTCTTTCAACATCAATCCTTTGTACCGCAGACAACCTGCTAACTATATGGCCAGCTGCTTTTGTTGAATAGAAGCAAAAAAAAAGAAAAGAAATTTAGAGTCGTCGTGTTCATATGAAATAGTATAACTCACTTTCTAGAGTCAAGCTGCCATGAAGCTGAAAATGATCTATCTGGAGGGGCTCACATTCTCTTTCAATCAGAGATGAAGACATAACATTTATTAGGTAGAGCAGAAAGGTCAACCCTGACCACCTGTTGCAGCCAAGCAGGGAGCTAATGAAAGTTCAAGCCAATTCACCTCATCTGTCTGCAAAAACATTCCCGTTATAATCAAAGAGAATGAGTTAAACGAATCAGTGATTGTGGTAAACTGAGATGTGATGTAAAGATTACCCAGAGACGAACACAATGCAGAGGCACTCCCGAGAAATAACACTGGAATAATATCTGTAGGCTTCACACTGACAGGAGCTGTCAGATCACTGTGACACAGAAGCACCCTTAGAGCTCGCAGAAGTACGCTCGCATTCAGTGGAGTCGCACTTGTTTGGATGTTGAATGTTTTGAATGTTTTTTTTTTTTTCTTTCTCTAAAGTGCTAGTACTGAGGACTTTCTCATGCATTGATAATCCAATGGCCCTTCAATGATTCAGCAAGCAGTGTGTGGAGAGGCAGCCAAGAGCTCAAGCTCTTTTGGCCTTTTTAAATTTTCAGGAAACTAAAGCAGGATTTGGAGCAGCGGGGCCTTTGCAGACACTCGCTATCTTCACCTCTCCAACCTGATCTCCTGAAACACATCGCTCTATCCAAAGTCATTCAAATGGCCAATAAGGGAGCAAGCCATGGATATCTGGGTGGAATATGTGAGTATATGAGCGTTCGTGGCCATGCAGACTCGGAAAAAGTCTGGTTTTTCTACGCAAAAAGATGATTACATAACATTTTCATTAGACAAAAATCAAAAGATAATTCAATAAATTATGATCCAGTTTTCTGACAGCCAAAGACATCCGATGCGGTTCATCTTTTGAACGCTCTGTCAACTGTTTCAAAGTTGCTGCGCTTGACTGATATACTAAATAACTGCGGTAGACGTTTCAGGGTTCAAATATTTCTTCATTCCTTAATTTAGTAACAAGTGCTGCCTTTGGAGAAAAGGAAGTCTGGCACTGATTAAAGGACTCCTGATAAATGAACTACAATCAATTGGCTATTTTCTAAATGGGTTGAGTTTCATACAGTTTAAAATGCCATGGCTGTTCTTGTAATGTAATTGAGTGGCAATAGTTTGCGTGTATTTTCCATTCTGTGAGTGGGACAGAGTGTACCGGGACACGCTATTCTTCACAGACAGGCCACCCTCATTTCCAGGGGAATACAGCAGATATATAGTATAAAAAATAATGAAAACTGATCAGAACCTTCCATTGTAGGACATTTTGTATTCCACTGCGAAAATAATGGAAGCAGAGGGCCAATTAATCAGGCACTTGTTTACCATTCTCAAGGCTCTCCGTGTTCATTAGTCTGCCGAAGCTGCGCTCTATGGGGCTGGAGACAACCACAGGAGAGGAGATCCATCTACACGCCGCGGGTGACATCCAGAGATTTACGAGCCAGCGCGTGCCACACGCCACATTTCCCATCCCCATAAGACAATAAGCGCTTCATTATCATTTTAAATTGCTCCTTTTGTTTCTGGTAACGAACGGCAGCAGCAGTAAAACCAAAAAGTAAACCGTGGTTCCATAATGCCCTCAACACCACTGTCCAATCACCAGCTATCGGATCTGGCTCTAAATATGACAGAGAAGATGTATATTCATGTTGAATTCCTCATGAATCGCTGGAGGGGAAAATCCAGCAGAGTAACACAATGCATGATTTATATGCCAGAATAACTAAACAATTAGTATGTTTGCCACGATTCATGAAACTATTAATGAATTGTACATTTCTTTGAATAAGGCATGATAACTATTAAAGCCTGGAGAGCGAGTAAAAAGAACATGCATAAGTGACCAAAAACAGCAAATCTTTAGAAAATCTAGTAGAGAGAAGCAAGTCACGAATAAAGAGCGCAATGAATCGTGCAGTGTTTGAATGGATGTTCCTTTTCTCGAGAGCAGAGGAGAAAATGCTCCTTTCTTGTCAGCGGGCCAGCTGCATTGATGATCATTTTCCACAGCCCATTTCCCCACTTAGTCATCTGAACATCACAAAGGAGCAGCAGAAGGTGTGAATTATCAAAGAGAAGTAAAGAAAGGCAGTGAGACAGGGACGACCGAATCCGCTAGCTGACACGTAAAGGTGCAATGTATGCAAGATATGGCCAGAATTTTAGTTTGAAACATTAACAAAATGAACATTATCGACAGGATGTGAAGAAGAAACAGTTTTGACGTCATGTCAAAGACGTCTACGTATTGCGTTGCAGAGATATCTACTGAAATAAGTATGCTAACCAGCTAGTCCCTGCATGTATAAAGAGAACTGGATACAGCGTCGGAGGCGGGGCCCCCTTGAAAGTTGCTCAGTGGTGCATGAAGCCAAAAATTGGCTTCAAAGCCAGACGCTCTTCCTGGGGGCTTCGAGCTAGCCCCGGCCCATCCTGTCTTGTAATACCACTTAGAAGCGATAGTGCAGCTACGGGCGTGGCTTAGGTATGTGTGACGACACAGAGAGACGACTGTCCGTTCAAAACAACAATGGCGGCTCCTTAAGAGTTTAGCGTAGATGCTGCAGTGGCATCAGTTATATCAGAACTGGAGAGTATTTCTTCATTGAAAGAAGAGCAAAGAACGGCACTGAAAGCTTTTCTCGATGGAAAAGATGTTGTCGCTCTTCCCCCGACTGGCCTCGGCAAGAGTTTGATTGACAGATGGTTCATCCAATCACTTGCCAAGTTTTTTGAAAGTACCTGCCCTTTTCCAAACAGTTTCCAATGACGTCTTCTTAGATGGTTCAGTGTAAGAAACCATCTAGTGCGTCAAGTTAGCAACAAACCACGTTCGGCAGCAAAGAAAAGAAGTGATATAAAAAGAAGCAACACAAGGTCATTTTACTTGCTAAAACTGAGCTAGGTACGCTATAACGGTTACTATAGGCCGACGCCACTTGTGAAGACTATAAGATAGCAGTGTTAATTTGACCGCCACTCTGAGTTTCAGCCGTTTGGCATAATTTTGCGTATTCTTGCCCTGCTGTTAGTTTGTAGTTGGCTTTTTTTTGTTAGAACTGATGAGTGTAAATTTAGATTGTATGGAGGAGGAGGGTGAGAGGGGGTGAAATGCTACCTCCTATTTGTTTGGAGCATGTGGCCACGTATTACACATTGCACCTTTAAGTAAGCCTTCCTGTTTGTCTTACAGAACAGACCACTTTCCTCTGACTAAATAGAGTTCAGTGTGGGCTAAAGTCTGTGTGTGAATAATGAATAATTCAGGGTGTAGGTGAGTGGGATCAGTTGCTAGTATGCAGGGGGAGATTAGCCACTGGTGGCCCCTGACAGATGGAGACCTTACAGCCCGATGCAACACAGACCCAAGAGAATATCAGGTGTCACCTCATTACACACTTCATAGACTTTTTCAACTTCCAATGTTACCTTCTCTGATTGGGATAACTGGAGCAGCTCCAAAATAATCTAAAAACACTGCTTTTGTAGAATGCCAATTTCATCAGAGAGCATTTGATTTGACTTTTTTGCCAATGCCTTAGCAGTTAGTTGTATATTATTTTATTGTTTCATCAATTTTCTTTAATCAAAGTATTTTTTTTTGTGATTTAGTTTATCTCCAAGGGAACAGTAAGCCTACCCAAAAATAAAGTCAGTGTTTTATTTATTTATCTTTTTTATATATATATATATATATATCATCAGCAGAACTCAATTTTCACAGTGCTGCAGTGAATGCAGAAAGGGTTTAAAGGGCCTGGCCTTATATGCCATTAAATGGGATTCCTTTTCCATAAAAACACTTGGTGGAATTGTCTAGTTTAAAAAGGGAGTAATTTACTCAATATGAACTGTGAAGGAGATTTTATACAGAGAGAAAACTGAGAATCTCAAACGACTCTCATGGACAACTTGAGTCAATGAATAGGGGAGGCTTAATATTTTCTTCAGTTTCTTCACAGCAGGGCAATCCTTCAAACTGCATCAATACGTTTCTGTAGATGGATTTTTTTCTCATCAAATACGCACTGGTTAAATTGTTATTTTTAAAATAGATATAGTGATGAGTTTGCAAACTGTCCTTCTCTCTCGATATCTCTCTCTGCCTATCATTATCTCTCTCTGCATCCTCCTCCTTGCAGAGCTTCAGGCTAGATTTACTATGGCCTGGTAACCCAGAAAAGACTAATCTAAATGTAAAAGGATTGATAGATTTCCACAGCTTATTTTGACATTACAGAGGTTCATTTCCTAATTCTTATGATAAAACGTCTTATTTCTAATCATCATGTTTACTGCATTCAGACTTTTGTCACTGACTTCACTGTGGAGCAAACTGCTGAGATGGACATTGACACAGTGGGTGTGTACTGAAGAGCAGCGGTGGCTGCAGCCCAGCTACAAAGCTTTACAGTGTTACAGTTAACTGACTACATTTTGAACACCATTAGCATGACTACAAAAACTAGGACAATAAAGCCCAGAGTGAAAACACCAAGATTTATTCTTTAATAACCACAAAATTGAGGGCCTATTTTTTTTTTTTTTTTACCTTTGTGACAGCTACTTGTACTTTAGTTTAGTAAATGCTTATTGCAAGATCTCTGCTGTCTGTGACAATTCTTGAACAAAACATTTTGCATATGTTTTGCTTGGATGTCTGCTTGACTGATTTGTCAGAGAAATCTCAGAAAAAGACAAAACGTAGCCGTCACTGGCTGTTTCACTTTTAAGTCAGGTTTTGAAAAATCAAAGACAAGCACCACTCCGTCTTGATTCTTGCCTGGTAATTGACGCTGACTGCCATAAATTGGTAACAGACCAATTAAGTGTCACTTTAACTTCCACATTAATTGTTTCAGCGGGATAAGAAATCGTGAGTGATCAACAGCCAATGTGACGGGCTGCCAGTATTAAAGCGAGAGACTGGATGTGCTACAAGTGAGAATTACCTCGCCTCTGCAGAATAACATCTCCTGGTGAGACACACTGGGGGGCTCCAGCTAGAGCGAAAAGGACATTCTGCTTCGTGCTATCATCGTATCTCTAGAAATGGGACACATCTCAAGTGTGTGTAAGATGCATTAAGAGAATATAATGTCTGATCTGGCAGAAGATCGAGCCTGATCCTTTAATTGTAGTTTAGCAAACATCCAGTGGTCATTACAGGGCCAAGCTGAACTAAATTGATGGCCAGACGACTGCAAACCAGCTCATTCATTTCAAAGGTCACATGGTACGACTGAGACAAAACAGAAAACATATCCCAATGTTGTATCTTACTGGCCACACTGCCACATAACCAGAGAGGCTATTAAATCCTTTATTCTAGGCATTGAAATATTTCCACAGCACGTAATGTCATAAAGTTAACTTCTGATGGAGCAAATCCTGCATCTCTAATGTTCTAACTTTTGGGATCAGCAACAGGACTAATTCAAATTCTGTTTCAGGCTTCCATCAAATGCTGGCAGGTCTACAGTCTGGCTGTGGCTCATGTAAAATCAGGTCACGTGTGCAGCCTCACCTGTCCACATGAACAGCTGCAACACACATCAAGTAAAACTAATGCTCTGTGAAGCCATGGTAGGAAAAAATACGAGAACACATTCTAAATGTAACATAAGGGGCTGGAGGAGACTTACTATGATTATGGTGGGTAGTGCCAGGGATCGAAATGTGATTAAAATTAAGTATTATGGTCTGGTGTACTTTAAAAACATGCAAACTCCACACAGAGAGGACGAGGACTGAGATTCATAGCAGGTCCTAAGTAAGAGAGCAGTAAACTACAGTATGCCTCTCATGTTCATAAGTGTTAATAACTTTATTTTTAATTAGGGATGCACCGATCCGACTTTTTCAGCCCCGATACTGATAGAGATACCTGGAATTTAGGTATCGGTCGATACCGAGTACCGATCCGATACCAGTGTTTAATTAATAAGCTGTGTGCCCCACTGTGTGGAAGTGACTCGGATCATTCTTTTATGTGTAAGGCAACATCAGGCTTGATTTATACATCGCTTTCCTAACTTTGTAAAACAAAATGTGATCAATAAATACACAAATATAAAAACAATATAAAAAAGTGAATTGAATAGATCGGCCCCATTGTCACCGATATCGGTGCATCCATAGTTTTAATCATCACATAGATAGTATACATGCATGAAATTTGACCTCCGCATTTAACCCACCCTAAGAATTTAGGAGCAGTGGGCACTTCTGGATCAAACCACCAACCTTGTGGTTAAAACACGACCCGCTCTAATCCCTAAAGCCACAGCCGCCCCAACGTATATTATCAATTATATCATATAATATTAATGTATCTTACATTGATAGACGGGCTAAAAAAAGACCAACTATTGTATCACAGTTCCTCTTAGCATCAGCCTGGGAGGAAAAAAACACATTGGATCTACTTAGTTGTTACAAACACGGTGATAACTGCTGGTCTTTTGCAAGTCCAATGGAAATCAGCCACTTCGACAAGCTTATCAGGCCACCGGCAGCACTTAATTGCTCCAGGGTTGTTTCATCCAGGCCTCTCTTTGTGTTTTGCCTCTTCCGACTTTCCTGATGGAAACTGAAACAACCCGAATCAATTCACCACCTAGCATGGTTTCAAGTTAGTGGCCAAAACAAAACAAAATCCTGAGCGTTTGATGTGTTGCTGGGCGTGTTAGGGTTAGATAGAAAGAGGCACTAAAGAAAAGAAGCTTGGTCCTAATAGGACTGATGTTAAGACTGAGCTCAGTTTAAATAATTAAGGGCACCACAAGGGCAGAAGACCTCCGATGCACTACGAAATTCATTAAGCCAACTGCTATCTAAACATGGCATTAATCAGAGCCATATCATGAAACTAATAGAAATCCTTTCAAGAGTCTTATCTTTAAAAAGTTAATGAAAGATACGCATGAGAAAAGAGACAGAAAAACTGCATCCATCACCAGGCATCTGCAATCCTGAATCCCAAAATGACCTCACGGTGATGACTGCGCGTAAGCCGAGAACAATATGGCTGCCGTGTTTACCTGCCTGTGTCAAGCCGTGAGCTGCCACCGGAGGCCTGACTGACAAAGGCCCTGCAGGGTGGAGGGGGGAAGGGGGTGGGATAGGCTGAGCGATGGATGCCCTATCCATCATGGCGGCCCTTGCTGGTGGGCTAAGGAGCCGACATGTGGTGGTGAGGGAGAGGTGGTCAGTGAGGAGTCAGCACTCTTTGACTACTCCAGATCCATCATCCAGACAAGAGCGGCACAGAATCTGTCTGTGTGGTGACAGCCGGCAGAATGGCTTCTTCCACTCTGGGCAAAGAGCAATGTGCTGACCAGGGGAAAAAGGTTGTAAGAGGGCCGGTCAGGATGATATCGTTTAGAGGATTTGGGGAATCAACACTATCAAAGAGCAGGACCCTGTGTTGGCAGATAGAAAGAAGAAGGCAGCTTAGGAGGATATGAGTCATGCGTTTATGTCTTATTTGGGGTGGAAAGAAGTATCTATACAACAGTGAACTATAACACAGATTATCAGATTGTAGATCAGAAACGATGACATTGTTAGACGACTAAGAGGGTATACTGATATTAGATCAGTTTAAGCAATTGCACCTGTTCACACATATACAGGCAAGAAATTGATGACTCAGAGTGACTCAGATTTTGATTCATCCGACCCCATAATGTAACGCATTTATAGACAAATGTGACGGAGCGTGAGAAAGATGGTGCCGCATACAGGTTAAGAGAAAAAGATCAATCTGGAGAGATGGATAGAGAGAGGAAAGGGAGGCAGAGGACACATGCATGAGAGAGTTCACAGTGGGTACCAACCTCCTGTTGATCTGAAGAATTAGAGTCATAGGGAAAACGCAGCAGGGGCACAAATGCTGGCCTCGTTATACAATATATCAGCACTTGGTAAAAGAAAAAAAAAGAAACGTTTTTTTTCTTGCCAGTTCAGGTGGAGTACAACAACGCAAGTCGTATTGTTGTTGTGCTACAGATCAGTAAAGAAATAATGCTTCACTCCAACAGCCAAAGCCACTGCAGCGCAGGTGAGCTCGAAACCTCTGAAGACACTTTAAAACAGTTGTCTTTCAGTCTTTATATCATTACTTGTCAGGAGCAATGTCATCCACTATTTACAGAGTCATCTGCACACGTCTAATCTCTGCACACTGATGTAGTCGGTGACCCTGCAGCGCTCCGACAGAGCACTCTGTCTTTTTAACTGCCACTGCCTTTTTTTGGCTCAGGACTGGAGGTGGATTTGCTCCCCAACATGCAGGGAATGCTAAACACACCAAAACTCTGAGGTCAAGTCGCAGCGAAGACCCATTAGGACATGAGCTAGTTAAACTCTGACACTCTGCCCCCTCAGCCCTGACCTCCACCGGCAGGATGCTTCTGATAAGGCTAGTTTAGGTGCCACTCCGCACATTGTTAAGGCAGGGAACCGGGAAGGGGAGGAGAAAAAAAGAGCTATATTGAGACTTTTGTGGATTTTAGTTTTATAGGAGCAGCTGCATAATGCAAAGGTATTTGTGGTCTTGTTATTATCTGTTATCTAGCCAACCCAAACCAAACACTGTTTAACTCTATATTTCTAAATAAAGAAATCTGTTACTGATACGTCTGTTTTGCTAAAAACGTCAACTAACTCGGACCAACGCTGGTGTCAGCTCATTAGACGAAGCGAGCGGCTTGCACAGACAAAGTATTTTATAGGCAATCCTCTCCTGCAAAAGAACAGAGACCGCAGAGAATACAAACCTAATTGCATCACTCCAACATGACAAGAGGCAGATACAGAAGCCTGCAGTCATACAATTCATCAGAGGAGAAAGATAGAGGGAAAAATGGAGAATGAAATCATTTTTTCGTGCACATGACGCAAGGGGATCTATAGCATTCATGAACAGGGATTACCTTATGCTCTGTCATTGTGGAGTGATAGCAGGAGAGATGTGCTTTCATTTTTTCAGTGCAGGGATGAGACAACCGCTGGGATGCTGCCTGTGTTTTGCAGACACAGAAGCAGGTCGTACACTGCACCCTTTGACAAAATGAATCACAGAAAACACCCCCAAAAGCACCTGTATCCAATACAGAGGAACATGGCTGGATCCCAGGTTCACAAATCCGGTGTAAATAATGAATGTTGTTTCACACACACACACAACAAATGCAAAAGTGTACTGAGCCTGAGTACAAAAAAAACACAGAGGAAGCTTCTGGAAAAGCTAATCAATGAAACAGGGTGATAGCCGGTCAACGGAATGTCGAGATGAAAATGTCTGTCATATTGTATGGTTTCATTTTCACATAGATTACACTGGAATACGCAGGGTGGAGCTGGGTGGATGTGTTTGACTGAATGTGTGTGTGTGTGTGTGTGTGTGTGTGTGTGTGTGTGTGTGTGTGTGTGTGTAATCTGACCCACAGTATTAGTCTAATCTGAATCAACAGATCCAATCATGCCGCAGGTATCATTTAGCAATGAGGGCATTGTGCCTTTGCGATGTGCAATCTTCTGCTGATTGGAACGCTATGAAAAGCGGGTGCCGAGCTGCTCGCATAAGCTTCAAACCAACTCCCAACACTGCCTAAACTGAAAAGGCACAGATACGCTGTTAGTGTTTTTTTTTTTCCCCACTTCTGAACAAAAGATTAGCTGCTTTGCAGAACAGAGATGAGTCACATCAGACTGTGACGATTATTAACTGAGTGACAATTAAGGGAGAGACAGTCTCTATCAGTCATTTTTCACAGTTACAATTGAGTCTCTGAATCTTTTTTACTCCATGTTAGCTCATCATGCACTGAGCAGTGACTGGCAGCTGTGTTGGATCTATAGCAAATAGTTTTCATTGCATCACAGTTTAATGCTATATATTAATATTCCAACACATTCTCATCCCAACTCGTCACGTACTGCTGCATTTCACGCCCCTTGGCATCACTTTAGGTTTAGGCAACAAAACCAGTTAGTTAGGTTTAGGAAACAACATGGTTGGATTTAAAACTACTACGTTTGTAAAGTTAAAGTGACACTGAACGTTGTGAACACGGGACACAAACGAACAGCTGATTGTAACGTGAAAGTTTAACTTAACGCACGGGACGCGAACAGCTGTCTACTGGATGAAAGCCTATGTTTGTTGGACCCATCCAACTCCCCTCCCGCCCGCTCTTAATGTGACTTTTCGTTCTTTAAACTACGTCACCACAGTCACTCCTGGTGCCCTTTTTCTGAGCGTTTACTGTTGCCACGGATGGGTTTACATTGTAGTTAATGGAGAGCCCGGTGCGGACGGCTGTGACAAAGCATCTGTATTTCAGGCCCTCGGAATGAGAACGGGCTGAATATTAACCATGTTTGAGAATGTATTTAGGCACCAAAAACAGGAAAAAAGAAGTAAATATCAAAGTGCCAACGTTTCTATCTATAATACAGCATTTTAAATGAAAGTGTTAATGGACACAAAAAGTGAAGAAAAGTAAAAAGAAATAGTGCCAATGTCAACGTGGCGGCTAATTTAGCTAGTAGCAAATTAAAGGTACAGTGTGTAGGATTTGGCGGCATCTAGTGGTGTGGTTGCAGATTGAAACCAACTGAGTACCTCTCCGCTCACTTCTCCCTTTCCAAGACTGTGGTAACGTGAGCCACCAAGGTGAGTCCGTTCTGGGTTACTGTAGAAACATGGTGGAGTAACATGGCGGACTAATTTTCAGGTTTCAGGGAACTAATGACAACATGATTTGGAATATTATATTCCATTTCTGCTAATAGATCCCCCGAAATGTTACACACTGTTCCTTTAACTAAATTACTTAGTTAAATCCACCAATAGTTGCAGGACAGATAAATATGTTGTGGTAATGTTTCAATAAAATCCGTGTTTTGTTTGGTACTGAGTTCGACAGCACATTATTGCATCATTTCCTGTTGGTACAAATATATATGTTATAGGTTAATGTATTGGATACTAACTGGAGATTAGCACAAAGTATGATTTTTTTTATGCATACAGTATTAGTTTATAACAAGGAGTTGGGACACAGTCATTGTCTCCTCGCTACAGTTGTAGCCTTTTGTTCTATTTTTTAAAATAAGCGACTTCTCCTCAGGCTAAACCTGGAAATAAATGAGTTGGCTCCCACTAATTGAGCAGTAATCGTGATGTGCCGTTTGTTTCCGTTGAAGAAACATCATTTGCTGATAAACATTTTTTCTAATCACAGCTGCTGCAGGCACTGCTTGCCTGTTTAGTGCCAAGGTGACCCGAACAAAACAGGAAATAATGTGACATGAAATAGGGACGCTGCCAGGAGCAAAATGGCCTGCCACGCTTCCTCAATATGAGGAAATGATGAGTGCTATTTTGCAAATAAATCTGGCATCGCTACTATTAAAAAGGTGGAAAACAATCAATAGCTTTCCCACAATGCATTTGTGTCACTGCTAACTAGCAACTGGTCTGTGAATAGATGAGCGAGCAGATGCAAATTGTGTCCCGTTGTGGTGATTATGAGGTGAGCACATCTCATAAACCTTTTCTTGACAACCTAATTGATCACAGCAGGAAGCATAATAAAGGCGTTACAAAAACTGAGAAGTATATCAAGGGACCTTTGCATTATAGCTTAATTTAATTATATACCATAATCACATTACTGTAGACCTGAAAAAGTAACACGTCTTACTACAATCTCCCCTCTCTTACTTTTGGTCATGCAACCTGGCTAGTGTGTCCCTGGGGGTCACTATAATAACTTGGCTCCTCAGACAGCAAGTTGACTTACTGTAAGTTACGGTGAGGCACCCCAGGCAAAAACATTGTTTTTCACACACTGGTCAATTTGGAGATTTTGGGCTGCTTAGCTTCTTCTTTCAGACTAGTGGAAAGAAAACATCCAAAATACACATTTAGGTGTTTATTTTACTACGTTGTCTATTTGCGTCTGTAGATTTCTCCTAAAATCACCAAAAGTTAGCATTAGATAATGCATCATTTGCATATTTAAACCTACAATTTCAGAAAACTTGTAATACAAAAATAATGTAAGAAATCAACTGGGGAAGTTTCATGGTGGTATCTATTAGTTAAACAGGTTTACTCTATTCACCTTTAGTGTCTTCAAAATGTACGGAATTTTACAATCCAGATGTTTAAAGGCCATTTTCTCAAAACTAGGTTTTTCTCTCATACTCTGAGCCAGAGATCTCCACTTAAGTAGCACTTCCATACACCAAACTTTCCAGTTTCATTCCTATCTATATTCTGAAGGTTTTTACAGAGGGGTTTTGTTCATATATCATTCATAGCCTGATTTATAGAACGTTTTATTCCTAAAAACTTGGCGAAAATGGATTCTTTATGGCTGTTGACAGTATTTTCTGATTTATGGAGCGATAAAAAGAGAGATCCAAAAATTCCCTCAGTCAAAATCTATGACTCTGATATGCCAACAAAATGAAACAAAAATTTTGAACCTGGCTTTAATCCAATGTTCAGATTTCTGTTCTGGAAATGTATACAAATTAGCACATATTTCATAGGATAATGCCTCATTTGCATATGTAAACATAACATTTCGGAAAACTTGTAATAAAAAAATAATAATTGCCTTAATGTAAGTAATCAACTGGGGAAGTTTCATGGCAATATCTGTAGTTATTTTTTTTTTACCCTATTCACCTGTGTCTCCCCTTAACACGGCAAAGGCAACAACATGTAAAGGGCTCTATCTGCTCATACTGTTGCTCATGTTGCTACTTCACAATACCCTTCATGCAATCTGCTGTTCATATTTTTTAGCACATCTGCACATCCACCAGCACAGAGACCCAGTCCCAACCCATCCACCTGCTGTGTATACAATTTTGACTAATGGTTTGATTCAATGTGAGTGAAGGGGGGATTATTGGCCAGATTTCTGTCTATATAAGCGAGAGGATGAGCTCGTCACAACTCAGTCATCAGGCACCTCATTTACGGGAAGTGATCTGGGCCTCCAGATCCCCAGGCTCGTGGCTTTGGTAGAAACCAAATCAGAAATGTCATTAAGTGGGTCTCATCATCAAGTGATGCCATTCTCTTTCTCTCTCGTTACACTCACAGAAGCTTGGCACGTACACACACATGCACTCTCGCAGACAGACACCCATAGACTTTACTGCCCCTAACAGGATGCACTTCGACAGACAGTAATGAAAGTGTCTCATTCGCGATTCCAATCAAAAGCTCATCAATCACAACTTGCATCTAAAAAAGCCTCACGCACTCCCCGGCTCTTGGTGGAAGAAGGTGAAAGGAGGGAGCCTCGGTGCAAACCTGAGCTAAATTTAATCATGTGCTATCAAAAACAAACAGGCTGCCGGGATAAAGACGGAGCTCCACAGAAAAACTACAGTTTACTAAAGCTCATCACTGGAATGAGGCTGTTTAGCTGATAGCAGATCAAGGCAGACGATTGGAAGAGGAGAACATAAAGGGGATGAGCATATGAATCACACATTTCTACATTTTCCAATATACTTTCAGTTCTAGTTTATTTGCAGTGATGAAGCGCCGAAGCAAAGAGATAAAAAGCAAACACACTGATGAAATGCGGTTATGAAGAACAATACTGTAGGTGAGGAAAAAATAGCACAAGAAGCTCATGTCAATATAAACAAAAATAAACTATATTAAAATCACAAGCTACTGCAGAATTAAATTTGGAGTACTAAACATAGAAACAGTATGGAAGAAAATACAAAATTAAACAAAAATGTTACCCATAAATTATATTAAAATAGCCCCATTAGAGGTAGAACATAAAAAAACAGGGTAGCAATATTGTGTGTGCGCGTCTGTGTGTGTTTGAGTGTTGCTAGTCACACTCTCAACTGGCTGTACGAAAAGCACATATGCTGCCACATATAACTTTGACAGCAGCTTTGTTTTGTTTATTTCTTCGCACTTCACACCAGTGGGGGTGCGTCTCCAAGGAGGCAACCGTAACCAACTAGAAATTGCGTCGACTAAAGCAAACAACAATACTGGCTATAATGAATAAAGAAACAGAAATAGCTGATGGCAATTCAGGATTTAGAAGCCACTTTAAAGATTTAACAAAAGGCAACGAACCAGAATATGATGGGAGAAGCTTCACAACCAGTTACAGTATGTGACAGTTTTAACTAGTCGCCGATGGCAACACAGCGGGGGCTATTGTGCAAAAAAAAAAAAAGACCTTATCCCTGTCTTCTTCTTCTTTTTTTTCCATATGAAAAAATGCATTTAAAATTTTCACAGCAATAATGTCAATGTATTTTGTGTGTTAAAAGTGTGTGCATAAAAACAACAGGTGCATGAAGTACAAGCCTGTGCAACAAGTTAGTGTCACAGAATAGCTGATGTGTATCAGTTGGCATGTGGATTCGGTATAGAGCTGCAATGATTAATCAATTAATTGATTAGTTGTCATATTGCCAAATATTTTGATAATTGATTTATCAGTCGGAGTATTTTTTAAGAAGAAAAAGTCAAACTTCTCTGTTTCCAGCTTCTTAAATGTGAAGATTTTCTAGTTTCTTTACTCCTCTATGACAATAAACTGAATATCTTTGAGTTGTGGACAAAACAAGACATTTGAGGACGTCATCTTGGGCTTTGGGAAACACTGATCGACATTTTTCACCATTTTCTGACATTTTATAGACCAAACAACTAATCGATTAATCGAGAAAATAATAGACAGATTAATAGACAATGAAAATAATCATTAATTGCAGCCCTAATTCAGTATAGTATTTTTAGTAGTTTAGTATTTAACTGTTAAATCCCTGTAAGGTTGTTAGATTAGTGTCCACTTTATTAGGTACACCTGTACAGTCTAATGCAATCAAATGCAATTGTTCTGCCATATATAGTCTATAGTGTGCCTTGCTGACACTGTAATAGAGGTGCCAATTAAATTATGTTTCAGAATTGAGGTTATTGGCATTGTTGTGCTGGACTGCATTAATTGGAGAGGTGTTTTTAATGTTGTGTCCTCCCTATTTACATACATGATGGGGGCAGAAGGTTAGAAAAACCTCTCACATAATGCAGTCCAGTTAACACCATATGTTCATCCATAATAACCATTAGATTATACAGGTGTGAATAATAACAGGGCCACTGAGTGTGCAGCATATATGGATAGTGAATTCAGTCAAAAGCTAATTTCACAGAGGGATTCCAGCTAATTTTCTGCATGTATGATTCCTTATTTCCATTTATGTAGAAGATGGCTGAATATTTAGTTGATGAGAAAGTAGTTCAGTACTACTGTTGCTCAAAGTGGCTATTATAACAATTACCGTCTCTGAAGGAGATTGGAGGAAAGCCCAGGCAAAGGTCTGCAATAATGGTTTAGACAAGAGAGAGTGACAAGAGCACTGTGTGACTGTCTTTCTGCCCCTCTTACTCCCTACATGTGAAAGCACATGTTGTTGGAAGCACTTTCTCTATTTGAGCTTCTGGTCTTTTACAATAGAAAAAAAAAACTATGGACAGTAAAAGTCCACTCACCCACTCACACTGGGCAGTAGAGAAAGGATAATGTATTTTGCTTTGAAACGTTAGGAGTTGGAAACAAATATCACCCATAAGTAACACAATCATTCCACACTGTGCCCTCTGAAGCCAAGTAAATTCTGCACCGATGAATATGTTGGTGGAGAAATCTGGCAAAAGAACAACCTGCGATGGTGAGGGCCAAAGTTTGTCTAATCCACCATAGGCAGTGTTGGACACGTCGGTCAGAGCTTATTGCTAATCAAACTATTAAAACAGGAAGCGTGGCTTATCCACTTCCGCGTGAGTAAGTAGTAGTTTTAGACTGCTTGTTTGGTGGCAATGCAATCACGGATGAAATGCAGTGATAAAGAACAATGCTGTACAGATTATTCATCCACCCATTATCTGTAACCGCTGGGGGGGGGGCTGCCTGGAGCTGATCCCAGCTGACATTGGGCGAAGGCAGGATACACCCTGGACAGGTCGCCAGACTATCACAGGGTTGACACCTGTGCAGATTAGTGTTGTGAAAAATATCAAAGTATCGATAAATATCGATAATATCTGAAACGGTTTCAATGGTAATTTTCTGCTGTATTGATACACGGGTACCAGCTGAGCTTTCTGCTCTCTCTTCTCTCCAGTGGGTTGACACACACACACAAATCTAAAATTGTATGCCCTCAAATCAGTCAATCTTCCGCCGTGGTATCAAAAATTATATCAAATATCAATATTTTTCAAGGTATTGTATTGAAGTTAGAAATTCCAGTATCGTGCCAACACTAGTGCAGATGAGAAGAAAAAAAAACAATGCACAAGTGCAAAGAAATAGGAAAGATATTCTATTATTATTATGTCAAATATGTTTACAGCTGTACCCACATTCCATTAGGAAATTGTGAAAATGCATTAATAGTCAATGGGTAAACACCTCACAAAAGTGTACATACAGTATACAATAAATAAACAGCATATCCTTTATAAAGCCAGGTATTGAACGTCAGTACTTATTGATTAATTAAAGAATCGGGACCATTGGGCAGAATATTAAAAACTGCCTTGTATCGCTCTTTTTTTTAACTTATTCTTTGATCCGATGTTGCCTGATTTTCTCAGTTTTACTTAGTACAATTCTAACCAGCCCTTAAACTAGAAACTTTTCCATGTATATAATATATACTCATACATAAGACAGTTATCGTACATGTGATATTATTTCTTCACATATAGCCTTTCAGGGCTTCTATAATGCAGGCTTATGCAGGCCTATTAAAGCTGAAAGGTTGAAGGTATAAAAGTCTTGCTGTAAAAACCTTTTCATTTACTTTTTTCTGCACAGGAATAAAGAAATTGCATTACTGAAGAAGACTAAGAAGAAGGGGGAGGACCGGGGGAGGAGGGGAATGCATGGCAGCTGGTACTGCACTTGTGAGGGATAAGGTCAGTGGCAGAAATACCCACACCGAGTCTCTAGGGACGACCGCAGAAACATTCAAATCCTCAAATCTCAAATAAACACCTCTCTAGGGGAGCGGGGTATTTTTTTTTCTCCCCCCCCCCATCTCATTGCATTCAGAAGGCCTCCACCCATGGTTATTATTCACTGCTCATTATCACTGCTCTGATTAATAAGAGCAATTTCAGGGTCCCCTGGTATTAGAGCGGAAAAAAAGGAGTGGTGTGTTTTCTGTTATAAACACAGTGAGTGTGCTACTTAGAATAGAAAGAAGGAGGGAAAGCAGCAGGTGATATTTGCCTAAGCTCCTTATCGGAGCGCCTGCAGCTTAAGGATTTCACAATCATTTCTCAATAAATAAGAAAACATATCTCGGTGGTCAAGAACTGGTCAAGACCAACCTGTACTTGACAATAAATCCCACCAGGTATGAAATCTTTCACTCATTTCTTCACATGACCCCTGAGCGTAACAATTTATTCACGATTTGAGACTATTTTTGGAGATGGTGCATAAGCATGTGCCCATTTTTACATGTCCCTTTATCTTCAATTATTAATTACCAGAAGGGAAAGAACCAGCTTGCCTGTTTGTGAGAAAGACTGCGGCGCTACAGTATCACAACATAACAGCTCCTACTGTGCAGACAGCCCTCTACCTGTTACCGCTGATGGTCAGTGCTCTCCGACACACACACTCTCCCTCACACAGTCCTGCGGTGACAATAAAACGAACTGTCGACTCTGTCACAAAAAAAAACAAGTCTCCTGTGCCGAAGCTCTCCCAAATTTCTGATGAGCGGGTCAGTTCAGGTCAGCGGACAGCAGCAGACTACGCCTTGAAAAAGGCAAAGACCAAACGTTATTCTTCCCAACAGGAATGGCTCACGCGGTTTGTGTGGCCGTGGGCTGTATACTGTTCTAACTGTGGTCAATGTGGTTTTCTGATTTGACCAAACATTGTACACACAAAGCACCCCGTGTCACAATAATCAACATGCAATATAAAACATATACGTGGTAAGTCAGTAACAGTGAATATAACAAAGCAGTAATGTGTTGCTCTGATTGTTTACCTACATGGTGTTTCTAAATGTAACCTGGTGCACTGAAGCTGAAGATTCACAGATAACCTGACGAAAATCCCAAAGCTCGTGTATTTCCTGCACCTTGCAGCAGAGTGAAGATTGGTTAAGATAGCATGAATTAAAGGTGTCGAAGCACACAGGATAACTGGGAAACAAAGATCAAGCTTAGTAGTGATGAAAGCATCACAGAGATGCAGAACTCCTCTACGCCCCTCACAGACCTCCGTGTTTCAAAGACACTGACGCAATTTTTTTTTCTCCGCAACCCCGTGCACATAGCTTGATGTAGCGACAAAAGCAGCGATGCTCACACTGCCCTTGTTTAAGGGAGCATTTGATTTTTCTTATAGGCATTTGTGAGGTGTAAAAAGAAAACTTGCTGTGAAGTCACCTTCAAAGAAATGCCCCGATGCCAAGGAATTACAAAGCTAAAATAGTTTCTCTGGGAGGAGGCAGGAATTCTATTATTCTTTAAAATGCAGCGCAATGGCTTTTATGAGAGTGTGGAAAAGCCATCTGAGAAGCAGGTCAGGGGAGTGAGCGGCTTGGCCCTGAGCACATTGTGTCTTATCCCTCTCCATTTCCACCACCTTGTCCCTGAATAATGGGCAGACCTCGTCGCTGCCCCCGGAGGCTAATGGCTTCTCATGGAGGAGAAATCAACACAGAAATACCTCCACGGGTAATCCGCCTCTTTAACCAGAAACATGCCACGTGTCCAATCCTAGTGTGTTCAAAATAGCATCAGAGAAATAAGCGATTCCACCCCTTTGGGATTCTGCCTTAATATGCTCCACGAGAGCCGCTGATGAAAAATATATAATCTTCACGGCAATCTACCGGAAATATAGCTAGCTGAATGCCTCTTCCTATCGGTGATGATTGACACCCTACGCCTCACAATGAACTATTGAAAACTTGAGATGGAGAATCTACCGGGGCCAGACATGAACCAAAAAAATGAAGAAGGTGGAAAATAACATGTACAGTAAAGCACTTTAGTGTAAGGGCGCTTTCACAAGCCAGAGTCTGTTTGGCTAGTCCCAATCAAAGGGAAATTGCTACTTTTGGTTTGTTTTCTATTTCGTCTAGTTTGGTTTCACAGTGCACAAATTAAAGTGGACCAAATAAAAATATATATTTGCTGAGGGGTGTGAACAAAGGGGCAAATTTATCTTTTTTGTCTCAAGAGCTGCCACTTTTATGCAGGGAATCACAGACTTTGAAATATTGAATTTTTTCACTTTGGCGCTGATCTACTATGCGGACAAATCCCTTCTCCTTTTTGCGGACTTTATTCAGCACATTCTGTATGTTCTCTTCGGCCCAGATGTCAAGCAAACCTCGGGTCAAACCTATCCCCACTCATGTTAACCTGCCGTTTACCTGTGTCCATCTCAACAAATGCCCGCACAGGGAGCCTGCATTTTGGTTCGCTTGGAAACGGTCTGAGACCACCTCTCGCAAGCAATCTCGGACTGGTTGTCGTCGTACTCTGCACCAGAGCACGATTACTGTGTTCACAACTGCCTAAACGAAACTGCACCAGAGTTCGATTAAAACCGACTAAATGTTGCTTGTGAAAGCACCCTTAGACTAAAAACTCACTATAGTGACAAATAGAAAGTTGGCCGAATGGATTGCTTTCATATTTGTTCACACTGCAATGAAAAGCAATAAAATAAATTCAATCAATATTGTTATAAAGCTTTTTAACTCCGAGTAGCCACCACATTGAACTGAATGGTGCAATATGGAACTGAGAGTACCCCCACATCTGAAATACTTACGCATAAATAAATAAAATCATAAGCAACTAAATGGAAATACATTAGTATTTTTTTTTTTTTTTTAAATCACATGGGCCCTACATATGTATGGTGCACTCAATATACGAACACACACACACGTATGCAGATACACACAAATACATATATATATAAATCGAACATGAATACTCTCTAAATGAAAATATAACTCTGCTTCAGGCACATTACACATGATGAATTATCGAATCAGACACTAGCACTGTTGGTGAAACTGCCTCAGGTAACAAAGCTGTGAAGTTGTGCGCCTGTGTGTGTGTGTGTGTGTGTGTGTGTGTGTGTGTGTGTGTGTGTGTGTGTGTGTGTGTGTATTACTATTTTATAACAGCAGCTTCACTTTAAATTCATACTAGAACTACAATGATTTTGTTAAAGCCACGCCAACCACTTGAGGTAAAATGTTTAATTTCAGGATTAAGGAAAGGTCAACGCCACCTCATTAACAGTTGATTAATATCACACGCAATCAACACAGAAGAAGCAGATACACACCTCCAGTGCTCTCCTCTGACTTAACAGCACACATTTCACATTAATTCACACATGCTATCGGTGCTTTCACAGAGTATCTTGATACTTAAATTTAAATAGCTACTAGTATCATCTAAAAGAGGGAGAGAGAGAGAGAGAGAGCATGTACGATACACGTCAACAACAATGATTAGTGACAACAGGGATGTCTGACTGCAGCGCATTGATCATTCTGACCAGCTTCAAAGGCCTCTGAACTGGAGACCTTTTTGCGTAGAGAGGAAGAAGTCGCAGATGAGACAGTATTCCTTTAATTCCACTTAGGAAGTGCTTCAAACGAGTAATCAAGCCATCCGCCATCTGTCAATCCAGATTGAGGCCGTCTGCTAATACATGAAAGAAATCCATTTGATGTCAGTTTTGTGTGCGACAGATAAAGCTGTTCTACCTTGAGCCGGCGGTGCAACAAAACGGTGAGAAAACAAAGGCAAACAGGCCAGGGTCAATAAGTTTCCTTTACATGTGTGGTGAGGCTTGAACGACTATTTCGTACGAGGGCCTTTCTGCCTCGACGTGCTCGTTTCTTTATGCGTCTATATGGGATTGGTTATGAATAAGCATATACCATGGGAGTGAATGGGCAAAATGAATTATTATTCACACTTCAAACTCTCCACTCCTGCTCTGTTTGATGCAATTTTAGCAGCTTACCATTGTCTCACCAATGGAGGTAATTGAAAAAAAATGCATCAAAGACGAGCCTGTGAAAGAGAGGTAGAAAAAGAAATGCAATCCAAAAATAAACACATGAAAAAAAAAAGTCTAAACAAATAAACCCTTCTAACAATAGCAATCCCGAAACAATGCTAAGGTAAGAGGAAAGTGGATGTGTTGAGTCAGAGGCTGGAACTAAAGCGCTAATTTTGTTTTCTACTACATACACTCACTGACGTTGGTTGACATGTGGGTGGCCACTCCATCTCTCTGGGGACAAATAATCCACGCTGAGCTCCCCGTGGCTGAGGTCAATTTCACACTCACGCCTGCTCTAATGTCAACTAACACATACAAATATATATACGAATGCATGTGTGTGTGCGCACGGCTAAAAGCACACACCCACAACGCACACCCGCTGACTTGAGGCGAAACAGGTGGGTTTAATGCCAGAATCTCATCTTTCACAAAGACCGCACAAGGAGTCGGGGAGAGATATTGCTTTCATATAATTCCATCGATAACGCAATAAAACTGAACGGAAATGAAATAAAAGTTCTAGAGAATCGCTTTGACCAGCAATAATGTTGATCTCCATCCAACCCGGTTTACTAAAGGGGATAATGTTGTCACTGCTAAATACGTGACAAGCTGAGAGCCACCAGGAGTATTTCACCTTGGAATGATTCATCCTCGCTGGCTGCTGGCCAGTTCAATGGCACAAAATACCCACTTGGACGATATCACAAGTCAAATAATCCATACGGAGTATCACTTTGCTATTTTATTATCTCTCTTTTATATAAGACACCTAAATATGGAGCTCTCATTGAAAACATGCCTGAAACAACTCTCGTTGGATGGAGAACATTGACATATTCTCAACAGGCACCATGCTGTGAAATTTATACACCAAAAATAACTGATATGCTTCATACAGTACATCATAAACCTTTTACTTGCACATTTTTACCATCTCTAATCTGCTATTTCATTTCACTTCTTTGTGGTTTCAATTGCTTTTCTTGTAAAACATCATTATAATGCCTCACTGAGTCGTCATAACCATACAACTCTAACATAAGAGCTGATTTGTTACATTCATTTCATCCTGAGGTGCATGAAAATGACTTTAAACACACACCAACACTATAAGATTAATTCTGTGCAATGTGCACATCTACTCTCTGGCTGTGAGTTACTTCCTCTCTCAGTCAAACAGGAGCTACGATCCGTCTGAATGAGGTGGATTCACTGAACTGACATCGCTAGTCAGAGACCAGACATCATCAAACATCAAAGTGTCTGGTTGCTAAGGGACCATCTGTTTCATAATGTACTCGACTGAAATGGAATTCTGTTGCATATGCAACAGGATTATGAAGCTGCCCGAATCTGGGCGCTCAGCTTTAAATATTTCAAGTGTTAATCAAAAATAACGCGCTGGGGTTTTGTCAAATGCAAAAATGAAACAAAAATAAGCAAATAGATGGCGGATGCAGTGAGCCTCCTTCCAACTAGGGTGATTATTTTGTCGTCCTAACACATGTACCATCAGTGCTTCTTTCCTGTCTGGTGTTTTCCTTCGGCAGATGGTCACATGCAGTGATTTAGAGAGAGGAGCTACTTCCTTTAAAACAGAACAGAACAAGCTCGGCTGCTGTTGTTCGTTCATCTGATTTACATTATCTTTGCCTGCATTTTGCATGTGTTCAACTATACATACTGTAAAGAACTATGCAATCACATGGTTTAGACCAACTTCTGCATTTTCTTTTGACTTCTTTGGTATTGTACAGTGCAAACAAATGTCCTCTTCAAGTGATGACTGGGGTGTGTGAAGCGTCTTTATACACTGTCATTTCCATGGGCAGAAAGGGTGACATAAACAAATAAACACCCAGAGCCCAGTCCTTATTAAAGTTCTCCTCTCGATCAACAAAAACACAGAAACATTGTCGGTCCTAAATTTCCTTCACTGTCTCGCAATCAGCTCAAACAGCCATGCACAATGAGGCAGCTCCGTTTACTTTCAAAGAAATCAATATAAATATCTCCAGGAACTTCTTCAAGCATATACATGTCTCACAATAGCCTCAGATCTTTTCATTTAATCTCCTCCTCATCCCACACACCACAATCAGAACCGCGGGCGCTTGGCTCACCAGCCGCCGCTACACTCTTCAAATGTACATTCAGTCCTTTCATATTCAAGAGTCTTGACAGATCTCGACTATATCTTTAATTCCATTACCTGCCTTGAGTTTCAGATTCCCCATGATGGGCAACTGAAAGGTGATGAAAACAAAATTAGAACGCTGATTTTATCTTGGAGAAGAAACAATTTAAAGATTAAAGCAGCAGTGGGTAGAATTGGAGCAAATATGACAGTAGTGCAGGAGACAGATAATCTGAAAACAATCATGTGCCTCTCTGTCCTCCAGTGCTCCTAATGACATCTGCAAGATTTCACAGACCGGAGGAAAACAACCAATCAGAGCTGAGCTGGAGCCTGCCGTCTCTGAGCAGCTGTGAACAAGATGTTTCTGAAAACATTTGAGGCCAGAAATAGGCATTACACTAACAGAGTACTGATTCATATTTGATCAGCGCGGCCTAATTTGACCGTTTGATCGGAGTTCGCGAGTGATTGACAGTTGCTGCCTGTTGAATGAACAGCCAAAGGAACGCTCTCTCTCTCTCTGAAATGTCCTGTGATTGGCCAAAGTCTCCAGTCACAGGCTAGATTTTTTTAAACCTGAAAACAGAGCCACGAGGAGGTGCAGAAGTCTTGTTTTCTCTCAGAATACTTGAATTACAATATGCTGAAAGGTTATTATTGAATTTTTGCCCAATGATGCCAAAAACATTCTGCCTACTGCAGGTTTAAGTGGGTAAAAATAAACATTTCTTTCATAAATGGACTTCTGCGGTGCATAATCTGGATTCATTATACTATATACAGCCAAGAATGGGGTAGGATTTGAACCTTAAAATGATGCTTTGTGGTCGTTTGTGAATCATGAAGTGAATTCAACAATGCTAATTATAGGTAACAATGTATCATACAGTACTTTGGTCCTTTGTCAATCTGTTCTATGGATATTAATGCTCAGTGATACTAAACTATGTTAATAGTTACTTCAATGTGAATGTCTACAATGTTAAACCTGATAGTTTCCAATTTATTCCAATCCCCATGTTCACTTTTTTCGTTGTTTGTAATGACTGTTTCCATCTTCTTACATGCTGTTTTTAAAGACTTAATAATTACTCTGTATCATTTTGTGGAATCTCAGTTTTATGCGTTTGGTCCCAGGTTGCACCCACTGCTCTGCTGAAAAATGCTAATGGAGTCATTACTTGCAGTCTGACAGAAACAATGTTCCAGGGAAGATGAATTAAACAATGTCCTCTCTTGTAGCGGGACTTGAGATAACCTCTGAAGCATTGGAAACACAGTCAGGGGTCAAATGTTCATCTAAGTTCAAATTTACCATTTTATTTCACAGGGCAGGGTGAGAGAACACTTTTAAAAAGTCCCATGTCTCAGTCTGAATTAAACAGGGGATGGTTAGTTTAGCTGTGTAAAAGGCTTTGTGGCTGGTTTTAATTGCAGCTTTTGAAAGGCAACCTGCTCAATATTGGCTTTCAGTAATTTCCTAAAGAATTCTCACATCTTTGTTTCAAGGACTTATGCAGATTCTTTTGTATTCAATTGATCTTTGAATATCATTCATTTCAATTTAATCTCTTTTTTTTTTCTCATATTTTAATCATTATCCCTCTCATTTGTGTCTGTGGTCTATTTCACCATTTATAGGTGAAAACAACTGGAAATTTAGATGATTCTGAAATCACTGTATTCACATAATATGCTTTTCCAATTCTAGAATAAATAAATAAATAAATAACTGGGGATGTCATTTTAAGATTGGCAGAAGTGTTAAGTAGAGATGAAAAGGTGACATCAAATCCTCAGCATGACACTCTGCTATGATCAGTGTGTTGTTGAATCAAAATGAATATTTAAGAAGTCGAGAAATCCCTGCACCGCTTGCACTTAACCCTTAAGTCTTTAACCCAGTTTTAACAGTTCTATCTCCCCACTGCCTACTCTCCATCACCACCAAACATGTGTGGGATTTGTGGTGGTGAGCTGTGGGGGCTGAGGAGGAGTATCCAATGACAGATAGGAGGAGGATTTGTGACCCTGCTGCAGCTGTTCAACAACCGTCACCATCAGGTAAGCACACCAACAGGACTCCAGACACAAGACATGCGTGAAAGGCAAAAAAAACACAGATCTACATTTCACTGTTCATCCAAAAACTCTCCACTCGTCCTTCATCCTGCACAAAACGAAGCCATTGAAAAGGTTCCAACAGTTAAAAGAGCACTCTACATTTCACTCGGAGTGCAGCTTTTCCACATCTTTAAGCTCAGGATATCAAAAATAATGGAAGAAAGGGGGGAAAAAAAATCAATCCACGTTCAAGCATAAAGTGTGTAAAAAGATATGTTTTTTAAATTGACAATAGTGAGAAGTAAAGACAACAAGACATGGAGATGGTAGCACTATGGTGGCAGTGCCTCGGGTCTTTGGATCTCCGCTTGGAGGGCCATTACCCATTCCTTGACCATCCTCCGAGGCACAACGGGTTGACAGAATCAGGAGGAAAATGAGAAAAATAATTGGAAGGTCAGATTTGATAATGGCCACTCCAGTGAAAAACAAGCTCTTAATTGGTATAAGTGCCGTTTGGTGAGTTTTCAAGGTAAAATGTGAAAGCGCTCATTATCCTTTCTGTCTTGCTGAAGCTGCCGCCGCCTCGCAGGCCAAGGCAGAGATGGCTTCCGCCTTCGTTCACAGTGTTGAGCCGTGACACAAGGCTTTCTGGCTTTTTGTTGAACCCAGGCTCCACTTTAATGAGCCATTGAAAAAGCATGTTGGAGGGAAATATTTGTGAGATATAAAGGTGTGTTTGAGACTAGCAGGTGTCAAAGTAATTGCATCCATTTTTTTTCGCATCCTTTTTTTTTTTCTGCTTTTCAACTAACAACTTCTCGAGTAAACTTTTCACTTCTTCTCTGTCAAACTCATCAGGTTGCAGCATGGGTACGCGGCTGTACAGCGGGATTGAGAACATGAAACTCTCTTTCTCTCCGACTATGAATCCCACTAAAGCCCCGGTATCACCTGTGAGAGCTGGGAACTTGGCTCCGGGAGCCGTAGTGAGTGTTGCGCGGCAGAATGAGTGTCACCCTGCAGGACGAGTCCTTTCATCAAGCTTCCCTCTCGCTCTGAGCCTGCCATCTGGGAAAGCAGATGATACTAATGAGGGATGGCTCCTTGTCTCCTGGCACCAAACACACACACACTGCTCCCATTGTGCTACACTGTCCCCGCTGCCCCCTGGGAGTCACAGACACCGCTCATTGTACGCAAACGTACACACAGTGACGGACGAAGACAGGTACGTGAAGAGCATGGGACGGTTTAACAGCATGATGATGAGAGTTTTCGGCGCTTTTATCGTGAAACAAGAGGCATTAAAAAAAACTTTCAACACATTTGAATGCAGCAGACAATACACCGTATATTCTTAAAAAAAGGACTGACAATGACGGTGAATGGGTGTTGGGTAGGCAGTGGGGGGTTACTTGGCTTTGGATTGCTTCTGCAGGAACTGGAAAGAAGCGACTTGTCTGAGACGCGAGGGTCAGACAGGGCTAATTAGACTGCAGCGGCCCCTCAAATTTATGCCCTGGGATATTAATGAAGTGATCCATAGGAAAGCAGCTGCTCACCACAAAAACCCCCACCACCACCACCACCCTTCCCACCTCAACAACCCCTAGCCCCCCTGCTGCTCTGCGACTCTACCTAGGAAGGGCAGTGCCGTGCCAGGGGAGAAGCCCATACAACTCCCCCCTAGAGCATGACAGCTCCCGATCGATGGCCCCGGAGCACGAGGCGGATGAGCCGAGGGGTGGGGTGTGCAGCTGTGCGTGTGTCGCCATGCCAGGAGAGGGTGACAGCAGCCTGGCTTTGTGTCCTACATCAACAGAAAAATAATGTTTCCACAGGAGTGAGCACAATGGTTTGAGGAATGGTTGTCTTGTCTCCATATTTTTTCTACAATTCCTGCCTTCCTGTGGTGTGTCTGAGCCTCGCTGTCATGAGTAACTACTGAGGTAAAGCTTATTAGAGTCTTCACCGGTACATCTACTCAGAAGCCTCCGTCACAGGCACAGTGTTTTCCTGTCATTTCTTCCATGTACACACAGTCCATGCAGTAAATGTCCCACCGACTTAAGTATGTGTCTTTCACATATCTATGAAAAAACCTGGCTGGAGACATTCTAAATATCACAGAGACATTTTCAGACTCAGGGAAAGAAAAAAAAAAAAATATGCCTCCCTGCTTGTTACAATTCTTACAACATTGCCGTCTCAAATTCAAACGGAAATAAACAGACTGACAATCAGTTTAATTTCCAAAGCTCTGATGTTTACATCCCACATAATGTCATAAGAAGAGAAAGGATGTTAAAAGAGTCAAAGTTTTTTTTTTACTATTCTGTGAAATGTAGAAAATTGCAACAACCAAAAGTCATTTTTTAGGCTTTTTGAGTCTAACCACGGATGGTTGGAGGCGGGCTCCCGTTCATTCCTATGAGAGTTGCTCAGTTGCGCATGAAGCCAAAATGGCTCGACCTTTGAGGTATAAAGTACCCGGATCGTCCGGCGATCTTCCGCATCCATTGGGCCCATAGAGCAGACGCAGTAGCCTTTTCCCGCGGGTTGGGAGGCGGAGTTAAAGAAAACTCGGACTGGGTCTCATTCACATGAACGGAGGAAGGGAATTAAACTCTGGATTCAGCTAGTAGTGCATTGTACAACTTTTAGGACCTAATGATTTAAATATAATATTCGCTGATTTACAGACGTCTCTCTCCCAATGTAACTCTATGGGAAAAAGTCTTTTTGGGCCCAATGGCATCACGTGATGATTAGGGAAGTTGTAGTACCACCGTTTGGCCACTACGATAAATTTGCTTCGAAGCAAAGCATGGCACTCTTCCTGGGGGCTTGAGTCCAACTAGCGAAGATGAACACAAATCCAAGATGGCCGCAATTTTAAAGCTTTTTAATTCATAATTTAAAAGACCAACGTTTTTACCCAACTGTCAAATGTTACCTTTCTAACCCATCTCCTTGTCATGGCACCGTTGCAGTCTGGGCCCTCAAGTGTTTCTTGGACACTACACTACACTACAGGGATAAATTTTGCCCCTCGTTGAGCCTCTCAGGTGGCGTGTCCCCTCGTTGAGCCAACAGCTTGGCAGTAAGAGCTGCAGGAGAGGTTTAATTCAAGGCAACAAGGTCCCTGACATGCCTGTACCACAGCAGCCACAAAGGCCCAATAGGCAAGATGGGCAGCAAAACAACTGATGAGATAAAAAAAAAATAATTAACACGTTGTCCTTTCTAAATTAACACATTACATTGATGCAATTCATACATCATTAATGATGTAATTGGTGTCAACTAGGACCTGCTGATACAGAAAATAAAAAAGGGCTAAAATCTCACAACAATTGTTGCATCTTTCATCACATCGGGGACCTTTTAATATCAGCTAAAATTGCCTTTCTCATTCCCATTATCACTGATACTGATGTCTGTCAGCACACTAGAAAATGGAGTTTTTCACTTAAAACAAATGACCTTGAATGAGGTGCGGGGGGTTAATATTCCCAATGTGGAGTTTCCCCCTAAAGGCAGAGGCATCATTTAGCTCTTGCAGGCTGAGGTCTTCAGAGATGCATTTAGCAGAGTGAAATCTCTGCTCTGACAGCTTATTCTGTGCACATCCAGAGTGACTGCAGGGGGACCAGAGACAGAGCTGAAGGCCAGTAGGCCAACGCGAATGAGAGCACCTCTGCAATTGAAGGTGAGTTGTTGCGAGAGGTCACTGTATGAATACTGAATGAGTCACACGGGTCCACATGTACTGAATCAATGAGTCTTTCACGAACGCGATGATGGAGATGGAAATGAAAAATGGATATGCAAAGAAACCTTCAATTCATCTGGGGAAAAAACAACAACCTTAAAATTCTAAATGTTTTAAAAGCAGTATACAGATGGCGTTGGTGCACATGGGCGCCCGTGCAGACTGCATAAACATGAATTCTTCCTTCGTCTCATGTGTCACAACAACATTTTCTTGTCAGAACAGAAGACAGTGGTGGATAAGCCTGATACTGTGAACAATATGAGCTTCTTTTGATCATCTGCTGAGCTCCAATCTGTGGGTAAACAATTGCCAGTGGCATCTAGTAATGACACATTTTACAGATGTCACGTACTGCCTTCCCCGCAGCACCTCCATTACAGCATTGTGACCCCTTCTCTCTTTCATCTTCACCCTTTTTAATGAACAGTCACACTGTGAACTTTTTTTTCCCTCTTGATTGACTTTTACCTTTCCTCCACCTCTGATGGAATCGGTGGTTTTGGGCGTTGTCAAGTCAAATCCCCCATAAGAGAGTTAACCCTTGGCTGGCTTTGATTTCCTAGTAAACAGTGCTGTGCCGTGGTTCATGAGTAATTGAACACTATTGATTCGAAGGTCTGGGGGTGACAATAATGAGGTCACATATCGGGCGACAGCAAACACAGTCTGTGAAGACAGCTTACTTCTCGATGACACATACACACACACACACACATGAATAAATTCTTTTCACCTACACGCTCCATGATAGCATCACTATCCACTGTCTTTGGCAGCACTCGCTTTTGCTCTCGCCTTATCTGCCTCGCTGTCAATACAGACAACCCTCTGCTCCACTGGGGGCATGAGGCGGTATTGACATTCAGCTCAAACCCACAGCTCTGAGTGGAGTCCAGGGTGTTGCACATGAATTATGCATGTCTTGACGCCGGGGTGCTGAGCAACACCAGTGCCATCATAATTGAAACAATTGAAAAGACAATACCAGATGGGTCAATAATTAGACAGCAGGAGGGGGAAACTTGATCCGGACGCTCCCCTGCTTGCCCTGCCAACCTAACCGCCACGCACATGGAGGGGACCTTTACCGACACGTCCTGGTCCCCTACGGTGCACAGCCACGTGCTGCATAACATGCTGAAATCTGTGTGTATGTGTGTGTGCGCTCGTGTTCAGAAAAGGAGATTGCAAACTTTCATAGAGAGATCAGTTCTCAGGCAATGCTGCTGTAGCTTGTTCCCAATTAAAACTTACACTATACATCTCATGGTTTAGGCTTGTAAAACTTGTAGAAGTGCTGGATAAGTAAACTTTGTGGATCAGTAACAACTGCCAGAAACCGTCCCTGTGTATTGTTTGTCAAAACCTTGTCGCCTTGGATTAGCGTTCGGACGTTATTCATTGGTGTCTCTCGGTCTGCGGAAAAACAGAGGCAGGTGACTGATCCTTCCCTCCAGCCCTGCACTTTCATAAATCCATACTGAGGGCTCCCAGCAGATCCATTACACTCACTGGTCTCCTGGCCAGAGCAGCGAGTCAAGGTGATCACCATAAAACTGCTTGCCACAGAGCCGTTTCTCACCTTGCAACGCCTTTAAAACAACCTGGGAAACAGAGGCAGCATGACGGCGTGAACACGAGCGCCTCGGGCCAACAAACGTCATAAAAACGTATGAGCAAACATGTCCCGGTTTACTGCGGTCAATAGTCAGTTTAAAGTCATTACAAAATAAATCTATGATATATATGTGATTACATAAAGAAACAATTACATGTTTGATCGCTGTAGGCAATAGAAGCAACTTCAAGAATTTATTATTTCCCCTGATTGTTGTCGAGTGTGATTGAATAGCCCACATGATGTCTTTCTGAAGATCACTTAATATTGCTGGATATCAAATTTAAAATCTAAATACTATCAAGAAGTTATGATATTACACATTTACTCTATATAGTAAAACCTCCTCATCATGTCTGACTAGTTTCCCCATGCTGTGTTTTGTTGTTAAGGTGCAGCACTAAATTATCATAGAGGGGAATTACTTAATTACTCCGAAAACCTAACTGCTTCAAGACATAAAGCTTCACAGATGTACAATTTTGTTTTATTCAGTGTGGTGTGAACAATGAATTAAAGGTTAGAAATTCAAACAGCCGCGGGCCATAAAATCTACACACAAGTATACAAACTTAATTTCCTGGGAACATATCGATCGAGGCAGCACTTAAACCTAGGTACACACAAATCTGGGAAACCCCCACCAACACCATAATGTTATCAAAAAGAAGTTTATTCGCCTTTTTATGGAGACTCATTTCCGTATTTCTCAAAAGTGGTGCCCCTGAATGCACACAGCGTATTGGTCCCATTCCCCATTAGGGTTTATAGAGAGCCATATGCACTTTTATGGGAAGGTTAATGGTTAAGGGCCGCAGCGCAGGTCTAAATCCACAGCATTAAAACCCAAGAATGGCAGCCTGGGATACATACAGGTCACATGATTATGTTTAAGAATGAAGTAGCATCTACTTTACTAAGTGGCTACCATCCCCTCATATCTTCAGCAGAGGCATTCTGGGATGTGAGGTGAAAAAAAAAAAAAAGACAAAACCTGTCAACGCTTACAATCTTAAAAACCTAATGAGCAGAAGTAACCATAGCAATTTAGTGAATAGAACATCAAAGACTAGGGAGCAACTATTTAGGCAGGCAGTATTCATGCATAATTAGCTGTGAAAATGGCACTACGGGAGTCTGTTACTCGCCGTTCTTAATTAGTTTTTATCCTTAGCCTTGGATGAGAGGTAAACAAAGCCATCAGATTAAAACTTCGCCTTTCTTCCCGAGACAACAACACTGTCAACATTGGAGACATGCTGGTCTTACCCATAAACTGTGCACTATTGTCCCTGGGGAATGAGTGGCAGCGTTCTGTATTGGTCTTAGTCACAGTATCCGGAAGCCTGAAGCCCTGCTTAACACCACAATGCTGTTGTTGTAGCAAGACAGTCAATTTCTAAAATAGAGCATATAATTAAATTTGAATAAAAGACAGCTAGATGTTAAAAGGGATGGCTCTAAGTGTTTCACAAGAAAAATAAACAGCTCCTCATCTAACAAGAAAAATAATTCAGGTACTGTGTACACTCACTCTGCATCCGCCTATACTGAATATACTGTGCAACCACATCTGGCGTAACGTCACATCGTGCTTCCTTACTCAGCAGCCGTTTGTAAAAGACTTTCACTCTGGATCGATTTAAGATCAAATTGCCCATGAACTCCTATGAGGCTATAAATAGTGGCAAAAATGTCAAATAAAACTGACATATCTATTTAAGGTCAGAGTTCACACAATATTATATTTTGTCTTATTTGACGTAATGAACACAGGCTGGAATACACATACTGCACACACAGTAGTAAACAGACCAAATGAAATGTTTTGGTGGATTTGGATGGATTTTAGGGAGCTTAGTTCTTTAGATAATAAGTATTTCATATCCGTTTAAACTGGCAAATTACTAGAATTAGATTAGAACCCTAAAATGACATCAAGAAAAATATGGGGCAATGTTTGAATGCATCTAAATATGAAAATTACACCTTAATAGGGATGTCACAATACCAGAAATTTAGTAGTTGATACCAATACCAGTGAAATTCCACGATTCCCGATACCCAATTTGATACCATGGTACCTACACCGAAACAAAAAAATTAAAACAAAACAATTTTTTTTTTTGCGAATTTATTATTAATCTCTGATGAGTCGTCTCAAGTTTCCCGCCAAAACCTACATTTTACAAAATTACATTTGAACACATCATGATAACGTTATAATTTACCTTCACCCAATACTATTTTTTACTGAATAGAGCTTGAATGTATCATAATGGAACTCAACCTCTGTACGTTAGCTGTTCGCTCCGTTATTTAGCCCAGCAGGACTGTGCTCACTCACGTTTTCAGAATTTTGGCATCGACTTGGTACTGTAGTATCTGTTCTTGTTACATCCTTATCCCTTACTTTGCTCAACATGACCATGTTTTTCTATGAAACCTTTTTTTAAATTATTTCTAAGTTTCTTAAATGCATTTTTTTTGTTTTATACAAACAACCGTTTGACTTTTGCAATTTTTTTCAGCCTCATCTCTAGTTGTCATAGATTGACATGCCTACATAAAGCATTGCACTTGTCAATATTCTGCATTATCTGGGAAGACTCTACTCAGAGCCGCTGAAATCCCCCAAATCATTCACCTGATGATGCAACCACGGGCAGTAGGAAGAAAGACCCATAAAACTGTGAGACTTTGAAACGTGGGAGACTAAAGTTCAAAAGAAGGGAAATTATCTCCCAAAAAAAAAAAGATCCTCTTGAGTTTCTGAGACACTACAACCAAGTATGAAAAGACTATGCTATTGTTTCTGGTCTGTTTCTCTCCCTGTTGTCTCCCAGTGTCTTTCTACTAGATTTTCTACCTGGATCACAAACATCTGTTTCCCTGCATCTTATTGAACTATGACTGCATCATTATCAGTTGTAGGATGTGGGGAAAGTAAAGTTGATAATCAGGTAAAGGCAAAAAAAGGTAAATAAAATAGTAATGTGGCCCTTTAATCTCATTAGGTAACATTATACATATCGGTCAGTGGGCAACCTCCTGTTCTGCAAAGTGAAGCCAATGCTGAAGTGCCTTAAACCTGCATTATGTCTAATAGCCAGCAGGGGGCGACTCCTCTGGTTGCAAAAAGAAGTCTGATTGTATAGAAGTGTATGAGAAAATGACCCTACTTCTCACTTGATTTATTACCTCAGTAAACATTGTAAACATGAGTTTATGGTCTTAATCGCTAGTTTCAAGTCTTCTTCAATACAGCATGATGTTCATTTAGTAAATTACGGTCCCATTTAGAGTCAAATAGACCATAAAGAAGGGTATGCTTTAGGGCGTGGCTACCTTGTGATTGACGGGTCGCTACCACAGCGTTGTCCAGTCTGGGAGTTTTCTGTGTTTTCATCTTGCAACTTTAACCCTTTCACAGTGGGTTTTCAGTTCATGAAAGTTAATTATAACCTTTATGGTCCCCTAAAAATGTATTATTCAGCGCACTTAGCTCCACCCACTCGTGTCACTTCTGGTTGCAAAAAAAAACAAGACGGTAACGACCAAAATGCCAAGCTCGGGGCTTCATAACGGCCGTCCACAAACCAATGGGAGACGTCACGGTGACTACGTCAACTTCTTATATACAGTCTATGATATAGGTAAAATAGCTGGATTTTTATATGTCCTGTTCCTGTATCATGAAAAACACTATTGAACATTAGATCAAAATTTAGAAAATGTAATAGACTTTGGCAGCCGCAACACTTCAGTAGTGATGGTTCTCTGTGTGTGTGTAAATGTGCCGCCACTCTGTGATGAACCCTTTATAACGACAGCCTTCATTAGACCGGGCTTACTCATGGACAGATGGGAAGGCAGGACTGCATTAGAGCCGCTGCCACATTCCACTTCAAACCTGACCTTCCAGTGGTCCCACTTCATCTGCCACCCAACATGCCCCCTCCTGATGCATCACTGTCATTCTGGGGCTCAGGCCTGCCTTGCTGACGCCCTATCTCAGCTAAACAACCAACCCGCCACACAGGCTGTATAGCTGCTCCTGCACCCCATTACTCCAGAGGCCTCTCACCTGCTATTTTCAGCTATTTTTTTGGGTGAGACCACCACACTTTCTTTCTGCTAGTGTTTACCCGATCAGTCAAGATGCCACCTCCCCCCCTTCTAGTTTGCTGGTGATGAATGACCGTTGGCCGTCTCACTGACAGCTAGGCAGCTGATGCCACATAATTACAGTATCACCGTTTAGGCAAAATTACCAAATTACTCCAGTTCTCAAGAGGCCTGGAAGACTGACAGGCCAGCCAACAAAGGAAACACAAATATCTGAAAAGAGAGGGACATGGAGGACTACTTGGGTCTTTACAGACGAGTAGTGAAATTAGGTTTGTCCTGTTCCTTGAAAGTGCACTCATTACAGCCAATGAGAAGCCAAAAGAGCGAGTTCATTAGTCTGGAGAAGCAGAGGCACTTTTTCTCTCATAAATCATGTGGAAAAAACATCTGGCCTCTCCTTGATATCCGATCTTCCTTTTCATACTCAATTTATTCAATCATTAATTCATCTTGAAATTTTGGAGATTATGATCACACACAGCTTAAAATTTCATCCTAACAGCAAGGTCTGACCATTATCTTTATGCATCAAAAAAGTTTATCTGAGACATATTGCTCATCGTTCCTTGATTTAATTCTTTGTTTGATTTGCAATTTCAATACTAAAGAATATGCAATATTATCATTAAAAAAGCACTTCTTCTACAACTTTTACATTTAAAACTATTACTACTTAATACCATAATAACGGACAGACAGACTGAGTAAATGAGGTACCAGACAAAGCAATCAAAACTGCCTGAGAAAGTCCGAGGTAGACCCCGTCCACGGTAAATGGAGTGAGCATGAAGTGATGAAGTGACATTTATGATGTGAGTGCTAACAGTGAGCAGCAGAGAAGATGTTGACTTAGCACTGTGTCTGGTTGGAACGGTGATGGCCACCAGGGTTGAGCTAAGCCCCCTAATTTATCTGCTACAACAAAGGATTTCTTTTACTCTAGCCTTGAATCCGAAATGGGGGGGGGGGGGGGAACACACCTTGAAACAGTCACACTGCATCTATTTGATCCATTATGTAGATATAAAGTACAGTCTGTTCAGCTGTCTGTATTGTTAGCCATTTCATTTATGAAAAACAAGGCTAACAATGTTAACAATGCACTGTTGTTACATGAAAATGTCATAAAATGTGTTATTTTCATATCTCAGCTTTTAAGGATTACAGCCCGTGTGTGGCCTGAGAAAATTCAATGAACCCCTTGAATTATGGGACCCTTTAAAAACCCAGTGATGAATGGTGGTTGATAGTTCCTCAAATAGTGACATGAGAAGTATGAGAATAAACAGTCACAGGCAGAAGAAGTTCAAATGAGCTCCACCTGAATAACTTTTAACTCTTTAATTACATTTCTATTGCTAATGCTGCAGGACATAATAAGATGCATTAAGACAATAAAGTCCAAACTTGAAGCAAAACGGTGAAACATCAGCTCCTAAACAAGACTAAATCCTTCCTTGTAAACAACAAGTTGTACCCAAATTAACAAATTGCGGGTTGTCCGATGGCCCTCTGAAAGTGTCAGCCTCGCTGTATGTGACGGGGCGGAGACTGCTTTGATAAACAAGCTCGGCAGAATGATGATGTTCCAGGGGGTAATTTAATCAGAATGGGCTCTATGTCACTTACTAATAGTGGGTACTTTGCTGTGATTTATCTGTGTTTGCTGAGTGGAGAGAGACGCAACAGACGGCCTGGTCTCCCAGATTAAATAGGGCATGCATGGGAAAGATTCCTCACGCTATCAGGGAGAAGAATTTATCACCGGCTGATGATTAGTATTATTAGCACAGGTGCAGTTACAGTAAACACCAGAGACTCCCATTTTGTACTGAAAGGGAGCAGCAGATAAAGAAGGAGGTGAACTGAACTGGGGTGCGTCTCCCAAAGGTGTTTTGTCTAACTATGGTCCTATAAGTTCCACTCAAATCTAATGCTGAAACAAACATTTGAAGGCGTTACCACAAAGTTGGTGGCAATAACAGCTCTGGGTCTCTGGCTGTTCTGTGCATGTGTTTAGCTGTCATAGTACTACTACTACTACTACTCATCTGTCAGGCTGATTAGCTACTATGTTTCATTGTGGCAATAATTTAGAAATAGGAAAAACAGGGACAGGAATAGCAAAAACAAAGACTTGTCCTGTAGTTGTTCGTTTAGTTCAAGAGTTATAGGTTAAAGAGTCATGATGTGATGATGTCTCAAGAATGAAATCCTTGGAAATGTTAAACAGTCTTCTGCTCAATGAAATTATGAAAAAAAAAAAAATCTAATGACATAAAGCCTCATGAGTCCTTAATACATCACTTGCTATGAGTGGATTTGCACAGCCTTGATTGATTACAATGATAACCTTCATTTTAGCTTAGCAAGACCTGCAAATGTAGTCATAAGCGGATGACAGCAGCTTATGTACAATATCTCGTGAAAACTAAGGCTATAGTGTATAACAAAGGCAACATATACTGTCACTTAGAATACACATAATATACACTTAGTACATATGTTGTAGTCTCAAAGGAGATACGAATACAATCTAAATCTATTTCTCCTTAACTACAGCGTTAGAACCATAGACTGTATGTTATAAAGATGGACGACGCGTCTCCTCTTCCTCCCACAAATTGTAAAAAATTGAAGCCAAAATATCCCGGTTACAGGAGCTGCCATCTTGAGATTTTGAAATCATTTGGAGCCAGAGTCTGCGCGCAGAAGTGATCGGGGGGGCTGGAGCCGCGGTATCGAGATCCCGCCCACATATCCGCCCGAGCCAATCACGAGCTGAGCGTGGCCGCAGCAAACCAAACTTATCAGAAAAATGAACACTTGAACATTCATCAGCGTGATAAGAACGACTCAAAATGACAGAAACCATCTTTATTTAACGTGCACTTTGACTTTATAAGTTGGCCCATGTCCCATCTGCTAACATGGAGGGGGCGGGATTTATGAGCTATACTGCAGCCAGCCACCAGGGGGCGATCGAGATGTTTTGGCTTCACTTTTGGGAAGCTGTCATGTCGTAATGTAACTATGGCGTAAACCATGGACAATGACAAGGAAGGTTATAGAGATGGCAAGAAACAACTCAATATCTATAAATCTAGTCTGTCTGTCTATCTGATGATACAAAGGGACCCCTCATTGGAATTGCATTGCTGCAAACCACAATGGTGCCAATTCACAATGTCTTGTGCGCAAGGTTAAGCAGAGATTTCTGTTGTTATTAAAGGCAACACACCCTGTTTGTTATTGGCAGCGTATGGATTCACTAGATACAGGAGGCCAAGCAGGCCTGTGTGGCAGCAGCGAGCAAAAAATAAATAAATATCATGAGCTGCGTGTTGTTCTGCTGAAGCTTGAGTGCACATCGGAGAAGTGCTGAGAAGTGGCCGGCCATGGTAGAGACAGAGAGCCGGCTGAGTGTGCTCAAAACAGTTAGCATCCAGTTTTAGATTAGAGAGTAATCAAAGGTCTGCCAGCGTCTCGATGCTGCATGGATAAGGTTGTGTCTCCACACTATCACAGAGGGCTGAGTGGAGGCAATACTCCAAAGGCTGAAATATATAACCTTACTGCTGATAAGTCAGAGTGAAACACACTTCTATATGAATCCCAATGAGCACTATTTCACTGGAGGGACCAGTTAGCAAAATAGCAGTCCAAACTATTCCTCAGTGAGATTAGACACAATTTAGAGATAAAAATGAATACAGTAATCGTACAGCACGTGCTGCAGAAATGATTCCATACATATAAAAGTAAAGTGTATGGTGGGAGCTGAAGAAAGGATTTTTCACATATAATTAACAAAGACTAAAATATAAAGAGGCCACTGTTATGACAGCAACGTGATAAAACAAATTCTTGGCCCTTCTTTCTTGTATCCAAATATGATTTATTATTTAAAGCATATACTTAGAGCTCAGAGAATAATGGGGAGGAGGGGAGAGAAGCAAAACAATAAACAGTAAAACATTTTGAAGTGTCAATCTAAAGTAGCCCTAGGGAGGAAAACAAAACTGGGTAAAAGATTTCAGATGAAACTGGAGAGTGAAAACACTCAACGTCTATCTAAAAGTTCCTTTGGGACATTAACTTTCTCAAGCAGACCTCTGGTTTGAACTCTAAATACCTTCTAGGTCTACTGTGACGGGTAGAGCTGAAATGTGCAAGTGCAGATTAACCCGCGAGGTCTTTGCTAAACGTTATTAGTGTGGACCTGTGGAGCAGCATAATAACGATAAGATTCTAGACTTTTGGAGAGTGCAGTCACTGCAGATCGTCCTCACGTGTCACACATTTAAATTACAATAACACCTTGTCACACACAGCGAATAGGGTGTTTTACTAAGAACAGTAAACACGATCAACGGGAATACATATGCAGGTCATTGCTGTCACTTATATTACATTTATAGGAGAAGAGAGTTATTGCTAATTTTCATAAATCTCTTCTAATTTGGTTTCTGCTGAGCTGCTTAAACCACCTTTGTTTGCAGAAGATTTAATCCGCAGTTAATCTTCATAAATGAGGAGGTATTAAATGGTGCTTTTTGATTAAAAGACACAATAAAAACAAATATAGTGTGTAAGATCAGAGCTGTATCATCCACTAAACACCAAAGTTTTAAATATTCTATTATTCACCAAATCTATGTTGATATTCAGGAGGATTATGTAAAAGATACTTTTAATTCTACTTTCCTTTCCTTGCAGAACAAACTGCTGGATTAAGTGATATCACAACATCCTTAGTGCTGACTTTCCCTGTTTGTTAAATGTTCTCTAATGCCTGGCCTGAAAACACAAAATGAAAATAATGCCACATCTAAAATGCTTTGTGTGCTCTCAGCTTAAAGGTGCTAAATGCGAGATTGGTGGCATTTCTAATGCCTCCACGCGGCTCTCAACATGGCGACAGCTGAGCCGGCGGGTCCTAGCTAACGGTTATCAGCTGTAACCGCCGTATGAGAGCAGTGCAGAGCGGCGGCCGTGAGCTAACCAATGAGGCACACTCACATTCACTAAAAGCATGCGCGGCCAGACCGGCTATACTGTAAATCAACAAAGCACAGAGAAACTCAGATTACAACACACACACACACACAGGGAAAGTGACTTCATTCTCTGCTCAGGTAGACATTACTCCACTATATCTTTACATAGCTAATAGTTGTCTGCTGTTATATTAATGCTCTAGATATCATGTATAGAGCACCTTTAAGTTATCCTGACACTGTCAGACGGTTTGTTTCACAGAACCATCTGAGAAGCCGTAATTGGAAACTGTTTGGTAAAGGAACGGCACTTTAAAAAAAAACAACAACAAGCTAAACTAACTGAAGGACAAAAACATCGCCTTCAGTGCCGTTCTTTGCTCTTCTTCCAATGAAGAAATACTCTGATATAAAATGTTCTGATATAACTGATACTATTGCAACAGCTACGCTAACCTCTTTAGGAGCCGTCATTGTTAGAACGAACAGTCACCCTTCCGTATCGTCTCACACACCTAAGTCACGCCCGTAGCTGCTCACAGGACGCTGACTGGTCCGTTGTCTAGCTTGCCAGACACAAACGGATTACTTGAAGCCTGACAAGATGGATTTTTTCGTGTGACATTTGATGCCGCAATTCTCGCGTGATCTCATGACATCGCGAGAATTCGGCTGCCGCGCAAGGTTACCTTTAAGTACCTGAGCCAGAAAAGGCACCACATTAGCCAGTTCTGAACTCGTTCATCATCCCATCAGGTGAGAGTCATAAAGATGCTTTTTTTTTTTTTAACCATTCAATATCTTCTCGTCAGACACAGGAGTGCTAATGCACTTTACAACACTTTAAAAGGCAAATGTTCACAGGTGACTTAATGGTGTCTGTATCTACAAAGGACAAGGATACAGACTCACAGTATAATGAGCACCATTATAAAGATTTCAGCAGTTGAAGTAGCACAAAACAACTGCAGGTGGTAGAGAGACAAGCTGCAACATCGGTGGCCAGTCTGAATACCAAAATGAGTACAATGACTCCACAAAGTTTCTATTCATTTCAAACTTTCAAATGATCTCATTTTGACAGCTGAAGTGGACCAAACATATCTATTATTTATCTTTGCGGCCCAGTCTAAAGCCTCCTGTTTGGTGTGCTTTCCACTCACTGTGTATATTTTGCAGGCAAACACCATCTAAACTTATAATTTGGTCACTTTTTAGGCAAACTTAAACTTAAATACTAATAATGGAAATATTATGGACAATGTTGCAACACATCTTCTAGTAGTATAGTCAAAAATATGTGACTTAGCTTGTTACACTTGACATCATATTTTCATTTGATCATTAATCTATGAACAGATGAGTAACTTGTCTAACATTAGGGCAAGTAGACAATTTCCTTGTCATATTGATGTAACAGACCGTTGTTTTTTGGAGTCTTTCCGCTATGGTAGGTGGGTAATTACTGTCATTGATTAATAATCCTGGGCCAGCCCCATAATAATCAGTCCCACATGTGCTTGGCCTTCTTAAAGGAAAGGCTCATTTGCCACTGGGATTCACAGCCTAAACTGCTTAGTGGGATGTAATGGAGAGCAATTTTCTTGTCTTGAGAAAAAAAAAAAAAAATTGAGATGGGGTGGGTTAGCCCGGTCATTTTCCATTGCCTCAGCACATCAAATCTCCAAACAAGGACAACTCTGATTTGAGATCAACTGCTCTTCTCCCTGCGGATAATAAGTAGTTTTCCAGAACACAAGGAAGCATTTGATTGCTTTACCAGTTATTTTGAGTATTATGTTTAAATTGCTATTCCTCCATTTCTTACAAAAATAACAAAATTGACCAGCGTAATCCTTTGTTGAATGAAATACAATACGCCGTGGGTGATATCTTCAAATAACGCTTAAGACTCCATAAATGCTGTGCGATCAAGAGAAATGGCTAAATTCACAGTATGATGGATCGCTTATTTCCATGCATTGTTGGCAAAGTCGTGGGATGACTGCTGGGGGTTCAGCATGAAGCCAAGCCTAAATCCCTAAAAATGTAATTAAAAGCAAAGTGATTTACAGTTTGTTCTGCATTATTCAGGGTTTAGATTTCCTTATTTCCAATTATATGCAGTGGACTGGATTTCAGAGAACGAGGCCCCCAAAGAAGAGTGCAATCCTCTGAGAGATTTATGTGTTTATAGAAAATTGTGAAAAGCAGCCCTGACGTTCTTGCAAAACTGGGAAGATAATGCCCAAACTGGAAACACTGGGCATCGCCAAGATGTAAACGGTAAACGATCCATCTGTCGGTGCTCTTCTCACACTTGGAAGAGTAGAGGAGCCACCATCTGCAGATATGCGTCAGCAGAAGCAATTTTGCTTGCAATGAGAGTGTGAGTCCACATGTGTACAGAGGCCAGCAGGGATACATTCATTACATTGTGTAGATACAAGTAAAAAAATGGAATTAAATAAAATCTAAGGGTGTGTGTTCACTTGTATAGGGCGTAAGTGAAGAGCTAACATTTCTTGGACAAGAACAAGTTGGTCCACATGGGTTATTTGTCACTTAAAGGGATAGTTCGGGTGTTTTGAAGTGGAGTTGTATGAGGTACTTATCCATAGTAATGTAGATGTATTACTTGCAGTAGATGCAGTCGGCGTGCCCGCAGCTTGGAGAAACTGACAGGAGCACCAGCACCGGAGCAAAGCAATACAGTGCTGTGGACGAGGCCGGCAGAAAAACTCATCTTAGCCACCTAAAAGAAAGGCTCACCTAAAAATGTTGTGTTTAAGTGTACGCTATATTTAGAATTACTTTATTACCACTTTATCTTGCCGTGAGACAGCCCTTTCTGACGGGGAACTGAACTGAAAATGAAACTTATCTATGCTCTCTCCAAAGCCAGCAGGCTCAGATGACAAAAACAGTATAGATACGTTTCACTTTCAGCTCAGTTCGCCATCGGATGATATTCTAAATATAGGGTACACTTAAAGGGATACTGATTTTTTTAGGTGAGCCTCTTGTAGGTGTCTAAAATATTTGTTTCTGCCGTCCCCATCTACAGCACTGTATTGCTTTGCTCCGGTGTCGGTGCTCCTGTCTCCTGTCCTGTTTCTCGATGCCGGGGGCACGCCGACCGTCATCTAATGTAAGTAATACACCTACTATGGATAAGTACCTCATACAACCCCACTTCAAAACACCCGAACTATCCCTTTAAGTGTCTGTGTTTAAGTGTTTAAGGTGTCGTTTAACAATTAAAAAGTCTTTGCATTTGAAGTCTGACAGCCTACAGAAATCAATCTGTGAAAGCTCTAACAACAAGGCCAACTGCTTTAATTCCCAAACACCCACTATGACCATAATCATTTTTCAGCTGGCTAACTTATTTGACAGACAAGACAATGAGATGTGAAAAATAACTCCACAAACAACTTTCAATGTAGTTTTCAATTAGGCAGATTTTCTCTCGAAAACATTTCTGTTTAGGAGTGGAAAAGCTGGAAAGTAGCTTTTCAATTGCTTATAAATTAAGCACTATGTTACCGTAGTTCCAATCGCCACCTCTGTCAATTATCCTGATGATCCATCCACTCTGAGTAATTACATGAGGCTGAATTTAATCATTTGATTATACAAATATTAAAATTAATTTCATGTCAATTTTAATCATTTTATGCATTTAGCTTTAGCCACAGCAGCGGACCATTAACATGACATTAACTTACAATTAAACTAAAATACACTGTCTTTTCAATGCGGGCTTTTATCCTTTCTTGCGACGTCTACATGTAACATCCATGAATTAAAGGAAATAAAAAAATTTGAAAATTGCGTGTTGACTTGTTTGTTTACTTTGTTCAGCGGTGAGGGGGCGGACAGATTATTATTTGAGATTTCATAAAGCGAATAGATTGTTGTTTGCAGTCACGGCAGCTTTATAATGTGTGCGTAGGTGGAACAAATAAGTCGGAGACGGAAATTGATGGAAGAAGAACAAAATCCAAACAGTGGATAGACTTTGGGAAGGAGTGAGATCTCTTGTCAGAGCTGAGCGCTCACAAAGAAAAAGTCAAGCGGTTGTCAGATTCTGAAAGCAGACGAGAGAGAAACAATGCTGATGATGACAGTGATCAGAGTTGGAAGATAAGAAGATGATACCGGCTGGGAGTAAAGATAGCTCTAATATGAAATAACATCACGTTCAAAAAAGGACTGGCTGTTCCCGGTAAAGAACTACACAATCTATTACAATTTATCAGCACAGAGAAGGTGTTTTGCCCAGAGATAATTACAATAACAGCACCCAGTGGCAGTGTGATTGCTCCCAGGTGACATTGCAGGTTATTAAATTGTCACGGTGCACCCTGTTTTGGCGCTGCAGACACTTGAACTGGCTGCCCACAAGACTGACTCGCAGTTTATCTGCTCCATTTGTTTGACATCTTTACGACATACCGCATTAACACAACCTAATTTCATCTGGGCCTCAATGTCTTCTCTTGGCTGTCTCATGGAAATCCTTCGGGGTTGGGTTAGGACTGCTGGGACGTTTGTCTCGACCGAATTACACCAAGTGACATTTCTTCCATCCTATCGTGTTTTCCATTTCAAGTTTGCAGGGGAAGAAGCTCGTGACAAACTTTAAAAGTGACACACGGATTACTGGCAATTATCAAAAGAAATTGGCTCGGAAATGTGTCTCATAAAAGCAGTTCAATTCTGAGAGGAGGTGACAAACAGAACACAAACTTCCGTAGGCCTGTTTTAAAAAACATCAACGATAGCGATAAAAACAGAGAGAACAGTGCAGGCCCTCTTCTGATCATTAATGGCGTGACAGTAAAAGTCATGTGATCCGTTAACAGAATAAATCAGGGATGAAAAATCAATCAAATTAAGCAACTAATAGCTCCCTTAATGTCTTTGTTTGTGTGCAGATGACACTCCCATCCAGCCATACAACAAGCACCAATCATATTAATTATCCTCCAAATAACAACCCCCTCATTTATTACAAATTAGTTTTCAAAACTAATAAATTATGATTAAAATGTTTTTATTTTCAACATTAAAAGCATCCCACTCACACACTTTGGAGTGGACCTAATGACCCCAGTCATTATGAGCAGGTATACAAGTGTGTATATGTGTGGGCATACAGTATATGTGTGTGTGTGGAGTTTAATTTGCACTACTTCATAGACCTCAATTCAAAATATGATGCATGGGCACACATGAATCGCAAAAATCCAACAACGATGCAAAAACACAATTTTTTTTTAGTGATTTTCTGCATCAATGCAATGCTAGTGCGGTCCAACAGCTGGTTCAGGAGCCTTAGGTTTGAATAAATGAGGCTATTTTAGAGGAACAATATAGATTAATGCTGGATTGTACAATGTTTCACTGCTCTAATGTTTACCACTAAATCTTAATGTTCGCTAACTGTCAGGTGATGTAGCCATCAATGGCAGCGGTTCTGATTAGAGGATATTCCTGCAAGGCACCGGAGCCCACATTACAGGACAAAACAAAAGAAAACATTAATTACGGATACTCACATTTTGCAGGGAGATCGTAGCCGCAGGTGATCTTGGCTTTGCCGGTTTCACAGCCGTTTAGTGAGTGGCACTCATCATACAGACAGGACCCCGCTGCTTTGTGTATGCAGCCATCCACTGAAACACAAACAAGATATACAAAGAGAGGTGAGGCCTACCTGAAGGAGGAAAAAGCAGGCGCACGACAGATCTATGGGCTAATTAGCAGTTTGTGTGCTTCATCATGTCAAAACAAACAAGCGTTTACGGGAACATGCGGAAAATGATGTTCATGAGTTTGATTCCTGACTCTCTACATTCTCAAATTATCTCCCTAGCTCGGTATCTCCTCTCTGTAGGGACATTGGGTCTGCCGTAGTGTGCTGCGCCTGTTGCTGGTAAATATTGACGAACTAAGGAATGAAATTAGCCGGGCTAGGATCTAATAACGCCTCCACACACGGTGAAAATGAGACTGTTCTTCCTGTAATCCTTCTCCACTGTCAACAGCGATATACAGTCGGATCATTAACTGTATTTTTCTGCCCTGTGGTGGGAATCTTATATCTGTCCCGCTCTCTGTGGCGAGCCTGTTATGATGTGGATCTGTGTTCTGATTCTGTCGCACTCCCTGTTGATGTGCGTGTCCTGGTTCCACGGAAAACCCCGGGCCCCCCGCTCCCCTCCCCCCTAAGGTTTTAATTTTACCAGGTTAAGGCCGCGATACACTTGATTGATGGCACGTCTTACACAAGAAGGCAGAGAGATAGAAATCCACATTATCCGTCTCTGAAAGCCTGACATCCCTCCAAGAGCATGTTATCAATCACACTGAAACATCATAAAATCCTCCTCAAGTTGTCCTGTAAAAATCCTCACAAGCCATTAGAGGATAACAGAGCCAGGAGGAGGAACAGTAGCAGTTGGCAAAAAAAAAGACGTGTCTTTTCTTAAGTTTCTCTTTGTAAAGACTTGGCCGACGGAGAGAAGAAGTCTCTCAGACTAGCTTTATCCATCAAAGCTTAAACGGTTGGGAGTTAAGATAGCCTGCAGGATAACCACTGTTTACATATTCTGAACTGAGGGAGAAAAGAGAACCGAGGAAGAGATAAAAAAAAAAAAAAAAAAAAAACAGAACTTATATTCCCGATAAAACACAAAAAGGGACTCTAATCACTATCTTCATCTCTAATGTAATAATTATTCACGTACAGCGCCAGGAAAACAAGGACCGAACATCAGTTATACACTATCTTCAAAAAAGTACTTTGCATCACATCGTCAACACACACAAAAGGTCTTTTGATGAGGGATGGTCCTTTTCTGAGCTCCTTTCAATTTCTCAGGGATGAGTCAACGACAACAGCTGGGCGGAAGATTTTCCAGCTCTATCAATCATCTTTAATGGACTGAGGGACAGGCAGTTGACAGAGACGAATCCTGATGGCTTTTCGAAAAAGTAACACGAGTCTGACAGTGATGTGGATATGAGGAGGTATCGCTCTGGTGACAATGAAAGCTACTTAACACAACACAGAGCAGATGTAGCGCTGGCTGTACGCTTGGCATTTTTATAATATTCACTGTGCAAACAAGATTGTCCATGATCATCAGCCACACTGATTTGCATCATAATTGCTTCTTAACATCTCGCAAACATGAATTGCTAAATGCAGAGGCTGGACTGAAAGCTCTGGGACTGGAAGCATGCTTCTCATTTATATACACATAAAGACATATAAGAAAACAGTGCATTTTTGGCCTTGTTACAGCACTAAATGAATAAGATTCAAGGGCCTAAATGTGTTCACCTGATGTTGCATCTGCATCACAGCAGTGACAGGCCAGTCAATATTTACTAATGTCTCCATTCCTATTGACAGGCCTCATATTCAGTGTTTGTCTATTGAGTTGATTTGAAGTTTTCCCCCCCCAGACTTCAGTATTATTAGAGTTTTATGATCCTACACATGAACTTCTAGTATGGCTGAAATGTTTTAATTAAAATCTTAAATACATTTTCTTACTGTCTTTTTTTATATATAGTCTTTGCATATTTGCTATAATATAATCTATGCCTTAAAAAGCATTTCAAGTTTAGTTTTTCGTGCCTCTGAGTCCCAAGGCACTAAGAGAAAGTTCACATAAGGGCTATGATGAAGCCATAACGGGTTCTGTGGGTTTTAGCAGTTTTTAAACATTTTGCAGGCTATCTTGCAGCAGCTTCATTTCATGAGTCTCGTATTTCTTCTATGACATTTTGGCCACTAAATGGATGCAAATAAGGCCAGAAACAAATTTTAAAAAAATGGGACATTGAAGGTTTATCACATGACTTCTACACCACTGATGAAACTTTCACTTTCAAGAGCTAATTGCTCAGAGATGCTCAGTAATATTATTGGCTGATCTAACCGACTCCACCGCTTATTCAACGTGCCAACTGGAGTCATCCAGGTAGCTTGACATCGCCACACCAAATCCCAAATGCAAATTAGTCTGGAACCTCTCAGTTTATTTTCGATTTTCAAGGGGCATTATCAATGGGCGTAGACCAAAATAACTCCGGACGCAGTTGGATAGACCTACAACCAATTAGAGCAACGCAACATGTGATGCTGAGCGACGGAAAAATGTAAACAGACTACAGAGTGCAGAGATGAGCTGTAATGGTAGAGCATCAGTAGGTCTGTAACCGTTTTTGATTGACTTGTTGACCTAGGATTGACTTGACTTGAAAAGTCCAGTAAAATCATTAAGAATATGTGAAAAGTGTACCAACTTACTTTCACGAATCAAACAGGATTTAACAGTTTTTAGAAGATGGGAAGAAGAAGAAAAACAAGCCGATCCCGAATGAAGATGCATCGGCAAATGGAATCAGCCCGGTCACACTAAATAGCGTATGCATCCACTTAAATATGCTACACTCAGAGTTAGTGGCGTAGAATAAAAAGTGAGAAAAACTGCTTATGGCGGGTGGGAGTGGAGGTGGATGGGTCCAACAAACACACAACTTTCAACTATGAAACAGGTGTGTTTGAGACCGGTGTCGGTGAGTTATTTTGAAGTGACGTTAGTGACGTGTTTATGAGTGACATACCATACTTCTGTAACTTTGTTTCTGTAGGTATTTACCTTAGTTTACATACTTATTTTAAGCCCAACCATGATGTTTTTCCTAAACTTAACTAAGTGGTTTGTTGCCTAAAGCTAACTTCAGCCGTTACCGTGTTGTGTGGCGTAAAAATGACACAAAAGCCGTATGACATGCGGAATGTCCTTGTCATGTGTTATTTATACGCGTTGCCATGAGAACAGGTTGTCTTCAAAGACGCCGAGGGCTCTGAAAAAGTTGTGCCCCAATCCACCAACTCTATATCAGACCAGAATATCCACATCCCCACGGCAAAGTAGTACAGAGGTAAGCTCTTCGAGTGGTGTTAAACTGTTAAAATCCTGCTAAATAAACGTGACGTATTTAGGTTTTGTTTTCGAAAATGCCTCAATGCCGCTCCTCTTTACAGTCATTGTCTCAAACACGCCCCATATTAGATAAAAGGTTTTGATTGGCCCGTCAGATCTCAAGTTGCTGCTATCCAAAGGGGAGGGGGTCCAGACACATCTGCCAGAGCAAATAAACATGAGCCTGCAGACTCGTCTGGTTCCCAGGCAATCATTCAGGTGCACTAACCCCAAAAAAATATACACTGTAAATGTGTTGCACTATATCGGTCAAGCAGAAAAAGACATTTAAAAGAAAATAGGATGACATCTTTAAAGACTGGTCAATACAAATAATATTTCTGTTTGTATTTATTCATTATAATGCAAAGTAATAAAAAGAAATAAGGCAGGAGAGACGGTTCAAGAGCAGGGAAATATCCTGCTAGAACAGGTGTAAAGGAAACTCATGGTCATATAGGGCCAGCCAGGTTAGGAAAATGTAATAATGCGCTCCTTCAGTTTGCAGTGTTCCCACAGGAGTCCATCCTCCCCCAGACACTTCCTCTCATCACTACCAGGCATGGCTGATCTCTCACCTATGAGCACCTTGGGAACCCAGCCAGCAAAAGCATTCGGGGCTCTGTGTTTCATCTCAGCAGCTGAAGAGTAAAGATTGTAGATAATAGTTTCAGCTTCCATTTCGCTGCTCCTCCCGTTCATGGTTGCATAAGCTACAGTGCGTCACTGCGCATCTAGTGTCAGCGAGCCCCTACAAGCCTGGAAATCTGTTCACAGTGCCCGTAAATAGAGAACAAGATGCTGAACTGATCTGGCTGATTGCCAGGGTCTTGGATGCTGCCGCTACAGATTTAATTTACCTGCTTCGCGGAATGGGTGGAGTGCCACAGATGCATCATGGGTAATATGTGTGTTTGAGAAAGATATATTTATATATACCGAGACAGAGAGGGGTAGGGAAGCATAGAGGCAGGGAGAGGTTTCAAAATGTACAAATTCAATTGCAGAGTGGGTTCTGAAGCAATCAAAACTTGATTGTGAATACATTTTTCCATGTCCATTATTTAACAACAACTAAAAGCAGATCTGAGGCTCCGTAAGTGGAGATATGACCCACATGCAATTTGGCCATCAATTTATTTTCTCATTTAAGTGGGATTTCAGCATTATTCCCCGAAGATTTCTACATTATGGATGCCTGCAACATTACAAAGGCAGCATCGGATTCTCATTAACTAAGACTGGCATTTACAGTCACTTCAGAAAGGAGGGCATGTCAGCTCGCTCTCCTGTTGTTCGCAATGAAACACCAAGGCTCTGATGAATCCTGCAAAATTCTGTATTTTGCACATTTTGATTACAAGTTTCATTGTTAATCCACAAATTGAATTTAATTACCAGGTGGACCTTATTCAACTGAAATTTTGCTGTAAAACCTTGACTAACGATAAAGCAATGAATCACTGTCTGTCTGTGTGTGTCCTCTGCATATCTCGAGAACCATTCATCCGATCCGGTGTAGTCCAGCATGCTGTCCGCAGCGGGCCGACCGTGGCTCATTGACTGCAGTTCACTCTACAGCTACACTCCAACTGGAAGCAAAATCGAAACAAAGTGTATTTCACCGGCGTGACCATGAGTAAGCCGCGACTTGGGTGTGTTTTTCCCCCGCGAATAAGACTGCATTTCTCTGGTGTAAGACTTGATACCAACTTATAATACTAATAATGTTACCACCAGTAAAATACCTCCGCTATTTAAATCCGTGCTATACTTTATAACCACAGTGGTTATGTCAAAGCAAGCGACTAATACAACTATTTAGAAATTACCTCCGCTAAGTGTATTTCACTTTAGTGATGCTGGATAGTTTAATGAATATTAATGCATTATATTTGAATTGTTATATTTTATAAGTCAAATCTGAATCTGCAACGTCACCAGTAACATTTCTCTGTAAAAGGTAAATGTAGTACTACAGTGTTTTCTTCTGAAGTAGAAGTACACAAGTAGTATACAGTTGCGTTGCATATTTCTTAAGTTCTTTGGGGACCTTTTCTTAACTTATTTGGGTTTGGTTTTGTTATATTTCATATCTAAACATCATAATAAATCTACAGTTGTTTGTTAGTTGCCTACCTTGCGTAACGGTAAAGTCTGCCCCGATGTTTCTTCCTGTGAACCAGTGTATTTCACTGGTGTTTGTGACCGTGAGTAGCCGTGACTTGGGTGTGTGACGCAAATGTATCATGGCAGGTGCATTGCTCAAGACCCAAGGAAGCTCAGTGTCGAGTGTGACGTTGTTTGTATGAGCGGTTCTCGAGAAAGCTGTAAGTAGCAACACCACAGGCCAAGCATTCGGCCCGTTCTGACCAGGCATGTTTTGAAGGGCCACTGCACTAGTAGGAAGTAAATACCATGTGTCTTGTTATCTTTCATGTGTCTGAGTGGTTTCAACAGGAGTCCTGGATCACTCAATAGACGTCCGTGTCTCTGTTCCATTACACTTAGACACCGTAATCATATTCAAATGCGGAAAAAAAAAATCACAGTGCGCCCATCCTGATAATGCACCTGCATCACAGCACTGAAAGGTGATCAAAGCGACCTCTCTCTCATCTCGCAGCTTTCAGTCTGAGTCACGTGGCAAGCAGAAGCCCTAAAATGAACACATGCTCGGCTATGTGATGCACAACCAGCGGTACAAAGTGCTATATTTCAACTCCTGTTAGGACTTCTTTATGGAGGACATTTCATTTAACTGGCTTAATATTCAGACGGCAGCATCTGCTTCTGTCCACCCCACTCCTGGGCTTCCTCCGCCCTCCCGTTGAAAAATATAACAGTTAATACCTCATCTATCTCTCCTTGCAGCCCGCCACTGCTTTAGGCTGGGCCTATGTGGGACAAAACATTTATTCATCTTCTCTGAGTGCCTTGCTCAGAGAAAGCTTCCCCGAGCAGCCACTCCAGCAAGTCCGCGCGGCTAATGAAGATAACTTTGAGCGGTGGCTGGACACCATCCCTCTGAACTCATAATGGGAACAAGGAGAGACAGAGGGAGAGCCATATTGAGAGAGACAAAGGAGATGAGTGTGTGTGTGTGTGTGTGTGTGTGTGTGTGTGTGTGTGTGTGTGTGTGTGTGTGTGTGTGTGTGTGTGTGTGTGTGTGTGTGTGTGTGTCAGTCTAGAGCAGTTTGAATTAGTTACTCAGCTGTAACCTTGGCTCCTGCCATTGTTGAAGACACCTCTGCCTCGTCCTCTCAAGGCTCTGTTCCCACATGCATTAAGGGACTCAGCAAAGCTCTGCTTACTCTCCCGGGGCTTCTCCCAGGCAGCCCGAAAACCAAGGGCTTTCAATCGCTCCCTCAGACACAATGAATACCTGCTCTGCTCTCATTACAATACCCTGCTTTTCAGAAATAGTGTCAGCTGCAATTTTCTCTCCTAATTATTTTCCGCTCCTCTGAGGGTTAGGTTCAGGACTGGAGCCAGAGGAGGCAGCACGGGGTGGGCAAGGAGGGAGGGGCGGTGAGCTGGATTCTACCTGGCAGTCTGAATATCAGTCCATAATCTAACAGAGGGGAATAGATAGTCATTCACATGGAGGTAGGCCTATGTGGCCATTACCTGCTGATCCACTGAGATCTCCAACACTTCTTGTGGGCAGGTCAGGCGAAGGGAACTAAAACTTTTATCAGTGCTCTCTCACACCGCGAGTTGCAGTTTCCACACAAAACCAAACATATTCCTGAAACTATTAAGCCATATATTCCCTCTCACCTATTTTTTTGTAGTATCCATGGCAACAACATATTTCCTCTCTCCTCACGGCACTTTTTTTTTTCAGAGCTGTACACTGATCAAAGCCCCTCCACAATTCCACCTCTGTGATTTACGACACCATTTTCTACTCAACTAATTTCACTGAAGGAGATAATGACATGGATTAGTTGCTAATCAAGTGCCAATCAGAGATCTGGCTGAACTAAATGTCAGGTGGAATATGTTCAAGCCATTGTGGTTACTCCCTTGTGATGCTGGATTATGTGTCCTAATCACAGCAATTTTGGAGACAGGGCTCGCTCTCTACTGTAACCAAATTCCCAGGAAAGGGATAATAATCTCCGTTTTACCTATAATACCTGGGTAAACAAGGGGATTTGGACTAATAGAATGCCAGGCAGATAGTCACAGATGTTACTCTCCAAAGTGACATAAAATACCTCAGGCTTGCATGACTCACAATTCCCCCGACACCGCTATGTAAGCAGGAACCAGAATAAATGACACAACAATCACAGGTTCCGACACAACGCAGCGGAAACCCTGTTGTTATTATTATTGTTATAGTTCAGCCCAAGTTGACAAATATGTCAGTAAAGATTGGAAGCGCTTTCTCGGAAATGGCATAAAGGAAGCGGGTCGCAGTTTTACTACTATTACATACTGTGGGTCGCATCAATAACGGCAGTTTGGGGCTTATTTAGATATCCGGACGTGCGGCTGAAAGTTTGACAGTTTGAATGCCAAGAGAAGCACTAAGATATCTTAGAAACCTTAACTTAAGTGCCCTTAAGCAAGGCACTGCATATTTAGTTGCTCAATAGCATCGTACGTCACTGTAGAGGATAGTACTTCAAGCCTCCCAGCTGTGAATGTGTCTACATTTATGAGTGGCGAGCAGGTCTCTCAAAGGTGATTTTAATTAGGTTGCATCTCACCACGAGCAAAGAAAAAAAAAACATTGTTATGTTCACTGAACAGATCCAATCTGTTAGCCTTCTCAGATAATGTATAGACATAACTATTCGTGGCTTTGATTCCATGTCATAACCTTGCTCTTTTTTCACTGTTGCTATTAATCTCTTTTATATCATGTCACAGTTATATTAGACTAACGTGGCCAGGATTGTTGCAGCTGCTCATAAACAGAGCTTCTGGCAACATTCACAGCACCTTTCCACCTCCTGCTGACACTGTGATTCTTGGATTGTGCATTAGTCAGAATTTATATCAGTGTACCATAACACTTCTGTTGGTTTCCAATGATTTAAAATATAGTTGTGCTAATGTTTCCATGGCAGCCAGTTAAACTTTCTACTTTGCAGTTTATGCCATATGTAGATCTGTTGATCATGCTGACATTAAGCCAGCTAGCGCTCTGCTGACTGTAGACAGATTTAGTGAATAAATAAATGGACAGTGAAGCTCAAAATACTGATGTAGTATATTCATGACTGGAAGCACACTACTTAAAACTGCATTTAAAAACTGGTGTTGGGTTTGTGGAGCTGAAGTTAGCCATGTGAGGAGCACATGCTCTCCATGCTGTTGTTCCCAGGGCCGTAAAGGAATGCCAGGTTAAGTTACCGCGGCTCATATGACACTGTCGTTGGAAACCTGGAGTCGGACAGCTGCGGACAGCCCGGTGCCAAACCCCAGCCGCGCTGAACTCCCCTGGACGATAGTGACGGCCCCGGCTCTCACATTTAAACATGTTGTTTTAACTGCTCTGTCTTGTTGTTGCAGCATTCCCCGTTTGAGGTAGCGGAGTCGCTCTGTCTTAGACAAGCTGAAGTACACTGTCTGCATTCTTTACATGACTGGGGTACTGCTTAAGTCTAGGTCGGAAACTACAAACTTTATTTGGATAGTCCAGTGCCGAGTCTCCTGTACTGCAGCTGTCAAATAAATGCTTAAACATGATGTTTTTCCTTAGTGTAACTAATAAACTTGACCCCATCTTCAATCTTAAATCCAACCCTAAAATGAGCCCAGACATTGAATATTTATGGACATTTATTTCCCTTTAAACTCCACAGATGTCTTACTGACAAATACTGAGTTGATAGGACATGGAGTATCAACAAAGGATTATCCAAATTAGGTTTAACAAGCTGCCCAGTGTGGTTTCCAGGTCCCTTTTGTAGTTTGCATGCCTTAGCTATAATGATTTGTATTTTCCTCACAGAGCGGGGAAACTGTACAGACCCAAATGGACATGCATGCCAACCCGGTATCACACCAAATAAGCATGTAATAGTCACGTTTTGCCTCACCGAGGCGTGAATATTACACGCGTGTGTGAAGGTGCAGTACCAGCATGGGGCAACAAACCACTCACTTAGGTTTAGGCAACAAAACTACTTTGTTAGGTTTAAGAAAAACGTCATGGTTGGCCTTAAAACAAGTAAGCTAAGTGCAATACGTACGTAAATAAAGTAACATAAGTACGGAAAACACGTGACAAACGTCACTAACATGACTTATAAAACAAAACACTGGTCTTCTGGTTGAAACCCATCCAACTCCCCTCCTGCCCGCTGGCCATAAGCAGTCTTTCTCACTCTTTATTCTAGCTCTGAGCGTAGCATATTCACGCGGATGAATTTACATTGTAGTCAGTACTAGGCTGGATGGCGTACAAATGACACGCCAGAAGCAATAACGCCATGTGTGTTCTGTGGCTCAGAGGTAGAGCGGGTCGTCCACCAATTGGAAGGTCGGCGGCTCCTCCAGTCGCATGTCGAAAGAAAGGAAGATACTGAACCCCAAATTGCTCCCGCAGGCTGTGCCACCGGTGTGTGAATGAGTATTTAGATTAGATCCTGATGGGCAGGTTGGCACTCTCTGCCATCAGTGTATGAATGTGTGTGAGTGTGCAAGCCCATTTACCATTTACCATGATCGTGTCATTCATACGCCTTTTCGCGCGACAGGGCGGTGCTTGCATGACGTTCTCTGCTTTAAACTAAGCTGTATCGTTGCAGTGAATTGACTGGACATGCAGGTGTCCAGCGAAAAGCCGCCAGCACGTCACCAAGGTACCACTGTAAGTAGCGTCTTTCAAGATACCATTCCTGTCATTTGGAAACAGAGTCTGCATCGTCCGGGTATCGCTGATCACAGCTGTTCACTGAATAGTACCGCGCCCGATGGAAATCCACCATTTGCGTCTTCTTCTACTCCATCTATGTCTCAAAACCGTCTTTCATTTCTGGGTGTGAGGTGCCCTAATAATCACAGATAAACACAAACCTCCTCTTACAATTCCCTCTCCCTGCTTCAATATCACACTCATTTTTCACCTTTGACTCCTCATCCAGTCTCTTATTACGAACAAGCACTCTGTCAATGTGGCTATTATCGCCTCGTCTCCCAGGTTAGATTACCTTTGGCACCCCAGCTTTACTATTACTGCCACAGGAAAGAGAGGGAGTGAAGGAGAGTGTCAGTAGACTGTATGCTATGAGAGACTCTCAGATCTTTCTCTTCCAGCAAAACCAATCCGATGTGCAATGTGTGTGTGAGTGCGTGTCGGCGCATTTTGCTCGCAGAGTAACCTTAGTCATTAACGTTCCTGTAAATGCGGCTCCACACCACAATGAAAAATAGAAAATAACCATTTCTCACTCATGTCTTTCATGTCATAATTGTTAAATTGTTTATAAAACCAAACACATTTCCATTTGTTCTTTAGGCTCCTGGAAGGAATCAAAGCGTTTCTGAACAACTGGAAACATTATTAACAAAACATGTATAATTCCTCCTGTAAGGGATTCTGACATCAAAGAGCTCTCATAGCAGGGGGTTTACCAGACCCGTGCATTGCTGGTACAAAGGTAGTCAACATGTAGCCCACAACCACCAGGAAGCACCTCCTATCAGTAAGCATGCCACCTATCTCAGTGGGTGAGGAGCCAATCAGCTGCCAGAGAAGATAACATGAAATATGCTTTTTCCTAATTTCAAAGTATGATCCCGCTGCTGACCAGTAAGGGCTCCCCTTGGACTACATCAAGAGTCAGAACCAGATGTGAATTATTGATAGGATACATCATGCTTTTATTTAACATTACAGGAGACCTAACACCACTGATGGAATGTAACTAAGTACATTTACTCACTACTACAATATTTAAGTGCAAGTTTGATGTACTTTACTTAGTATTTCCATTTTATGCTACTTTATACTTCAACTCCACTACATCTTAGAGGCAAATATAGTACTTTTTACTCTACTACACTACACATTGCAATATTACTATTATATATTTCAAAGCTTTGATTACTAGTTACTCAATTTATTTATATTTTGCATCAATATGTAACATAAGCCACCAAGCACAGCAGTATAATGTATAAAGGAATTCAAATGAGCTCCACCTTTACCAACTGCAATATTACAGTGATGTACACATAAATGCATCAATAATTATAATTTAATAATATAATATACATGATTCTGAAAGAGGCCATTCTCCATAATGAATAGTTTTACTTCATACTTTAAGTATATTTTTTTTAATGCTAATAGGCTACTTTTGTACTTTTACTTATGTAAGTAATGCAGAACTTTTATTTGTAACAAAGTATTTTTATACTGTAGTATTGCTACTTTTACTCAAGTAAATCATCTGAATTATTCTTCCATCACTGCCTACCACTTCCATCACTCCTGCCTCATGGAGTCTTTTCATGCTTTTATTGTGAATTAGCATTGTATTAATGATAGGAAGCTGTATCAATCCGACACATCTTTTTCTTACTTAACAGCACACAACCAGCTCTATTTGGGATCAATAGAACACACACACACACACATTTTCATCCAGACATAATTAAATGTCGCCTCCTGAAGAAATTGCCCCCTTTGAGAAGTTAGGCTAATAAGGGACACACTAATGTTGAGAAAACACGGCGAGAAAACACAACCCCCAGAGCGAACCTGGCCAATTTCATCATAAATTACTTCCCTGCACAAAGTTCATCTTTGAGTCACCCAGGAGAGCCCGCTGCATGATGGTAAAAGATGGTGTTTCTAAGAACAAACTGGCTAGAGGTGAAATCTGGAACAGAAGCACTTTGTCCGATGCTATACACAGCTCTGAGAAGCAACAACAGCAGACAGGACGAGACAAATGCATGTAATTATTGAGCAATCTGAACAGCGAGCTCTAAGGCTGCGTGGTGAGGAGAGAAAGCGAGCATGGCCGCTGCTTCAGACTCGTGGATCTTCAGGCCAAACTCTCTGGCAAGTCTGTAATTGCGGAAATGAAGAAAGATGGAGCCATTCAATGAAAGGCCACTGCTTTGGATTAAAATGCATGAACAGCTGTTGCTATTATACATGGTTCTTTGGGTTTGCTGGTGCAAGGCGCTTCTTCAGCAAAGCCTACAGCCACGTACAATACATTAACATTTGCAAAGTAGCACACGAGGCGTGTCAAAAACCGCAGAGAGCTATGGAATTAAAAAGGTCATCATAGTATTGTATTTCTTGATCATTAAGCTTATTTTACCTGTGACAACAGAGGCTGTGGATGTTTGGATTCCTGCTTAAGTGCAGCAAATAAAGGATTATGAGTGTGATAGGCTACAGGACTGGGAACACCATGGTTTACAGTATATCAGTGATATCTCTATTACTGTTAATTCAGGAGCAATAAATATTTGGGCAACAATAAAACCAAACAGCATTTTTTTTACAACAATGCTATTTGCTCTTGACTTCTTGGCAGTGAAACCAAGTATAGAGTAGCCTAGAGCATTAATATCCAAGCTTATTCTCCTCACTGCTGTCTACCAACAACTTGCTCCCTTATCATAAACGAGTGTAACACATATGCAATGTCTAGCATATGTAAATCTGAAACGATGTTATATGCATCACACAAAAAAGTAGGGTATGGCAAGCAACACAGCTTTAATATGTTATCAGTAGATTACTTATATGTTCAGATTTACCAGAGCTGATGTCACTAAGAGATTATGGTAATATTCATAAGGCTCTTGCTGAACAGTGCATGTTTGAAACGTTTGTCGTAGCCAACGTATGGTGAGTTACGATTCACCGCTGCTACAGTGAAGGCCATTTTTCAAAGCAGTGGAGAGTTTGTGATATAGATGAATCCGGCGACCACTTTGTGTGTTTTACCATCTAGTGCCACCACCAATACTGCAGTGGCAAGTCGTAGTGACTCTACTGTTACAGCGATCTGAGAACTTTGAAAGTCGTGTAGTGTGATCTTGGCTTAAGCAGTTTTAACTAAGCTAACGTTACTTGTTTCACCATGTTATGCTAACGTTAGGCAGCTGAGAACTGCTCATATTCTTCCTGAACTCCTAGACATTGTTGTCAAAAGTAACATCACATAGAAAGTAAAAGGTAAAAGAAGAAAATTGTACACTTCTTAGGACAGCTTGCATTCAAACGTGCACATTATTGAAAACAGACGCCACCGCAGTAATGGCGGCTTGTTTACATCCGGTACTTCCTCGGATTTGTGCGTACACTTGAGTTATCCTTAATATGTTTACATCTAGTTTTCCTTCCATTACTTCTTGCTGTTGCTTCAGCCCAATTTACCAAGAATCTACTTGTGTTGTGCTTCCTTCTGGACAATAGCTCAGTTGGCTGTCTTTATTGAATTCCTAAAGTGATGAGATACCTGCAGCTCAAGAGTTTATTGTAACAAGATACAGCAAAGTGAGGCCGATATACCCATCTGCGATAAGAGCTAATGCCAGAGCTATCTCACTTTGGAGAGGAGTGCAATTTGGTCTCGTTTCTGCAAAATTAAAGAACTCAGCAATATCAATGTTATAAATTTTTTAAGACATAAGATAGACACATACATACATTATGATATAATACATATTGAATGTAGTGCTTTCAGTCCCATTGTGTAGCAGACAATGAATCCTTTCATGTACTGACGGCTAAAAAGTACTAAATAAGGCACACGGTGTGTTCATCAGTGGCAATTAAGCGTGAGAATTATGCAAGATACACTTGAAGCTGTAGACGACTGTGTTCTCTGCATTCTCTTTCATATGTATTTAGCTGTTTCATGTAGCTCTGGCCTTAAACACATTTCAGCTGCACAGCCAGTGGGAAAAGAAGCTTGATTTGAAGACGCACAAAAGTGAAGTTAAATTAATGTCTTTCATTATAAACATAACTCTGATGTCTGCCTGAAAAGGGAAGAAGCCCGAAAGAATTAAGGTTAAGCCTAAAAATCTATACAATCGTAGGTAAGTGCTTTTCTTTTCTTTCAATAGAGATTACCAGAGAGTTCTCTAGATGATTATCCATTTTTCCATTACGGTGAAACTGTAAACAAGATGATTAAAAGGAGTGAGAATTGAATAAAATCTGTAAAAACTGCTCGTGGGTACGACATGATTATTGTCTTTTATGTTCCTCAAGTAAATGTATTTCAGGGGTGAGTGGATTTTATGATCTCTACAGATTAATGTGTTGACTTCACAAGTATGAAAGCCTACAATGACTGTATTAAAGTCTAAATTCAAAGTTCTCAAGTGTTAGTCAACAATTATACTGATTGCTTTTGAATCAGAAACAAATACATAATTATGGAGATTTCCTTAACTGTAACCTATAATTCAGGGTAATCAAAACCCTTTGTTAAAAAAGCCCCAGTGTGCCGCGCCGCTCGAAAATCATTCCCCTTCTGTAACTCATAGCAAAGCAAACAAAGAGAAACAGGCCACAGGGGCCAAAGCCTGCAATAGCCAGCGTGGAATCCTCTCCAGTGATTTATCTGACGGGGCCCTGACAACTTTCTTGCAGAATCCCAAAGTGTGCTATCTACTAATTGAGCCTGTGTCAGCGCAGGGGAGATTAAGCGTCCGCAGCTGCCCACTGAAACGTCTTCCCCGGGCCCAGCTGTGAGACACAAATCAAAGGCCCCGGCACTGAGACGAACCGGCACAACACAGAGCCCACCTCCATTCAAACACAAAGCTCAGCATTAATGTCCTGCCGTGATTCATTGTTTGGCAAACTCTCCAGTAGGCCTCCTCGATTATGGCAAAAATCATAATCACGATTATTTTGGTCGACCCTGCGATCACGATTATTCAACACGATTACTCGTTGACTTTGGAAACATCACGCATTTAGAAAGGACATTTTGTAGCCTACATTTTAAAGTTAAATGCATCAATCTGGTGAACTTTGAGAGCAAAATTAAGAGGCTAAATCTATGAGGAATGTTGTGCTCTTGTAAACAATTTAATCATTAACACACTGGTTGTATATATATGAATGGTGATGACACGGCAAAAAAGTCACACCCACAAAGCACGGTAAAGGAGACGGGGTCCGTGTTTCAAGACGGGTCGGATGGGTTGCCGACAGCGCCGCACTGAGGACAGTTCGTCCCAGTTGACAGTCGCACCGGGAGCAGGGAGAGAGGGCACAGCGAGAACTAAGAGGCGAGGTCCGGGCGAGGGGCGCCATCTTCAGCCCGGGCCTTTCCAAGCCGAGCCGGTCGCGGCGCACTACCACAGAGGAAATTATGCCCGACGAGGGCCAGCCAGCGCCGGGGAGAGCTCCCACGAGGGGATCCTCCCACAACCGGCTGCCATCCCTGACCCGCCGAGCGGAGCAAAAGTGCACCGCTATAAAGGACAGGGGTGCACTGGATTTATATCACGAGACAAAACGAGAGCATCATTGCGAAACGAAATGCGGCACAACAATCTTTTTATGACGCCAAAATCGTAATTGAAATTCGATTAATTGCACAGCCCTAATCTCCACTATAATGTCTGATCATGACTGTAAACTAAATCTGATCCATTTTAACTGATTATTCTAATGAGCTTGGTGATACAAGTGAATATTTGCTTGGCTTTAAAGATCTACAACAACCCCGACTGCAGCAGTACAGCTCTGTTCCCCTATGGGTCGAACAATGCATCAACGCTTGGCACACCATTCATTGCCTTGACTTATAAACATGCCTGTGATTTGCCTCTTGACTCCTCGTCCTTCATAAATGATCTTGCAGTGCTTTTCTCCCCAGGCTCCGTTGCAGTAAAAAAGCCTCCAGTAGACCTTTGGGCTCGCTTGCCGTCCTCCCACCGCCTCTCCTTGTAAAAGCCCTGTGTGGTCTCCCTCTTTAACTAGTGGCCATGGCCTGGCTCCACCATGTGAGGCTCCTTGCTGCAGAGCCAAGGATTAACAGAAATGGGTCTTTTATAATTATACCGTCATGATTCCAGGACTTTCCTGCTGGTCCTTTTAATTAAGTAGATCATTTTTCTCTGGGGAAGACCAGCGTTAACATACTTACCGGCTATTTCAAAAGCGGACTTTTCTCAGAACTGAAGATCTTCTTCATCAAAAGTATTATTTTGGTATGAATTCATACATATAATCACATTTGTGTGTGACAGGAACAAACATTCATTGGTGGGCGTATGTTAATGTGACCACTGAAGCGTTTTCTTTTCTTTCACTCCCCCCCCCCCCCAACTCAGTGATGACTGTAAAAGCGGCCACATCTCTGAGGGACGGAGGTGAGTCTTGGAGGGTAATAGGGTGTTCTGTCACTCACACCTTTTGTGACAAGTCTGATAACAAGGGAGATACCTGGTCACCCTCCCATTCAACCATTTCACTGAAGGGAGCCATCTCTGCTATCCGGTGGGCTGTCACGCACCCATGCAGCACCCACCGTGCTTTGGGGAGGTTTTACAATTCAAATGGAACGCTATAATGGCCTCCACGGTGACAGCATTCAGATAGCTGCTTGTTCACAGCTCGGCTTACTGCCCATTCATTTTAAATGCACCCTTTTTTATGACGTACATCAGTGGATATGCTCAAAGATATTCTCCTGGCCAAGCATTTTGTAAAAAAAATAAAATAAAAAAATAGCATGATGAGTCAACATATTTTCTGATTTTCCACTCAGCTTGAGTACAAATACTAACTTACTATCAATCTAAAATAATAAAATATGTGTCAAAACTTGGTTTGGGGATTACAGATGAGTTATTGCTGCGTTTAAACATCACACACTTTACTGAAAAAGTGCCATCATGCAGCACTTTGTGTATCACAAACTGGCAGAGCTACACTATATCAGTTATTGAAGCTATGATGGAAGCCATTGACCTTCCAGAGATGATATGTGGACTTACAATACAGTGCACTGTCACCTCTGAGAATATTAGTTATCAATTCTGACTTTAAATCTCTCAGGTCAGCATATATGTCATCTGAGCGGTGGAGCAGCAGTGATGGATGTTAAAAGAATAGCGGGCTACGTTCTTTGTTTTGGAGCTTATCTGATGATTTCCTTACAGCCTCTTAAGCAGGTTATGATCCATTTCTCACGTCTTATACTAAGACAGGATCTATTAAATCCATTCATGGCATAATTGCTGATGCCATTAAAGAAGAGATTAAGATATTATTAAAATCAGATTATTTTTCATATCAAGGCTGACTGTACTTCAAAAATAAGACACACACACACGAGGGATGGAAGGAAGGGAAACTAAAAATGCTGATGAGCGGCTTTATCTCAGTGTGGGTATATAGAAGTGTTGGTACATTTCTATTCTTTTGCAGAAAACTATATAATTGTATAGGCCACATATGTTAGGTTGGAAAGTTAACAGAGTCAAGTGGTTTTTGGTCAGTGTGGTGTAATCCAACCAGAAGCAAGAATTCTGCCAAAAAAAAACGACTGCCAATGTATTCACTCAATGTATGTCTGATGGGTAAAAGATGGGTTTGTTATCTAGATTTGGCATCGAAATCAAATCTGTATCCAAATGCACAGTTTGGCCAATGATCAACTCATCATCATCGCTGTGCATTACCATCTGATACGTTGCTGCTGTGGCAATGTGATCTGATGCCAAAATCGGGCTTGGTCATGCTTAACTAAAACCCAGGCAAGTAGGTGGTGAGGACGGACTTACTTGCTTTGAAAACAAAAGGAAAAAACAGCCATTACTTCCATTTTCCACTGTAGGAAACATGCTCGCAATAACAACAAGAGCCTGTGGGAGAAAATAGTGTAGGATTTCATGTGTATACAGTAGCTGAGCGGATAGCATACTTCATAATGAGTCACGGTATTTTTGCCTCTTGCATGATATTTTCTGCACAAAGACAAACACACTGAATGAATGCCTGGCAGGGATCCTGGTGCAATGTAAACCAGACAACCTCTGGAAGCGATCTAACGGACTGAATCATATTCAGATCGCACACCTTGCATCAACGTTAACGCTTATTTTCACATATATAATATTTGCGCACTGGTTATATTTTATTACCAAAATCAAGCCAGTGTTTAATCTCTAATTTAACCCTATAGCATCACATTTGAAACAGCTGTAGTATGTAAACACTTGGATTCTTAAGTGAAATCCATGCATCTGCTTTGTGATGCAAAGGCAACGAGCTTTTCCAGTGTTTTGGCATTTAGCATTATAACTGGGGATTTAGTCGAGAGAGAAAGGGGCAAACAAACACAAAGCTGGCCGGTAGAGAGACCTGGCACAGCCTTGGTAAACACACCAATCAGACGTGCCAGTGCAGCTCACAGACACAGACCAGAGGTTTGGCTCTTCTCTCGCTCCCTGGGGATGCTAGTTTGAGTATGAGTTCTCTCACAAAATAGTGTAGTACTGTGTAGTTATTATTGTGTAACGGATATTTTAATACTTTTTTAGGCTCACCGTGACTGAAAATAGGTGGTGAGTGCAGCTGAGGGCAGTCGAGTGTTACTACAAACCAGGCAGCATGGAGGCGAGTTCCCTGCTTTCGAAGGGAACGCCAGGATGTAATTCGATTGGTCATAATTGATGCCAGGCACTACGACACCGACTGATATTTTATTCCCGTTTAGCCAAACTCTCCTTCAACGGCGCTGCAGGTGCACCCGGGCTACGAAAACACGTCTGATCACAATATAGCCAGAATCTGTTGGTCACGGCCAAATAAACTCGCACTGTGAGATTCTGCATTTGCACTTGGACACACAGAAATTGAGCTGTGTGAGTCAAACACAATGAGCTGTTGGCCAACTTTACACTGACGCTACTCACCATATGGCAACGCATCTTTGAGATATCTCACAATAGGCCATATGAAGTATGACATGAGCAACAAAACCCTGAGCAGAAAAGATAGCAAATAATTCCTGGATGGGCACCAAGTTTGAGATAAACTTTGATCCCTGCAAGGACTTTAAAGGTGGAACTGCTTGCATATCTCCGCACATCACGAGCAATCTCTGTCTCACTCAATTCACCATGATGGCACCGACTCCAGAGATGTCAGCTGTAAAGTTAATTAGTCAGTGTGAACGAGCGCCCAACAATAGCACTGCACAGAATGCTGATATTAAGCTTCTCTGCTGTTATGTGAGGACTTGCCTTCTGGTAATCACAACCCGTTCAAGCCAATGTGCATACCAAAGCAAGACACTCCGGCCGGCTTTAGTCCGTGAAATTAGACAGAAAATAAACCTTAATTCTACACAGTTATGGCTCAAAATTGGTGCCATTTTCGTTACTGGGAGCAATTTCCTATATTCATACAGTGACATTTCAAAATATTTACTCTGTAAAGAATGAGAAGAAAATAGTAAAAAGCAAGAGAAACTACAGTGATCACTAACCAGTAAAAAGTAATGGAACTCGGGAGGCAAAAACTGGCCTCGAAGCTGGCAGTGCTATATTGAAAATCATACTAATTTCAACATCTCTGAAGTAAACCTGTTGGATTTATCAATACATGCGTTGTTTTCTAGTTTATCCACTCTGTACATACATTAGGTTACATATCGCTGCCTGATGTACAGTATGGGCACATTTATGCTGCTGAAAATATGACTAGCACAATAAAATCTTGGCTCACAAAACGACACCCACCGGGCATCATTACAAGCGACTGTTTTTCCATACTGCTCTTTTTATGAGCACTTTACCACAGGTAAACAGTGTACTGAGTCATGCATTAAGAACAGTAAGAACAGCCAGACCTGGACATCAGCTGAGCACATATGAAAGTGAGTGGGCTGTCTTTTTGACATTAAATCTGATGTCAGCAGCACCATGTATACTAAACTGTATGCTCTCAACAGCTGCTGAAGACAAGCACTGGCACATCTGCGCATATATATATATATATATATATATATATATATATATATATATATATATAAATATATACAGTATATACAGTATATATACCGTATATATATATATATATATATACAGTATATACGGTATATATACTGTATATATTTGTAATCTGCTTCATGTATTCCTTTAAGGAACCAATAAAAAAAAATGCTCAAAGGTACTGTACTACTCAAAGATGACATGCTTTACTGTAGTGCTCAAAAATACAAATACAGCATTTGAAGTGTCACCATATTTTATCTGTCGTACATTTTTTTTGTATTTCAACCATTTTTTTCTTTCTTTCACACATAAAACACAATGAGGCCCCAGCGGTGCTTATTATACATACTTATAAAATGTCGGTTGGAGCTTCATAAAAAAATCTATATACCAGTACATCCAAACTTTGTTTCCGGGTTCAATATTCTTTAATTTAAATCCTAATATAGATGTTTGTGGCAAGCGGTATTTTACTGTTGTAAAACTAGGGCAGATGTTGTTTCTTCCTGTTATCCAGAATTTACCTCCTGTGGAGAACAAAACTGGGCAGTTTTTTTCAGAGCGAGTATGCATGTCAAGCTTCATATAAATTGTGTAATTACATTCATTTGAATTAAGTGTGGTGGTAAGCAGTAGCACAAGAACATCCCTTACACAGTCCACAGCAGTTCCATAACAGAAGACAGATGATACAATGTGATTAATGTTATAACTGTAATATACTGTATAATGTGTATATACACAGATAAATGTCTAGTATCAGTATCAAAACCCCAAACCAAATGATCACACCATTCCCGTTCTTATTCTTTTACTGTACACTGACGAGATCCAAACATGCACTCTCTAGAGATCCATCCCTACCTGCCCTCTACTCTCCTCCTCAGCTGGCCTCTTCATCCCTATGACCCATCTCAGTGCAACGAGTGCATCAACTTTCAGCTCTGTAAACCCCAGCCACTCTACACATAGCAAAACCTTAAAAAGTCTGCCTGAAATACATCTGTTCATCACAGCCTGTAAACAACATTTGTCATTGCCTACACTCTGTAATCTGCAATTTACTGTGTTGTGTTCATTCAGTGTTGTTTTGTCTTATGTTGTTAATGATAACGCTTTTCATCCAACTACTGTATGTACGCTGATCTTGTGTATTCAGAGAGACTGATAAATAATTCAGCAAATAATTATTCATGAACATTACTTCTACAAACAGTAGTAGTAACAGTAGTAAGTAGTAGTGGCAGCAGTAAGTCAACAACAACAAGTTGTAATGTGAGGTCATAGCCAATAATAACACCATCCTCCATATGACTTTGTATTTGTGAAGAAAACTTAGAGCAAAACGGTTACTGTGGAGACAAAAAGCTACTTCAACCAACGTCTAGTCAGCAGTCCGTTTACCAGTGAGATGCCATGACTGATGTACTTCATTTGAAGCTGCCTCAAATGTCTGTCTGGGGGTCAGGTGTACTGGCACTCCCATATTAATGAAAGGGTGAGCAACGTGCTGGGCCTCTAGCCAGGGATTATGCTGGGTTTAAGACAGCGACAGCCTGGAAAGCTAGCCAGGTCCTCTCCAAGTCTATGCAATCTGCAATGCAAATCAATCAACAGTGTGCGGCCGGTGCATTAGCACTGCAGAACAGCCCGTGTGTGAGCAGTCTGTGTTGAAATGATCTCTTTTTTCTCGAGTAGCCATCCCTCTCTGTCAGGTGCCACGGCCATCTCATCGCCATCGCTCTAATTAGACGGGGATCCCCGGAGCAGGCAGCGTAATGGAAGACAGGAACACCGATGTACTGTATACCAGTTCATCTCAATCAGAGAAAATGAGGAAGATGTTAGCCGTGACTTCTTTTTAGCATGTTAGCTGAATATTGAATAGACTGCACAGCCAAGATTGCTGAAGGTAGTGCCTTTACCACGCATTTACTGATTCCCTATGAACAGGTGAAAAAATGTATGTTTCTATTACATTCAGGTATGTCTGTAATGGAGCGAGGTGACATTATCATTTTGCAACAAGCACTATTTTTTTGTGAATTTCTCAGATTCAAATGATGGTCAGACCCACCTGTTTTGCAATGCCATGTAAATGTTAAAGGGACTATTTGTAACTTTTCACGCGCATAAATCATAACGGGTCGGAATCCCATGCGCGCTCACGTGTGGGTACGCGAGCGCGCAGCAGCTCTGCTCCTGCTGCCTGCTGCCTGCACACCGCGCTCGGCTCGCTCCAACTCCACGTGAACGCGCGCACACTACACACTGCAGAGAGTTAGTTTAGCTCTGAGAATATCTAGTGAATGTGCAGTGAACGTTTATGCAGAAATAAATGCTGCCGCTCCTCCAGACCAACAGAGGTTTCCCGTGTCTTGTGAAGTGACGGGGCTTCGCAGCGAGTTACGTTATCGTCCCGACCGGGTGTCGGTGTCTCCCCCCCCCCCCCCCCCCGTTCCCTCCGCGGTCGGGATCGGCTGAAGCAGGAAAAGCCAGCACTAGAATCAGCATTGATCCATGGAGAGACCTTAGTCTGGTCAGCTAACATTACTGCCAAGCAGGTGAAATATAGAGTGATATTGTGTGTTAGCTGACGTGTGTCGCCCCGCTGTTTAGACCGGTGCTCGTTCATGTCAATGTAGCGCGAGCAACAGGACGCTGACTTTCATTGACATTGCGGCCACAGGTGTCGCTGTGAACAAGCAATTTCTGATTCTTACATATAGCCCCTTTAATGTGCACTTTATTTGCAACTTTCTGACTCCATAACTGTTAAGTTGTTTGGCTATACTGTCAAATATGCAGTACTTAGATTAGCCTATTCAGCTTATTTGGTGAAGTTAGTAACTAACAGTAACTAGTCTGCTAGAGTATATTCCATACTTGTTAAGGACCATTGCTGATGTGTGATTATATATAAAATGGCAATATTTAGTCTGACTACCAAACATTCATCAGGCATCACTAATTGAGAGATTAGTATTTATAATGTGTGTCATTATGATTCAGTGTTTACATGCTTGAATTAACTGCACACAGCTCCATACAGAGCAGACCAGTTTTATAGAAACTGACTGTGACCACACTGTGGTGGTGCAGCAGAGGAGTCGGGCGTCTGAGCAACAAATGCTTGAATCTGACTTTTAGCTCTTCAAGACTAAACAATGTTGATATTTAGACTCTTCAGAAAGATTGAATAAATAACTAAATGCTCATTTAATGTTAAAGGCGCAGTGTGTAGGATTTGGCGACATCTAGTGGTGTGGTTGCAGATTGCAACCAACTGATTACCCCTCCGCTCACTCCTCCCTTTCCAAGACTGCGGTAACGTGAGCTGCAAAGTGCAAAACCATGGTTACGCTGTTCGCCTCGCTCAGAGAACATCGTTACCATAATAACACTACTTTAGGAGCAACGGAAGTCAGACGGCGGCTGGCGGTACCACGGTTTTGCACTCTGCGGCTCACGTTATCGCAGTTTCACAAGCATGTTGAAGAACTACGGTGGCCTTCAGGTAATGTAAAAACATGAAAGGCTCTTTCTAGAGCCAGTGTTTGGTTTGTCGGTTCTGGGCTACTGTAGAAACATGGCGGAGCAACACGGTGGACTCCGTGAAGAGGACCCGCTCCCTATGTAGACATGAAGGACTCATTCTAAAGCTGGGCACAATTTTAGAAATGCTGTTGTGTACTTCCTACTCATACTGTACGAGTAGATTGTACATTTTGCAGAGAGAATTGGAGGTAAGCTAGCTACGTTTTACAATATTTGTTGTACATTGTTATCTTGATAGAGTAGAAATAAGGCACTGACGTTGGGGAATCGGCTCTTGGCTCTGCTTCAACTGTGCGAGAGCCTGTGGACGGCCGACCAACAATTTCTGTGATGTCAGAAATTCATCCGACTGTCCGACAGACGGTCAGGAGGAGTTAATCGGTTTTCGGTCCCCCCCCCCCGTACACTGCACGGCAAAAGACGCCGGACGAAGCTGAAATTCGGCCCGATTCTAAAATGAGTGGTGTGGCTCAAAATTCAGGCAAGAAACGGGCTAAAATCGTACAGCGTGTGCTCTGCTTAAGCTAAAGAAAACACAACAATTCTTGAAAACATAGTCATGAATATTAGATTCCATTTCTGCTAATAGATCCCTTGAAATTCTACACACTGTTCCTTTAAGCTTTATGTTCTTTTCGAAAATCTAGCATCTCATGAACATCTCATTCAGGTTATGTGTCTGCCACTCAAGTAATAGGCATCACAACAAAGTCTAAACACCCACCACTGAACCCCACTGTAGCATTTTCATCCTGAGAAATGACGTGCATATCCTTCCTCCATCTCAGCAGAGCAAAAGACGAGAGGAGCCAGGCACCAGGTAATCATTCCTATTTCCGTTCACATTGCATTTACTAAAACCAGGTATGAGGCGAGCGATTCATTTCTCTTTTCCTCCTATCTGTCTCTAAGATCATTTCTGCTGAAGCTTGGCAGAGGGGAAATGGAGGAATGGGGCAAAGCAGATGATCAAATCCGAGGATGATTCTTGTGTCGTTTCACTAAATAGTAGATTTATACTGGTCCTGTTGCTATGGTTGCAGTGCGGTGGGAAAAATGGCAGGCAAAGTGCAAATCCCTTCATTGATCACTTGGTTATACTTTCATCATATCTGGTTAAGGTGAAATGTGCTATTGGATTGGTGGCCTCACAACAAGCTAGATTAAAAGGTTTAATAAAAATGGTGACATAAAAGGTGAGAGTCTCCACTTCCCTCGTGCTCATAAGGGCTAAAATATGTTATTCAGTGCAATAAAGCATACACAAGAGAAGACAACAAAAAAAGGAAAAAGAAAACATTTAGTAACCTATTTATTAAATAAATGTAATATTGGAGTATATTTGTGACAGGACTGGAGGGCAGGCGTAATGAATGGGTTCTCTGAAGTCATTTAGAACAGATAAAAACTAGTTTAGTTTAATTAGATTTTCAAAAGGGTGGGGGTGTTGTCCCAGTTCTGAAACAGAACAGTCTCTGTGAAGTTGCATTTAAAAGCTCGGGTGCATAGGCTACTCTAAAATACATGATAATTGTGCATTTTAATAAGCTTGAGAAGTGTGAGGCAAAACAGGCTGAATCCCATCTGCATGAACAATGAGATACAACAGTCGCATCCTTTGTAATGTCATGCTGTAACCGCTACGCCTTGCACAGGATAGTTTAGCAAAAAATCAAGGTTATTTAGCCAAATAGTTTTATAGTTGGCAGCATGTAAAAAGCTTTGCCGCTAAGATTTTTGGGGAGATTATAGTCATTTTATTTCACCTACTCTGCACACTATTCTTCATGACCTAGCAGCTCACGATGACATTCAAAAATGAAACATGGTGGATTGGTAGGGACATATCCAAATTCAGTGGCATGAAATATAATTCATAGAAATCCATAAAGTATTTTTGCATTGTTGCTTTTCAAAAAATGATTGAGCTAAGTGTCAACAAAAATACAGACTATGCTTCCTGTTTTGTTTTGTTTTTTAGAAAAAAGTGGCAATATGTGCTCGGGGTAAAAATAACAGGTTGTGCCTCCCCCGTGGTCTGTAAATCGAGTGGATGATTGGAAATCACTCCAAAGTGATGCCAGACAACCCCTCACCTGCACTGACGAAAGTATCACAGCCAGGATATGGGATCTAATAGTAGGCTGAAAGCACACAGGAAAACTGAGCGCGTCCTCATATTTTGCAGCCAGTGACTCCCACCTGATTTCAAGTACCCGTGTTACAAGCCTTTACATCAGGAGCTGACAACCCAATGTCTGTTGGTCGAGATGAGAAAACAACCCTGTCATTGTGTGGCGCTCGGAGGACGCTTAGTTGATCTACATGCCAATCAATGGGCACAATTAATGTTCCAATGAACAGCAGGCACTGATTCAGCAGCCGATGCTTTAATTGGATAGAACTAAAGAGGGAGAGAGGATGACCCCTTCAGTGACCCTGATCAATGGAGCCGTGCCTGGAGCACAACCTCATGAATGACCCTGGTGTCAGAGGTTGATCAGGACAACCCTGCTTAACCCCCGGAAAACATCAGCCCATGAGGTCATTTAGCATCATTTGAAATCATGTGTCAAAAGATGGTAAGCATCTGGTAAGCATTTATTTCTTTCAATAAGATTAAAATTAGAGAAAAATTAGCCATGACAAGTAGATTGGTGGATCCCTCACACACAAGGGTATTCTGTAAAAGCCTGCTATCCTAAAACCTGCCTAATCCGGAGAGGTAGAGTGAAAGCTAAAACGTTGGGGTCCACGCAAACAGGAATCTTCATTAATATAAACTGGGATTTCATCAAATAGGGGAGAGCGGGATCGGTTGGGACACTTTTGTATCGACACCAAATAACCTTCCATTACTCGCAGACTACTTGAACAGTAATGAAAATAATTTGATCCCTGAACAGATACAGGTGTCTGCTAACAACTTATTACGTTTCTTAGAGCCCAACCCAAACGTGAAAGGCATAATTCTGTTAAATGTACAAGGAGTGAATTTATCCAAAATTCCGCCTCCCCTGGACGGTTTAGACAGTGGGTAGGGTTGTTATGACACCTTGTTCTGGACTAAAAAATATATAATTACCATCAATACCAACAAAAATTCAGACATCTAACACTAGCATCAGCTGATAGGCCAGAAAATAAGCTGCCCAACAATATGTCTTTTGTATGTGGCACTAACTAAAAACAGTATGGTAGAAGAAAAAATAACAAAAGAGCCAAAAATGTACTGTATATTTCAAAACAGTGAAAAAAATGTGAGGAATAGTCACTTTGAGGTTGAAAGAGAAGAGGGTGAGGCTGAGTATGAGCATGGTGAATGGCATAGGCATAGTTGCTTTCTAACTTGCCATAAAAGCTCTGTCCCATCTGTCCTCTTGTCCCAACCGACCATGCTCTTACCAAGTTATCATTTCATGTAGCTCAAAAGCTAAAGCATGACGATAAAACGCTAATCTACCACTTCAGATCCTGCATATCCTGTGCAGGATAAATGTCTACTATCACAGCACTGCGAGGTTCCAAAAGAGGCATATTTTATCATTTTTCATTTGATGGTGAGGCTGATTTGACAGGTGCAAATCCCTACGGGCTGCAGCCAGGAAGGAAGATGTTCCACTACAGCATTGCAAAGGAGCTATGTAACTAAAAGATAACAGTGAACAAGTCTACACAACATCATAGGCATCCTGTCGAACACCTCACAGTGTTTTATATTCAAACAGATACACGCCGTAAAAGCAGCAGATAGAGAACATGGTAGAATAAATCAAACTCGGAATTTAATTTTTATATAAAGAGTGTCCAAGAAAACTAAATCGGAAGTAGTGTCGGCTTTAAGTCATTGTTTCATTTGAATGACTTTGCTAATGAATGAGAAAAAAAAGTTGAGTCAGTAATCTTCTATGACCTAGCCAATTGCCTTTACAGGGAATAAGAGGTCTTTGGGTTTAAACAGCAAGAGAGAGAATAATTACATGCACAAAGTCAGACTGGCCTCAAAAAGTTTCAGGTTGACTTAGCAGGTGCTAATGGGATGTTTGAGAGCTTAGGGTTTTTGGAGTGGAAGCGACCATCTCAGGCAGTGAGCTGAGTGGAGCAGGAAAAGACACCCGGCAACTCACTGATGCTGCGACTGACACGAGCTGACAGTCAGCTACAGACCGGTCACTCAGCCCGCAGAACAAAACGCTTCCCTACAAGTAAAATGAAAAAAAAAAAATGCGACTAGCCAGACAGACAGCAGAGACAGAGACACAAGGCTTGTCTAGCATGAGCCATCCTCGTCTGACAGAGACAGAAGAAAGCTGCAGTTTGTGCTACAGTTGTAATTTCAGAGTTGTTAATTACTATCCAGAGAACTAAAAATCAACGCCAGCATGCTGTACTATCTGATGATTTCTGTTGTAGATCACAGTGTGCACATCCCTGTCAAAGAAAATGAATCATTTCTGAGGTCCAGGATATCCGCCTAGTCTCTGGTGTGCCTGTGTTGATATGTCCAGATATGGCATTCTTCGTAATGTTTTGATTATTCAACCTGCCATGAGCTGCTGTGACTCATGATGTCTCACTGCGTACTTGAAAACACATTTTTTTTAGTCATCATGTGGTCAATCCAATACTATTAGCACAAAGCTAGTCTGGATACAGTGAACAAATGTTATTTCTAGACTGCACAGCGATGATGGCTGCAACATCCGCTTGCCACAGACCATTTATCCTATAAGAAAACAAGGGGAAAAACAGATTCTGTAGCTTCTATAACAAGCTGTTGCTGTGGCCATTATGCACCGCGTATGCCATGTGTTCCTCTAACAGAAGAAAACTGAGTGCTTAGATGAGGGAACAAATTGCCTGTATCAATATGCATCAAGCACAGCGAAAGGGAGAATGGCGATGTTAATTATTTACTGAGGGAAATGTTGCCCTGTTGCTTTCACTGACAGGTCAGACTTCAAATGCTGAGACACTTAACGTATGCTGCTGAAAAAAACATTAGCGCCTCATCCCTGCTGCTCAATTAAAAACTCAGTATAACAACATCCATACTAAAAAAAAAAGGAAGAGGACAACTTTTGGGCAATTATAGGAACTGTACATAGCATTTAGAGGGATCTATTGGCAAAAATGGAATATATTATTAAAAAGTCACCTGAAGATAAGAATCGTGTTTTCGTTACCTTAGTATGAGCCGTTTATATCTACATACAGAGCGGGTGCTCTTTAATGGAGCCGGCCGCCATGTTTCTACAGTAGCCCTGAACAAACAAACCAAACACTGGCTCTAGAGAGGGCCATTCACGCTTTTGCGTCGGCCAACGTAATTCTCAACCCGGTATAACGCCAAAGCGTGTAATAGACCCGCCTGTCCATCAGAGGATTGCGTGTCAGTATCACGTTTTGCCTCACAGAGACGTGAACATTACACGCCTGTATTAACATGCAGTACCAGCAGGGGGCAACAAAGCCACTGATTAGGTTCAGTCAAGATAACCACTTAGTTAGGTTAAGGGAAAACGTCATGATAAGGCTTGAAATAAGTATGTATAAGTATGTACGGAAACAACGTAACGTCAGTGCGGAAAACACGTGACAAACATCATTAGCATAACTTAAAAAACAAAACACCGGTCTCAAACATGGGTGTCCCGCTTGAACGTCTTGCGTTTGTTGGACCCATCCACTATTAGTGGTGTTTCTAACTTTTTTTATACTACGTAACTACCTCTGAAGTTCGACTTCCGTAACTACAAGTGAAAACCATCACTACAAAACACTGCACCTTCATGCGGTGTTCATGCAATATTCACGTCTCGGCGAGGCAAAACGTGAAACTGACACGCTTTCTTCCAGTGGACATGCGGGTCTATTACACGCTTTGCCGTGACACTGGGCTGTAATTCTCCTACACGCTTGGCACACGGGAGAAGTTTCAGTTGGTTGCAATCTGCAACCTCGCCTCTAGATGCTGCCAAATCCTACACAGTCCACCTTTAAACCTGTCTTTTGTAACACACAGCATCGCTTAGCTGAACAGGTAAAGCCAGACACTGCTATTTTTCAGTAAAACATGAACTCATGCTGGCATTCATAGTGAGCTCATAAAAGCTAGTGCTCGTAGGGGCTTCAAAGCTCTGGAAACCACACTTTCTAGCATGAAAGGCAGCAGTCTCAAGGTTAGAGGAGCAGCATTGTGTGTGGGAGGTCACCAATTCACATTCCACTGACTGGCTGGGAAAATATGACGACATAAATGAGTAACGGTCAGACCTCTGTCAACAATTACCATCAAGTTACCTTTGAGCAAGGCATTTACCCCAAATGGATTAGTAGGGCTGTTCAGAAGCCAGCAGCAGAACAGTGGCCTTGTATTGGTTTGACCTGTATGTTACTGGGTGGGTATCTAATTACATTTCTGTGAGTTTTAAGTTGATCTGGCAAACTTGTTAGCAAACAGTGGCATATTTACATATCGAGCAGTCAGGGAGCAACATTATCATTCATTCGGAATTGTGTTTCTGCCTACCTGATGAATGTAAGTCCAATATTCACTCTCTTTCAGCTCTGTTTTTTGGTCTCTACCAACTCCTGAGGGAAATATCTGGCTCTATAGCTGCTAAATGTGCCACTACGTTCACCAGCTAGTCGCTAACTGTGTCGGTCTGTCCTTTGGTGCTGGACAGTCTGAGTTTAGAGCTTTTTCTCTCTAAACGATGCTACGAGAGTGACGAGTCAACCAAAACAGTTAAGTTATGGACCGAACAGCTAAACAATGAGCTGGAACTTGTTATAAAGCTCAGTGAACCCGAGGGGAGCTGAAGATTCAAGTGATAATTCACCATAGGAGCAACCGTTTTCACATTGGCACATTGTTTTTACACTGTCATTTGATACATTGCTGCTGAAACTTTTGCGAAGGATTTAGAAGGACATGGTGTAATGGTTTTTGCTTCCTGCCGTGTGTTCAGGCTGAATTGTATAGTTCTTGTCTATTTCTTTTTCACTTTGGTGTAGCCCAGTGTGTGTGCTTTAACTTGTTCCAATAAATAGCTTCCTCCACCCTGCAAGAGTGGAAAAATCATTTATTTTATAGATTTCCTGCTTTACCATCACGGATTACCCTCTTCACCTTAGCCTCTTGCTTCCTTATTGGCTTAGCTATTGATTGCCCTCCATCCTCTCTTCTGCCTTCAAGGTGACCCATAACTAATAAACACTCTTCCAAAAGTGTGCCATGCAGCAACCTAAAAATACGCCTCCGTTTGCTGCTGTCCAAGTCTACGGCTGTTTATGTTTGTGTTATTGAACGCACATCGAGCTGTGGGGATACCTTTGATTTACTGTGCCAAACAAAGGTTGATTGATTTATTCAAATTAGTGCGGTCGACACAAGCAACAGGCCTCTGGTCCTTCAGAAAATGTAAACAACTACATCAGATTAAAGTTTCCCCAAGCAAACAGTTAATTTTAGTGCAAAAGCACTGAGGACAGCCTGGTTGGCTGGTTAAAGTGATCTTGTGCTCCGTTTCCCTCTCTTTGCTTCCTAAGAGGGTCACACTGAGGAGTGTGTTGAAGAGGAAGCATCTGTCTCTAAAGTGTTGCTCCATTATCCAGCCATTGTGAAGCACATGCACCTGAGCAAACAAAGAGCTTCCATTATGCCATATTCACCAAAATCTCGCCAGCACCTTTGCACGCTGAGTGTGTGAGACCGAGAGGAGGGAAGAGGGTGAAAGGAGAAAGGGAAATATTGTATAGGAGCTCTAGATGTTTCAGTCTAGTGGGCTTCTGAAAAAAAAAAAAAAAAACTAACAATGGCCATTAGTTACGAGAAACCTTTGCTCACCATCATTCCAGCTGAAATGTCTCCGTCCTAAATTGCTCTTAAAGCCGAGAGTAAGGAAGACATGGCTGTTTGTGTTGTTTTGTAAAACTCCACAGATTCCCCCCTTTTAAAATGAGCACTTGACCTGCTTCCACACATTGGAGTGTCCTTTCCAGGGTAATGGCATTTTGCATAATGCCATTACTAAGCTGAAAGCATGAAATCGCTCCGCTTCAGTCCAGTTTTGTAAAGGCAGAAAAAATGTGTGTTCGTGTGTTCGTGTGTGTGTATAAGAGCTCATGTGGGGGATGGGTGTGTGGTGGCCATGTAAGATGGCCTAGCAAAAACAGATTCTCCAATTTCATCTCCTCTGACAAAGATTAGCTAATGAGAAAGGGAGGGTAATGTCACAGTGTTGGGGAATTACCCAATTACTGGTCAAAGACGTCATCTGAGTTGTTAGTGTGCCAACGTTTAGAGCTAACAGTTCATAGCTGGGAGGATCTAAAAATATCAACCAGGGTAGTTGGCCTTATCAGGCCCTGGTTAAAGACTAAACCCTGGCTGTCAGTGAAAAGAGTGATTCCAGAGTGTCCTATCTTTCCCTAAACACACCACAGGGAGCCTGGGAGAAGACCCTGACCTCACCCCCTCCTGTCCCTCTGAGCCCCGAACTGGGATCCTTCAGGCCAGCTGCAACATTGATCTTCCAGGCTAAAATTTCAAGGGCTGAAAAACAATCTCCCTGTTGGCAAATGGATGGCATAGCACCCGAGCTCTGGGGTCGTCAGTTCAGCGGGAGCCTGGAGGATGTGTGGACGCGTGGTGAAGGGCAGGAATGCTGGACAGCCAGAGGAGACAGAGACGTGTCCAGCAGGCCTTAACTACAGAGATCTGATGGCTCCGTCTCTGACCAGGTGAAGAGGTCATCGTCACTCTCACGACCTCTAACACTCACTCACTTTGTACACTACATAACATAGGACAAGTGGGATTGTCACATGTCAGTATGCTGAGCTAATACACAGCATAGCATACTGGCATGTTCTGACAAATATATTAGACTAAGGGCCCTAAACCTTTTTGTCTCTAGAGATTTACAACTGTGTCCATAACAGAAACAGAAATTAAAATGTTGGCTTTGAGAAGCCGATTTCTTCCATTTGCTGATCATCTCTCACAACTTTGTACCTCTCTCTCTCTCCAAGTTCTGACTGAAAATCCTGTCAAAATGATTACCCCGTCATTAACTGAATAGTCTGAATTTGTTATCTAACATTCCTGCAGCCCGGTAGCCAGCTTTTCACCAACCGGTACAAAGTTTAGATTTTGAAAAGCACTATCCTTGTCCATTCATTTTTTCACACAGTTCCATGTTATATAAGTGCTTTCCAGCATTTTAATAGGCTTGCGGTATAAATAGTCCTACTATAATATTCATAGAATCAAATTCAAAACGTGTTGTGTAGGAATAGAAACCTCAGTAAGAAATGCACTTATTGATTGGAAGTATGTTTGATAACGGCTGCTCCTGAGCTTGTCATGTGCGCCTGTACATACTGGTGTTGTAACATCACAACAAAGAGGACGTTTCAAATATAGCAGATAATATGTGTCCAATACATAAGGAGATGCTGGTTTACTGTATATTGTGTTATTTGTAATCTTGTAAACTCCAGGCACAAAAATTCAGAATAATGCGCTAACTCCTTGTTACAATCAAATTACGGAGGGCAATTTGACAGTGATTTACTGCACCGACGCATGAGAATGTTTTCTCATTGTTGTGATTGGGGATACAATGGTGATGCTTAGTGAGGCGCTGCACATTAAAAAAACAACAACAAAAAAAACAGCCTATTGTATCATCAAACCATCCATCTCTTCAGGACTATTGTAAATAATATAACTGGTTAAAAGGACAGCTCAACGTTCAGATTTTCAATGCAAATCCAAGCATGCTGTATACATTATATACATCACTGTATATACTGTTGTATTCACCTACCTCACGTATATAAAGCAAACTGTTACATTTATCATCCCATATATTTGTTCAAGCACCCTTTACACTCTGCACCATTGCACTATTGTCTTACTGTTTACAAACTACATTGTGTTGGGGTTTTTATAGGCAGATGCTATTAGCACCCCGGTGTCAGAAGCAAACAATACTATTTGCACCCGGGGTGGGAAAGCCAATGTGGTTATTCACACCCGGGTGTATATTGCGTGGCAGAGACAAGCCCCCAGGTGTCCGTAGCCAACAATGCTATTTGCACCAAGATCAGGCACACATTAGATACTTTATGTGTATATGTACTATATGTATATCAACTGAAAATAATAATCTAAAAAACAGAAAATAATAAGTCAGCAAAGTGGAAAAATAGACTTCTCACAGGACTCAAACCCCAGTCCTGAGTTTTACCCATTCATCCACCACAACCTACTCTTTCAATGTACTATACTTAGTTTCTCTTTATATTACTACTACTATTACCGGGTGTAAATAGCTTCTGTGTGACTATTCTTACCGGGCAAATAGACACTCCTTATATATATTTATATCTTGTTCAGCTTTGGTGTCATTGATTTTAGCTGTATGTCTATTTCTGTGCATGTACATTGAAAGCAACAGAAAAAAAAAAGGACTAAAATTCCTTGTATGTGTACACATACTTGGCCAATAAAGCTGATTCTGATTCTGTTTTTGGAGAAGGAGGTATGGCTTACTGACATGACCATTAATTATATCCAATTATTGATAGAACACAGACAGGCAGTCCTGTGTTAAAGGTGCTAAATTTGATATCCAGAGCATTAATATAGCAGCAAACAACTATTTGTATTTGAAAGATATAGAGGAGTAATGTCTACCTGAGCAGAGAATGAAGTCGCTCTCCATCTGTGTGTGCTGTAATCTGAGCTTCTCTGTGCTTTATTTACATAGCCAGCCGGCGGTGCCTTTTAGTGCATGTGAGCGTGTCCCACTGGCTAGCACACGGCCGCCGCTCTGCACTGCGCTCATACAGCGGTTACAGCTGATTGTTGTGGAAGCGTAGCGCCCACTCTCCGGTTCCCCCTCAGGTAACCACTGTTATCTTTGTCAGCACAGGTGCAGATGTTTGCACTGTAGCGCTGTTAGCACCGTTAGCTGCGAGCTGCCAGCTGCCAGCTCAGCCGTCACCATGTTGAGAGCCGTGGGAGGCAATTGATATGCTCTGAATTCAGTAAAGAGAACCTTTGAGTAACCTCCAAATGAACTTGTCAAGCACAAATGAGCAACAGCGCACAAGGTCAACATTTTGAGCTATAAAAAGTTTTCACCATCCACGAAAGAATAGAACATCTCTGTTATGTTTCCAATGCTTATTTTTCCTCTCGGGGCTCACTATCAAGCTTAAAAGGGAGGGGTCGCAGTATTTGGTAATAAACTGGTGAGCTCAAAAATAAAGTTTCAAGAAACAGAAAGGTTTGAGAGGGGAATCGAGAACCAGAGGTTAAAACTTTGTGTTTGTTGCCTCTGGCTTGGCTCGGTGCGCTGTCAAACACAGTTGGCAGTATTTGTGGGTGGAGAGCCAACAAGGGATCATGTCCTTGGCACTGCACTGCGTCTCCCATTGGTTGGTCAGGGCTCCTGTGCGGAGGGTGGTGAGATCTTGAGGGGATATCGTGAACCTCTGTACGCAATACGCCCTCCTGGTGAAGCTAAAGCAGCTGGCAGCTCCATGTGTACCAGAGGAGACATGTGGTGGTCTACACATGCTGCACAGGTCAACAGTGGGAGTTAGTAGCAACAAGGGCTGCGGTCTTCCATTTCTAATTTGGAAGGTAAAAACCACACAAACAAACCAAAAATACCCCTGTGTGTATATCTGTGTGTTGTGGCTTTCGTGGCTGGTTTTTCTTACTTGTCCCTGTGTGCTGCTGCACATTTCTGTCATCAACCACAGAACTACCTTCATGGGCTTATGTTCATGCACTAATATATCTACCAAACAATTCATGTAGCCTAAGACGTAAGACTGTGAGCTGTAATGGGCTAAACTAGGGGTGGGAATCATCAGAGGACCCACGATACGATGTTATCACCAGGGCCGCTGCTAGCCATTTGGGTGCCATAGGCGTAATTGCATTGTATATTCCCTTTGAAAATGGCCATGCCAGTTTTTCTCGCCAAAATTTTGTATAATTTTGGAGAGTTATTTAGCGTTATTCCCGACAAGCCACGACAAGGTTGGTACCAAACGATTCTTTATGTTTTCTAGTTTCATATGATACCAGTATCTTCACTCTAGCTTTAAGACTGAGCCTGCTACAGCCTCTGAAAGACAGAATAGCAGCCAGATTGTTAAGAGGTTAATAGTTTATATAATAAAAGATCGAGACTTGACGTGCGTGTATTGATGCAATTTTGCAACATAAAATATTGCAATTGTTGTATTGTTTTTTCCCCCACCCCTTGCTATACCTTAAAAAAAGTATCTAATTTCAGACATTATGGTGTCCTACAAATAAAAACGTAGCACAGCATGCAAGTGATGTGAAAAACTGAGCTCTATCCCATTGTTTGATTCAAATAACATAAGAATAGACTAGACTAGTGCTTGAGAGATTGAAGAGCACTCATAAAGTGCACAGGACTGAAGCCCTGGCAGCTGCAGCGGTGCTGAGCTGTGGGTGAACCTCGGGTTAACGCACATGTATAGGGGACTTTGTGTGTGTTGGGAGGACGCACTATGCAAAACAAAAATCCATTATTCAACAATGAAAAGTGCTTTGTAACTCTCACTTATCTTACATAGAGTTGTGATTTTGGAAGCCACTCACTGACCGCAGCCGAGCGCAGAGAGGAAAACAGATCATCGGGTCAGAATTCCAATCGCAGCGCGGAGAATCAACAATGCAGAAAAAAATAGGCCAAGAAGATTCATTATTTCGGGCCGCTGAGAGTATTGTAAGTGCTCTTATTTCAGATAATTCTTTCACGTTTTCCTCAGCCAACCTTCTCTCACCGTCTCCTTTCATTCTATTTCTCTTTGCTCTCCCTGAAAGACAGATCTGAGGAGCGAGGGAGATCTTGTCTGAGGCTGTCTTATCGCCTGTCTCAACCCTGCAGAGAGAAATTCCTCGCCATTTGTTGAATACAAGTGCGATGGTGTGCGTTAGTGGCTCATCTGTGGCTGCACCTCCTCACCTGGCACTCATGTGATTAGATTTCATATCCCAGCCTGCAGCAGATAAACTCTATCTCCGTCGGCCAGGCCCCTCAACATCAATCTGCCTCGCTGATGGCCTGTGTTGTGGCGGCAGTCTCATAAAACATTCCTACCAGCCTGCTTATGCATAATAATAAAAACGTCAGTGTTCTATGCAGCATGCCACTTTAGATACATAATTTTTTTGTGTTATAATGTGATGTGTAACGGCTTCACAAGGGAGACAATCGAGCCCTCTTAAGGGTGAGCACCCTGCTGTGTTATCCGAATCGGGGTTCCAGTGCCTGTAAGCCAGTCATGACGAGATGCTGGACTTTCTGCAAATCCGCCATGCGGTTGGACGGCGGTGTGGTGGAGGAGGAAGTGGGAGGAAGGAGAAGAGCAGGTCTGTTTATTTATTGTTCTCCTCCGCTTTAACGGCTCGTGACCGGCTGGCTTTATTAAACTGGGCTTTGAGCACACACACAGCAGCACTAAAACTTCCTGATGGCTAAGAGGGGATCAATTCGATCTGCTGCCTGCAGGAATTACTGCAAAGTAATGGTACTATCACACAGGTAGGCCTCGCCTGCGTTAGGGGTTAAATGGACCATTTAAATTCTTTAATCAACTTCAGTATTAGCTGCATGAGGGGAGTGCAGCTCCTAACAGATATATGCAGGTGCAGGCAATTCCATGAATATCAAATCAGGAGTTAACACAAATCCCTCACCAAAATGGTTAGTAAGAAAAAGACTAAACAGGCACGTTGAAGTTTATCTGTTGGCACCACAATTGTAAAACCTAGAACATTTTTATCTTTAATTCTCCAAACACGTAATAGGTTGCATTCAATTGATACATATTAATCAAGGGCATATTTATTACTCTAATTAACAGATGTATAGAAAAAAATAGAAGTATGGAGATTTCAGTTTTCAGAAGCATGACTTTATAAGTATTTAAAGTGATACTATTTGGTCCATCTCTTTCTGATTCTATATTAATTTGTTATAATACTTGACACCAATAAAAACAAAATGATGACAATGCACATGGGGATATAATCTGTACAAAAAGACCTGCAATACATTTGTAAACTTGTAATACAATGGGGCTGTATGGATTTGCATTTTACTGTGAGTTTTTTTTTCAAAGTGTTTCTAAAGTTTTGTCCGCCCTCATTTGCATATGTGGAGGGAGAGGATATTAGAAACAATATAATTTAATGCAATACAGTACAAGCTCATAAATTACCATAGAGATTAGCAACATCTTTATGACGGTTTAAAAACAACAAAATTGATCAGATTTAGAAATTGGTATTCATCGCGTGCTGTTCTATTGGACTACATGAGGTTGTGCATGTTTTTTTCTGTTTCTGTCTATCCTCTGTTACAAATCTATTTTAGTCTCCATATCAGCAACCACTTTTACTGATAATTGCTAAATACTTATTGCCAAACAAGACAAGACAATAAGCGACAACAACTTTCCAATACCACAGCACTTTCCCTTATTCTATTCATTGAAAACAAACGGGGGAGGGGTTGTCATTTACGTTGACATTTTTTAAATCAGGTTACCGTTGAAAGCAGAGAATCATCAGATTGCAACAGTGCATGTAAATGCTGTGACTCTGAGACCCCCTCCCCGTGCGCTTGTTGACATCGTGGTCCCCTCGACCCCCCGCCACCTCTGTAAATTGTGTTTCACGGCTTGAAGGTTACAGAGAAAGGCTGGTGTTTGCCGAGGAGGCCAGATTAGTGCTCATCAGTCGTGGTGTTTGAGATCCCCGCACTGACCTTATGGGGGCAAAAAGCCAAGTCGCTTTCACACTACGGTACACGGGGACCCGAATGAGCCTTCAGCAGCCTATTGTCACCACTCACCCAAAAGAAAAGACAGCAAATTGCCATGTCAGGAACTTTGGCCCCGGTGCCAATATAATACACAGCCTTTGTGCCTCATCTAGCCTGTTAATATAAAAGGAGTCGCAGAGGGTATATGTTGCAGCTCAATTCTCGCTAGAAAATAACAACAATGTGATTTGCTGTGGGAGTTTGTGTGGGTGTCTGCTTCAGAACATTTCGTTTGCAGCAGTTTGAACTGCAATAAAGATTTACATTTGATGCAAATGAATGCATATTCAAACTGGCGCGGGTTGGAGGAGGGAGGCACACATGTATCTGCCTTCAGATGAGAAGAATGAAAACAGATGGTTATAAACCGTGGATGCAAACAGCCAATGCAAAAACATTTTAAATAGCTTATTTAAGAAAGAAAAAAAGTGAATGTCTGAGTTTTGCTTTGCCTTGAGGAACAGATGAAAACAAGTCTTTGGATATATGCTGTTGAAGAAACCAAATGGATGTTTGATCCTATAAAATCCTCAAACCCACTGGCTCAGTTTGCAGATAGTACACAAATTGTTACCTACATATCTACCCTCTATCTTTATCTTACTTCTGTATCAACATTTATTTTCATCTTCTCCTAAAAATGTCCTACTTTTACTCTAAAGCTTTCCTCTTCTATGCCTACAGACCCGAACCATAATCGACTTGAGGAGATTTGATCGTTTGTTTCTTGCCTTACTGAGGTAGCCGGCGGAGGTCAAGGATTTAAATGCCTACTAGATGACATATATCATTTGGGTGGATTTCCTATTCTGCTCAGTAGCCAATCATGCAAAGGTAATTAGGCATTTCTGTCTCCATGACGCTGACTGACACTAAGATTAACAAGCTTTAGGAGCACAGTTGACTGGAGGTGAGAAATCTGCCATTATTGCCCAGATGATGAACTGGGTTCTGTAGGGTTCGATGGCATTGAAACTGTGGCCCTCCGAAGAGCATACCACGCTTCACTGCACACCAGTTACATCAGCTTAAACACATTTCTACACATGCTGGAGAAAAAAAAATGTTAGAACTCATACTAAAGTACTTGGAGCACCTCCGGTAATCAATAAAAATTCAGAGGCTAATCCTGTCTAACACCTACGCCCCTACGTGCTCCGAGAGTAAAAGAAAGCCTGCAAAGAGTGTTGAGTTTGAATTAATGCAATGTTGGTATGCACATTGTTTCTCCATCATGTCTATTGGCATACTCACAAAAAGCCCCTGCATGTTTCTAATCAGCGTGGTAGCCATCCTAAATGGCAGCAATAAAAGCACACAGATCTTGCAGGAATGTAAAAGCGGCAGTAAAATAAAACGCATGATTTAATGACCATCTGTTGGGTGCTAGCGCAGACCTTGCTGCGACATGCTTTGTGAATGATCAAAGGCAGCGTCCGCATCGAGAGCGATTCACCTCAGGAGGCACGCCGGGGAATTAACAAGCCACCCAGCACAGATCCATTCTCCATGCAGTTTGGCCCTTTTGATTCTTTAACTGGTCGGCCTCCGTCTCACGCGTTGAAAGAGAGGGAGAGTAAAAAAATGCAGTATACACACAACAATCCGGCCTTGCAAAATGCGGAGCTCCTAGCTAAACAGCAACACACTTAAAAGTTTGAAAATCCATTTGTAGAATAGCCCAGCGGGACGATTCAAGAGCGTTGTGTATTATTAGGATTTTTTTCTTTTTCCTTTCAGACTAGCCCTGCCATGGGCTGCTTATGTTTATGGCCTTCCTGAGTTTCTCTAAGAGTCCATTTAGGTGTTGGGGGACGGATGCCAAATGACCAATCAGCACTTAGAAGAAGCATACACACACACAGAGAGAGAGAGAGAGAGAGAGAGAGAGAGGCATGCTGATGTCCTCAGACAGATATTCCAAAACACTCGGCTCTTATCTCATCAAGGCTCAGTAAATAAAACATTTAACAGCTGCGCCAGAATCAGGATTGCAGAGACAGTGTGGGCATCCAGCCCGGCCCTGGAATAACACGTAGAGCACATAGAAACACCCAAAGATAAGTCACACACAAACTTGTGTTAATACCCATGAAGTTATAAACAGACCTAAAAAAGAGACAGATTCTCAGGGGGACGACAAAGCAGAACAACCACTTCACTGGCAGAGCTCACGCTTCAGAGATTTACCATAAGGCATGACAAATCTCAGGTGGGCTCCAGACAAATAGCAAACCCACACAAACGCTTTCAAAGCGCTACAAAGATTAACATACACATCCTTGGGCTGACATCATCATTACCGCTTTGTTTTGCTTTCTTTACCTCCTGTCTTTCTGTCTTTTCTTCTACCTCTCCTTAATTATTCTTCCTTTTTCACAGCCTGCCTGCCTGCCTGTCAGTAAGACTGTGTGTGCAGTATTTAACATGCTGAGGGGACACATGTCCACCCCAAACGCCACAGAACAAATTCGCTACTTTGTTTGCGTTCACAGCTCATTTGGCCCAATCCATGTTTTGGCATTCTGTTATTGTCACGCTTGGTGAGGTTTTCTCCGCTGCCCACCAAGGGGGAGAAACACGTTCCAGGGGCTGTCAGCTGAGGCTCACATTCACACTATATCCTGCAGTATTTCCTTCAGGCTTACTTTAATGTAGTGCACAGAACACTGTGTCTGGAAAAACAGCTACTGTGGAATAGCATGTGTGCCTAATCTTTGGGGCATTGCCAGCGAATTTTGAAGAAGTGAATATGAAATTTCAAACAATTGACAAGGAACTCGGGTGAAGGTAAAGTTTATATCTGCAACGAATAAAGCTTCAGTAGGCAACAAGTTTTTGGCATCATTGGGCAAAAATTCCATAATAACCTTTCAGCATATTGTAATTCAAGTGTTCTGAGAGATAACTAGACTTCTGCTCCTCCTCATGGCTCTGTTTTCAGGCTTTAAAAAAGAAATCTAGCCCGTGAGGGGAAACTTTGACCAATCACAGGTCATTTCAGAGAGAGAGCGTTCCGATTGGCTGTGCTCCGGCTGGTGGGCGGTGCTTGGTATTTCCTCAACTGATCTCAACATAGCTGCCGGGTCACAAACTTTCCAATTTTACAGCTAAACAGTACACTACAAGATGTTTCTGAAAACATTTGAGGCGAGAAATAGGCATTACAGTAACAGAATATTGATTCATATTTGATCGGCGCTGCCTAGTTTGACCGTTTGATCGGAGTTCGCGAGTGATTGACAGCTGCTCAGAGACGGCAAGCTCCAGCTCGGCTCTGATTCATATTTGCTCCATTTCTACCTACTGCAGCTTTAACCGATGAGTAATTTTTAAGAAAAAAAAAAAGTCAAAATTCTCTGATTCCAATTTCTTAAATGTGAATATTTTCTGGTTTCTTTACTCCTCTATGACAGTAAACTGAATGTCTTTGAGTTGTGGACAAAACAAGCGAATTGAGGACGTCATCTTGGGCTTCGGGAAACACTGATAGACATTTTTCACCATTTTATAGACCAAACAACTAATCGATTAATCGATAAAATAATCGACCGATTATTCGACAATGAAAATAATCGTTAGTTGCAGTCCTAGTAAAGTTGCTTGAGAAATGACATTAAGGTCAACTGCTTTCTCTGCTTTACCACTAATCCGACCACATCTTGACCTTTTTTGGGGGGTCAAACACAAACACTTTAGATCCAATCAGAGACTACAGCTGTGTGTGCCTCGTCGCACCTCCACCACCGACACAGTCACATGCCCACATGTATCCAGGCTCCCCTGATGACTGAAGAGGCTTGGGAAAGTGTCAGTGTGGTGTTGATGACTCCAACCGTGGCCGTGGAGGTTGAGGGGAAGGGACGGGGTCTTGTTTGCAATTTCACAGGTGGAGCTGGCTGCTGGTGGGAATGTCCCAGCTGCTCTCAAAGGTCTAATCTCCCCGAGCTAGCAGCAGTCCATCCACCCACCGACTGTAAACACAATGGCTCCCTATGGTACTGAGCTGATTGCTGTTTCATCGGGGCCAGGACTAAAGTCGGTGGAGAGGAGCTCCGTCTCACACTGTTTGATGAACTTGTTTATTTTTCCTGCACATGGGAGGCCCAGAGCAAACTGATTGGCACGCAGCACGTTTATCTAGAGGCTTAGAAAGCCTTCCCGATGATACCGGACAGTCAGTGCTACGCCGAAGCCACAGCGAAAAGCTTAATTAGAGCTTTTTGAAAATAATGTCTTGATACCACCCCCTATAATGCCCATTATTACTGCTAAGTATGCTCCTCCATCAAGTATGGCATGTGCTAATGCGAGTCTCACAGTAGAGAGCCAACATGTTTCAGTGGGCTCAAATAGCTTTGCTGCACTCTCCCACTCAGAAATTAATCTTCTTCCCAGCAGACACCTCTGCACATGCTCGACACAGAAAGGAACGCATAGCCCAATTGGTTTGTGGATACCGAAAGCTCAATTTCTATCCGAAACCTCTCAAATACACAGCGTTCTACACATAGATGGCATGCTAGGTATAACTGTTTTGACATTATTTTTTCAACCTACAAAACATTATTTAACCGAGCTAGTCAAATATATATTAAATTGATAAAGTGAGTTGTTTGATGAAGAGAGGACCCGTTTCCCCCCCCCCCTCCCCCCTCCCCCCTCCCCCCGACTCCTTTGCAGTTTTTCCTGCTACTTGCTTCTGTAGTGAAAATACATGAATATGCAAAGCAAAATGAGACGATATTACGCAAACTGTTTTCCTCTCACTACCACCCACTACGTCTGACATCTGTTCTCCACCTCCAGCACACTTTTCACTCTGCGTATCCCTCTGTCATTCTTCATACCACCTTCCTCCTCCCTCATTTTTCCTCACCTTTTTTTCCCCTCATCTTCAATATTCCTTCCTCTCATCTGTGGCTATCCTCAGAGATCTGTCTACACACACGCACATACTGTGGCAGCAGTGCGAGGGTGATAATGAAGTGTCTGGGTAAAGAGGATTAGGAGGAGTGGTGGGCATCATCCCTGCGGTATAAATGTTCATCTTCTCCCTAAGGAAGGACACATGGAGCGTCTTTCACTCCAGTCCAGCTGGCTGTCTCGGTGTCACTCTCAGCTAGCACACTGGGACGGCTGCTGTGGCCCCCAGGAGGCAACAGTGAGGGGGTGAACGCGACGACGGGCCCAGCACCTGGGGGACGCTCGGCGTTTCATCCTCTGACACCCGCCTGTTTATTCTGCACAGCCAGGCTGCGAGGAGCACAACACTGGCACTGGGAAAAGTGAAGATCTTCACCAGGGGAACAGGCTGACACAGAGAGAGAGATAAATAGTGGGTGAGAGAGAGACAGAGGAAGAGAGGGAGAGACAAACTCCTCCTCTTCCCTGTGGTCTGACAAAAAAGATGACAGCTTTCCTCTGGAGCTTGCTCTGCCCTCCCTGGGCTGAAACCTCACTTGTAGGCGAGCGGCCTGTCAGACACAGCTAACTAGGCTGCCCCATGAGAGATGCAGAAAGCTTGACAGTTTGGTACTAGTTGGCAAAAGGCCACCGTAGCAGGTCAGTCACAGCGCACAAGGTGTCAAAGAAGTGCCACTAATCAGCTACCAACCAGCTCTTTAGAGATATTATCCTTCCTCTAAGCCCACAGCTAGTTCAGAGATTCATTATTATCAGTGAACTGTCACATACTCAAGCCTCAGATCTATATACCGCCCCAACGCTACTGTAAACAGTAGGTACTTGAGAGCAATCAGCGCTCTGTGTGTTATGCTTTTGTGATGCGTAGTGGTTAGTGGAATTATGGCATTGTTTAGGCAGCGCAAAACCCCAGGAGCCCTCAGCGTGCACTTGTACCTCTGCTGTATAAAGCAGGCAGTAAGGTAAAGGTCCATTAGCCAGCTATACTTAACATACCAGAATGGCACATTTACATCTCAAAATAGAGAGTAATTTAGTAACTGTTGTGATTAAAAAAAACATGTGCTACCACACATATTTGGTGTTAACAGCGTAGTTTCCCTCCCACCAGTTGTGTGGTCTCATATGTTCAAAACTGCAGCTGGACACCAAAAGAGAATGATGCTGTACCATACTGAACCAATCCACACCCAGGCAACTCTAGCACACGTCATTTAATAAAATGCCGGTAGCATGTTTGTTAGGGGTGTAAGAAAATATCGATACACGAGTATCGCAATATTGTGTGTTGTGATACTGTATTGATTCTCCAAAACATTATAACGATTTTTAATTAACCTCTTAAAAATCCGACAGGCTGCCGTTGGGCCCGGCTGCTATTCGATATTTCGGTGGTACTGGCATCATATGAAACTAGAAAACCTAAGGAATCCATTGGTACCAACCAATACTAGCTTGTCACGAAGGAGGCTAAATAATGCTTTGACCTCAAGATATGTGAATGAAAATGGGTTCTATGGGTACCCACGAGTCTCCCCTTTACAGACATGCCCACTTTATGCTAATCCCATGCAGTTGGGGCAAAAACAATGCCGTTTTTTGCATGTAGTACAAATGCGTTATTATTTTCGCTTATTCTAAAATGGTGTATTTCTGATGTGTTCTTTATACTATGACAGTTTTCCAAAAATTAGTTTTGAAAGATCGCAATATATCGCCTTGCTTACAGTATCGCAATATATCGTAATATGTTGAATCGTTACTCGTATATAATGATACGTATCGTATCGCCAGATTCTTGCCAATACACAGCCCTACTGTTTGTGTATGTACTGCATGGAGGTTGCACAAGGTTATTCTGCCTGGCCGGGTGGCTCTTTATTGATTTAATGGCTCTGCTTAAAGGCAATGTCCTGCAAATTTCTTCCATTGATCTCCACTAGTTCCTCAATTACCTTCACCGCTGTTATACAGAGAGTAGATGGCACGGAGGGAACCCCTTTGTTAAGGAATTAAATTCTATTAAACGTCAAAGCGAAGCAAACGGAAGCAGTCGTTTTGATACTAAGCTCCTTTCACATTTCAGTGCCTTCAGTACTCAGCTCAGATTGTACATCAGAAAACCAGATTTTGTTAAATGTCGGAAGGTGTATTTCCCAATTTCGGTTCACCTTTTGTCCCACCTGTCTGCTGCTGGAAGTGTCCTGTCTTCCTAATATATACTTTGCAAGAATTTCTCCAGAGTGCAATCCGAGCAAACGTTTTGAAAATAACAGGGTTGCACATGATTGGTATATTGGCATGTCAGCCGTCTCCGTGAGCATGTGGCTGAGCTCTCTGAGCCTCTTGTGATGTCCTTGCAGTAGCCTTGCCGTGATTGGTGAGACTATGGGATGGGGTAGTGGCCTGCTAAGAACTGTCCCCGTCTGTCAGATCTCATCACTCCATCCTGCATCGCTGGGGGCAGCGGGACCAAAACTGACCACTGAGTCAACTGACAAGACAGCTCAGCATCCAGTTATCCCAGAAGAAGAATCGCACACGCACACACACACACACTTGCAAATTCAGAAAGACACACAGACATGCCATCACGAAAGCAAATGCGTGCACGTTCACACACACACAGGCGTGCAAACACCCAGTCATACAGACACATAAATGTAATACACACAGACACATGCATGCAAAAAGAACACGGACAGGCCGAGTGCTGGATCTAGCCCCAAAACAGCCACAACAGAGCCTGTGCAGGACACAAATGTGTTCTGACATTGAGGTTGGTAATGCTTTGAGTTGTCTAAAATCTCAACAACTGACCCAGAAATGCTGGTGCACAGAGGGGGGTGCAGGGGTGCAGGGGGGGCGAGGGGGGAGGTCATGTGTGATGCAGTGTGGAAGAGAACTAAATTGACACTTTCTTGCCCCCTTCTTGAGCCCTGCGGTGGTATCCTCACTTTATGTATAATGAGGGGAGACAGAATAAGGTGGATCCTGAAACTGGGGTGCTGGTCTTTGTTGTGCAAAAGCATGTGAATTACTAGGTGGTTCAAATATACAAAAGGGATATAATATGGTGTGGGATTGCAGAATATCACTCTTCCTGTCCCCTGATTGATGTCAAAGGCCACCTTCGTTTCCTTTCAGAGAGAGAGAGAGAGAGAGAGAGAGAGAGAGAGAGAGGGAGAGAGAGGGAGAGATAGAGAGGCTGCAGAGGTCAAACACAAAGGAAAACAAGCAGCTGCAATATGTTTACAGCGGCAACCCTGAGGGAAGAAGAGGACCCAACAACAATATCGCATATATTTATTTTTTAACTAAATGATTCCGAGAAGTCAAGATGGCCTACTATATGCTTCCCTTGCAGGCAAACATATGCAAAAAGCAGAAAAATGGATGCAAAAATGTGCACATCATAACTTTTAAAACAACGAGAATTGCTTATATTATAGTTTTATGATAATTTCAAACACTGTAGCCAAAATGTAACGGCACTGAGAGAGTCCCTCGCCGCAGCTGCCTCGAGGCTTGGCTACTGCCCCGAGGTTTTGAGCTGCAGCTGGCAGAGCTAGCATTTCAAACTGATAAGGCTTCAGGACTCTCTCAGTCCTCTGGTTCAATATATACGGTGGGAGAGATTCTACAGGAGGACTCCTCCACCTCAAATGACCCTCAGTGGCAAAAAGGCAGTGAGTCTCTGTGTCAGTCTGAAAATTATACGGAAAATAGGTAGGTAGGGTACTGACAATCTCTGGTGCAATTCTCCATCACAAAGATAAAACCCCATATTCCCCTCAGCCTCTCACATGTTTAAATCCGCTGCAAGCTAAGACTGAAAACTGTATTGTTTAACTTTAAGGCTCAAGAATAAGAAAAAATTTACAGTTATCCTGTAAACAAAGGCCTTGTAATCTGCTTATATTTTAAAAAAAATCAAAAGCGCTTGGAATATGCATTATCACTAATTCATTCAAATTATAGTGTTAAAAAAATCTGTTTTACACATGAGGAAAAACCCAGCTGTCAAGTACGATCAACAACAGACTAAAGTACAAGACGCATTATACAGACAAGTTCTGCATTACACATATACACTCTCTTGAGTGGTTTCCAGGATACTGTCAATTTTAAGCGAAACTTTGCCGATTTTCAACCGGCTTTGTGTCGTTGCAATGTGGGTGGTATGTGCAATAGTCCTCGCCGAACCTCGTTCATTTGCACGTACCAGCCACATTGCGACGATACAAAGCCGATTGAAAAATCGTCAAAGTTTCCCTTTAAAAGTGAACTGTGAGAGTCAGAGGAGAAACGTCTCTTTGAACAAGGGCTGAATGGTCCCGGTTAGCTCAACAAAGCTCGCTACGCCACAGCCAGACACAGAAAGCTCCACGCAGTTTGATATGCTGATATGTGTGCTGTTTAAAGTTCGGCCCTTTCCCTCACCCGCACTGCAGAGCCAGAGATCAAGTGATGCCGTCAACTAGCTAATGACACGACCGCCGCGGGCGACGGCCGGCAGCTTGATTTATACGTGGGGACAGAGATGAATGATTCATAGGCTAAGAGAGGGATACCAGGACACGTGGCAGCTATATGCCCCTCTCGCTTGCTCTCATTCGCAGATACACACCTCGCCATAAATGGAACACTTTATGTCTCATCAGCTTAATGTTACACAACCGGCCAGTCCTGTTACCACCACTCATAACGTCTCTGTGTCTTTTTCTCTCCCTCCTTTTGTCTTCCTCACGCCGTCCCTCTAGTGTTCCTCGACTCTCTGACCATTTCTTCTTCCCTTCCCATTATAATGCAATGCTAATCCTAAATATGGAACCCACTGTTGTAGGATAAAATGAATGGCCCAATCATCATGCATCAATTAGTCCATCCATCATTGCTGATTGGAGGAGGAGGGGGTGTTCGTGGCGACTGTTCTCTGTGGTGGCAAGAGGGAGACAGAGATGGCATTAGAGAGAGCCTTCATGCTGAAATGCAATTTCCATCACTATTTGGGTACCGCAGACTGCAGTCCACACGATGACCTTGTCCTGCTAATTTCAGAGGAATGTCCTCTAAATTACGTCATATCTGTAATAATTGGATGAAATGATGTGACAGCATGGGGGTACAGTACATGTCACATGGTAATTTTTCAATATAATGACTGATGTTTCCACTGAGATGTCACCGTGCTTGACATAATTGTATATACAATGGTCACCAACTTCTATTATTTAACCTTTTAAAAAATCCGACAGCCCATTGTCGGGCCTAGCCGCTATTCGATCTTTCAGAGGTTGTAGCGGGCTCAGTTTAAAGCTAAAGTGAAGATACTGGTCATATGAAACTAGGAAACCAAAGGAATCCAGCTTAGCTTGTCGGGAAGGAGGCTAAATAACGCTCCAAAGTTAGGCTAAATTTTGGCGAGGAAAGAAGTGGCATAGCCATTTTCAAAGGGGTTCCTTGACCTCTCACCTCAATATATTACAGCCACAAACTAGAGACCTAGGGAATTCAGAGGCATTTCCTGCAGAAATCTCAAAATGTCAAAAGTTTTTGATACCAAATCACAGCATGGCTTTTTCTATGGTGTTCCTCAAGGTCTTGGTGACTTAATGTGTGATTTTGGAGAGATTTTTGATCATTTTTATCAATTCTCGAGTGGTAAAAAAAAATGGTTAAATTTAGCACCAAATGTGTGTAACAAATGGTATAAACCCCAAAACTGCTGCAACAACGTATGAGACATAATCGAGCACAGGCACGATCATCATATACTTCTATCATAATGTTCTAAGCCCTTATACACTTTTGCAAGTTATTAAATAATTAATCTATTTTGAAAATCAGATCTATGACTAGAACAACTTCATACAGTCCTGAGCTGCATCTCAAATTAACCTTCAGGTTCCCAGCTTTCAGATGATGTACACCACGTCTATGTGGCATATACCGTTGACTTTTTATCTACCCCTGAACCTCCCCTGTCCCCCACCCCTACCCCTCTAAAAAAAAGGGGTTGGAATGGTAAGAGGTTAAAGGCTGCTGCACACATATAACAGAACAAACTCGTCCTGTAAAACATTTGTTGATACAAACAATAAATAGATGCTGGTTATGTGGAGTGTTGTGGCTTTCTGGCATATTATGCCTCAGTACTGGGTTAGACATTTAATAAAGGCAAGGCCACACTTGAGTGGTAGCATACAGTACAGTGTTAATGCATAACTTAGAAGTGCATTACACTTGGGATGTGTAGCGTAAAGTTGTTCTATAATTTTACTAAGTAAGTGCAATTTACAAAATTACTTCTCTGCTTCTGCGAGAACAAGGCCAATTCAAATAAGCTTTTTGTTTTATTTTAAATATTTAAATGTCTCTGGCTCAAGCCAATGCAAGATGAAAAACAAAGCATGAAGAATACGAATGAAAAGCAACCTGAACAAAACCTACTGAAATGAGAGGTAAATATACTTAAATCACACAAAGACAAAGAAAGAGAATGTCTTTATGCTGCGAGTTTACCTCGTAAATAGCTCCTAACAGCAGGGCCCATCCCGCAGAGGAGGACAGACACACATTTATATCAGTGGCGTCTCTAACACACTTTAAAAAGCACATGGAACACAAATACAAGGTGGACCTAGATCAGAGTGTAACTAACTGCCCGCTAAATATGAGCAGATAAGTAAATCCCAAGGGTGCCGCGCTGACTGAGGAATCTCTGCATTCAATTTATCATTTTACATTATTTAGGCTACTCCACGGGGAAATACCGTATCTCTGTCATAAGTTATGCTAATGGCTGGTACTACCATCTGTGAACTGGGGACCATCAGTCAAGCATAGAGTGCAATCTATGAGCTATGAGAATAATACGTCATCTTTAAGTGATTAATCATATAGGGGAGTTCTGGGGCTTCCAGTGAGCTGATACGGTTGCGACGGGGACAGAAGGCCATCTAACCCGAGCCGTCACACAACACCACCCTATATCTCGACCTATAGGCTACCCCTCCCCCCCCCCGCACGGAGCACCATGCCCCGGTCCCCTCCAATCTACTCAATAAACAAGCCTGGGGCAGGACCCAGACAGAGGATAATGGTTCACCTGGAGGTGACAGGAAAAGAAAACAGAGCTCTTTGCATAACGAATGCAGATAGAGATAAGAACAGCGCAGCACTTAGGAATCTTGATAAAGGATTATCCAAACATGTCCGCAACTGGATACATTTTCTTTTTTAAGCATGCTGGAGCACTCTTTTGGAAGAGCCAGTACTGCAGTTATTGTCCTGCTGAAATTGCAACGCTCATGTCGTACTTCTGTGGTCAGATATGTTTACTAATAGCAGAAGTTCTTACATATCAGAATCAGTTTTTATTCGCCAAGTACATACATAAAAGGAATTTGACTGGGGTTTTATGCATCTCTCTAAGCGTAATTACACAGAAATAGAAATAACACCTGTAGGGACAAGGACAAATAAAGCTGGAAAAATAAAGGTATGGAATAGACAGGACTGTTATGTACACAAGTAGTGGAAAAAATAGGAGTATATATATAATTATTTTATAAATATACACAAATAAAGCACCAATGACCAATAAAATAAGAATAAAATAAATATGTCAAATGTTCATTAAGTGTAAACAAAATTATAGTGCAAAGAAATAAATACTGAATGGATGCATGGACTGGATGATTATGTACAGTATGTACATGTATACTGTACATTCACCCAGAGCAAGGACATTATACTCCTACTGTTAATTTCATTTAGGCTTTTGTATACATATCATTTTATCAGCAGAGCCACTAAGCATAGCCTCATCATGGCATTGCGAGTCCAATGCCATCTTTAGTTGCAGAGGAGGGCGACCACCGCAGCCCGGCATAATCACAGCGAGCGTAATTAATCTCATACATTAGAATGTGTTGGTACTCGCTATGACTCACACCACTGTTTAGGAAACTTGTGAGGGAGGAGAGCTGGGGGCACACAGCACTACGGCACTATGTTATGCAAGCAATGACAAAGCTCGGTGAGTTCAGTGAGCGTTAGCAGCCCGTGGCCAAATTAGCCCGAGTCAGGACGTGCAAAACGAGCGTGCATGCGTCCCGCTGCTTGACTGGAGCGGAGAGAGAAGGCCCAACCTGAGAAGAACGATTTGTTTGGGTGGTCTAGTTGAAGCCTGGCGCTAAATGGGCAACGGTTCTGGTTGGAATGCTAATGAGCTCGTTCCCTTGCTGGATGGAGACATCAAAGAGGCAAGAGGAGCTCCCTCTCTCTGGCTTCACGGTATCATTACATGGCTCAGTGTGCACTTGCATCCTTGTGTTTGTGTGAGTGTGAGCAAGCGACAAATGGGGTGGGGGTGGGGGGGTGGGGGGGGGTGAGATAGACAACATGATGTTTACATTAGGTCTATTCTTTTGGGACTGTGCCAGCATCCAGCCATGCTGTGACACACATCACACGAGCAACCTGGTACCATTCATAATTACCCTCTATTCACAGAGGCCTCATTTAGCGTGCTATTATCAGAGATCATTGTTATTTCCCTGCATGTATGTATGGAATCCCAGTGAGACCAGCATGTCTAACGTAGATAACAGTGCTATTTTGGTTAACCCCATTGTGTACATAATACTGAAGACACACAACCCAGAGAGAATTCCCATCAGTGATTTCTAAGGATTTAATAGAGCATCGGGGCAGAAGAATCGTTTCTAGACTTTTTTTTGTCTCCTTAACTAAAGCTGGGAATATAATAATCTGCTTTTTGGGTACCGGACAAATCTCACCCATGGCTTTATTTACACTTATTTCCACGCTATTCACACTGTTCTGGCTGACAGCCAACAACCCCTAAAACAAAAAAAAACTGTATCGTCTGTTTCGCTGTGACCACACATCACACTTGAATTAATGATAAGATATACAGAGAGGTGAAACTTTCCTCCCAAAAGATACCTACACATATAGGGGAACAACAAAAAGAATCCTCAAAATTTGTAAAGCCAGGAGAACTTCTAAAAAAAAAGTGTGTAGGTGGCAAACTAACTTTTCTTACATAAAGTAAAGACTTTGTCCAGTTTTCACATACTGGTGGGGGGCCCACCTCCAGAACTGTGAGAACTAAACATGGCTCAGGTGCGTGAGGCCAACATGATGGATCATCCTGTTGTGAAGCTGCCCCTCTGCAGTGCCCCGAGAAGACAGCCTGGGAGATAAGGCAGGCCCTGTATGAGAGCACATCTCCTCCTCACATCGATCCTCGCCGCCACCAAGGCAGGAGGTCTTCACATGCCAAACCACAGATAGGGGTAGAGGGTGAGAACAGAGAGAACAGTTTTGCAGGTTTAGCAGCCACCTTCTAGTGATAAAGACACTGGAAGATAAAACCCCTCTTGGCCTCGTGCAGATAAAAGACAAACGGTGTAGAGCTTTGTTTTGGGGGAAAAGTAACATTTTCAGCTAGATAGGTAGATAATCTCTCCTTGGTTATAATCCTCCTCATTTCTTTTTAGCGTGGCCAAAATAACAAAAACGTGCTTCGCAAGAATGCTGAGAAATAATGAAGTGACTTGCTGTGGTCATTATTAGCACGAGAAAAATGTGAGCATTTTACAGTTGAGTGACCTTGCATCTTGTGCCAGTAACTTGGCAGCATCACTGGAAGTCAATTAAGATTGAAAGGAGGCTTTGCTCTCAATAAATGGCACCAGCTACAATTAGAATTCCTCTGGAGTTAATAAGCACAGCTGCAGGTCACAATCAACCGAAATGTTTTCTTGCAAAGTATGACATTAATTGACACGTAAAATCTCACGTTCCAGTGTTGACAGCCCCCAAAATTCGACTTCACAAGGCTGCGTGTTCTGAGATTCGCCGAACTGTAAAAAGGTGATTTGCCACAAACTAACAATAATGAAAACATAATGGCAAAGAAAATTGCTTCTTGAGTTTCTGTGTACGTGGAAGAATGAACAGCGAGAGTCGACCGCGACGGAGACAGACACCAATCAGGAGGACAGCGTACCTACGTTACAGGGCTCGGGCTTTGTTATGGAGACGCGTGTTCGTGACCTCTGATCTCAATCACAGACGGGTTTTTTTCGATGGTTGCGCGCTGAGGGCCTCTCCATGTCAGCGATACAGATTGGGATGCCGCACTGCTATGCATAGACGGCTGGAAAGTTTGCCGTCTTAACCGTGTATGAGACAAGATGAGGGCCACTCAAAGGCTGTATGATTAGATGTGAATAAGATTTCAACAGGCTCTGTGTACACTCTAATGGACGCCATGTGCACTCAGCAGTTATATGCTGTGGCTTTGTTGTTCGCCTCTGATGACTCACATTTCACGCCAGGTGTTCAAATACTTATAAATAAAGACAGAAAGAGGTGCCATCCTGCAGAAGAAGTGCATAATTCTGTCTGTGCTGTTTTTTATGAAACCAATTTCTAAAACTACTCTGTAGACTATGTCATCTGGAGGAACATTTAGACAGATAAAATTAAGATAAGATCATATGCAGTATAACATTTGAACAAGTCACCCACATCATCATCATCATCTATTTTTTAGTTCTATGATTAGGCACTGTAGATAAGCAGGGAATATTTGGCACACTGTAAATGTCAGTGAAGGTCTTGATTATAAGTTTTATTAGTTGCATTAAAGAATGAAAAAAAAAAAAAGTCTCTTAAAGGAACAGTTTGTATAATTTCGGGGGGGTCTATAGGCAGAAAAGGAATATAATATAAAAAAGTATGTTTTCTTCTTTAGGGTATAATCACGTGAAAATAAGAATTGTTGTGTTTTTGTTACCTTAGAATGAGCCGTTTATCTACATAGTGAGGGGGTCCTCTCTTCATGGAGTCAGCAGCCATGTTTCTACAGTAGCCCAGAACGGACAAACCACTGTGTTAACTTTTCCTGCTTGGGTCGAAGTCCAAATCGATTGCGATCTCAGTTTTAAAAATCGTGTGAAAGCAATAACTAAATCAGCTTGTTAATATCTCAAAAACATAGCCAAACTTAGAGACCTTATGTCAAAACATGATTTAGAAAAACTCATTCATGCTTTTATTTCCAGCAGGGTTCCAGGGTTTCCAGCTGCAATTGTCTTCTCATTGGCCTTCCTAAAAACACCATCAAACAGCTTCAGCTTCTACAAAATGCAGCTGCTTTACGAAAGCCAAAAGAACCAACCACATTACTCCACTACTTCAGTCCTTACACTGACTTCCGGTCAGTCACAGAATTGACTTTAAAGCACTGCTGCTTGCTTATAAATCACTAATTGGAGCAGGGCCAAAATACCTCACAGATATGTTTCAGCAGTACACACCTGCTAGACTTCTCAGATCAATGGAGAGAAATCTGTTGGTACTGTCAGAACTAAACATGGTGAAGCAGCTTTTAGCTGCTATGCTGCTCAGCGCTGGAACCAACTTCCTGACTGTATTAAAGTTGCACCAACCGTAGAAACCTTCGAATCTAGACTTAAAACCCCGCTGTTCTCAGTTGCTTTTTGTTAACTGATAGAATGCACTCTACTTTCTATCTATGATCTTTTTTTATTCTTTTATTTTATTCTTTATCTGCTCACCTGTAAAGCACTTTGAATTACAGATGTGTCTGAATTGTGCTATACGAATAAACTCAACTTGACTTGACTATATAAGAATATTTGTATAGATATATAGATTAAATTAAATGGATTAGTTGTCGACTATTAAATTAATCGTCAACTATTTTGATATTCGATTAATCGGTTTGAGTAATTGTTTAAGAAAAAAAAAGTCAAAATTCTCTGATTCCAGCTTCTTAAATGTGAATCATTTCTGGTTTCTTTACCCCTCTATGACAGTAAACTGAATATCTTTGAGTTGTGGACAAAACAAGACATTTGAGGACGTCATCTTGGGCTTTGGGAAACACTGATCGTAATTTCTCACCATTTTCTGACATATTATAGACCAAACAACTAATCGATCAATCAAGAAAATAATCGATAGATTAATCAACAATGAAAATCAGCCTTAGTACAATAGATACTGTACATAAAAAGTACTAATGTACTAATATCCTAGATGGGATCACCCTGTACACAGAAGTCTGTCAGCAGACGGTGACACATTCAAAGTGACATCAACACAGATGGATAAACAGACAGAGCGGAAGCAATGACCTTATTTCATTGTTACACTACTCCAACATATCATCAAATAATCCCCTAGGGTCTAAAAAATTAACATTCCACATCTAACTGGGTGCATTTTACCCCAAACTCGTCTTACTGTAGTGAAGAATGATTATTTCAATCATGTCACTGTAAAAGTCAAATTACAGAAAAGGAGAACAGTTGGACTGGGCAGTAGCATGCTACTGGAGTTCCCAACCCATTATTCCCACACCACGGTCGGCTGCCTCAGATTTCCTCCGTCTCTTTGATGATAATGTTCTTCGGCAGGCCGCTAAAGTAATGACCGTCTCTCAGTGTGGCACAGTGCAAGGTTGCCCTGCACTGCGCTCTAATGTTTTGGCCTTACATTCGACCACATTTAACACAGACACTTGGAGCGAAATGGACACTAAAGTCTGCCATGGACCCAGAGAAGAATATAGACGCGCCATATAAGATCTGATGAGCGCAACTTCAATCGCTTTAACACCATGGGAACAAACAATGAGATGATATAAAGGAAAAACAAAAAGGTGTTCACTCACCTCCCCCTCCTCCCAGAAGACTGGAGTTTGCTGAAAAGAGAGGAAAAAAACGAGTCAGTAAACTTCAAAGAGTAAGCAAATATGAATCATTCTATACAGTCAGCAAAACTGCACAAGTGTGATTTTTCAGAAATACACCTATTTGACCTGAAACTCTTATATAATTACCAAATGTGTCATTTATATCTAATGAACAGAGCTACTACTGACACATTTCACTGGGATCGAGAACAGAATGATTCATGAAAACATTCAGTATATTTTCACAGCCCTCAAAAGACGAGCTCGAGTGCCAAGAAGAGCCTGAAATTGGCTCGAATAATCATGTTACACATTTCTTGTAGCAGTTTCTCAGTTAAACCTGTAATCACCCATTTGAATAGATGTACCTGGCGATACAAGATGACACCACAGTCATCCAAACAAGCAACGAGAATGTCATCCAATAGTTTGTTTATCACATCTCCAACAGACAGAAGTGATCATTGTGTGTGGCAGTGTTTTTCTTTGAACGCTAAATTTGGCAACAAACGTGTGATTCAGTCGACAGCTAATTTCAATATACACTCCTTGGCAGATTTCTTCCTTGGCGACACGACAGAGGTTATGCTCACTAAAACAATGTGGTTCATTAAAAGTAATTAACGGTGGTCTGAAGTTTGTGACGGTTGTGTCTACTGCTGCACCACAGAACTAGAATCACCGCCTAGTGGTCGTATGCCTCCGACAACCAGTAAAGTTGCAGTTAACATTCCATGTCTGTCCAAAATGTCATCACTTCATCATTTTATCCTTTTAGACATCTGTGTGAGATCGTCATAACTAGCAAAAGAATTCCTGAGTTGTGGCCAAAAACGTGTTTTGTGAGGTCACAGTGACCTTTGAACACCAAAATCTAATCAGGTCATCCTTGAGTCCAAGTGGACATTTGTGCCATATTTGAAGAAATTCACTCTAGGCGTTCCTGAGATATCACAAGAATGGGATGGACTTGAGGTCACAGTGACCTTGACCTTTGGCCACTGAAATCTAATCAGTTCATCCTTGAGTCCAAGTGGACGTTTTGCCAAATTTGAAGGAATTTGCTCAAGGCGTTCCTGAGATAGCTCTTTCACGAGAATGTTACTGACGTATGGTTACAGTGACCTTGACCTTTGACCACCAAAATCCAATCACTTGTTGAGTGAGGTCAAAGTTACCTCAACCTTTGAACACCAAAATCTAATCAGGTCATCCTTGATTCCGACGTACGGACAGACGCACGTACGGACGGGCGTACAGACGGACAACCCGAAAACCTAATGCCTCCGAGGCGTGAACGCATAAAAATCCAGATTCCAACATGGCTTTGTGGAACCTGGTTGTTTCTTCAGTAAAGCCTTGCTCACGTTGTCAGCTTTAAGACACTCATGGCATTACTTAGCCCCGTGTTGTCCATGTGAATCTCCAACATTAACCGCAGTTTACTGGTTCAAGAGAAGGTAACGTCAGCCATCCAAGTGGAGACTGTATCATTAAAAATGAATCTGTCAGTTAGAACCATCCGTTGCACATGAGAGGAGAAAGATTAGAGGGGATTTAAAGTACATCTGTTAATTTGGGTGTTACTGAAAGTAGGTAGCCGGTGTGTTTGAAGTGTAGTTCATCCAGCGGGCACTGGGAGAATCATACACTGCAACATGCCTTTAATGATCTTCAGTTCCAGCTACAGCATTGGCTATCATTAGCAGTGCACACTACCCCATTAAAAGCTTATTATTTCTCGAAAACATTTTGGCGCACAAGCAACAGATAATGAACAAGTGGTATAAAGGAGAGCTCTCCAGTGACAGCGGCACAGTCCTGTGGCTATTATTGTTTTGCCTGATTACGTGTACGAAGGGGACTTCTGGAGTTCACTCAGTTTCCACACCTTTCTGTGGCACCATTATGGCTTTGCATTGTTCTCATTTGAGCACCACACATATGAGTGGGCACATGGACAAAGAAAGCTCTCCCACTGCAGAATTTGTTTCATCAAAGGGCTTTTGTTATGTGCGTGTGTGTGCGTGTGTGTGTGTGCATACAGTATGAGCATAACATACACACACAAGAAACAGCAACTCAAACAGGGATGTACTGACAATCCACTGTCATGTTTACAATAGCACCTCTCCAGGTTTTTCTGCGATGAGAAAGACGCTTGTGCTCTGCCGGCCTTTTGTTTAGCTCTGGAATCTATCAGCTATCAACAGCAAGCACACAACTCAAACGTGCCTTTCCAGAACACAATATTTTCTCTTCGTATTTCAAAAGTATGGACAAAAAAAAAGGAAATGCTTTATTAGCAGTGCAGTGATACCTTTGATTTTAAGGTAAATGCTTAGAAACTTGCAGTATATGGTATATGTAACTTTTCTTCATGATGTAAATGTTGTAAGCTTGTTGTTTATCTATTATCCGTACAATGAAATGAATAGTTCCAGTACCAGTTAAAGGGACAGTGTGTAGGATTCGGCGGCATCTAGTGGTGTGGTTGCAGATTGGAGTGGTCGGGCACACACTGATTACATTACGTGCCCACCGCCCCCATCGTCGTTTTGCTTCTTTTTTTTACAGAAATAAAACCCATTTAGTTCATTTTGGCACAACAGCGGCACGATAACAATAGATAGTCGGATGGCGGACGCTACAAACTGAAAGTGAATGTCTCTGCTCCATACGGAGTCTCAGCTCAGAGTAGCAGGTGTCATATTTCACACACACTGGACGAGAGAGAGTTGACAGACCGAGAGATGGCAGAGGATTTGGTGTCCAAGCGAAAAGCAAACGAGCCTATTTGACAATATTTCAGATTTAAACCCAATGCTATAAGGGAACCATAACGCCGCAGCAAAAGCTGGACCGGAGAGGCCAGACACACAGCCACCCGACGTTAAAGATCGAAGTAAGCGCGCTACACATGTTGACCATCATCTTTTCTTGTAAAATGTCCGGTGTAATCGGTAACACCGGTGTTGTCACAACTTTATAAACCAGTGGGAAATTTTTCTCACCGTCATATCCCTACCGCTGAGTGCAAAACCATGGTTACGTCGTTTGCCTCGCTCAGAGGCCATCCTTACCATAATAACACTCGTTTAGGAGCAACGGAAGTCAGACCACGTTTTTTTACTCTGTGGCTCATGTTACCGCAGTTTCACAAGCGTGTCGGAGAGCTACGGTGGCCTTCAGGTATTGTAAAAACACGAAAGTCTCTCTCAAGAGCCAGTGTTTGGTTTGTCCGTTCTGGGCTACTGTAGAAACATGGCAGAGCAACATGGCGGACTCCGTGAAGAGGACGTGCTCCCTATGTAGATATGAAGGGCTCATTCTAAGCTAAGGAAAACACAACGATTCTTAGTTTCAGGTGATTATACACTAATGAAAACATAGTTATGAATATTATATTCCATTTCTGCTAATAGAGCCCCCAAAATGTTACACACTGTTCCTTTAAAGGCAAGAGGCAAGCTAATAGTATGCTAGTTTTCAGCAAAGTCTATCATCATTGTCTAGTCTCCTGGGGAGTCTTCCTATTCCTGAGCTATTAAAACACTGGGGTTTAATTACCTGACATTATGGAAATGCATACCTGAGGGGGGCGCTTCATTTACTCCACACCTAATCAGAGATTGGAGATGTGGTTGCTAATCAGTCTGACACAACTCTCCTTGTGTGTGTGTGTGTGTGTGTGTGTGTGTGTGTGTGTGTGTGTGTGTGTGTGTGTGTGTGTGTGTGTGTCTGTTGTGTTGTGTTGTGTTGTGTTGTGTTCTGTTCTGTTGTGTGTGTGTGTGTGTGTGTGTGTGTGTGTGTGTGAGGTGGGGTAGTGGTAGTAGAGAACGGGGGTTGAGATGTTAGATGCTTTCTAACCACATGTGACTTGGTGTGATCACGGCAATAGCCCACTGGGAGATGAAGAGCGCTTCGACAGCCATCTCATCTCTGCGGTGGGTTTGATAAATATGTTAGTTGGGAGGGGTAAAAACGCTGCTTTATGCCTTTTCATTTCCCCCTCTCCCTGCATCCTCTCCTTTAACGATCAGAGTGTCATGAAACGTGTTTTGGCAGTTTATCTTAAAGCACACTGTGCTGCTTATGCACACAAAATATCTGTAACCTACAGAGTCGGTGAGCTCAGCCCGCAGCGATACGTATCAAGGGAGACATTAAAATCCCAAAGTGGATGGGGACTTGCTTTGACAATCCGTCTTCAAGCATGAGACAAATAAGAAGCAGCTGGTGGAGGAGCTAAACCTACAGCAGCACTCACTCTTGGCAGCAAAGGCTGTGAGCTTGTGCCTTATTCAGTATGACTTGCCTGAGAAGTGCTTCAATTATCCTGAGTGAAAATCAAAACAGAAATCCATATTTGGCCACATCCACCCCATAATGCATATTTTATAGAGTGTGTATTAATTATAAGCTAGCTCTCCTTGCTGTTTGTGCTTGCCCTGAGCTCAGTCTGGCTATCGTGTGGTGGATCAACACATTTCTGCCTATAGGGAAGCAGCGGGAGAGCCAACAATTAGTATTATCAGAAGACCATTATCTGTTTCTTCTACAGTGGCTGAGAGCGTACATGTGGAGTTGTCTCTTTGAATGCATGTTTAATGGGCTTTTGACTTTGGGTCCGCCAGTGTGTGTGCCCCCTTGAGAATTTCATCAATCAATTCATCAATTTTTCCTTCAAGGACAGAACAGACCACATCTTCATCTCCGTCAACAAAGGCCGACTGTTGCTTCGCCTCCCGTCGCCTGTGTCTTGGCCAAAAAGTTGCCCTCGATCACACTGCAAACACCACAGCCAACGGTCGACTAGCACATAAGTCCCGCGCCTGTGTGAGAGGAAAGGTAGCCGTGGTCTGTATTTGTCATTCAAAATGCGAAACTGGAAGACCGAGAACTGTGGATATATAAGCCGTTGTTATGATACATGAAACAAAGCGGCGTTTGCCGACCATTTTCACACCATTCTCGCTCACCACTTAGCTTCATTCCAGATGGCCATGTCGTTGTGAAAGTATTTGTGTATTGGAATGATCAGATGAGATGAAGATGAAAAATGAGAAGAGCCTTCTGTGTTTGCCCTCTTGACTTTACTCGTTTGCTTGCTTTCCTCACTTCCGTTTCTCTTCTCGTGCACTGATTGGCTGAAGCTGAACGACCAATCAGAGTGATTTCTCTCTCCGACATCGATACAACACGCTTAATCGGCCAAAAAGCCACCAACAAGGGCAGACTAGTGTCAACAGTGCGGGACAGACCGCAAAAAAATTAAACTTACGTCATGATACGATGTTAGTGCAATTTGAAACATTTTGCGATAAGATATATTGTGATATATTGCGAATTATTACCTTTTTTCAACTGCAAATTATGCCGTTGGTCAACATCTGTTTTATCTAATACGATACAGTTTTCACTCTATTCATCTCACTCCAATAATTTTAATTGCAGCAAAATGGGATTGTCAGTCAAGCAGACAGACTGACCAACACTGTCATAAAAACATAAATGTTTCATCAAGCACCTGACGAACTGAGCTGTTTGTATTACAATCTACATACAGTCCAACTTAACTGAATGCAAACTTGTGTGGACTGAACTACTGTACCATTACAGGTATTTTTGAACAATGCAACTCCTACAAAAAAAACTTCCCTTCATCTCACCTTCAATCATTTTTAGCAACATGGGATTGTCAAGCAGACAGACTGACCAACACTGTCATAAAAACATAAATGTTACATCATGCACCTGACAAACTGAACTGTTTGTATTAGAGTCCATATTGTAGTTGCATTATTAATAGTTTATATAATAAAAAATTGATACTGATGGCTGTGTATCGATACAATAATGCCCTACAAAATCGCATTGATTATTATATTGATTTTTTTTCCCCCCACCCCTAAAAACTAGAGCAACAGACAGAGTGTCAGGACCGTAAAAAACAAGTACAAGGATCCCATCACATTATACAACATACTGCAGCGATCTTTAAGCTTTAATATTTCAGAGAACCTGAATATTTATTGTAGTAGTTGAAGATTTGCAATGGCCCAGTTAATGAGAAGAAAGAGTGAAGCCAAAGTAGCAGGCTGCGACTTGGAGTTTGTCAGGAGTGCTGCTGAGAGTCGTCCCAGTAGTAACCACAACATGGGTCATAAATCTCAGTGGAAGGGCTCCCCAGACTGCCTGGAAATGGCAGGTCATTAGGAACTGCTGGTCCACGGCATTAGGCTGGCCCATCAAACATATGCCTGAACTGTCACTGTGGGAGGACCCACTTCCTGTCTGCCCTTTGAACTCTTAACCCCTGCACAGCAACCTCATTTATCCCTCAGCCAATGACAATGCAGCGGAGCCGCCGCTGTGTACTTTCACCGCGAGAAAATATTGATAACAGAGCCCCAGCCAGAGAGAGCAGGCACAGTTTATGGATTGTGGCACTGCGTCAAGAAGCCGGCACAGACACAAACACAGTGGAAAGGAATGGTGAAACCGGCCTCTTGTCTCAGTGTGTCCATATATTTGCAGAGCGTTCATAAAAATGGCTTATGTGCACTTCAGTGCGCGAGTCCTGTGTGTGCGGAGGGCAGCGAGGCATGGATCTGGGCTGTGTGCTTGGTGTCGTCAGCAGAGCCCTAGATCATGCAGTTAAATGGGAAGTGCTAGTGCATAACCACAAAACCTCAAGGCAGTAAACAGATTCACTGTCTACCTTCTGGTCTCCGCCACCTCAACTGAACCCTTTAAATATGCTCCATCGAATACACACTCACCTTATCCTCTCGCACGCTTCTCAATAAGCTCAGAGGTTAATAGTGTACTCGGCTGTGACTCTGGGATAAAAGGTGGGGTACAGAAACTAATAAAAAAGTTTTATGGTTCAGGTTGCCTGCTCTGTTGCAGATAGATGAGTAAAAAAAATAATCTCGGTGCAATTTTTTAAAAGCAACCAGCGCGGCCACTGCAATATAACGCTACCAGTCTGTGTCTGCAAATCTTAGCGAGCATTTTAGCAGGATTTCTAGTAAATATATCCGAGTCAAATTAACTGTGTTAGGGATGATCTTTGCTATGTTCTACAGCAACAGCATGCTGCTTCAATGTCACTCACTGCCGCTTTTGAAGCCCGTCTTACCTGTCCATAAAGACAGATTTCTGATTTTAGCAAAGCTGATTCCAAACACAAAAACTGTCCCAGATAAAAGCGCAAACTAGGTCAATAGAGCTGCTCTTTGTAACCGGGAGTCACATCTCTTTTTTCTTCTCCATTCTGCTGCTTTAATTAGAAATCATACTCACAGTTAATTTGATGGGCACAAATTAGTATCTACAACACAAATGGAAGGCCTGAAATACTGAAGGAAAAGCGAATCATTTGTAGACTCGGCTGACACTTAGACGGTCATTAGACATTCCCCTTCATAGTGTTCTGATGTTTAACATGTCAGGTCTGAATGCCGATGTTCAAAGAGTCAGTGGAGTGAAGGACTTTTGAGTGGAATAATGTGCTGCTCCACACACAGACACGTTTCCACTCCGCCAGCTTTCCTAACAAGCGCTGCTACTGAGCCTGTACGCTCACACACACACACAATCACATGTACACACATGTGCGCGCACTTACGCACCACAACCCAACTCAACAGGAAATATTCAGGCTAGAATTTAATATCTAGAGCAACACGCCACGTCTGTGGAGCTCTGTGTTAAACTGAGGCAATTCTAACCTTTAATGATGGGGGCTTTTTTTTTTTTCTTCTTCCTTTAGTAGCTGCCGAAATTCGCACAAATAGAAATAAAACTTAAACGAGCCACCAGTTGTGGGATGAGAGAGGAGAGAGGAGAGGCAACAGTGGTGTTTTTTATTTGCGGCACATCAAAAATGCATGCTACACCACACACGCTGCCTCGTCTGATGATACTGGTTGGGCATTTTTGTTCTTTATAGCTTCTAGTGGTCCCTGGGGAGCCCGACTGAGCCAGACAAACTTGTGGTAGAGGTGGCACGATCCCAGCAGCACATTCACACACACACACACACACACAAAAAAAAGCCTAAAGCTTGACTCATACTTCAGTCACAATTATGCAGCTGCGGCAGTACAGTACACAAGGTTCTGCTCCACAGACGAGTGTGTCAGAGAGTTACATGTCAAAGCATTTACTGAAATTTGAACCACATGCCATTGACATGACTGAAGTTTCAGGTTCCATTAGAGAGGGAATGCTTCAAACAATTAAGATCCACAAGAAAAACAGAAGCACATCAATTTAGACAAAGCGTGAAAACATAAATCTTAAAGTGGCATTTGGCAGCACAGGTAAAAGCGTTTAGAGCCAGAAAAAGAAGCGCTGCATTTGGCCTTAGCATCAGCAGATACTCAGCATATTTTGGTTTAATTGCATAGATTTGTGCGAGTTTTAATCTACGTTAACTTCCTGTTCTGAAAAACTTGCCTCTGCCGTGAAACACAACAGCAAATTAAATTGAATTTAGAGTATACTGCCAGCTTTATATCCCCTGTCTTCCACACCAGTTTAGTGTAAGTTACAGGGTTTTTCTGCGTTGTAAAATTTTAGGAGGACCTTGTTGCTGAGTTGCAGACCTTGTTTGCCATTCATTGGGTTGTTATATTAACTTGATTTGGTGCCGGTAACATCATCAAGCAGCTCTCATTCCTCGTGTGTATTGATACTCTGTCAGCGTTTAGCACAAACAAAATTTTCATTAAGTCAGATGATGGGTTGAATTTTCGGCTGCTATTTTCAGTTCGAGCTATTTAAAAGCTCATCTGGCTCAAACATGCAGTCTGCTGTGGGGATTCATTGGTTACCTTCACTGCTGCATAATGGTTCACGGTTCATGACTAAACTGTTCAAAATCACTGAAATAACGACGATGTGAATTCTATTTCAGGTTGGATTTATTTTGAAATACTCACTACAATATCAGGCGACCGTAGGTTGCTTCTTAAACCGGTTCATATTCTCACCACTACTTGTCATATACTGTTGATGGCTTAAATTATGTTGTTTTTGCAGCTTCTTCTAAGAACTATAGCAGTAGTGTTATGATGTCTGAATGCATCAATGTGACAACAGGGTGGTGTCGCGGTGATTAATCCCTTTCCTCCGCAGGCTTGTCACCTTCATAACAAAGCAACAATACCAGATGCCAAAGCCAGCCCACACGTCTATTGTTATAATTACCTGACCTTCAAATCCACATTAATGAGCCCAGGATGATCCCATTCTCTTTCATCATTTGGCTTCCGAGCCCTCCTTTTATCTAACAAGGTCACCTTTCACAACACTGCTTCTCCCTGAAATACACATCCCCCTCATAAATATACATCTACCTGCATCTGCTGCTCAACCCCCCAATCCTGCGGAGGGAGGCTCGGAGAAATTACAAGAAAATAAACCTGTAGGAGGGCTCTGCAAAGCGCGAGTTTGTAATTCTTCTGAAGTTGACGCCGAGGGAAAGTCAATGCCACCAAAGTTAGACAGAGAAAACAACTTTCTAACGATTGAAGTGTTACTTAATAATTGTTTTCAACACCGAAGACACAGCCTATTAACATGAACGAGAAAGACTCACTGCAAGGGCTCTGAAGGCACAACGCAGGGGGCAGCGGAGAGAGCAGGGTTCATTAGACGAAGTTATTTCGATCCGCTCCCACTATCTTATTGCGCTATAATCACAAATGCACTGTGGTAGGCAAAACAACAAAAAAAAGTGTCTGTCCGCGGTTTGTGAGAAACCACAAGCACAAGCTCAGAAAAACAACATATTCAATTATACATTTGTTTTCTTGTATTTCAGCCATATTTTACAGTGCGACTGTAGTTGAATTTAGAGGATTTTGGAAACGGTGAAAGTGAGTTCCACACAAGGAAGGGCTGTTGAGAGCAATGTCTAACAACTTAAAACATGATATTAAATAATGTCTAGTGGAGATAGCAAAGTGCCACAAATATCCACATAAATACTCAAAGTAAACACAAATCAAACCAGTTAATGACACATGTAAATGTTTACAGTGGCATATTCTCTTAATGTTAGTCTTTATATCTCAGTGCACCTCATTGCTCACAGGCCTCAGGCGATACCACAGAACACTATTAACACATGAGACATTAACAGTATATATGAGAGCAGATAACTAATGCATACTGATCCACAGAGAAATTAAGCCAGGCTACATGTAGGTATTCAACATTACACTCACTGTTCACTGGTTTTAATATGCATATGTTATATAACACAGCAAGATATTTCCAACTGATATCCACCATCCCTGCCAACTTTGAAGAGGCACCATCATTTTCTGGTTGAGATGAAATAGGTTATCTGCAAACTTCACAGGGCCCAGTGTCACTGCGGAGCTCTGGCAGGATTTGGGCCAGCAGCTGCATATTATGGATTTATCCAGTTTCCCATTTCTGGATTTATCAGCCTCGCGTTAATGCAGCCTCTTCCTTACTGGCAATCAAGCCTGTTGGTATGGTAAAGACCCGCACGGCTCCTCAGGGCCTTCACAGTCCACTACCCCCAGCTAGGTGCCCGCCAGGCAGCTAGACAGTTCCCCTCACTATATCCAAAATAACATGGCTGAGATTCCTCCACACGGAGGAGCCAGGGCGGCATTAAATTGGAGATTCTCGGCTACTGAAGTGTGGTTTCTGAATCAACTTACTTACATATCACTGCTTTCTCTCTGCAGAAAATAGAAAATGAGGGCCTTGCCCTTGACAGTCAGGCCACGGTATATACACACTCAGTATAAGACTCCATAGCTTAAGTGCAGAACATTGCATTAAGGAAGAGTGCATTGTCTTTTTTAACACTAAATGTATTTTAACTTCTCTTACTTCCTTAGCAAAATGCACTTAACGGGCACTTAAGAGAATCCATTCCTAGCAGCGTCTATTTGATCACAGCGGTGTAAGTGTTGAGGTGATGTGTGAAGTGAGCCCTGGCTCCACGAGTACTCCGTTTATGTCACAGAGGCTCATCTCCCTCGAGCGCCAACTGCAATCAGGCTGGAGCAACTCAATCACAAGTCCTGGAGAGATACGCCATAATATTCACGTTACCATGGTGAAAAAAAAAACATTTCCACTAAGGCATCTCGGCTCATTGGAGGCTAAAATGGGTTGTGTGTTAATTAAAAGAGGCAGTTTATCAAAACGGAGAAAATTGTTCTCGACAGCTTGTATGTACATTTATTTTTGTAGACTATTAATGGGAGATCCACTGACTCAGTAACTGAGAACTGGACTATATTCAAAATAATAAAATGATATAGTGCTGGATATAGGTTTTACATCTTAAAGCAACTAGGGATGCACCGATTTATTGGTCGAACATCGGTATCGGCTGAGGCAGCGAGGCCCGACGCTGCACCAGCAGATTAGAGCTCTTCATCCGCTCCCCGGCGGAGTTCTTTCTGCTACTATTCCACTAGTTAATCAATCACGGATGACGTCGTTCTCTCGGATGGATAAAAAAATAAAAATGCTAAAATGGGTCGGTAATATATGGGCAGCCATTAATATATGGGCAGCCCAAGTAAATTCTATGTGTGAGAAACACTGCTTATTTTTCTAATCGCTTTTACATTCACATATAATTCATGTTCACAAAACAAAAATATTTTTGTAGCACTGGGTAAGTACTGAAACATTCTCCTTGTTGAGTAGGTAGGTGTACAGCAGATGAAAAGGATTTAGAAGCAGATATTTAAAAAAAAATAAAAAAAAAAATAATCTTTTTCATGTGAAAGAAGATTATATTAAAAGCTTTTACATAAATTTGTATGATTGAATTTGTGCTCATTCAAAAACAATTCAACAGCTCAGTTATTTTTTTTTTTATAATGAAGAGGTCTTTGTTTCCCTGGCACAAAAGGGGAATAAATAACAAAAAAAAAAAAAAAAAAGTATAAACATCAGTATCTGTAAGTGGCTAACGGCCCGATTGTTATTTCAAACATCGGTATTGGTCCATATATTTTCACAATTGGTGCCTAAATAGTTATACACAACACTTAGAAAGAGCACGTAGACGAGTAGAAGCTGATGCTCCTACATCAAGTGTAACAGACTCTAAATGAAGACACGTCAGCTCCGTCTACTGAAGTACATGATGAAAGCTCTTACAAAGATAAGCCAATCCTTCTTGGATGAGAGATGATCTCATAAATAATCATACCTTTATTAACATTAATAGCCAGTTGTAATGGTTTGATCATGATGGGAGGTATTCACTTTGTTATTTATTTCCCATACTTTGTAATGGAAATTAAAAAAAACGTTTTGCACCTCAAAGATAGCGTCTTCCATTGTGCCAGCTCAACTCACAGTCGTTCCGATCACATGCTGCGTTTTTTAACTGCAACAGAAACAGTGCAGCTCTACAAACTGGCTTTTGAATGCAAGTAGGAGCTGTTAGGCTTATTACTTTCCTGCCCTGCAATCACAGCTCAAACAAGAACAGACTGGACTGACTACTGTGCATTGATATCACACTCTTGTTATCTCCCATGTTAGATATTATAAATACTATAGCACAAACGGCAAGAAAAAGTGGATTCACATCCTTGAATACCTCACAGTTCCTGCCTTTTGAAAAAACATCGGTGGAATTAGCTCAGATACATAAAATGTCATGGTGTGCAACAATAATTGCGTAATGTTGTTTTGAGCTTCTTTCTTTTGTAGCGGCGCCTATGGATCACACAACGTTCACTTCAGTGCATCTTCAAACAAGTATCTGGGTCCCCACAAACACATTCACACAGAATCCCAACAGATGATTTCCTGCTCACTGGTATCCGCAGCCTTTTGTTAAATCAAAACAAAAAAAGACAACATGTTTTCAATTGCTTATTCAAGGAGGTTTAAACAGGCACCCTGTGAAATAGTAAGACACAGTGCCGACACTTATACAATCAGATAGGCACAGTGTTTTCCTCTTGGCAGTGTCACCGTCTAAATCGGAGCTTGAATCAAACAATGAATTGGCAAGATGAAGAGCAGAAAAGAGTTAAATATGCTATCTGTTTTTTGTTTCGTTTTCCACCGCTGTGTTGCCCAGTCTCGAGCACTGTGGTTCTTTGTGTTCTGCTTGTCAACTGAATTGGTACGATCCATCAGTCTTGCTCAAATCAAGTTTACAGTACTGCATCCCTCACTGGTCTGAAAACATCCTGCCTGGCTGACACCCATCCTGTTTTTGAATGCCTCTTTGCTTCATCATCCAGTCTGACATCATCCTCTGACCGACTTTTAATGATTTCTAAACAGCTTAATGAAACCTCCAACTCATCAGAGGATATTAGCCGCAGAATAATGTGAAGTCTCCCTTTGGCCACAGTTCCAAGAACAACTGAAATCATCCATTGTTAAGTACTCATCAGACTCCTCAATCACCCATCTTTGAAAAACAAGGCGTCACAAGGAAATTGCTAATTACACATAATTCCACTGGAAAAAAGCAGGTAAGCCTTCTATATCTCTTCTATAAACATATTGCATTTTGCTTCAGAACATAACGCTCGTATCTGTTTTTGTATCAGAAAGTGTTCCTCCTACGTGCACAAGAGAATGGGGGCACATAATCAACCACATCAAACTAAATAATTGACAGACGTGTTGCGGGCTGAGAGACTGAAACAGTTATCTTGGGGATACTTATCTAGGAGAATAGATTGACAATGGTTATATCTCTCTAAATGATATTGCCGTCCTCCTGCTGAACTTTGCAGTGCTGCTTAATTGCAGCCGTTAATTGGCTTGCCTCCAAGCTCTTTATTTCATTGCTGAACCCCAACACACACACACACACACACACACACACACACATGCACGATAGCCATCTTAATCTTGGGTTATGTGCTAAAGCCAAGATTTACACAAGATTTTCTCCCGCTGATCTACTGATGAAAAGGATGTATATTCACCAAATATGTGTGGAAAATAAATTGAACTGGTATTAGTGTGACGTTCCTGCTGTGACAGCTACCGGTTTTCCCACCAGGAAGGTTTACGTGAGGATGCCAGCACCGACAGATGACAGGAGGTTTTTCTCAGGTAGGTGCAGAACAGGACTCCAAAGTGTGCTTCTCAAATAGCACTAACTCAACCGTTCACATCTAATATTAGAGGCGGGCAGCCCGAGAATGTGGGTAATAACGAGAAGCGAACCCTGCGGTACTTTCTGGCCAAACCAGGCCAGTTTTACACGAGCCTGTCAGCTTTAGTGTTCCTGTGTTAGAGCCTCTACAATAGGAGGTGGGGCCGTGAACAGAGAGCTGCTTCACTTCACTCTGGCAGCTCCAAAACACCAATCAAACACTAAGTCACGCCAGCACACTAGTTACATTGTGAGGGGCCTGTCACTTCTGGAGAGCCAATTTATGTGGCTTTTACACATGCTGAAGAAAATGAAGTTTTTTTTGAGGCACACAAACTGTGAGGCTGACTGTAGAGCTGAATGTTAAAGGAGAAGAAGAACGCGGGGAGGAGGCACCCCTCGACGATTTATTTAACTCACTACTCTTTGTAATTCCTATTCCTTGCACTTCGTGTAATAGATGGTTACTCGCCACAGTATGCAGCGTGAAATCAGCATAAATAACCCCACATTAACACTCAATTTTAATGGCCTTGATTTCCTGAAGACGCAGACCCCAGTGTAAAATAACAAAAATCCACCCTCACACCAGGCTAACAAAAACTCTCCGGCAGGTGGGAGTCTTGGAACGAAGAAGAAAACTGAATCTGGCCCAAAAAAAGCAGCAGATTTGGGAAAAGATGAAATGAATGCTCCTGTCTGGAGCCTGCAAAGGATATTCTGCATAAAATCAAACACAAAGCGATAAAATAAAAGCTGAGGGAGGTGTACGGGATTTGTTTGTAATTCAGATTGGGAGGCCAAAAATGGATATGACAGAGACAGAGGATTAATTCTCGTGTTTTTGCAGAGAAGAACTCAGTGAGAACAAAATACACTGTGTAAAGTCTTCTTCTCTCTAACAACTTACGAGGTAAGAAAAAGACACACCTCATTTTTTTATCCACTGTAAAACACCATACTCATGTTAATACTAGAAGATCAGAAAAGGCTGTGACATTTACAGGCAGGTAAAAGCAGCTTTAAGACAGGAGCTGCAGGCAGGCTGGTCTAATAGCACTGTTCGAAAAGTAGGTGTGTATGTATGTAATCGCCGTTAACGCCACGCAGGGAGGTGGTCGGGGTGGATGGGTGGGTCTAAAAATACTGGATGTTCGCCCAGGAGACAGGCGTTTGTGTCCCTTGTGAAACCATAAGTCAACGTTGATTTATTTGTCACGTAAGTTACATACTTAAGTAACGCCACTCCCTGTAATATTTTAAGCCAAACCACGATCTTTTCCGAAGCCTAACTACGCAGTTTTGTTGCCTAAACTTAAGGAAGTTGTTTCCTGTGAAGACGGAAGTATATTTTGAAAAGACTGTATTCATATAGCAAGTGTAAATTGACACGTGTAGCTACAAATTCATAGGAAAACGATCGAAAAGGGAGGAATAACCTTTCGTTAGATATCCTATGAACCGTTGTATGAGGATAACTTGCTGCAGGATATGATTAGGGAACCTGGAAACTAACTTTTTGGTGGGCTGTGGGTCTCCTCTGGTACATGCAGGTAATATCGCCACAAACTAATATCCAAGATCAATCATGTTAGCAGTTACTGCGCCACTCTACCATTTCCCAGTATCCAATATGGCGGAAGAAGCAGTTTGATCCTCAGTGTTGTTTGTCACTAAATCAACCAGCTGTCCCTAGACGGACTACTGCTCTGAAAGCTGTTATAGGGAACACGAAAGCTGTTGCAGTGGCAGTCTTAATAATTTGAGTCCCTACAAAGAAATGAGCTTTGGAAAATGCATCCAAACAATAATGTCAGAGGGCAGGCAGACCTTCTGTGCAACCGCACACTCTGCACTAGTCAACAAGACCTTTTTGTTGTCAGGCCCGTTCAATAATACCTATAGTTACGCATGCTGTTTCTAGCTGGAGGAGAAGGACTCAGCAGTAACCTTGCATCCCAAGGACACATCATTTGAAATGCATTGGGTGCCACAGCGCTGTGATATATCCTTTTCCCAGAATTAACCTCAGCTAGTCTTTGCTGTCACCAACCAATCAGGGAGTATGAGTAGGGACAGGTCCCGAGTCCCGATAAACAAACACAGAGCACTTCTCGCTCCGCCTTTCGTATGTTTACCGCCTCGTAGGGCTAGAGGCAAAACATGACAAATCGCTTGAAAGATCTCACAGGTCAGTCAGCCACATGTTTGACAAAATCCAATCTAATTGTGAAACATTTGTTTGGAAAAAAAAATCTATTTTGGAAGGATGGAAATGTCTGTGTGACCTCTATTAGAAGCACAGATCCATCTGTATTCCAAGGTTACCTCAACCGTGAGGCAGTCCAGTCGGCGAGCAAAAGGGCTCCTGTCTATGTGTCTCCAAATAGTAAATGTGAGTGCATTGTGGAGAAGAGAGAGGACTGAAGCCACAGATGGCTAAAAGCATACATGATTAAAATGCAATTCAGTTAGGAGGGCGAGATGGATGAATGACCTAAATGGAATCGGCAGCCGCACAGGTAGACCAACACTGACTAAACCGGCGTACATCGGTGGGTTTCGATTTGCCTCGCGGTATCATAGTTGCCACCAGTTAAAAATCTGGAAAAGAGTTAAGGCGACGATTAGACCAAGGATGCAATTACTGTGCATGGATTCCACACTGTACGTGGAGAATTCGGTTGCAAACGGAAAGCACAAAATATGAACAAACTCCGATAAGATTACTGAGAGCAGAGCCGAATTCTTTCAATCTTTTTAATTAAATGCCAAGACGGACGCATCTCTTTTACAGCATAATAACCGTCACACTGCTAAATTCAGATTCGGCATTAGATTAGCGTCTTGTGAGCTTTCTCGCTGAATACACTGAGAGAATGTGACACTGTATATATTAAGGCACCGCTTCAAAGAAGAGGGACTTTGTGATCATTAATGGAAGTTCTAATTACTGAGAGGAGCCACCAGTAAAGGACCAGTGCGAGCTTTCCGAGCGTTCATCATTTATGAAGCTGGACCACAGCTTCAACCCTCGAAAGCGTTTAATTGGCTTATTTCTCCTTCTGCTACACAGAAACACAACTTCAGACCCATTCAGAGGAACACTTTCTGACAAACCCGCACGAGTGTGTGTCACACAGCAAAAGTCACATGTTTTTATCAATCAGTAGACACGTTATTTGACATTATATGCAGTATTTTTTACTTTTTTAATTAGACCCAGATGATTTAGAGATGCGGTGCAATATGTATGATACCGCTCTTCTTCACATAATTCACACCACAAGCTTATATCCCACTATAATTCATTCTATGTCAAAATCTCCTATGTTACTGGGCTGCTGGGTAATGGTGTCCCGAGCGTCTGTCGGCTCGTCTGATGAAATAAACCCTTCGTTGGTGTGGCAAACAAGCATTATGTTTTCCACTGCAGGAACTGCTTGTCCAATGTTATTTATGAGTAATACGAAGGAAGTGGATGCCTCCTTCCCAGTGCCGCAGTGTGCGAAAGAGGATGTGGTTTAATCTTCACTTCCATCTTTAATGAGATCTGATGCAGGATGAAGCAGCGCCGCTAAAACACAATGCAGGCCCACCGAGCTGCACACGGTGTAACACAATCGATGCTGCGTGATAAAGCGATCTACACTAACCATTAGGACTGTAACAAATTATTTTTTGTGGTTAGCTGTGTCACTCTCCCTCAGACAAAGCCGAGAAAGAGAGAGAGAGAGAGAGAGAGAGAGAGAGAGAGCACTAACTCATGTAGTCCAAAGCCAGGAGAGGAGGAAACTCAAGAGCAATGCAAGTAGAGCAGGATTAACCTGTGCTTAAATGAAATGGATCGGGCCAAATTCACTGCCCTCTGGTCAGTGTTCCCTGTTGTGTTAGCATGTCTGTTAGGTGACAGAGGACTGGGAAAAGACACACGCTTGATTGATAGGATTGGATTTTTGGTTTTTGGCTGGACCACAGAGGACCAGCCAAACGCAAAAGTCTGTCACTGACCGAGTGAGTTACGCAATCGGTTGGCCGAGTGTCGGAGTTTCCTCATTGGCCGTTGCTCTTTCAAAATGAAAAGGCGGGGAACAGTCCTTTATGCAAATGAGCCCGTCCGGCGCGACGCGTCCGGCTCAAGAAACTTGGACCAAGCTGTCAAACTAGGCGATCTAGTTCTAACATGAAATGAGATTCAGCAGCAGCATAGCCTATTTTCACTTAAACTGTTTTCAGAAGTAGATTTTGGTGGATCGTTTAGACGGAGTAACAGAAAGTTTACGAGCAGGCCACCATGTTGTTTCCTGTTTGAAATGACAAGCAGAAAACCAGGGACCAATCAGGTGCGTTCCACGATAGGGTAACGGCCAGCTGAGTGGAGCAACGCGTCCCCTAGTGTCCTCGCCGGACCTACTGGACATGTACCGCTGGATTTAACATTATAGACATGACTGACTGACTACTTGTATAACAATTTAGCCACAAACTCACAGACTGACCGTACACGGTCCAGCCATATACTCGCTTTTGACAAAGTCGTGATTCGTTCTTTTTTACCTAACGCAGTGTAAAAAACATTCTACATCCTCAGTGGATATATTGTATCTTCTAGTTACAAAGTCTAACCCCTTTCCCTGAGGCCTTTTGAGGTATAAAAACATACTCTGTGGCACTGCTCAGCGAGCACTGATACCCTGTCAATACCTCTCTTTGCCTTCCCTCCCCCCTCCTCGCTCAAAGAGAGGCAGCATTCATTCTTCAATTTGGCCCTAATCAAGTTTGAATCGAGTTAACAGCTGTGTGTCAATCTTTCCAGCAAAAACACACACACACAGAAGGAGCTAATAGACGTGCCCTCGTCTCTCGCACGCTAATAGGTAGGCTGCTCTGCGAGGGCCGGTGCTCCGTATGGGAGGCTTATTAAGCAGGAGGCTACGCTCGTTCTAGTTAGCAGCCCAGAGGACAAGACAAAGAGGGAGGGGCCCGCAGTGTCTCCTGCTCGACTAATGTAATCTATGATCTCTCCCATCCCAATTAAAAGACAAAATGGCCTCAGAACAGCTGTAAAGGGAGGCCTCGCAGGAGTCCACTAACCGCTGTTAATGTCAGAAGTCCCATTTAAAGAGCAGCATCTGTTTAGGCTCCACGCAAGGCCTCGTGCCTCCGAGCCCGCTAACAGCAGACATAACCCTGCCCATCTGGAGCGTCGTAGCGCTCTGTCCCCGACTCGCACAACCGACTGACACTCGTATTGTTTCGCTCAAGTCAGGAGACGCCTTTGACTTTAAATGTTTATTAAACTTCGAGGTCAACGAGACTGTTTATTAGGTCGCATTTTATGGATTTCCCCATTAAAAGTCCCTCATTGAAATGTATGTGATGTAGTAACGAGCTGAAATTGGAAAAGCTTAACTCGGAAACCACAGGAGATGCAAAAGGCTCAGTGAGTAAACATCAAAACATTAAATCAAAGTGCTGTTATTCAGCAGCAATAATGAAGCATTTCATTATCAAAATCACAGTGAAGGCTGATTGAGTTCGATCATTACAGTATTTTGAAGGGCTTTAGTTGCTAATAACATGCAGTATGAAGCCACCTTAAGTAGACACTTTGTGCAGGACTGACCAAACAGAGAGTTAATTGTGTGTACGAGTGTGAGCGATTCCCAAAGCTATTAAAATGAACTTGGCTATGATTTGATTTTACTTGTTGAACTTCTCAGAGCCGGTAGCCTGTAGCTTCCTTCGGATCGCTCTACTGTCGGTCCAACAGAAACACTCCACTGTTCGTTCTGATTCACGGAACAGGAAACGGCAGAGCACGCAGCCAGGAAATGGGCTGCCAAGTGAGAGGACAGGAGGTCCAGTAAAAAACGAAATGACAGTTATTTGTTTAGGAAGACAGCGGAAGGATGTTCCCATCAGCAAATCTGATCAGATAATTCCATAGTTCAGTGGCTTGCAACAGGAAGTATGCCCATGCATGTTCATCACTCCTGTCAAAGCCAGCTGTAAACACCGATTATGTCATGTCTCCATGAGGTCATTTTCTAATCAGGCATCCAGCAACGTTGCCCTTGTGTGTACAACAGTTTCTTCGGACGTTAATATACTAGAAAAACGCTATTATAGAAGACTTTATGTGGGAGTTCATATGTATGAGGGCAATAAAATATTTTTCTCATGCTCTTCATATCTGATAATATATTGAGGGGCTTGATAGAGTTGTTGATCGATACCAATGACAAATTCATGCTTTGCCAGCTGCAGACTATTGGCTTTCTAAAACTCACTTTCCAGCCCTTACACTGTTTTGGCACAAACACTGCCTACAAATTGTATTTTCAAGACACTCCCAATTCCCCATCTACGTCCCAAAAACTCCTTCCCATAAACACTTCCAACTACTCTTTGATGGAGTGTGGTGCTCCCAGTTAGCGTCTGGCATCCCAACACACACAAAGTGAAACCACAATATGTCCTAAAGCCAAAAAAAAAAAAAAAAGCAAATGACACATCAATATTATTTTTGCAGTATTTTGGATTGTGATATATTACCTGTTCACTAGACTCACTAATTAGCTAAAATACGAGGCTCTACTTGCGACTTTCTTTGTGCCAATTCACGTCCACTTACTACTTTAAGACACCCCCAGATAAATAGGGTAAAGATTTTAACTAATAGAATAGGGTTTGAATCTGACCTTCGGCCCTTTGCTGCATATCATCCTCTCTCTCTCCCTTTCACAACTGTCACTCTCACTATCTAATAAAAGCAAAAAAAAACAGCCAAAAAATAATCTTTGAAACTTCCCCAGTTTATGACTTACATTAAGACAATTATTTTCTGTATTACAAGATTTCTGAAATGTTATGTTTAAATATGCAAATGGTGCATTATCTTGTGAAATATGTGCATATATTTCCAGAACAGAAATCTGAACATTGGATGAAGCCAGGTTCAAAATTCACAAAGGTTTTTTTACAGACGGAGTTTTTGGACATCTCTTGTTATCGCTCCATAAATCAGATAATACTGTCAACAGCCATAAAAAATCAATTTTCGCCGTGTTTTTGAGAATAAAATGTTCTATACATCAGGCTATCAATGATATATGAACAAACTTCTCTACAGAAACCATCAGAATAAAGAGTTTGAGGAAAACCTCATTTTGAGAAAACAGCCTTTAAAGATATGTATCGGAAGACACAACAGGTGAATGGCGTAAAATATTTTAACTAAGAGGTATCACCATGAAACTTCCCCAGCTGATTACTTAAATTAAGACAGTTATTTTTTGTATTATAGGTTTTCTGAAATTTTATGTTTAAATATGCAAATGAGGCATTATCTAATGCTAATTTTTGGTGAATTTAGGAGAAATTACAGACGAAATAGACAAAGTGTAGTAAAATAAACACTTAAATGTGTATTTTGGATGTTTTCTTTCCACTAGTCTGAAAGAAGAGATTTTATGGAAGCAAAGTAGCCCAAAATCTGAAAATTGACCAGTGCGTGAACAACCATGTTTTTGCCCAGGGTGTCTTGCCATAAATCGAAATCCAAACTAATGTATTCTCAAAGGTAAGTGGCGGATTTGTAATAGGGGAAAAAAAAGCCCTGTTATGGGCTTTAATCGCCACAGTATGCACAGACATCCACTAAGAACCTGCAGAAATGGTTGCATCGTCACTCACCGCCTCTCAATGCACCATGACTTGCAATGGGTTTCCAATATCGTGTGATTGGTTTTACTTATCACGTGGGTTTGGGCTGCATTCTTTCCATTTAACTTCTTTTATATCATTTCCACCTCGGGTAGATGGAACAGCCGAGTCAAGAAATCAATTTCAGTTGACTTGAAAGAAATCTGTCCTCCATCAGCTCCTTGAATGCACAATGATCTAACCAAGTGCAGTTCGAGGTTGCTGTACATGCTGAACTTAACTGCATATCATTTTCTTCACAGGTGCCTGTACTTCAAGTAGGCCTAAGTGGGTAAAGATGATTATCAAATGTATGGGCCTGATTTATCATGGCTGTACACATGCACCGACTCATCAAAAAAAACAATAGCTGGAAGCAGCTGGTCAGCATGCATACTCGGCAGTTTTCAGGTAGCCCAGATTAGGGAAGAAGTATTGGTAATCAAGTTTATCATGTACACAAAGCTGCAATTTCCATATGTATGGGCCTGATTCATGGCCTACATAGAAAACACAAAATACACCAAAATATAGCATTCCTGGTCACTTACATATATCGTATTCTTAACATGTCTGAAATATGGCAACAAATTGCCCGACATGTAGTGCCTGAAATATATTTTTATTAATATTTGCCATCATTTTTGACAGTCTGCACCTCTTGAGACTCAATACTCAATACCCTCTGAACACGGGGACAATAGATCATAGGGCTGCACAATTAAGTGAATATTAATCGCGATCACGGTTTTGGCTTCCAACAATTAAATGAACATGATCGACTGCGATATTGACGTTTAAAATGCGTGCTCCGCTCATGGAAAACTCCGCTGCTTATCAAATCAAGCGCTTCCTAAACTAACAGCCAGCCACCAGCTGGCAATCGAGATGTTTTGGCTTCACTTTTGGGGAGCCGTCATGCCGCGTGCAAAATACAGCGGCAGCAGAGAAATATAGTGTATATTTCTTGTTTTAACAGCAGCAAAAACGCACTGAATTCAGGTGAAGAAGAACCTCATCTTAAGTATGATTTTGATGCAAAGATCTTTTGATTAGCAGGAATGTAGCACAACATGGAAGTGAAAGCAGTACTGTGTTTATTTAAATCTAAAAATATTTTGTCCATAAAATCAATGAATAATCCTGATCTCAATATTGTTAAAAATAATTGGGATAATAATTTGGGCCATAATTGTGCAGCCCTAATGCATCGCATGCCGTATTTCTGAGGAGGGAAATGACTTGTAGCTTCTAGGAATGGGTGCAGCTGACACCAAGTCAATAATTATAGTGTGTAGAAACACACGAATCCTGAATATCAGCGGATGATTATCTCTGTGCTAAACATTTCCTCGGAATGGTAACATTGTGCTCATTAACAGGGGTAATAGTTGAATAGCTATTTATACGTAAACAAGGACCCCGTTGAGTTGGTATGATCACAGATGTACTACGAATAGCTAATTCCAGATTTTTCATGGTTTACGGGCTTCGCTGTGACTCCAACACATTTGGCAGAGAACCAAAGGTCAGATCTATATGGTTGACACTGTGAGATCACATCTCTGCGAAGCATTTTACAGTTTCCAACGATCTCTATCTTGCCCTCAGCAGGGCAGAGGTTAACAGTTTGCATTTAGTTTCCCAACCAATGCACAGAAAACAGCCCTGAAACAACTACGTGGTGCGGTGTTATCACAATTATGTAAGGCATTTTAGCAAAGGTTGTGGCACAACAACTAATGTTAAAGAGTAACGACATCCATCCACTGATTTGAGTTAGTAAATGGTGTGTACAGTCACTATATTCTCCCAGTCTATAATGTGCATTACAACAGAAGCTATTTTCACTTTTCCTGAAAAAAATCCAATAATAACGACCTGTAAAAATCTGCAAAAAGTCTATAATGTTCCTACGACTACAGCTGAAAATGGCTGAAATGCGGAGGCGTGTTCAAGCTAAAACCAGGTGTTATGTTGCTCTCGAACTAGGTTTGTCATTTGTTCATTTGTTTATTGTTTGTGTACTTATGAGATATCAGATGTCAAACTCAAAAACAAAAGAAGTCATGTCCCTTTGTCTGATATGCTGTAATATCTTGAGATGCGTTCTGCTAATAATGCCTTGCCTAATTAAGGACTGTTCAAGCCACCAGCCTCCATGTTTACCCTACACTGTGGAGCATTATCTCCATGTGTCATCTTTCAAGTCCTACTTGAGTATTTTTGGCAGAATAAGCTCAATTATTTCCTCCGAGATTAATTGCCTCAGAATTTTTGACAAAGTGGGGCAACACTGGAGGTATTTTTTACTCTGCGTCTTGTTCCCCTTGTCTGGCTGCGTCGGGTTCAATTTTTGAAACACACACTTTGCTCAAGGTCTATTTGGAGATGGAGCCGGGTTTATGCTCGAAAGCGTCGGGGTAAAATCCAGCACAAATTGTTTTCACTCACAAGAACAGAAGTAAGATGGGCGAGAGATGTGCCTGCCTTCACTCTACTCATTGAGGGAAACTTAACCACTGAATCGTATCATTGGCCCTTTATGGAATTCTGTTGTATAAATTTTGGAAATTGGGCCTCGCCGGATCCTCAGCGCAAAACAGGGAGAAAATTTTAATGTAGCGTGCTTGTTTATTTTATGTCAAGTCTTTACTATAGAAAGGCAGAAGGGTGCCTACTCTGGCAATAAGAAACCGCTGTACAATTTGGAATAAACAGTCCACAGCAGCTTTCTGTATGCACACGGACATATTTGTTATTTGTTATGGCAAATTGTGGTAATGTACAATCTATCAACTTTGTTGTGCCAGCGATAGTGTTGTTAGCAGTATTTCTATATGCAGATGGTTCCATTTAAATGGAAGTGATACCACGGGGGTAACATTTCCCATGCAGGGATCAACATATCAGCTTTTAGGTAAACCGTTGCAGTCGTATTGCGTCTCCCATTCCTTTCAGATGAATGGGGCTTGGATGGATGTGATGTTGCACAACACATGATTTAATATGATAGCAAACCGTACAATATGATACAAAACAATGCACATATATTTAGGGCTGAGCAATATGACAATACTGTATATCATCAAAACGATATAAAAATGTCTATCGTATATATTTTGTCTATATCTTTCTATTGCGATATATGCTAGGCCTATAGTTATTCATTTTTTCTCTATAAATTTCACTTAAAACTTATGTTCCTTTTGCACTCAAGTTCTTAAAATGAGAAAATACTTAGTACTCGTCATTTGTCAAGTATTTAATTCACACAGGAGAATACAAAAATAGGCTTTACCATTTGGTTATTTCATATATATAGTTTATTTATTGAATTACCAGAAAACGTGCCATATCGTGATATGTATCATTATCAAGATATGAAATTACCTATATCGTGATGGAAGATTTGGGCCATATCGCCAAGCCCTATGTATTAGTTGTGCTTGTGAAATAGATGTAAATTAATTTAAAACGTAATGGTTATATACAGCACAATATGTAAGCTGTTTAACAAATCATACACATTAAAATAACAGACTACTATCTCACTAGATTTCTCTCATGATTAAAAGGAATATTAAAAATGTAATTCTTCATCAATAAATATTAGGCTGCACGCTGGCTAATTTCCTGTCTATTGATGATGCACTTGCAACATTTCAAGCGCAGTTTTAAAATATGCCATTGATTTTTCAAAATTACCAGGTAATTACTAAATAACTTCTGCTATATTCTTTTGATTAATTGTGTGGCTAACACTTCTGCAGCCGCCCACTCGCACGCTTCGTGTCCTTGTTTCACAAATGATTACGTTACATAAATAATGCTGTAGGCCAGATTGTGAATTAGTACAACAGGACGTTTGTTCCACCTCCAATACGAGCGGGCTATTTACAGCTCGGCTCGCTGGAAGTGCATCACCTTCACTGTAAAGTCTTTAAGAGATGGGAAAATGTGACATGAAAACATACTGATGCTCCTATAACCGCAGTACTAAAATAAAAGCTATTGTCACCACTGTTGCAGTAACTGTACAAGACTAACCTCCACACAGATTTGACTGAAGGAAGCTCCCAGAACAATGCAGAGGAAAAGAAGAACAAAACCAAAGAGATAATAGTAACCATTAACAAACGAATGGCTACAAAAATCTTGTAACCACTCTCAGTTGAAGTGTTCAAGGTATCATTGTGCAAAGTGCCTAAATCTTATAACTGAATTCAAGAGAAGCAGCTCTAAACTCTGAGGAGCTATTGTGTGTTCTGCGCTGCACTTTTCATTTCCACTCTCATTTGGATAGCAACACGCTCCCTAATGACCCAACCCGTCTGTGAAGGAAGAGAAGGTATTCCAAAAACACTCTGATGGAGGAAGCGAACGTGAACGTGCAGGTTCTGGGTGGCTTAATCTCACACTAAACAGGCAGGTGTAGAAGGACACCATGCCTGGCTGCGGCCCTAATCGTCCTGGAAGAACGTCTATGTGTTGCTGTTAAATCCAATTTCTGTTTAGCATTAATGCCCTCTGAGAGCGGCTGCCTTTCTGCTGTACAGAACATTATAGTGTGAGAGAGTGTTTGTTTTTTCTATCCAAACATTGCATTTGAATTTTCCATCAGTCTAAATTTCATGGTAATCAAAATTATCATGCAACCTGATGCATTGTACATATAAATTAGAGCTTTGTTAGTTGTCAACTATTAAATTAATGACGAACTTTATGCCATCATTACTTGACCTTTGCTCAATGCTACAAACAGCATATAACAATAAGAAAATACACAATTTCCTCCTGCCTTTTATTTAAAAGGAAAATCTAACAATAGTGACCATGTATCCTTCCTCTTGTATTTATTCTGAATAGACCCAACTTTGTCTTTTGACAGTTTGCGACATAAAGAAACAGGTTGGCCAAAGGAATTCTTATTTTAAACAAAGACATGAATATAAAGGTTTTCATTCCTTCTTAATAATGGTGCTGCTACAGTAGATGTAGGCAATTGTGTGGGACACATGCATGGGCTGTCTCATCACCATGTTTTATGGGTCTTTGCTCAAGAGGATTAAAAACTCCTTAAGAAGCTGGTATTAGAGTTTTACAGTCCAACAGCCAAAGACTTAATGCCATTGGAAATGGTGACCGTTCCTAAAAAAGAGCAACAGGGACTTCATAGGGGGCTAAAGACGGGGTAGGACTGAGCCTCAGCTAATGATGCTATGAAAGCGCAAGTGTCCATAGGAAGAAAAAAAAGAGGCCTGACGGCTGACTGAGCGAGAGCTAGACTGGGAAAAGGGGGATTAGACCCTTGATTCAGGGAAATTCAACTTTGTGGGCTGAGGTGAAAGGAGTTAGAATAGTCACCCATGCCTGCTCAACCCTGCTTTGTCCTTAGAGACAATAGGCTTAGCTACTCTGATCCACAGCCCTCTGGTTCTGATCACAACCCATCACTAATGCACCACCACCGCACTTAAAGACAGCAATTTACTGATTGCCATCAATTTCAGATGTTGAGACAGCACCTTGAGTGGTCCATTTTGCAGAGATTTGTTTTGATGTGATTCGGGGGGTCTCCACTTGAAAGTGCAGGCTGCTCCTGATCCACACAGATGGGGAAAAAAAGTGCATACAGTAAGATGAAGTGAGGAGGGAAATAAATGAAGGTGGCCGAGGCCATTTCGTGCGCGGAATGAAGAGATACCGCACCGCATTCCAACTGCTTGGGCTGCTGATTTAAATGAAATGCTCGGCTTAAACGCTCTTTCTGGGCATGGAACCTCATGCAAATCTCCAAGCTGACCTCTGACCTGCAGACAATTGTGGCGCAGTACTTAGAGAGCGCTCCCAGAGATCCTCCCCTGGACTCCAATTAAGGGGGCTTCACATTACTATCCACAACAGGCTAAATACAGGCCAAAGCATCTTAAGCTGCTCTGCATGTGCCGCATAGCCTGCTGGTGCCACGGCAAATACAGTGAGAGGTGATTAAGCGTTGCAAAATGAGCCTTCTGAAAGTGGTGTTATTTGAAACACTTCACCAGTACCACAAGCAGGGAGAGCACAGATAAAAGGAAAAGTAATGGTCAAAGAACACGGGGAGAACATTGTTTATTAGACGTGTGGTTGTTTGAGTACATACACTACAGCGCATTACATTTCATAGATTAAAGCCGGGGTGCCAATAAGTAAACATGTATTATTGTGGGGGGTTTCCAGAGAGAGAGTGTTATCTTAACTGACCAGTTTTCCATAAGAGGTGTAACATTTGGCAGGTGCTCTGCATTCTAATAAAAATGGATGCAGCAGTTACGATAAAACGCAGCCTGTTCTGCACATAATCCTGAGGCAGAGTGTGAAACATACTGTATAGTGTATGCACAAGCAGTAAAGCTGTACCTCTACAGTGATAAAGGACTGCATTTGCACCTTATAGTACAAAATATAAGCCAGGGTGCCTACAAATTAAGGTTGCTGTTTTCTGAAGAATAATGTGTGAACTGAGGGTAGAAAAAAAAAGCTTATTACTGGCTACTGTACATGAGGACATAAAGCTTATTATCTGCATCATCAATAGTATCAACAGCCCCTTATATTCAACTTTGGCACCAACACAGAGACTCTGAATCCAACTGCACTTTACTTTTTCAATCTGACAACAACTGCATGCCACAGGCTTGGTTGGAACTACTATCTCCGCCCGAAAAGTATAAATTAAAATCCATTTCAACAAGAAATTACCATACGAGGCCAGTAGGGTCGATACAGTACCAGGGGTAGTGTGGTTGCTTGTTGCGGTTCCTCTATAATACACCACCTTGTGGAGTAGTCACTTAAATAAACAGAAGACATCATTTGAAAGGTCACAGGTGCTTTATCAGACGGCGAGGGCTGCTTGCTCTGCAGCGGAGAGAAAATGCTCTGCAAATGAGAGGGACCGTATGAAAGACGGGCAGCGACAGCACGGCTACATACAGCAAGAAATGCATAGAGATTTCACTTAAAGCTTGCCAAAGCACTTATCACCTGTCACTTTGACCGAGCATCTGCTTGCCAATACATTTGAGTGCACAGGTAGGTTGTCTTTTTTCCCCCCCATCTCATCAGAGATGCATTGAAATTCAATCGCTTGCACGGAATCAATGGGTTTGAGGAGAATTACCTGAGCAGATTAGAGCTGGAGGCAGCTGGAGAGAGCTATCTTTTGATCATTCCAGCTTTTCCTGCTCTGTTTGTTTTCCCCACACTTTAGCTAAATTAGTAATTACAGTCACACAGCCAATCTCACCACGGCCACCGCAAAGCCAAAGACACACCTGCAGAAGCGCCACAAACAAACAAGCTAGTTTAGTGGTGCACAAACTCCAACAAGCTAATGAGAAAAACTCTCTCTTTTTTTTTTTTTTTTTTTCGCAATTTCCATGTTAAACCTGGTGGAATTAAAGTGGACAAAAAAAACACAATCAAAAGTGTAAAATTGGAAAGACTGTTGAACACTAAATGGTCTATCGGCATAGTTAGGCTGTATGTCTCAGAACACATCATGCAGAATCAGTTTCTTATAGCAAAAGTCTTCATACTGTCAACTGATTCAGTAATTCTGAAAGCAACAGAGGAAGTATTCAGCTCGGGGTTTGATTTTCAGCATCATTAAATAAAGTTATAAATAACTTCATATGAAAGTAGAGAAAACACTTCAACCGAGATCTTTAATCAGCTTTTTGTTGGCTGAGAAGGAAGAAACGGTGGCCTAATTAATGATTTAACCTGTGCAGTGTAGGATGAGTGTTGACTAACTTGCCATGAAAACCCAGCATGAGTGAGTGAGTTAGTTTGACAGAGGGGAAAAGACAAGGATGTGGAGTATGCAACATAGCTGGATGTTACAGTGCTGCAGTCAGAAGAAGAAGAGTGTCCTCATTTCTCTCACAGGCTGCACACACAGACAGATTTTAAAACTTATTTTGTAGTTGAGCTGTTTATCTCAATGATCAACGATCAACGTCAGCAATAGAGCTGCAACGATTAAATTATTAACTGATTAGTTGTCAACTATTAAATGACTCGCCAACTATTTTGATAATCGATTAATCGGTTTGAGTAAAACTGATTAATCTCTGATTACAGCTTCTTAAATGTGAATATTTTTCTGGTTTCTTTACTCCTCTATGACAGTAAACTGGATATCTTTGAGTCGAGGACAAAACAAGACATTTGAGGACATAATCTTGGGCTTTGGGAAACGCTGATCGACTGATTTTATAGACCAAACAACTAATCAATTAATCGATAAAATAATCGACAGATTAATCGACAATGAAAACAATTGTTAGTTGCAGCATTAGTCAGCACTGCAGGAGGCTCGCCCCTCCTCACACTATAAACAACCGTGTTGATCCCCCAACACATGTTCTCATCGATTTCATTATTTATTAGTTATGATAATTATATATAAGCATAGTTTATGGCTCTGGGTGAATTTCTATAGTAGCTCACATACTGTATGTAAAGTCCAGCCCTGTCTCCTACCAAATTACATTCCCATACAACTAAACTGCATTCTCAATAACATTGGAAGGAAAAGTATTTTCTACCAGATTACGGACAGTTTAAAACAGTTTTAAACATGTGGTTAACATTGTAAATTGAAACAAAGCACACACAAAAAAACGCAAAAACAGTACTTAGTTAGTGTTAGGCAACAAAACTACTTGGTTAGGTTTAATAAAAAAAGCCTCATGGTTTGTCATAAATTGACTATAACATTGAAACAAAACAAAAAACTGTACTACGTCACCTGCTCTGCACATAGCTCATTGTACTACGTCACTTGCTGCGGCTGTCCGCAGAACATATTTGTGATACGTCAAAGATGTTTCCTTCCAAACCTAATTGAGAACGCCGTTCAGTTGTATGGGAACATAATGTCTAGGAGACAAGTCCTAAAAGCAGCTGGTATGAACAAAAGTTAAAATGTAGGGGGACTTGGCTAATGATTAATGTGAGAGGTTTTTGCACCACACCAAAAAGGGGAAAAAAAATCCTTAATCAAAACACATTCTTAAAAATTCTCCCGATCCGAGAAGAACTTCTCCTCTACAACTTCAAATTGGTTCATTTACAGCATTTCATGGTTTATTAAACTGATTTTATTTCCAAATGAGAACAAATGAGAACTTAATCACAGTGCTGTGGCAAGAAGGCAAAAATAGCCCTTTTAATATCCATCTTAGCATGTGTATTAAACCGTATGACATGCTGCAGCCTTTCAGTTAATGTGACTGCATCCAATTCAGAGTTGAGCTGTGTTGAAGTGGAAGGTCCTTGCAAGTCACACTGCTGGCACGACTTTTAAAAAAACTGACTCAGATTCCTTTTTTCATACACAAAGCAGACATGCCACTGAAAAATTTCCAGAGTTAAGTGCATGTCTCAAAGGGGCATTAAGCTCAAATCGTATTGTGTCCACATAGTCTCCAGAGTATATCTATGATGTACATTTTGTCATTTGTTCATGTCCGCTTAGTCTCCGACTAAACAAGTTGTGTGCACGTACGCCTATGCAGAATCCTGAAATAGTATAAACGGAATCAAGTGTGTGTCCGATGTCTGTGTTCATGTCCGTTTGGGGGGTATATCAGGGCCTTAACAGCGACAGTGTGCTCCCCTGACAGGTCCTCTGTCTCAGCTAACACCTCTCTTGGCAGTGGGAGCTCCAGCTCAGGAGAAACCCAGACTGCTGTGTGTGTGTTTCAATGACTGAAAAAGCCCACTGGCAATGGGTAAATAGATGAGCCAATGGGGCACTAAATTTATAGTGCGACATGCTTCATATTCCATAAGGTACCATTCAAATGACCGAAGAAATGAAGAAAGTAGCCACATTTCTAAGCCAACAGCTTGGCAATTGCTCACCGGGTGAAACATAAACACAACTGGCTTTCGCTATTCTTTCTCTCACAACGGAGCTGACCATCATATTGGTCTCCAGGCAGCAATCAAAAGCACAAGGATATCTCAAAGAGTGCTCGGTACTGTGCTGCAAGGCTTTGATGTGTTTCATCCTTGGCACCTTAATACCATATTGTGAAACCATGGACTTTTTGCTAGACCGGCTAGGCCTTCTGAGGCCTCATGTCCATACTGTTTGGGGTGACTGAGGGCGGTCACCATGGAAACATGACTGAATGAACAAAGGCAGAGAGTTTGTTAAACATGGCGGGGGCAAGGTCAGTCGGCCATGTGATGTGGGTGGTAGCGGCAGCGATCAGGGGTGGAGGTTGTAGGGCCAGACTGGTTGCATGAAAACTAATCAGAGAACTTCTTTGACTTGATAACCTTATGTTGCTGCTGCTGCTGCTGAATTTGAGCCGGGGAGCTTTTGCAAAAAAAAAACCTTTTCTTTTGTTGTACTTAACTGACATCATGAGCCGAGCAAATAAGCAGACCTTATGTGGCGTAAACCGATGCTTGACACTTGTACCCCCTCAGTCATACACAAGTCTCACACTGACAAATACAGACATAAAGCGTGGCTCAGGTAAACTGACGGCTGGATATGTGAGAAGCCTTGAATGCCTGTCAGACCATGTGAAAAATCACACACTGAGTCTCTATGGAGGATTCCATGTCACTGCATTCAGAGGAGCCAGGCGGGGGTTCAGCAGCCTTAGCCCCAATTATAACCCAGCAGATGACTGCACATCACACCGAGCGCTGTTACACTACAGTAAGGGGAAAAATGAATACTCTTCTATTACTTCTGACACATTCGGCTTCAGATGTGACGAATGATTTGACTGATCCACGCCACCCCGCTGACAGATCTGCTGGTGACAGAAAAGAACTTGTTTCTCTCTGCTCTTGCGCTTCTGCAGGAATAAGAATCTCCTGCTGGCATATCGAACAACAGTGAAAGCATTTTGACTACGCATCTGTAACTCACTTATGCCAGGCATTAATTACTAACTCAATATAGTCTGAGATTACACTGGCGTTTTAACAACAGAGGAAAGAGGAAACGTGCAGTCATATTCACACAGAATCAATTTGAACAATAGATCAGGAGATCAGTAATGGGCTGTTGAGTCTGTGCAGCTATCTCGGGAGCGAGTATGCTCTTGTGGATAAACAGAGAGCAGGAAAAAGAGGCTTTCTCCAGGGAATGCTAGATAATTCCCAATTGAGCCCATCGGCTCCCACACACACACATTCACAAACGCAGAAGAGACAAGAGCGAGAATATTCATTTGGAGGATACTGAACTCTAATTAAGCAAGGTGGAAGGAACACACGCAGGTGTGGGTTGCACCTGGTTTTCGAAACCAGCTTCTCCACATTGGGATGATAACACTCTCTCCACATTGGGATGACAACAGTCTCCCTTTCAGCGTCGCTGTGGCGTCGCTCTCAGCACACACCCCTACCGCTGCCGACCCCGACACCCCCCCCGCGTTCATCTGCTCCTCCTAGTGCACCTCTGAGGCGCCGACGCAGGCGTGAAATTTGGCGAGCTGGGAGGCCATTCCACACAAGAGAACAGACGGCAATCCACACCGGGAGAAGACACTCTTCCTGCTTGACTGGCAGATACATTCCCGTTGGCTGGCTCCAACTCTTCAGCTCAGGCAGAAGTGTACAAGGCAGAGTAACGGGGCCATATGTAAAAACACAGCTGTTTTTTTTTTTTCCTTCTTGAGAGTGAAAGACTTAACCAGTCCTCTGATATTTTACTCTCCAGAATCAACTTCACAAGCAGAAACATATACTACTGTATTCTGACAGCAGGAGACACTGCTGGAGATGGTACCACATCATGCGCAGCTGTTAATGCACTCAAAGTCCAATGTCATTTTTACAAGAACTGTCCTGGAAACACACAATACAGCTTCTAAAGCTACGACTCCATTTTTGGGGCATCACCTGTTGCTATGAAGTCAAATCGAAGTCTGCCCATGTGTCACTATGTGTGTGTCTGTGCTTGGCTGTGAGTTAGTGAGAGCATGTGTTTTATCAGTTGCTGGCGCTTGTTTGAACGGAGCCGTGATGAAAGCCTAGACAAACACAAGGGAATGTCAACCAAGGACTAAAGTCAACAGACAGAGCCTCCGCTCTGCCCGGGACCCCTGTGAGAGAGGCATGCCCTCCGACACAGCACCGGACTGTCTCTCCACACCGCTCCTCTCTATCCAATCAAACCTCCACCGGCAAGACAGAAATATACACAACACAGGGGCAACTATGTTCTCTGAAACGGTATAAAGACATGTGAGGAGAATATGAATTATGAGACAGAGAGGGGAGACGAACAACAAGCTCATAAAGAAACACCGCCAGGCTGTTGGGTTTTTTTTTTCCAAAGCAGTGGCGAGTCAGCTCAGCATACAGGATTAAAGATGGCTGGGGGTAAACACTGTCCAAACACACCACTGAACAAGTGCAACTAGAATATGTCCATATTTCCATACTCCGCTGGTATGAAAAAAGAAAACACAATTAGAAATCTTCCTTCCGTTATAAAAGGACTAACTGATGCAGACAAAATATTCAAAGGAAGCTCAAAGTACTCGCTTTGAATATATTGTTGAGATTACAGCGTTGTACTTTTGGTCTGGTAATGTACTGTGAAGGCAGCGGAAGGGCAAACGGTAAAGTAGGCTGGGCAAACATCTAGCCCTATTTAAGTCGGAGCCGAAGCTTCACTTTTATTTTTTCTTTGTCCGTTTTTGTGTGGGAAGCCAGCGGAGTGGGCCTGATTCCCTATTGACTCAATGTGCTGAGACGTTTTCCCTTTTACCAATGCTAAAGTAGGCATGAGCACTAATCCTTAGGGGTTAAATGGAGCCTCCTCTGGGGTTTCCCTATCCTGAGAGAGCTGGGGGCGGTTGCTGCCACAGCGCACACAGGACTTTAATGTATTTGGCAGGATTTTGGCTCAACTTTTACAAACTATGCAAAGGAATTCCTGCTCAAACCTCAGAAATGCAACACTGAAACAGCGTCAGACCGATCCATGTGGGGTACCTATCTGCTTAGATTCACGGCCTCCCATGGCAGATACTCAGGTGATAGACATGAATAAGAGAAATGCTGCTGATGATGATAATGATAATGACATTTTAATGATCGCAGTGGGGAAATTGGGTCACTGGAGCAGCAGAGAGAAAGTTATAGATAAAAAAAAAAGTACAGAGGATTAAATGCATAACAAGTCACATGTACAATGAAAGAACATAGTTGGAGCACTGCAGTAAAATCAGCATCTGTGTTGCAGGTTAGAAGCTACAGTATATGTCGAAGAATATAGCAAATACCTATGTTTGCAGCTGTTGATCTTATCAGTCAGAGTATATGAAAGAAAATAAAAGATTGTGTGCAGGTCTGTAGCCCGTGCAAAAATGCATTATAAGCTGTACACGTGATCATAAAAAAAAAAAGATGTGAAAATGTGGATTGTAAATGGCTTAAATGAGCATAGAAAGAATAGCTTTTGCAAATAATACACTCACAGTGATGAATGTTTCCAAATAGGGAATGCTGGCATTTTCCATATAACAGTGACCTTTACAAAGAGAAGAATGCTTTTTTGAGAGCCTATGCTATGCAGAAACTTGATGCAAGCCGCTACGGTTCAATCACCAGAAGGACTGTTCCCCATAACACCCGCCACAGAAAGGGACCATTTCCATTTCAAATCGCAGCCATTTTCACACCAACCCCGAGACAGGCAGCATCAGCAGCTGCCAAAGTCTGGCGGCTCCTGCCCCCAGTGTTTTTCCCCTATCGCTGTGTATAAATTCACATCTCTGTTATTGCCTGTGTGATTGATGTTGGTTATAATGGCACGACTTCTATTTACCCAACACATCTACCCATCTCCTCTATCGGTGATTTGCTGGTTGACTTCCTCTACCTTTGGTTGTCTTTGATGGGTCAACTTAAAGGAGTTCTTACTGGCCTGTGAAATGCCACAGCTTTGTCTTTATTGTTCGTTTGTGAGATTGGAGCATGGAAAAGGATATTTTAAGGCTATGATGTGTAAGACGAAAAGCACAGCTCCTGGGCCCAGAGCAATTACCTTCAAATACACCAAAAATCTTTTTTCTACTTTTCTCTCTGTTAGCACAGACACACTTCAAAGACTGAAGAATTTCAACCTGATCCTGTATTCACAAGCAATAAAAAAAATTCTTAATGGTGGTTATCACTAAATGATACAGGAAAGGCAGAAAAATACTATAGGCGTATCTTTAAAAGCACACTAAGTCATGTTTAATTCATATCAACAAACTGCTTTTTGTCATGCTGTGCAACAGGCACCGATCAGCCCTGAAGGGAGGTAAGCCCTCGTGTGATCCTTTCCCATGGTTTCCCTCCATTTCTACTGTGAAAGGGGTTTTGGGGACCTTTTGCTTGTACATTGTAGAACGGACCTGGGTTATTACAGTAAACTAAAATGAAAATAAGCAGTGAAACGTATTTGAAACTGAAACTAAATAAAAAAATCCTTTAAGAAAAACTAAAACTAAACTTAAACTACGTTGCCTGGCTAAAAAACGAATAAAAACAAAATAAAAATGAACGTAAATATATTTCAGTTTTAGTTTTGTTTTTTTAGCTATACTATATCACTACGTAAAAAAGGAGACAGCATGAATTTAAGAAGTGTATGTAATCACCGTGACGTTACCCATTGGTAAATGGATTGCTGTTTTGAAGCCTCGAGTTCAGCATTTTGGCCGTCCCCATCTTGATTTCTGGCCGTCACCATATTGTTTTTTTGTAACCAGAAATGACACGAGAGGGTGGAGCTATTTTCAGGCGACCAAAAAGGTTATAATTAACTTTCATTAACTGAAAACTCACTGTGAAAGGGTTAAAGTTGTAAGATGAAAACACGGAAAACTCTCAGACCGGACAACGCTGTGGTAGCGACCTGTCAATCACAAAGTAGCCAGGCCCTGAAGCATACCCTGCTTTATTGTGTATTTGACTCTAAATGGGACCATGATTTACTAAATGAATATCATGCTGTATTGAAGAAGACTTGAAACTAGTGATTGAGACCATAAACTCATGTTTGCAATGTTTACTGAGGTAATTAATCAAGTGAGAAGTAGGCTCATTTTCTCATAGACTTCTATACAATCAGACTTCTTTTTGCAACCAGAGGAGTCGCCCCCTGCTGGATATTAGAAAGAATGCAGGTTTAAGGCACTTCCACACTGGCTTCACTTTTCAGACACGGAGGTAGCCCACTGATTGAACCACAGAAATTGAACGGACTTGACCTTCCAGGAGATGGTGCTATGCCGCAATTGCTTCACTACAGTAGCGCGAAAATTAAACATTACGGCCATTCCTACACAGTTCTCCAACCATGTGTTTTGTGTATATATATATATATATATATATATATATATATATGTAGCTACATACTTCTGAGACACTATAGCATTAATTCTTATAGCTGTTAGGGTAACAAAAACTAAAATGACTGTAAAACTAAAAATCAATTTATAAAAACCTGTCTGAAAAACTGAAACAAATGTAAAACTAGCAAACACACTCTGAAAACTAACTAAAACTAAACTAAAATTAAATTGATAAGTCAAAACTAAAATAAAATTAAAAAACTAATTGAAAATTAAAACTATTATAACCATGGAACGGACTGGAGAGGTGTTTTTGTCACGTTTGCCAATAAAGGTGATTCATTATACTTTGAATGAACCCATTAGCGTGGCAGTAATTGGGAGAAAACATGCAAGGTGTCTTGCTTTGTATTAATGGCATTGACAAAAATAAGTTTCACTGATTTTATGCCCATGTAGATGAAGAGCATGTCCGAGATAAACGCAAACACTCCCAGTCCACCGCACTGAAATCCTCCCACGCCTCATCCCCATCGCTGCCAATGTAATGCACACCGCCGCCACACACATACACTTCTTCCTGCAGAAGGTTAACCTCAGAAACACCTCAGAGTGGGATAAAGAGGGTCTACTCCAGTTACTCCCAGTTTTACCTAAAACATGTCATTCACAGCTCCACCACAAGCACCTTACACTCTTGCGCTAATAGGTGGGCGGGTCGTCTACGAACGCCTCTTTCAAGAAAGTCATAAACGTCCCCTCGACTCAACCGGTGCTTTTATCCTCCAATCATCACTTTCTATAGGCCTCCCTTGAATGTGGCCCCTGGCTGCAGAGGAATAAGACATCCGATATCCAAGTCGCTCAGGATGAGTGGTGAAGAGCTGGTGTCAGACGCCGAGGCGCAGACACCTCCCTGTTGTTGGGATGGATGGAGGAGTTACCAGAAAACACCTTCTGGTGGAGTTTAGTGCCAATTAAGTGGCTCCGGTTCGCGTAGACGCGTCTCTCCACCGCAATGACAAAATGTCAACATAACTCTACCCCGACTTCGACAGATAACAATATAATGATGCGAACTGAATTATATCACTCCACACAACCATATGCAAGTGTGAGACTGGATAATGAGAATGTATTTCAAGCGAGTGATTGAAGCGTCAGCTCAGAGTACCAAGTTTGCTCTAAAGCGCGTGAACATGTAAAAATCTCCTTTTGCCTTTGTATTTTCCTACCGGTTACTCGTTGTGTTTAGCAGTGGGGAAAGTTGAGAAATTGTTAAAAAGGGTAATCTTTAGATATGACTCATGAGAGTAAACAAAGTCATCCAGATCACAGAGAAAACAAAGTCGGAGTTAGTGTTTGGCACAGATAAGTGAACACTTTGATCATGATGATGGCAGCTCTGTGTCACATCCCTCCTTTAGTACTTCCACTTCTCTTAACCCAAAATACTGTTGCCTACTTCCTGTATGTGCTCCAATCAACGGGCCCATTACAGTCCTTGAGGTCTTGTACAATCTATCTTATCTTATCTAGAGCAGCAACAACTTGGTTTGCTTCTCTAGATAACATTAGCTCTGACTTCCTCTCCTTACGGCTCTAAACCCTGACTGACCCTTTCATAAGACACCCCCGATCTCAAAGCACTGAATTCACCCGTACACTGAGGGGATATGTGCTGCTGAGTTTTAGGAAATCAGAAAGCTGCTTGTTTGTCTTTAAGGCCCTCACACTCGGCGCTTACACGAGCATATAGAGTCCATTGTAGAGATAAATGCCGCCATTTAACTAAGGCTGGAGAAAAGATGCTAAGTTGGCTAATTACAGATTTAGTGCAGGAATTGTAAACCAGTTACAAAGCAAGAGAGAGGGGCTTAAATTAGCTACATTAGAGATGTATGCTGGACTGTGAAAACACTGTATGGTAATTCTATCTTTTATCCCCTTTATTGTGCTGATTAGTGCAGCGGGAGAGGGGGGGGTGCTCTATCTAATCTGAACACAGAGCATTGTGTTTGGGGTCATTAACCTATGGGAGGTTCTAAGGTTGACAAGTCAGCTCCTACCCCCCTCTACCTTTTTTTAATGGAGCTCGCTCATCCCTCAGTTCCTCTGTCTCCACAGACAACACAACAGCAACCACAAAAACAACCAAAGAAAACAAAAGACGAGGGGAAAAACAGCCGACGGGGCTATTCGCATGGCTTGTCATTCCTCCACAAACACAAGGCCCAAATGACCGCTGGCCGAGGCCCCTGGACTTGCCGAAGCAGCAGGATGTCGGCCCCTTTAGTCTCAGTTGTTGTTGCCTCTTGTCTTTTTCTGCAACCTAGTCGCAAGAGATGAAGGGGTCAACCTATCCCTCAACATCTGGGATCTGCATCAGAAAAGATTAGTAACCTTACTGCATGTATGACATGTGCATTCATATGGATAAAGATCCAACAGGCTCCACCAGTCAGAGCTTTCGCTTGCCAACCATTTTAGGCGATTCCACTATGCCTACATTTGCATCTCTACAAACCCACAGTAATGAAATCCAACATCTGTCTACATGTTTACCCGTTCACTGATTTATATATATATTTTTTTTTACCATAAACCCTCTTCCTATCCCCGCCACACACATTAAACCCTCTGCGAATCAAAAATGGGAATTTTCCAGCATAACCAACAGCACCTCTCATCGACAAATCCTAGTTAAACTGTTGTGATTCTGAAAAGCTGCCTGTCAGGATGGCAGAGCGGAGATGAAAGGCCCACAGCAAAGATCTCTGCTGATTGCCTGTAGAGGATGAATATGCAAATAAAGCAGAAGGTAAATGGAAAAACAAAGCGGGGGTTTTGGCAGCAGCCTCTTTACATGTTCCCCCTTTTATTTGGCATTGGTTAAGAACACGGAAAGTCGTTCAATAATGAATTCCAGTCAGAGCAAGGAAGGAGACAAGAGGGGAAATCAGCCTCCATTTTTCCCCTGTGAGCCCCTGAGCAGTTTTGGGGCCTATTGTATTTCACACAAGCTTTTCAGTGAACACGCACTAAGCTTAAGTGACAGATAAACGGAAAATTGAGAGATATAAAGTAATATCCATAACACCTAGCTTACATAGACTGGGTCTGCGTCCAGAAAGTAGGGCACCGCAGCCTGCCGAGCCCTATCAATTGACCACAGCGAGAGCAAAAAGAGCAAATCAATTATCTGGTCCAATGTCTGTCACGAGAGACAAAAACTGGGATTAGGACGGTCTGATACAGAACAAGACCAAGTGCACATTCAGCAGTTGTTTCGTTGCCACCGGAGCCAAAAGGCACTTTGGCCAGCAGCACTTAGCAAAATCAAGTGGCTTAATATATTTAGCTATCTTTGCAAACACGCACGACAGAGTAGGAAACAACCTGTCTGTTGTCTAAACACAGTGAAATTGGCCAGACGGACTAGAGTGCATCCTTGGGAAAGGAGAGCACCTATCCCCCTGAACAAAAGATGAACAGGGCAACAGATTTCCCTGGTCTTGAGATAACAGAAACCCAACACCCTCGTCCTCCAGTGGGGCTCTTTGTACGTCTGAGAGAGGGTCAATCAGCAGCCGCTGACAGATGTGTCTGCAGTCGATTTAGGAGAGGAAGGCACGATGAGGTCAGGCATAGGTTTCTCTGCTCTGTCCCCCCCCCAGAGGGAAGACAAGGATCAAGTCAGGATGTCCGAGGCTGACCTTTTCTCACCTCGCAGCCGTCGGCATACGGCACCTGGACTAATACGATACAGTCATTAACAAACTAGCAGAACAAGAAGCCACAGTGGAAACTTTAGATGGATCAATAGAAACAGATTTGCCTCCAAGTGAACGGCATACAGGCAGACAATCTATATTTGTCTAGAAATCCCATTGCGTTTTTCTAACAAAAGTGAGAGCCGCTCCAGCTGGAAAGCAAACAAATCGGAAAAAAACTCCACTGGAGGTCTAAGTAGTTTTGGCAGATGCTCCAAGCTTAAGTGTCTGTTCAATTAGGCACTCCAGTTAAGATGGCAATCATGGTTTAACCGTGTGCCGATGTGTCGAGGGTGGAGCTGGAACACGCTCCATCCTGGCAAATAACTGGGCATGAGATGTCAGCGGCGGTCAGACACTTGGACAGTACGCACCGTCCTAATGAAGCGATAACAATCGCTATGAGTGGAGGTCCACGTCAGCTCGTGAGCAGAGTACTAAAGCAGCCTAAATGGGGACATTAATGAGTTGTGCTGTTGCTCGTATGTCAAGTTACATTCATCAACATCATTTTCTTTAAGAATGATGAATTGAATGGAAAGTTATGACTTTGTGTGAACTGGGGTCATTTGCAGAATATTGCAAAGTCGGGCTTTTCCATTTACTTTCAAACATTATCGGGTCTCCGCTGCTAGTTTACTGACAACATTTAGCTTGCCTAACTGTCATTAATTATTACAGGGCAGCTGCTCTCTCTTGACAAACAGAAAGCGTGATTCATTTCAGCTAGATATTTTAGTATCCCCAGAACGAGTGAATAACACCTCTCTCACAAACCTGCTTGTTTACTGCAAATTAATGCAGACCCTCCAGGCATTCACAACTGAATAGCATAATAGGTTTGAGGTAATTAACAAAGAGTAGTATTTAGTGAATGGCATGTAAGAGAAGAGTCTCCGCGTCACTTAGACAGCTGCGCACAGATCTGATCGTTGACCCGCTGGCATCGACAGGAAGTTGATATTCAACAACAGAAACAGAGCCGCTCCATTGCAGCTCAATGCACCGGGGTTGTGGTGGCTGCCTCGCCTGGTAGCCGGAGGGGGAGACACTAGAGATGACGTAGGGCAGGAGAGAGTGTTGGCTGGGTCAGCTCTGCTGTACAACCCTTTGACTAACAGGGTGAATCATTGCTGCTTTGGGCCTTGAAGGGAGCAAACCCACTGTTTGGCTCTGTTTAAACATGAAACTATAGAGGGTCAAACAGAGCGCAGGAGGGGCAAAAGTCAGAATGGTTCAGGTATGTCAGAGCGACTCACATGTCCATCTGGTATCAACGCACAGACACACACATATGGAGAGCTGCAACGATTAATCGATTAGTTCTCAACAATTAAATTAATCACCAACTATTTTGATAATCAATTAATCAGTTTGAGTAATTTTTTCAAGAAAAAAAGTCATAATTCTCTGATTCCAGCTTCTTAAATGTGAATATTTTCTGGTTTCTTTCCTCCTCTATGATAGTAAACTGAATATCTTTGAGTTGTGGACAAAACAAGACACTTGAGGACGTCATCTTGGGCTTTGGGAAACACTGATTGACATTTTTCACCATTTTCTCACCTTTTATAGACCAAACAACTAATTGATTAATCAAGAAAATAATCGGCAATGCTACATGTACACATCTGCAGATGCACACACAGGAACGTATATTAGTTATTAGCACAATTCTAAATCCTTGTTATAATTTATTATGGTTCACTGTGACAACATCATCAAATATTCATTATCTGTCAACATTTAAAAAAAAAAAAAAAAAAGCCAGTCTTGTATGTGCTTCACACATAAAAAGACAAAGTTTTTAATTAGCTTTTTAGATTAGAATTTTTACACTTGCTTGGACAAAACAATTTGGGTTTACAACTGTGAAACATTTCTTTTTGTGTCTTTCAGAAGACATTTATGCCGTCTAGAGAAAAAAAGAACACCTGCAACAAAGATAATTGACAAATCACAACATCGGTAATGAAGCCCCTGATGCCAAAAAAAAACTAATCATGAATTATCCTGACACATCTCAAACAAATATGCAAATGTTAATTTAACAAGAGCTAACAAGACCACAAACAAACCACTACAAGTAAAAGGTGTGCGTCTCTTATTCCCACCAAAACATAAACACACATACTGTACATTTCCTCTTCCTCTTTTTTTTTTTCTGGCAGTGAGCATTGCTTTCCAAACAGTGACTATTCACTCCTCTTAAGTGCACACATCTGACGAGGATGTGAGTGCATTTCCCCTTTCCTCCACTCCCTCTAGTGTACCCATCCAACACTGCATTTTCCCTATGCATCTCCCAAACAGAGAGAGAGAGAGAGAGGGAGAGAGAGAGAGAGAGAGAGAGAGAGAGAGAGAGAGAGAGAGAGAGAGAGAGAGAGAGAGGCCCCTCCTCCAGATGACATCAGTGCTCTATTGAAGCTAGAGGCAAACACAACTCCACATTTGTATTGAGATCTGCCCGTGCACCTACGTCCTTGCACAGCCTACAGATTGTGTATGAGTGTGAGGGACACCAGTAAACATAGCAGAGCTGCTAAAGATAAACTCCAAATAGCTCTATAGCCTTGTGAGTGAGAGGAGCTTTTTTTCGGATCTGAATTTAAATCCTCATAGCCTGGATTGGATTATTTTTGGTGAACCCCAGTTTAAGAGGATACCTGTTACTTTCCAATTTTTGTTTTTGGTTGATTATAGAGGTAAGTGCGTTTTTTGCTGGTTGGGAATGCATCATCTTTTTTGGATCTTCTTTCTGACAGAAGGAATTTAAAGTCATGCGGGATCCTCAGGAGTTGCTTGTATCTTAATTAGTTGCCCTCTTTTTTCTTCTTTATTTTTTTTTAATACTCGACCCATGCAGAAAAAAAAATGGTTTCTCTCTTTAAGCGAAAAAAAAAAAAAAAATCGTGAGTGCACGTTTCTCCCAAACAACCAAATTGAGCTCTGTTAGTTTAATGCACTGCGAGTCATTCTGCTCATCTTGGCAGATCAAAATCTGATTGAAACAGATTAATCCATCTATCTGGTCATCTCAAGTCCCTCTCCTGCTCTGCAACTTGCTGCTTCGATCCTGTGCGACCACAAACACCACACACATCTCTGGGTTTTTTTTCCCTCCCGCACTCTTCCACTGTAGAGATGCGTTTTTCTTGTTGCGACACGTTAAATTTGCTTCTCGATCACATTCACACTCTGCCTGAGTCTCAACATGTATATATAAAAAAAAAAAAAAGCACTTAGGAGAGCAACGGGGGCGTCTAAAAAATCTTTCCGTTCCTTATTTCAGCTTTTGATTTCCCCCCTCAACCGGTGGGAAAATAAACAGTGGTGAATACGCAAACTTGATAGGATTAGAGAGGACTGTGTGATTTTAAGTCTCGGCGTCGCAGCCGAGCCGAAGACGCCCCGGTGTGCAGCTGAAATTGCAGTGCGGATCCCGCGGAGTCAGACACGAAGGGGCAGCTGGAGAAGAAACTCCGCTAAATGCGTCTCCAGCGTCACTGTCTCCGACCAGCTCTATTCATTTCCCTGCTCCATTCAAATTTACTGTGTGCAACTGCAAGCCTGTCCGCAGATAATCCCCCCCCCCTCCCCCCTAAAAAAAATCCACCATAGGTTGTGTATAGCCTGCTGTAGGGGCGCAGTCATGGAGGTCCCCAAAAAATGCACAAAATGAAGTTCCAGACGCACCAGTTCGCACACAAGCAGCGCACTGTAATGTTACATTAACATTTCCTTAAACCAAATATGTGACTGTCTTATTGATAAGCATCCAAGAAATAAACGCGGTTTTACAGTAGGATAATACCTCCTGCTCATATGGCCGACATGTCAATTTATTATGCTCGCTTCTCTCTCCATACAAACCTGATATTTATCCCATTACATCAATGCAATAAAGTGGGCACCTTTAATTCTCATGTATTGTATTTAAGCTGGATGTATTAATGGCAACACCAGAGCAGGGACCAGTTGTTAATCCAATTTAACACAGCCTTTTATCTTCATGAGACGATAAGGTCATCCAGGCTTTAAACAATGACATATATAAATATATATAGATATGTATTAACTATAATTAGGCTGCATCCTGATATCAGTAAATCACTAATAGTGGATGCAAACTTGACTTCAATTGTCAAGCAATGTAATGGTCACTCTTTGTTTTTCAGTGTGTGTGTGTGTGTGTGTGTGTGTGTGTGTGAGAGACAAAGAAATAAATAGGCTGTTAAACATAGCAGACATGAGGACAGACCCAATTGTCTTCAGTGATGACTGCCTGAGGCAAAAGTCCCCAGTCGATTGCTTTCAGAGGGAATTCACACTGCAGATTAACAACTAACCAGGTCACTACAGACAGAATCCTCTAATGCCAGAAAAGTTGAAGCATAAAATATGTATGACTGTGTTGGGGGGAAAAAAGTAACAGGACTTTTCATAACTACCAAGACACGTTTCAGATTGGTACTCTGAGGAGGCCTCGTTCAGTTCCTTTCATTATTTATCTAAAACAGTATCTTTTTACCATTTATTCCAAGAGTCAAATCATTTTATATTGGTTACTAAAAGTAAAGGTGGCTGCAAAGCCTAAATACTGCAGGAAAAACCTCAGCGAGCGCTATGACTCAGGGAAAAAGCCGTAGATGGGCCAGTAGGGAGGTTAACAAATCCGTGTATTGTAGGTAGGTGTCGGGCCTGTGCTGAGATGGGCTCCTGTGAGCAGCTTAACATGAGTATTCAGTGTTTTGGTGTTTGCTTGTCACATACAGACACACACACACTCATTTCATCTTGCAGTGCCTACCACCCCCATGTGGGGAAAAACCACTGCAGCTGCTACAGATCTCTCCTTTCAGGCCGTTACAAAAGAGAGACCCCCGCGTGTCCCAGGCCTCTCTGTGCTCTTAATGGGCCGGCAAAAGTATCATCTGGTCAGCCCATCTAAAGACAGCGCCAGGAGGCCACCAACCAAATCTGTGAAACTATCAGGAGATTTTTTGCCCATTTTCGCTGCGGCTGCTGAACTGTGTTCTGTGTCCCTGTGAATTCAGATGTGACCATGAATGTTCCATTGTGTCTCGGCACCACAAGCAGGCCGCTGACATACAATTTACTAATATGTAAATCAATTGCAGAGGCAAGGCTTCACATGGCACACGATAAACAACAAAAACTCACCTTGTTTAAGAGCAGAAAATCACGAAACAAAAAATTTAAATACAACAAATGGACACTAGATTTTGCTTTCACATCAGATTAGCTTCAACTGTCCACAGCCAAAATAAGCACATTTATTTGCATGATCATACGAACACAAACAATTTATGTTTTCCATTTTTTATTTGAGCTTATAACCTATCGACGTGTCAAAAAAACACATTTTCAAGACCAAAATCTGAAAGAAAAAAAAATACTTCTACCGATATTGTGTGCAATCAATCATAATTTAAAACTATATTATGAATTAGAATAAATAATCAACAGCAGATACAAACAACATTGATTTCCCAATGGAGAGCTCTACTGTGGTTCAAAATTAATTTCAGGGCTCATGAATAATTTAACAGTCAGACAGTACTACTTCCAGAGCTCTTTCCCCCCTACTAAATGCAGCCTATGTAATATTATTCTGTATTTTAACGGAACTAAAAGTCATTATAATCTGCAATACTTTTGACAGGCATGAAATTGTTTCTATTTGAGGTTTTTTTCCAAAGCCTTTCTTGTGCAGTGTATGACTCGGGGGCACAAAGTCTTGGGCTCTGTTATTGCAGACTAATGTGCATTTATGCGTGTTGAGCTCACAATGGCTATCAGTGTCCAGCTTTGTGTGAGCCTCCCACGCTCTCCACTGAAAGGTAACTAGCTGTACACACACACACAATTTTACCAGGATGCTCAATTGAACTTTGCCAGTTCAGATTAAATGAAGCAGAAGCCACTTTGACTGCTAGAGAAATCCCCTGTCGGCCGGCGGAGCTTATTAGGACGATGGAGAAAGACATCCATCACTAAAAATGTTGAACTCAGCCTCCGTTGCCCTCAAAGTGATTGTGTGCACATGAACGTAGTGTGTGTGTGTGTGTGTGGGTGGGTGGGTGGCGGTGCGCACGTATACGTTATTAGTAAATGCAATAGAAAAGGCTTGCAAAATGGACTCTATAAAGTAGAGGCATTTCTTAATTGCCCGAATAAAATGTTTCACCCCCTCTGTTGAGGCTACAAGGTCCACATGCTTGCCTTGTAGCGAACAATGGAGAGGGGCCACTCTCCTGAAATCTGATGAGCGTGGAAAAAGAAATGGGGGGGAAAAACAGCCAACTATCTAGGCCCGACTATGCTCCTCGTAAAGTGAGCATGATGTGCTTGGCTCAAAGCAGACGTCTGATAAATCACCCACAATATAACGTCACACCGAGGCCTAGGATACATTATGTTTTTGCTCTTTCTTACACCAGTGATCATAAAAGAATAACCATGCCCCCCTTGCACTGGACACTGAGCCAGATTCTGTTATCTCAGCAGGTAACAAAGAAAGGCAAACTAACTGGAAATGTTGCACCATGTCATATGCATGGCTATTTGTGCAGATAATCATCCTGTATCACAACCCCAAAAGCTTATTCCAAGTGTAGCTACGTAGGTCTCGCTGGGTTCACCTGATAAGACAGAATTGCAGAGACGATTTCTTTCTTTCATGTAATGCCAAGAATTCAAATCGAGACTACATACTTAACATTATTCAGAGGATGGAGAACCTCACAAAATGAGGTGAAAAGGCCTATTTAAAATTGAAATAGCTCGACTAAGTGCTGCATTAAAAGTTCATTCCAACAGACAGACAAGCACATATCCCTCTATCGTCCCGCCATTTCCTAAAACTCTATTACTGAATTTCATCTTTTTTTTTTTCCCTTTGTCAGACTCCTTTATTCCAGAAGTTAGTAGAGGTCACATCTGGTGCTTTTTCCCCAGACTCTAATCTACCACTAATGCAATACTGGACTAAGGGGCCGTGTTTAGATGGAACAGAAGGAAGGGGGGGCGTTATTATTAGACAGCATCTCAGGAGTTGTAATCGAGTTTCAAGCCTCTCAATTCCCTAATCTTCTCCTTGTCATGGGCTACAACTGTTAAATGGCTGGGCCCCTTGTTCCTAATTTACCTTTACGTGTTTTACAGCAAACAGTGGCTGCCAGCAGGTCACGTATAAGGACGCAAAGCTATTGTGTTGTGAGAGGAAACGCAACATTTTCTTTGGCAAAGGAAATTCTATTTTTACAAACAGAAACAGCATTCATGGAGGATGGGGAGGGGGTGAGGGGTCACAGAGAGGAGCTGGGAGTGACAGGGATGGATGCAACATCCACCCTCTTCTCCATACAAAAGTCAAATGGGCCTCATTTGTCAAGGGCGCTTTTTAACAATGCAAGTAATTCAGTAAGAACTGACTGGATCCGTTTTTCCTCTCATGTGAGGAATCTGGACCAGCCTCGTTTCTAAACTAGCAACGATTGCATTTTTTTTTTTTTTTTTTTTTTTTTTAAAATCGCAGGACTCTTGTTAAACACCAAAAGCTCAGCTGAACTGTGAACTGGACTGAGAAGGGCACAGGGGCTCCACCCTTAGCCATTGTGTTGGTGTCTAGATCAATGTTGTCTTTCGTATGCATGGACATTCTTTCTTGTATCACCATAGAAAAGAAATGTGGTGTGTTAGAGTAACGGGCTGTAAAAAGGTCAAATCATAGTCGAGAAGAAAGGCTATTTCTAAATAAGAATTCACAATGTAAGGGAGGTCAGGGTTCAGTATCAAACACATTCCTAAACTTAATTAGATTTCCTCAGTGTCAACATCCACTTCACTTAAGGTTTCGTACTAAAATCAATGACTGGAATGAGTACCTGAAATGAACAGGGGCGTAGAGAGTGATATATTCTGAAATCTCTACCAAATTAAAAGAAGAAAATAATGAAAAAATTAAGGTATAACTTACATTATTTTGTACTGACTGAATGTGGCCACTAAACATGTTTGTCTCTGGTTATTTTTCAGCGCACCGTCCCAGGTGTGAGGAGGGCACGTATGAGTCAAGCTGCAGATGTGTGAGGGAGGCTGTCCCCAGAAGGATAAGCACCTTGCCCTGTTTTGCTCCTCAGAGGAAAGGAGAACACTGGTTATCTGCTTCAGGAAAAGGGACCAGAGCCCTGGATTAATGTGTATACAGGCTCGACAAGGGAGCAGAGGATTCTGGGTTACCTGAAGACCTGGAGTACACGAGCGAACAGGCCTGTATTGAGCCTGTGGCACGGGGGATTGGCATGGCTCAGACCAGCTTTGTGTCAACTCATCATGCCTGTCGGGCTTGATTGCAGAAAGGAGCCTTTGCTAGAGCTCGCCCCGTCCTGCACGCGGAACACTATACAACACCCACAAAATCTCATTTGCAGTTATGGCTGTTGAGCTCAACACCCATTAGGATTTTTTTTTAATATTACCTGTGAGCGCTTGTTTTGTCAGTGAGACGGGGATGCTTTTTCTACAGGCTTATCTGCCATGGTAAAGGCATTGAAAGCATGAGCCTCTGACTACACAGAGGAGGTCATCGTCCAAACAAGGATCAGCTCAGCAAACACTGACCAGGTCAGGATATCACCAGAAACCCCTCGGACAAACTTTCCCTTTCAGGAAGGATAAGAGCAAATTCAAGAGGAAATCTTGATTGGATTTTCGGTGGCTGGAAAGGATTTACCACGTCGTAGAAATCAGGTATGACAAATACGAATGGCTTCGCTTTTTTTCCACTTCACTGACCAGACCACAATTTCTAATGAGACATGCAGGAAGAGAGGTCACGGCAGGAATGCATAATTAAAGCAATGAATCAGTATTAGCCTAATTAAAAGGGAACTACACATCGATAGTGAAAAAAGAGACAGACAACCAGTTGGCAACCTTCTGCTTTGCACCACGGTTTTGTTCATTTCAAGGCTGCCGGTCCTAAGTTGATGAATTGATAAATGTTATATCTTTTTTATTAGATTTATCTCTTCAGTTAGATACTTTTTAAACATACCACAATTACTGTGGAAGGATAAATGAAGCTCAGAAATTTCCCCTTGTAACCTCAGAAAACTCTCAAACAAAATGTCCCTCTTGACGTGCTAAAGACTTTTATCAAAGCTCTTTTCTGTGAGGAGAGATATTCCTTCCCTTACTTGTAAGAGACCAGTTAAACCTCAGAATTTGAATGGCGAAAAGGCACGGGTGATGATCTAACAGGACTTAAGAGTATGTCAGTTCCACAACAGTTCATCAACAAAGCCCGACTTTGTTCACTCTCGTGGTCTGCAGCGATGAAAGGCAGCCTTGAGATACAGAAAATGTGTAAAACAACTAGGGGATGCTATTACGTTTCACAAGTCAGGGCCAAAAAGCCGAAACACAGAGATTCAATTCACAAAGCTCAGAAGTTGGAAAATTTCTTAAAAAGCAGTTGTTTCTAATGCAGGTTACTTTTTTAGACTTCTAATCTTAGAAATCTATAGTTGATGTAAAGATAGCTCTGATGAAAACAGTTTATTGCAGGAAAAAAAAAAAAGTTTCACTTTATTTTTAATGTCTGGCAATCCTAATGATCAATTCATATACATTTAATAGGAGGATTTCAAACGGATTCTTTCAGCAGTTATTTAATCTAGAAAGTGCTGCAGGCAGCATTTCAAACACCCAGCAATTATGAGAACAGGAATTTGGCTCTCCTTTGAAGGCCTTGTGCATTAAATGTACCCTTGTGTCTTCTCCCCAGGGGCTCCTGAGTGATTAGACTGCCAGGCAACACAGCTTCAAGATGGTGCGTCAATGCAAGGCCTTTATCCTCTTCCTCATCAGGGTCGGGCTTCTGCTGGGTCTTGCTAACCCCCTGGTGACCTCCGCCTCCTGTCCCTCATCCTGCCGCTGCGACGGGACTTTCATCTACTGTAATGACCGTGGCCTGACTTCCATACCAACAGGTTTGCCCCTGGATGCTACAGTGCTCTTTCTGCAAAACAATCGCATCAAGAGTTCGGGCATCCCCGCAGAGCTCCGCAGGCTGGTAAATGTGGAGAAGATCTACCTTTACTGCAACAACCTGGATGAGTTCCCCACTAACCTTCCTCTTGGGCTGAAAGAGCTCCACCTTCAGGAGAACAACGTTCGGATGATAACCCATTCCTCTCTGGGTCAAATTCCCTACATTGAGGAACTACACCTGGATGATAACTCGGTATCGGCAGTCAGCATAGAGGAGGGGGCCTTCAGGGACAGCAATCACCTCAGACTGCTTTTTCTCTCCCGAAACCACCTAAGCACCATCCCCTCAGGCCTGCCCATGAGCATCGAGGAGCTGCGCTTTGATGACAACCGCATCTCCTCCATCTCAGAGCAGTCGCTGCAAGATCTCATCAACCTGAAGCGACTAATCCTGGACGGCAACCTGCTCAACAACCGTGGGATTGGGGAGATGGCTCTCATCAACCTGATCAACCTGACTGAGCTCTCGCTAGTGAGGAACTCCCTGACATCGCCGCCAGCCAACTTGCCAGGCAACAGTTTGGAGAAGCTGCAGCTACAAGATAATCACATTAATCGGGTCCCGCCTGGGGCTTTTGCCTTCCTTAGGCAGCTGTATCGCCTGGACCTGTCTGGCAACAACCTGAGCAGCCTCCCGCAGGGTGTATTTGAAGATCTGGACAATCTCACACAGCTCCTGCTACGCAACAACCCCTGGCAGTGCACGTGCAGGATGAAATGGGTGCGCGATTGGCTGCGGTCGTTGCCGTCCAAGGTGAATGTACGTGGCTTCATGTGCCAGGGTCCCGATAAGGTCAAAGGCATGGCGATTAAAGACCTAACTACAGACATGTTTGACTGCACAGATTCCGAACTCATCTCCACGTATGAGACAAGCACAGTCTCCAACACTTTGCGCCCCACACAGCCCCAGTGGCCCTCGTTTGTGACTAAAAGGCCGGTAGTAAAAGGGCCTGACACGGGCCTGAAGAAATACCACATCACTACCACCTCTTCGGGCAGAAAGATCATCACCATCAGTGTGAAGTCAAGTAGTGCGGACGCAATACACATATCATGGAGGGTGTCGCAGCCCATGACTGCCCTGCGGCTCAGCTGGCTAAAGCTGGGACACAGCCCTGCCTTTGGCTCCATCACTGAGACCATCGTGCAGGGGGAGAGGAAGGAGTACCTGCTCACGGCGCTGGAGCCAGAGTCTTCCTATAGGATATGCATGGTTCCCATGGAGACCAGCAACATTTACCTGTCAGATGAGACCCCAGTTTGCATCGAGACAGAGACTGGTTCTCACAAATCGTACAACCCGACTACAACTTTAAACAGAGAGCAGGAGAAAGAGCCTTACAAAAATTCCAGTCTGCCTTTGGCTGCTATCATTGGAGGGGCTGTGGCTCTTTTGGCAATAATCATGTTGGCACTGGTGTGTTGGTATGTCCACAGGAACGGTTCGCTTTTTTCCAGGAACTGCACCTACAACAAAGGCCGTCGGAGAAAGGACGACTATGCTGAGGCCGGCACTAAGAAGGACACCTCCATCCTAGAAATACGAGAGACTTCTTTTCAGATGATACCTATAAATCACCTGCCTGTGACCAAGGAGGAATTTGTGATACACACGATTTTCCCACCTAACGGCCTGACTTTATACAAAAGCCCACACAACGACAACAGTATTAACAACAGGAGCTACAGAGACAGTGGAATACCAGATTCAGACCATTCCCATTCATGATATTGCGCATGGCCATTCATGATGAGTGTGCGACATAAACAGAGTGGCAAGACTTTTACAAAACACTGGATCTATAAGACTAAGGAAGCAATGTTCTGTACATTTGCCATATAATTTATATTTAAGGACATTTTATGAGGACGAAGAACGTTCCGGTTGCAGGCTTTCACTGAACCATCAGTGGGTATTGTAACTAACTGCAATTCTATATTTTAGGAATTTGTAGTAATTTGTACTGTATTTCCTTTGCTTAAGGTTATCGACCAACTAAAAGAAACTCTGTGTTCTACTGAGATATGATGACTTGTCAACTGTGAAAGTGGGTTTTCATTGCTGTGTTGAACAATCAGACCTTAGAAAACCTTGTAGTATAAGCACAGGTCATTCTTTTAACTTTGTGGCTGTCTGAAAAACAAAAAGGCAAAAAAATTCTCATGAAGTAAACTACGGCACAGCTGATCAACTAATTCGTGAAGCAGGCATGTTGCCCTCGAAAACAACGAGCAGTCAGTAGCTGTCTCCACATCACACGGACCAAGAGTCTTGCTCTAGTATTCACCTGGTATGGAGTACGAATCACTAAAGATGAGGTGCCATGCTTTATTTCTCTGCTTTGTTCAGTGTGTGATTTTTTTTTCTTTCTGTTTTGCAAGAAGAGGAAACACAGCAAAGCAACCCGAGCAGGGTTCCAGTGTTTCTGATAGGATTGTAGACCACAGCACAGGGCAGATAAAGCACACCGACCTTAAGGAGCTCTCTGCTCCTCAGAACAAGTAGACTGGACAGGCTGACACAGGGGACCCCCCACTATCTCTATTTGTACAAGCCAACAATGGCCAAAAGACAATGGCGGCATTCTTTAGTACCATGTACCATACGTCATTCTAGTCACCAGGCCGAAAAGACAAAAACATGTTAGCTTTCTTTAGAATTACCACAGTGTCAGCAACTCCTTGTTATGAGTATTATTTTGTATTATTTTCCAAATGAACACACTATTATGTTTCCACGATTTGAAGTTAACTGTTCTTAACAATTGAAAACCAAAGTGCATTGTATGCCCTTTGGCCAGTCTTGTATGTGCCTTGATCCAATGCTTATTGTATTTAGCTTTTTAAGAAACCAGTGACTTTTTTTCATACACACTTGAATATGAAAAATATTGGTCATATTACAGAATAAAAGTGGACAAAAATAACGTTGCTCTTCCTTACCTTGAGTACAACAAACCTCACTCAAAATAATACTGTGATTTTATTGTTCAATCACTATTATCCCATCATGCTTTTCTGTGATTGCTCAATCAATTTGCTACTCAAGAGAATTATATCTTTGTACAAATGTGAAGTGCCCTGGAGTAAAAAAGAAGGCATGTTTTATTCATTCATATCTCAAATTATTGTCAAGGCGCACAGTCTGAAAATAGAAGAGATGAAAAACATAACCAACTGCATTTTCATCCTTGTCAATGATCTGAGCTCTGAGGTCTTGAGTTCATAGCCTTAAACCACATCTCCGCTTCCAAGACAGAGTGAACACTTTAACAATAACCGAGATACTGTTCTTGAAACCCAGTTTTCCACTCCACGGGCAGTCTGCAGAGCAACATCTGCTTGAGGCTGCTGTTGTTCTTTCGTGTGGTGAAGCCATGTGTGACTTATCCGATTGGCCAGAGAGAGAAATGTCACAGTAGAGTAGAAATAGGCTGCGGAGAGATTGGACTCCAGGGTTTGATGAACGTCCCAGGCACCGGGGCAACAGAAAACTAATGACGAGGCACCATATGGAGGGTGGTACAGGCGGATCCTGATGGGGATGCCCGTCCCTGCAGAGGACAGAGTATATATACTCTGCTCCGGGCTCCAGGCAGCACACTTAATGACATGGTTGCAGCTCACCCGGCCAAGGGCCCATGAAAAGGTACACATGCAAAAGCAGTAAAATAGCTTATTAGCCCATTTTACAAATGCATCCAACAGACCATCTTGTGAAAGCTAACATAAAGTTAATGCATTTCAGATTATACTCACTAGACCCTCGCACTGGCCGTACTCCTACACAAAGAACATAAGTATTCAGTGTGTATCACAAAAAAATATTGCATACCCACATTCACACACCCACAAGCTCTTAACACAGGGAAAGCTTTAATTACAGTAAGAGGAGCCGCTAAAAGCTGCACACGCTATCCAAACCTTAAGTATACACTAAGCCTGCCCTTTACACTAAATATATATCACATTAACTTGGAATTAAAGTAAACAGACGGCCTACTTTTAGAGTAGTAATAGTTTCCATATGAATGCTGTCACTTTCTTGTTATTTGACTGTTAAGCCTTAGTCCTATCTTATTTCAGAGAGAAAAGAAATCTACATAATAAAAACTTGGAATATTGCTATTTTTTCTTTTATTACACTAAAGTAATCAAAGCATCCTCATCAGAGGTAACATTTATCACTTTTTATGAAGGCCTTCTACAGAAACATAAAATAAACATATCATGTGCTATGATCTGATTTTAGGTAAATCAAATTAAACAAAAAGACGTACGGTTTTCTCACTGCTATGATCGGCCTAGCAGAACATGTGTTAGCAGAGATGAGGTGGCTCTACAGATGTTGAGAAGTGGAAAAGTGCTCTACTGCTTGAGCAGGGCGTCCATGTGTCTGGTAAATGAAAGAACCTCTTAAAATGTTTCAAGTGTTACTTTTGAGCCAGAAAGACTACAAACATAGTGTACCGATGAGATCACTGCACTTTCTTTAGCTAGAACAGCAATCTTTTATGTGTAATTTATGAGCATTTGGGATTAAGTTAATTACTCGCATGGGTTTGTAGTGACTGAAGTATGCGGACCACTTTAAAGCTCCGACAATGAGCAAACCGCTCTCACATTTTCTCTCACCTGTGTGATAAATTACAGTTTAGCCAAATGGTGAAAGGATCATGCTATTGTTGTGACTTTCACTGAAAATAATACATTAACCGGAGCAGCTTTGTGCAGTTTGGCTGACCCAAGAAGTATGAGGCAAAATTGATGAACCAGACTGCTGACGACCCCGTGTGACCTCACTTATCACTTTTCACTCATGACCCTTGACCCATGTGTCCCTTTAAACTATTCCTTAATCACTCTCATGTTCTCACTGAGGTCAGACAAGTCTTTAAACAACACAAGATGCCACATACATTTGTCTCCTGTGTGACACACACAGAACCTAATGATGTTTGTCTTTTATGTGACCCAGAGATTGAAACTAATGGTGGCAGCTGCACTGTCGGCCCCAGGCCTATTGTAATGTACTGGTCAGGCAGCCGGTCACATTTGCATTCCTATAGATGCTCGTATCAAAGCGCCCCTGGATGACCTCACCGTTGCCAATAGCTGGGCATGGTTCTTCTCCATCAGCACCATTAGTAGGATCAAAAAAAAAGCACAGGCCTTGCGACCCTATGACTGATTAGAGGTCAGTGAGTTAAGGTCACACTCAGTTCAAGGATCTCAAGAGATGAGAAATGGTTGCATATCAGTGTCCGCAAAACACAGCCAGTCATCAGGGACTCTGATAGGCAACCTGTCCACCATAAGGATGCTTAGCTCAGGAGAGACCCCCTGGCATTCATTAGGGCATTCTAAGCAGGGACTCCGGGAATTATGGGCAAAAACACTCCGAAGAAAAGGTCAGCTGTTTAGCTAATGGCTTAATTGCCCTCAGAAGCGCACAAAGGCTCACAGCACAACGAGTTGATACAGAGAGGAACAATTTGAGTTCTTTTTATTTGGTTTATCAACATGATTAGGCATGCTCAGCTATGAGAAATTGCTCAGATTTGACATAAAGGAAAAACAAATCATCAGCAATGAGTTATTGAATTTTTAAGCAATAGTTCACGACAGGCTGTGGTTATTAGCTGTGATATAATCACAAGAAATCACGGCCTGAAGTGAGCTATTGCTTTTATAAAACGTCATCAAGTATGGAAATATGAAAGGTATAGATTTAAAATAGTTTTTTATTAATAAATAATAACACAATAAAATAGGTCCTCCGGCCTGCACATCCCAAGGCGGTTCCTAGAACAGTGGTTGCTATGGAACGTACACTAGTAGCTAGAATATTTCTTTTTTCATCACAGGCTAGCGATATATTTATTTAATTATTTGGCTCTTCATTTACATTATTGTACGTTGCCATTTATTGTGCAAAAACTGTCCAGCGTCAGTAGGATGACTTTGATAAGAGCTTGTACTAGACTTGCCTGTTTTTGTTAGGTGGAGGTGTGTTGCTTGGCGTGGTGAGGATTAGGGCTGAACAATTTTGAAAAAAAATATCTAATTGCGATTATTTTGACTGATATTGCAATTATGATATGATTTGCGATATTAGAAGTAATGATAATTTTTACATAATTATTCTCATTTTCACTGAAAAACATATTAGAATGATTATGGTGGGGATCTGTACCAAACAAAGATGTTTTCATAAGTCTGTAGAATATGATGTGTAGGCCAGGACATCTCTGCAGCACCACAATATTTAATTTAAAATGGTATGCTGACACACATTTCTCCTTTACCATATATTGCGTCTACTGCGATTTGAAAATTGCGGTAGGCAATATCGCAATGTCGATAAAATTTCAATTAATTGTTTAAACCTTTCATCAGGTCCCCGAATTTCGGTTGCCAATCCACCATTGGCCATAATCTCTCTGGTGTCAAGACCCGCATCAGATAGTTTGAGTCGTGGTGGTTAGTGTGTTTCTGCTGCGTTCCTGCTTGCTCGCATATTCTGGGAAACATTGTGGAACCTCCTTTTTACGTAGCGCTGCATGTCGTTTAGCAGGAAGCATAGAAGTTGACCTTAACTGTTTCCAGTTTGTAGCGGGTTTTGGCGGCTAATTTTGTTACTTTGTATCTGTAACCTGTTCGGTGTTGGCGGAAGTGATCCCCCCGTGAGCCTGTCCCTATGCAACCATGACAACACGTTTTTTGTCAGACGCAGAGTGATACTGAAAGTGTAAAGAAATTAGAAGTCATAGCAGTGGTATGTGGTTATCATATCACGGCTACGAGCCAATCAGATTGCTTGATTTGAGCTACCCATTTGACAATCAAAGTTAAATACTCTTGTCACATGCAACTTAATGGTCATAATGTACAGAGAGAAAGATGTAGATGTCTCACAAAACCAAAGCATATTGAGCATTTTGCTCTAAAAAAAGAAAAGTTAACCACAGAATAAGAGCCCCTTGTTTTTAAACTCTTGTAAAAAGTGTGCTTCATCAACACATTGAGTAAGATGCCAAAAACAACCGCACATTCAAAACAAAAATAAAACGGGGCGCTTGCTGTTCCCTCTCCCTCGCATCCCGTTGCACACAGCTTGCACATCAAACAGACCCATGATTTAATGGCCTCTAAATGCTGAGCGGAGCGGTGATGAGGTCAGAAGCCAAACCAAGGCTCAGGGCCTCCCACAAAGTCTGCACTTCTGCCAATGTGGAAAATTTGCATATACTGTGTGTGAGTTCATGTGTATAAGGGATAAACAAAAAGAAAAGAAACTGTGACTGTTAATGCTCTAATGTGAAATGTGCTGTAATTAGGGCTGGGCGATATGGAGAAAATCAAATATCACAATATTTTTGACCAAATACCTCGATAGATATTGCAACGATATTGCAGGGTTGACCATTGATGCTTTTACAACATATTTACACAATGAGATTTTTGATAAATAATCATCAGTAATGCGGATATAATGAACAGCTAGACCAGTCTGGGAAGTTCAGAAAATGACATCACTTTACTGTAAAGCAGCCTTTAAAACCAGGAAAAGACAACACTTATGCCATATTACGATATCCTAAATCTAGGATGATATCTAGTCTCACAATATCGATATAATATCAATATATTGTCCAGTCCTAGCCGTTATTAATGCAAACATGCTTGTGAATGTCTAGATGTGGTCACAGAGATATATGCTAATGAGACATCTGTACATTTTGCAATGAACACAAGGAGGTGGAAACTTACAGCCTGAGTCTTAAACAAAAGGGACAGGATGTATTTGATATCCACGTCACCTTTATCACTCGTTCCTGATAACATTTGACAATGAGAGGCTCATGCTAACCAATGCAAATGTCTGCATGAGTGAGTGTGCTTTGTCCACGTGTAATTATGAATGTTATAGCAGGTATGACTACCTGCCCCTTTATGTGAACCTGTGCACATTGTTCACACATCTAATTAACACAAACGGACAATTATACTGATTTAAATGCATGCGAGCAGAATAACCTAAATCAATCACCTCCCTACCACATAGCTGTCCCAAGACTGTCTTGTGACTTTGTTGCTCTCGGTCACAAGCGCAGTCTGTTCTGGCTGTAAAGGGGCAAAAACAGCGAGTCCCGTGAGAGACGTGTCAGCGTGAGTGATGTGCTCCAGCGTGGGGGTGTTGTCCCCTCCACTCTGTCTCTGACCGGCTCCCCCCCCCCGACCCACCCATCCTCCAGGCCAAGACCCTCTCCATCTCTTCACATTACTCAGTGACCTGAAACCACGGGGCCAAAATATCTAACCAGCTCCTCCGTCTTCTTAATGAATCCAATTTTTTGCCTGAGAGCACAAGGCGTGCCCATACATCCATCGCAACTCTAAATTATCTGACATTAATACAAATTAACAAGAGCCGCCGCCATCAAGACCGCGCCACCCCACAATGGCAGACACCGACAACACATCTATATCGCCGTATGAAGACAGCAACTCATTCTATACCCCAAAACATAGAGTCAATAATCTCATTTAACAACAGGCTATAACCACAACAAAAGCAGAGGGGCTGATTGGTGTCTGTGCCATTACACTATGAATTATACACAATATGTTATGAAAATATCCATATAATTGACTCTGCTCTATGGCAGCCATTAATTCCTGTCCTCCATTAAGTGGTTTAAATGATCTTGTAAGAGGCCATACATCTCCTGATGCCCTTTATGAGATCAACACCACGTCCCCCTAAGAACTTAATCGACCCTCAGTCCCATTTGTCCATGAAGTCTGATGCAGGGGAATAATTATTTCATTCCTAAAGGTTCTGAGGGTCCAACTTGTCCATTACCCCCAGTAGATCTGCAGCAGGGAGGCCACGGCTCCTCTTCGATCTATTCTCCTCTCTCATTTACGTTAAGCCAGCTTTAAATGTCAGTACAGTATTTGCATGCCAATGTGCATCGCTCTGCAGCTCATTATTTTCCGATGTTGACAGCCTAATCGCATGCAAGTTTAGTCCACTTTGCCAACACAATGCTTGCTGCAGCCAAGTCATACTGAATAGTAAGCAGAGGTTTAAATCTGCAGTATTTGTCTGCAGTGGCCTTAGGGCGCTTTCACAGGCCACAGCCCGTCTGGCTAGTCCGAATCAGAGTGAAATTGATACTTTTGGTTTGTTTTCTATTTATTCTGGTTCGGATCCACAGTGAAAAAATTAAACGGACCAAATAAAAAATGTATATGCTGAGGGGCGTGTACAAAGGAGCAAAATTTATCTTTTTCGTCTTGAGAGCTGCCAATTCTATGCAGGGAATCGCAGACTTTGATATATTGCTGTCAAAGTTTATTTTACTTTGACTCGACGCTGATCTACTGTGCGCACGAATCCCCTCTCCTCCAGTTTGTCTCGAATTACTTTATAAACGTCACTATTTTTGTTGTTATTTTATTATTATTTATTATTTAGCAGATTCTTTATGTTCTCTTCGGCCCAGATGTGAAGCAAATATCAGACTTCTGCAGAAGTCAAGGTCACTACCTCTCCCACTCATGTTGACCTGTCGTTTACCTGTGTCCATCTCAACAAATGCCCGCACAGGCAGCCTGCGTTTTGGTTCGCTTGGAAACGGTCCGAGAATTCCTCTCGCAAGCGGTCTCGGACTGGTTGTTTTGGTCCGCACTAGAGTGCGATTACTGCGTTTACAACTGCCCGAACAAACCGCAATAGAGTTCGATTAAAATGGACTAAACGTTGGCGTGTGAAAGGGCCCTTATTCACTTTCACGCAGAAAGCTCAGCAGCCTCGCGTAATCAGCTAATCAGTAATGACAGGAAACATTCCATGCTGACCGTCAAACACAACCAAGTCTACTAAATAACATTGATGTAATAAGAAGGTCAATATAAATTATATCAATTACGTGCTGAGGCTTCGATTCTCCCGCTCACACGCCTGACTTTCTTCTCCCACGATGTTTTGAGGATGAAGACTGAGCAGGGCAGAAGTCTACCTCAGCAGGTGTGATATTACCCTTTTGACAGTCTGACCTTCAGGCGAGAGCTCAGTCGGTCCGTCTCTCCAGAGAAGTTCATTATGCCCCTCATTCACTCAGACAGCAGCTCCTCCACACCTCGGCCGCGGCGAACACACAGACGTTTGCTCAAGGGTAGCAATGTTTTGGTGCTTCTCCAAGAGGTGTAGAATTCAGCAGTGTCAGCGACTTTTGGGATTGTAAATAAAACCTGTCACCATTCATCAGGGCACCAGAAGGAGAACGCAGACACTTCAAGGCATCATTATTTCGCCGTCCTCAAGCACCTTGACACGAGAGCACTGCAGTGCAGCAAAGGGGTGACATCTCCGACCCAGTGTGGGCCGAACCACCACAAAGGGTTATTAACATTTCATGTGGACTCGGTGTACTCTCAGAGTTTCAGTCGGTTACCAAACCCTTGGAGACAGAGTTGGTGGAGCTGACATCGGAGGGTTTTGAACACGTGAACGCAGTTAGTGGGCTGTCTGCCGCTTTCAGAAGTGTGGAAAAGTGACAGCAGTGTCATCCTGTAACTATACAAGTTATGCACACAACGCTGCTGTGGGTTGAGAGACTGCAGCTACCGCACCATCCAAACACACACAGTGAAACACACAGAAAAAGAAGTTAAGAGGGAAAAGTTTGGGGGAGAAGCCACCAATGGGCAGGGCAGGGTGGTGGGATGTGGGATTAATTAAAAGCTGCTGTCACTGTGGTGTGCTGGTGACACGCAGCCACACGATTACTGAGATCTCTGTGTGAGAGGAATCTGCTCCCACAACTCATTTCCTCCCCATTGAGGAGGGGGGGGGAACAAAATGGGACCGTCTGTTGTACAAAATACCACGAAAGAGAAGACTCATTTTTCATTTAAAGGAATTTGAAAATCCTAAAGGGAAGGAAAAGGGCAGGGGGGTGGGAGAAGAAGGATGAGGAGAAATTCTTTTGTTTTTGAATAAAAGTCTGCTCAATCTCTTTCAATCGAGTGGTACACTGTTCTGGTGGGAGGGGGAGGTCAGAGGATCTAAGCCACTGTAATCCTAAGCTTGCCACTGCTTAAAACCTGCTCAAGTTAACATGCCGATGTGTGTGTGTGACTATGGACACTATGGCCCTCACGCAGCTTAAACTAACATCTGGCAATGCTACCATATCTAACTTTCCACGTATTTCTTGGGATGCTTAGTAATCCCTTTGTTGCGACCACTATACTGAACACAACTATTAATCTTGTGCTGCAAAGATTAGTCAACAATTTTGAAAATGGATTAACAATTTAAGTCATTTATCAAGCAAAATGTCAAATATTCTCTGGTTACTTGGACTGTGTACTGGCAAGAATCTGGTGATACGATGCGTATCATGATACAGGGTTTACGATTCAATATATTGTGATATATTGCGATACTGTAAGCAAGGCGATGTATTGCGATTTTTAAAAACAAACTTTAGGAAAACTGTCATAAAGAACAGTCAAAAAAGTTTTCTTTTTTTTTATGCAGTCAGAACAGTGGGATCTGCATTTGCATTCATCACAGTCCCTGTAGCATCCAACATCATAGCACTAATTTGAGAGGGCACATACACGATTATCAAAATAGTTGGCGATTAATTTGATAGTTGACAATGAATCCATTAGTCGATTAATTGTTGCAGCTCTAATGTTGAGTCAACTAGTTTTTCTTGCTAGTTTTCTACAAATTATTTGAAAGAATGTAGGACTAAAGATCTAACGGTTGGACTGATTGTTAGGATTTATCCTTCTTTTTCGAGTTATTTCAATGTGTGTGTGTTTTTCTGCTGCTAACAAGCAAGCTGTTAAAAAATGTTCACGGAGGTGTAGCATTAGGGTGTTGAGCATTACAACGGGGGAACACTACAGTATTGAAAAATACACAATTTTTGTTGCGGTGCAGCACATGATCCTTTTGCAACCAGAGCTTGGTTGTTTTGATAATGTTTAAAACATGTTTTACATTCTCTTTACAGACAGATGGAGCAGCCGGCTGTAAGCGTCGGCCATATGCAGCGTAGTCAGATTGTAGCACTTATGTCTGCACTTTCTGAGGATTTTAATTGTGGATTCAGTGAGTGCATTCACAGCAAGGCTGAGAAGTAAAATAAAAATGTCTTGGGACATTTTTGAAAGACATCCCACCTGTTCTTAGTGTTGTGAGAGTGAGACATACAGCAAGCGGGTTGGAGTGCTAAAGGTTACACCCCAGCCACAGATGTCATTAACAACAACTCTTATTAAAGGTGCTAGCTATGGTGAGAGCAGGATACTGAAGACGAGGAAGACAGCAATGGAGCTTATTAATTCACACTTCACTCTCGCTGTGGAGGGCAGATAGATGTGAATACACTGTGGAAGTTTGGAAAACAGACATGCACATGTATGTGATCTCAGTTAGACATCTGTTTCATCAGAGAAAAATACTCACATTCAATTAATTATATTTTTACCCCACTTGTGAGACTCATCCCCTTACCACCCAATAAACCAAAGATTGTGCGCGCCTCACAAATTAAAGCTCTTCAGGAGTCAGATGAAAATTTAATACAACCAGAAGCTTTAAGGCTACTAATTATTCATCTCTTTTAATATGCAGACATTTCATTTAAAAAAAAACTTAGGCAGAAGAGGAAAGTTTCCAGTTTCAGAAAACACTGCTGGGAATGCTGGCAGGCCCATTCTTCATTTTCTAATTATGCCGGATTATTATTAGCAAGAGACACAACTGACGAAGAAGACATACATTGATGGAAGTAGTGCACTAATGAAATCAGGAGATGCCGGGAAACGCACGCTGAGCAGATGATGTTAATATAGAGGGATTCTACTGTGTGTGGTGCAGAGGCCAGCTATAGCACGTCGAAGGAAAATACAAGAAAAACTGAAATAATGAGAAGATATTTTTTTATAACTAGGGATAACGCTGAGCTTGAGGCAGACATATTCTGTATACATACATCTGTCTACCGCACATTCCCGGTGTTTCAGGCCAGCAGCATACGGCCAAATGTTCCCAGATTGGCGCTAATGTGACAAGGGTGATGGCTTTTGTGTGGAGTCACCAGAAGTTGTCAATGGCACCACGAGCTCGGTCATTAATCACCGCGTCGCCTGGTTGTGTGCATACATGACACGAGGGCAGGGTCGCAATGGAGGGGGGGGTTGAGCCCTGTAACATGGACCCTCGCCCCGGGAGCCCCAATGGACTTGAATGAAGAGGTCCCACACATTCACAGTTACCAGGTCACTAATCAAATTATGTTGATAGCCGGGGATAGCACGCGGGACAACAGAATTCATTTAGTATCCCTCACCTCTATTGTCTCCTCGCCGGGGCATCACCGGGGTCTGGGATAAATAAGTAACCCCCTTTTCTTCTCAATTTATTTGAATGTCTTCAAATGAATAGCGTGCCTTGTGAGAGAGGCATGAATTAAACAACAATGAGAGTAGGTGATTTGGAACTTCTGATGACGTAGTTGTCACTGCAAGAAAAACTATGCAAATCAACAGCATGAGCCAGATGGTCATGGTTTTGGGCAAATTCACTTAGTCAGGCATAAGTAATGTATCACATTAGAAATATGGCTAAAGCATTATTGGACAACACATTTAAAAAAAAAAAAAAAAAAAGGGAGTGCTGAGGTGAGATGTGTCCATCCATCACTGGAGGTGATCATTTGGTTATACGTCCCCTGAGGTGACTAAACAACCTGGCGCTATGTCAGACAGGACTGTGTGGGTGTGGGCGCTCACACGCGTGTATGTCACTCATGCATATGCCACAGCCCCAAGGGGATCCAGTGCCTTTGCTGTGCAGCATTTTAATTAATCCCGTGATGACAGAGTGGATCTGGCAGGTTATGTATGTCTTAGGGCAGGGGTGAGAGGGTAGTGAGGAGAGAGGAACATGACAGTGGGGTTAATGCCAAACCCACCAAAAGGCAGAACACAGCGAGCAGCAGGTCCACTCTTGGACAGGTGCTCCTTCTGGGGTCACCCGCCAACTCCCTAACCACACAAAGCCACCGTCTGTCACCCCAGATCTGACGCGCGTGGCCAGAAACGGAGAAAAAAACACACATGGCCTCAGTTGACTCTGGTAAACGTTATGAATTTTTAATCACTACAATAAAACCAAACATTTACTTACGTTTGAGCCTCCTCTATTACAGGGGTAAAAACGTACCAGTTGGCGGTTTGCTCAGATTGCTTGCTCATTTCCCTGACTCCTGGTCTTGTCCTGAGGTGCAGTTAATTTGAGCAGCTTTAATGTGTATTTGACAGAGCGTAGAAGATGTATATCACCGTGGGTTTCTTTGCTTTGTGGAGATTTGTCATTTCAATGACCGTTTGAGCTCACATTTCACACCAAGTGTGATTTGAATATAAAGTGTGCCATGCATTTACATCATCTATAAAGAAATCCTTGAGAAATGCAAATCCTCTCTGAGGGTGATTAATTGAAACCTTTAATTTGGCGGCCATTGTTTCACGCCCCGTGTGCAGACCTGGGTGGGTGGCTGCACACGCGTTGGCGGTGAAACTCAATGTGGGCCGGCTCGTCCATGCTTAATCATGTCCAGCTAGAATGCTAAACACTGTGAAGGTGAACAGTGCGACCATGTCCCGAAGGGGAAATTGTATTTCAGAGTCAAAATGAGAATCGCTTTAATCGATAAGTGCAATAAATGCAGAAGAATTTGTCATGGTGACAAATTTCTCTCGGCATGGAGAAATGAGAAATCGAAAAGTTTCACAGTACTCACAGACACTCTCAGTGTAAGGTCAACAGGCAGAACAAGACCTATGGCCAATAATATGTACTATTTTCTTATGCCTTCTCTGCCCGTCAGTAGCATTATTACAATTGAGTGCATGAATGCCTTCGCTATTTCTTCTCTTCAGCACATTGGGTACTCAAATGAACGACATCTGCCCCTCCAGCCCCCAAGGCTGCCGTCTGTCCGTCTCTCAGCCGCAGATTGAAATATACACGGGTCATGTGTAATAAGGCCAGCGATTAGAACAGAAAAATACATCAATATTACGGGGCACAAGGCAACATTGCTAGAGACTGCCAATCAGCAGAACAAATGGCTGAAGTATTGACTGGATACTCAACCAAGACAATGGGCCTTATTGGATGCCTGTCATTTAAGAGACAGCAATTAGCAGGTTTTTATGGCAGATCGCAGAGGCGGCTGAAAAGGAGCAAAGGTTCTTCACTTAGCTGTTGTGAAATGAGAGAGACGCAGAGGAATGTCTGCGGTCTTTTGTTGAGGCTCAAGTGCTTGAGTTTACAATACAGTCGGAGTGCTTCTTTCATACTACCAGCACACGATCACGGCGGTACTTAAAGCAACGGAAGAATAGAGAAAGGGATGGACAGAGAGAAGAAAAAAAATAATCAGACCATCAACCACACAAAAAGACAGTGTAAAACCAAAGAGGTTACGCTAACTGTGCGTAAGTGGCAAGACAGCCGGGTTAAAAGACCTGAGGAAAACCAGTATTGGAATTTAAATTGTGATTATTATTTCTTATAAATTAAACTCCAGGCCTATATTGGTGGTTCACATAGAATTAATTATGATTAGTTTTTATCATTGACATAGAAAAAGTCCCATAATACGATTGACTCAAAAGGAACCCTCAACAACAAGTAACTCAGTCTGCTAATAAGTAATAACTAACTAATTGTACCAGGCTTTTGAAAGAGGTTTTGAAAAGGTTACCAACGTTGTTATTAGGACATTACATTACTGGTCTACTTGATATTTCTAACAGCTACACAGTTGTCCACTTATGATAATAATGACAAAATGCTGGTAAGTCACATCTACATAGCAAGCTGCTGGCTGGTCCATCTGTTAATGACGTGATGCAAACAGCTAAGTCATAAAGACTCACCACTTTGTTAGTCATGTCGAACATCAAGACACAATCCCTCTGTCTATCTTTTCGAATCAAAATGATACAGAGTAGTGTTTGTCTAGCCGAGTGTAAATAGTACAGAAACAGACAAACAGCGCACTAAGAAAGAAAGGAAAACAACAACAATTGAGAGAAGAAGATCAGAGTATTATAATCGAGACAGTTTAGTTTTACAACCGTGCACAGCCTCCCCTCCTGACTCTGCCCGTCAAGGACAGAGATTATGCACAACCTACCGAGGGTTGCTTGTGTATTTTGCGTGGGTGTGTTTGTGTGCAAACCCACAAGTGAGCACACACACTCAGCTAGGGTGAGAGGGTGACAAAATATGTTAACGGAGGGAGAATAGACATGGAGGCCGCCACACACAGGAAGGGAAGGAACACTATGGATGCTATTACAAACATAGGCCCCAGTGAGGCTGCAATATAGCATCAATATAAACCTGTGAAAACACACGTGGTAAAGTGTGATACATCAAATCAGGGGATAATGGAAACAAGACCACATGTCCCTAGTGATGGTCATTCTGGGCTTCACCCTCCAGGCATGCACACTTCTAAATGTGAAGCTGGCAATATATTAAACTCTAGGGGTTTATCTTACCACTAGGAGGTCTCCTAAATGGCAAGCTCCTGGCTAAGACTTTCCTCTTTTATCCCTCTATTATTCCTCTATGTTCTGACCTATTCAAGAAGCTGCTGAGATCAACTTTTACTAGAAAATGAAGAGAACTCCAAGCTAAGAGAAATGGTTGACCTTTTTTTCTATGGATGACATTGTGCTTCATGAATGGACTTACTCATTATACCCTCAGTGACTCGATTCATAATTCATCATAATAATCCGAGCATAATGAAACATATAATTACTGCTGCCGTATGCACTATTAAGGTGATATTGTGTTATTTGAACACATGTGATGTCTACAACACCAAGTAGTTCAGACAACGATGAAGCTAGGTCTTTTGTGGAGGAAAATACTCTTGCATCTCAAAGCAATACACGTGAACATACCAAAGTTTTATATTATTAAATCTTTAAAAAATATATTGACCTTGAGGCCGACTGTTATTGTTGACAGGAGTGCAGACATCAGGATTTCAGGAATTAAGACCTCAGTTCTATTAAAAATTAAATGGTTGTCTGTCTGTTTTTATGAATACCGCTTGTGCAAAATCTGCAGTCCAATCATAAAAGATATATTTACAAAAGCTGGAGCAAGGTCTCGTTGTGCAAATCATGGATAATGGGAAGCACAGATTATATTCACTGAAAGTTTATTCATATTACAAAATTAAGGTCAGGTAAAGTGCGGCCTATTCTCTAAAATACTGTAGACTCTATTTGGAACTGGAGAAGGAATCAAAAAGAAAACTGTCAACCCACAGAAACTATATATTCAAAACTGAAACTCCCAAAAGCCATTTTGTTTGTGGACATTTTCTTGATAAAATTGCTAGTGAGGTTTGTGTTGAGGAGCGGTCCTAAATGTTTGAGGTGCCTTGCTGTATGAGCAGACACTCCGTAAAGTGTGTTGCTCCGGTATTTATTGTGAACACACAAGAGTGCAGTATCGTATATGTGTGACTAAGTGTGTCTTTTTTTTATTTAATTGTTAAAGTGGGTTAATATTAGCGTAGTATTCCAAGGCTGTGCTGCTAATGTAAAATAAAAACAGGCTGCTGCAGTGTGTACTGCACTTTGGTTCGATGCAAATGCATCATGTAAATTCATCACATAAATTCGTGCCAAGGAGTCATTTCAAAGTTATTCAATGCAAGCAGAAGATTGAATTCTGTAAATGACTTTTTTTTTCGTCCATATGTTCACTGTTGGCAGTAATTCTATAAATAGGTTAAAAGTAACTACATTTCATGTATTATTCTACATGTGCATTATGCTTCTTACAATATTATGAATTGCTTCGTGAAGTGTTGCATTAATAGTGCATCATTTTTAAGTACTACGGTTATTGTAATGCTGGATCAGCCCAAATCTTTAATTTATACTCTTTTTAAAATAGCATGAAAAATTTAATCTGACTTCATTTCATAAACTGTAGCACCAGGCATCAGTGAAGTAACATTTGGGAGTGTGATTAGTATAACACTGATAACGTATTATTGATATTAAGGTTCATTAAACAAACTACTTTTGTGTTTTGCAGCACCCAACCACAAGTATCTGGAAATATGACATTAGCAATCTGACATTTAAGACAGCAACCAAACAGAAAAATAATGACGGAGTAACAAGTAGCTGTGTGAAAATCAATGTAAGTTATTAAATATGAGGCAATCAGTACTCAGCCCAGGCTACATTCTCGGGTGATGTTTTACACAAATTTCATTATCCGTTATTTATATTCTTATTAATTATGTGCCCTGTGATTTTGATGGAATTCAAAGAATGAAAGTGAGACTGTGTCCAAATGAAGGTGCTAATGCTCTGATTGTGTTAAGATAATGTACCTGATGAGGCCATTTCACAGTCTGGCTTCATTTTAGCCGACAAGCTTCATTAGTCTCAGCCTCCAAAATGGCACTCAAAACTGCATGGCCAAATGGTTATCAAGTGCTAAGAGCCATGCCGGGACCTGTACCACACACCATAAACCTCGGATATTAATTAACATCAGTTGTTCGCGGATTTTATTGGGTGATGCCTTTTTAATTGACACTTATACGACCGAGGAATTCAGAAGGTACACTTCGTTGTAGGAGGGCAAAAAAGACAAATTAAAGTCAATTAGTTTGAGGCGGACTGAAGGAGGAGATGGCCGTGCAGATGAGCGAGGAACAGCCAGGCCACGCGAGCTCAGGCTCAGACGGAAATCCAGACTACGGGGAGACCCAGTGTCTGCCAATGTGAGATAAGGGCATCGCGGAGACTATGGCGCACTGCCCTGTACTGTTGCTTTAGAAAATGGAGTGGAGAGAAACGGCCGAGGTCAGGCCTGCAGCAGGATCAGTTTTAAGAGAGCTCTATTACCGAAGAGGCCCTCTGATATGTGTAGAACAAGCAACTTTTGTTCTTTATTTACATTCTTGCTGGATTGGCTGGGAGGAATTATGGAGTCTATTTTGGTTTGCAAAGGGGTTGATGAGGAGGTGGGCCAAGATGCAAGTGAAACCCCAGAAGCCTTGAGCCCCAGAAGCCATAGTTTGTGAGTGTGTTCTCCTGAAAGAGGCAAGAAGTCCCTGCCAACATGGAAAGCCGGGGTGAGAGTGTGCTTGGCCTCAGCAAGAGCACAAAGGCCAGCTGGAGAGGGGAGGAAAAAAGGACCCAGAGCAAAGCTTTACAGGTGTTCCCTCTAACACTGTGGCTTCTTTTATGAATAACATTTAAGTGTGTGGGAAGAGCATGCACGCAATTTTAGCTGTTCTAACAAACACAAAGAAAGAAGAGACTGTGCCAATCTCTCAGGATGAAATCTTTTGGCATAAAAACTTTCTTAAAAGGGCTCCCTTAATCATCTCTTCAACTAAAGAGTGTACTGCTTGTCTGAAAGTATTATTATCACGTCAGTGTAGGGTACAATATCTACAGCAGTGAAGGCAAAGTGCAATGTCAGTGGCTATGCACATCAAACTCTCCCCGACAAAGAAACTAAGCTCAGGGCTATAAGTTGCCAAAATGAAGATTTCAAAAAAAAATTAAATGGATAAAATCCAAAAGAGGCTTTGGCAGTAAGATGTGAAACAGGACAAAATTTGTAAAATGCCAATAAAGGACTAATCTATCATCAGGGGATTATGGGAATGGGCAATAATGTCTTGTACTGACATCTGTTAAATTGAAATATTTGGACCTGCTGGCAAATGAACAGTAAAAGACAACATTGGTTCCTGCTTCTATCAGGAGAATATCACAGAAACTTCATATTTTATGTCACAAGTTAATATCTCAAATGTCTTGGATTTTTTTCAACATTTCTGATTCATTTTCCCGCATTGCCTCTTAGAAATTTGTACTGTTTGGGTTGGTTTTTATTTCTAAGTCAGGTCCCAGCCACTACTAACAGACTATGGTAGGATTTAAGAGGAAAGGTTTCTTTACAGTTACCTTGCACGGCAGCTGGATTCTCGCGATGTCACAAGATCACACAAGAATAGTGGGATCACATTTCACACAACAATCCAACTTATGTGGATTCAAGTAATGCATTTGTGTCCGGCAAGTCAGTTCACGGACCAATCAGCGTCCCTTGAGGCGCTCATGGCAGCTACGGGCGTAGTTTAGGTGTGTGAGATGACACGGAGAGGCGGCTGTTTGTTCTAAACAACAATGGCGGCTCCTGAAGAGTTTAGCGTAGATGCTGCAATAGCATCAATTATATCAGAACTGGAGACTATTTCTTCATTGAAAGAAGATCAAAAAAAAAAAACGGCACTGAAGGCTTTTCCCAATGTTGCCACTCTTCTCCCGACTGGCTTCGGCAAGAGTTTGATTGACAGATGGTTCATCCAATCACCTGCCAAGTATTTTTTGAAAGTACCTGCCCTTTTCCAAACAGTTTCCAATGACGGCTTCTCAGACGGCTCTGTGTAACCCTCTGGAGGGTCAGGTTAGCTCTACAGTCCCTGAGCACCAAATTCACGAGTATTTTGTCGCCTACATCTTTCAATGAAATTTATAAAAGATATTAAATATTCAGTGAGTTATACTTTAGCAGAGGTGCAACATGTGAATAGCAAAATTGTATTGTCATTCTAATATAGTGCATGAACTTGATAATTCTGGAATTTAATACTGATGTACATACAGTATATTACAACACTGAGGCACGAGTTAATGTTTTTAATGTCTAGTCATAATACTATAATACTATCTTATGTATATAAACCATTGTATGTCAAGTTAAATTAATGAAATATGCAAAAATCTTTGACAAGCTGAACTAAAATCCTCCGTTATGCCTGTGGCACCTGGCCTTAATCTATCACCATCCTAATGAAAACTACACCCGAGTGGCTCTATATTGTTTGAAATGAGGGATGAAAATTCAATACTTTGTCTGTGTTCAGCTTTATCTCCAAGTCAGGGACAATTAAAATCAATCGCCTTGACTTCAGACTGTGTGGTGGTGTCAAATGAGCAAAGTCTTGACACTGAGCATTCATTAAAAACAGTGACTGTAACAACTTAATAAGCAATACAGAGTGAATGCAGTGGAAGGGGAATAGGTTGACGTATGAACCATGAGAGACTTTTTTCGGAAACATGGTAATTGAAGGACCTATCTTGCCATCAGGAAAACATTAAAAAAAAATCCTAGCACTAAAACAGTCTTGTTTCCCTTTCTTAGTCGCTAAATGATTCTCTCCAGGTGACAGCGAAGAAGCATTATTCACAAGGCCACCATTCATATGCAGCTCCAAATCTAATGATCCCCTGGGTCTTACCAATAATTGGAATGATTTGTTTTTGTTTCCTCCAAGAGCCTTTTACCCTTTACAATCTCACATTAGCAGCGCAAGTATTAGAAGGAGACAACAACGAGGGAGCGGCGGTGTTACCACAGTTAGCCTCATATGGCATTTTGTCGTGACAGGCACGGCGTTTTCATATCTACAAGGACCATTAGGTAATTCGTTTATGATGCTGGTATTATTCACAAGCTTTGGTAATAACAACCCCCTTCATAGTTCTGAATAACTATTTGTTATATGCTATAATGTGCATAATGGACTCATGGAAATGAGAGTGTGTCAAATCATTCTTGCATCATGCGGTGAATGCGAGTATTGATGTGTACGAGAGCATGTCAACAGCAGGCGACAGCTGTTCGGGTTTATACAGTCTCAGACGGTCACAGGTTTCTGACACATTGCATGTGTGATATCGTCTCTGTGCACAGCTGTGCTTTGAGCTATATGCTAATGTCAGCATGCAAACCTGGTCACAACGGTGCTGATGTTTAGCAGGTATAATGTTTACCATGTCCACCCTCTTACTAGCGTGTTAGCATGTTAATATTTGCGAATTTGCACTTAACACAAAGTACAGTAATGTGAAAATAGTAGGGCTGTCAATCAATTCAAATATTTTATCGCGATTAATCGCACGTTTTTTATCTGTTTAAATGTATCTTAAAGGGAGATTTGTCAAGTATTTAATACTCTTATCAACATGGGAGTGGGCAAATATGCTTGCTTAATACAAATGTATGTATATATTTATTACTAGAAATCAATTAACAACACAAAACAATGACAAATATTGTCTAGAAACCCTCACAGGTACTGCATTTAGCATAAAAAATATGCTCAAATCATAACATGGCAAACTGAAGCCCAACAGGCAACAACAGCTGTCGGTGTGTCAGTGTGCTGACTTGACTACGACTTGCCCCAAACTGCATGTGATTATAATAAAGTGGGCATGTGGGCAAGTCATATTATTAATATTAAGATGATAGTGAGTGGACATAGTGGTATGTTTTGAAACTGTATGGTGTTTTGATGCCGAACAAGGGTCCAACCAGAAGAGAGGCCCTGAGGATCAGGACCCACAGCACAATGAAAGGAAAGACACTCCTGCTCAGCTCTATACAGCCATTAACCTTCCTCCAGCAGGGAGGGCTGCATGCTTTCTTCTTTCACACACTTCATTAACAAGCTCCCTTTCATAGACTAATTGCTGTTTCAAATTCGCTCTTTGTTAATCAGTCGCAGGTTTAACCCCACAAAGAGCTTCTATTGTGTTTACGTTTTGATAATATTGCCCCATGTAAATGAATTAGCACAAAAACACACTGTCCAAGGCAGGCACTTACAAAAAATGTATTGGCAAACAATTGAGTGTGGATGCAAACGCATTTGTGCTTTTTCAGTCTAAAATAAAAGCCAGTGTCTCGCCTTGGATTTCTCTTCTGTTGGTGTTCCTAATTAACTCCTGTTTTCAGGAGGGATTTAAAATAGGCCAATGAAGAGACACGCTACAGGGAGGGTTATAACGGCCTCCTCATCCAGTAAATTAACCATGGCTGCCTTTTACACCCAAAATGTAACAGGTTTCTAATCAATTTCTGGCACTACAATGCTATTCACAGGCTCAGGAAAGACGCTCAATGGGAATTATGCCTTGATAACAAAGTGGTTGAACACTTATCTCTCCAAACCGCAAGACACTTTTCTTAGAAACTGTCAGGATCCACGACCCCTGGCTCGGCCCCTGTAGTCAAATGACCTGAGGGTCAAACCACAGCTGGCGTGCAGCCTGTGACACGCGGATGTAACAAAGGGAGCAGCAACAATGTACAGTGTGTCCCATCGACGCCCACTGTCAGTGAACCCAACTCGGTGAAGACCTACTTATCTACAGTCATTCATATCGATGGGGGTCTCTTCCAACAGCAGCACCCCTCCTCCTCGAACCCCCTTCATCTCTCTCTGCAGTGTCCATTTGCACCTGTCATGCAAACAAACTTACATGCTACATGTCACACTTGGGTGTTCCTCAGAGGTGCTGACTGCAGCCTTGCCCGCCCACTACGTGCAGATTTAGGGGGACGGCATCCTTGAAAATGCCGGCTTTGACATTGAGGGTGCACGCATTATACAGATTCAGCAACAGGGATTTCACTTCCTCCCTCCTCTAATCACTAAGGTGTAATTAAACAAGACAATTAATCTCCAATCCAGAGAATCTCCCATCTTGCAATAATCAAGGGTCAAAGAAGCATATAACAGCCATAGCTATGAACTTGTTTATCTCTACTGCAGTATGTTCAATGTCATTACTCTTCATAGGGTTTTGGTTCAGATGTACATAAATTAAGTATAGATGTTTGACTGATGTCCTGAAGATGAAAGAGAAGCTTGTTATTGCTACTTCCCCCCCACATATAACCATGAAATGACACTCTGCTGAAATCACATGGGGATATCTGCTCAACCCTGTCAAACACAGTGGTAGAAATTACAAAATTAAACACGATCCTGCTATTCAAGAGTCTAAATGTGTCTCATTTTGATGAGATGGGAAGGGAATATGAGCCATTTCTACCACTGCTTAATTGGCAGTGTTTGACTAGCGCCGCTGACACCAGGGGAGAACAGTCAGTGCTGAGACACATGAGTAGGACTGTCAAGGAGACAGGGTGAGTCTGTCATGGACATGAGTTACTCATCTTTTTGTCTCGCACACAAATGCTAATAAAATAAAAAAAGAGCAACTAGAAAATGCCATAGACCAGGCTTCTCTTAAGACTTCACAACAAATTGTAAAGCAGTTCAGGCATATTATGGTCATGTTGAATTCAGTGAGACGGGTCTACAGAGTTTAAGGTCATAGATTAACAACTTAATCTTCGGGTTACAGTGTGAATGTCCTATACATCTGTGTAAAATTATTATTTTGATAATTTTTTTTTTTTTTTTGCTCCAAAGTCTCCCAACAGTTGCAAATAATCAAAATGTATATTAAGCTACACTGATCATCTGCCAATATTGCTCCAACAGAGTATCCCTAAAAATGACTTTAACAGCAATTTAAAAAAAGCAAGAGTTCATATAAAAATGAAACAAATACACAAAATGGTACTTTTCTTAAACTGCAGCAAAGGAATCAGGACCAAAACTGTGGTCAGCTTTACAAAACCTTCCTGGGGAAAACTCTCTAAAGTGCTTTTTGTTTCTAAATCTAATCTACAGAAAAGGGTTGGAAAGAATAATTATTAATTAAAATAATTAAGTAACACTTCAAACAAGTGCAATATAATATACATAAATTCAACATCAAGAAATACGTACAATCAAAAACAGCTGACTGCAGCCTCAATTCTTCTACAATTAGAGCTGCAACAATAAGTCATTTAATTAAAACTTAGGTAACATTGAAAAAAACAGCAAGGGTACGCTAGGTTTTATAAATGATCCAACTGAAAAACCCAGCCCAGTGTTGCCAACTCTTTTCCAATTAAAGTAGCTAGCAGAACCAGCTCCAAAGGTCCTAAATCTAGCGAGAAAGTCGCCAAGTCGGCAACACTGACGGTCCGTCCCTTCAGGCCTCCCTCCAAAGCCACTCCCCCAAAATTATCATAATGAACGTAAACGATGAACATGGCTATTGGTAGTACTCACAGCTGTCAAGCTAGCAGCTTGAGGAAAGACTCCGGTAACGCTCAATCAGTGCACGGGCAGAGTAGCCCGTCCAATCACTTCATTCGGCCTGAAAGGGCTTATTACAGTCCTGCGACAGCCAGTGATGACATTTGATTTATTGATTGCTGTCCGGATATAAAATGAATTTCAACAAATAAAACAAAATGTCTAAAATACATTACCCACCCTATCTTTAATTAGTTGAACAACAGAAAATGCATTGTTGTTGTTATTATTATTTTTATTATGAATATCAATTAATTGTTAAGTCTTTTCAAGGAAAAAACACCAAATATTTGATGTTTCTCCAATGTGAAGATTTGCTGCTCTCCCTTATCTCACATTATGGAGAAATAAATTGCACAGGAGTGGAAAAATGTAGAAATACACAAAAAAGCTCCAAATATGAATATTGCTTAGAAACAATAGTAATATCTTCAGCTGTGAAAAAACAAACATCTATTGACTCCCTACTCAATATCAATAAAGACAATATTACTAACACACATGAAAACAAACATTGCAGCTGCTATATAAACCAAGCTAAGTTTGTACAAGATGAGATCTTGGTAGTGGTTGAATCTATTTTAAGAGAACCATAATTAATCTGACCAGTGAGTATGAAAACTAAACCTATCAACAACAACAACAGAGCTTTAAAAATTAAGCATTTTGATTACGTTGTATAGTTTTTTAAAGTGGCATCTTTACTTCCAACAAGCAAGATAATGTTGTTAGAGGAAATGAATATAGAGTGTGCATGTGCGTGTGTGCATCATGTGTGTGTGTGCATGTGCGTGTGTGTGTGTGTGTGTGTAAAAGCACCAGTGAGAGCGAGATTGAAGAGAGATAGGTTTAAAGGACTGCGTACAGTAAGTTGAGAAGCGTGCAGCCAGACAAACATTTCCCAATTACCTTCCTTGCAGGTTTTCATTAAGTACTTCCACATAAGAGTCTGACTGGCTGCTCTTTGTCTCCACAGCCGTCTGGAGCTAATCAAATTCACAGGCCGTCTCAGAAGCCATCTCAGCCTCCCATTATCATTAATCTGGATGGCCATCTCATCGGCACCGTGGTTAACGAACAATGTTAGGGCTAGAAATTCAATTTTCTACAGTTAGCAATTGAATTGGTGATCAATTGTAGCATCTCAGAGATGAAGGATTGTCAAAGCGGGGTCCTCCATTGTTCTATTATCGGAACGCTCAGATGAGCTCCTGAATCCCATTAATAAAGCGCCAGTGCAGCAGCTGTGCATCACGCACCAGCCAACACTGAGGCTGAACCTGTGTGTGTTATTTCTACTGCTGGAGGAAAGGAAACCAAAACTACTTTTAGTAGATGAAATATTGCATATTGTAGTGCTGCCTACAGTATGTAGTCACCAACGGAGGAGGACTACACTACAAGAATTAATTGATTATGTGGGGAATAAGTGATGTAAAAATATGAACTCTCACGCTGTGGGAGTGAAGAAGGGAAACGATTTATGTTTATTTTGGTGATGAGAGTTATTATCAGTGTAAGAAGGTAACATGACACAAAGCAGAACGTGTAATTGCATTGAGAATTGATTGGAATAATGAGAGGCATTACTGTTACAAGTTGGGTTTCACATTACAGTTACAGACCAACTAACATAATATCAAGGCCCCATTACTTGTTCTATAGATTCAAATTTGAAACATTTCTCATGTTATTCTGCATTCCTTTCACCTTATTCCCGTTTACACATGTACAAACAACAGAGAGAGCACAGAGGATGCATACAAGACATGAGAGACAATGAGATGAAAAAGGACAAGAAATGGCAGAGACAAGAGGGATAACAATTGAAGGGTGCAGGTATGTGACATTATTTTGAATTTGCCATGAGCAGGAACAACAGCAGCATATTAGGAGTTCTAGGGTGTAGCAGAAAGTAAAGAAACAAGCACTTTTCCCAAGGAGAAATTGTTAATGTGATTCAATTTATTACAGTTAAAGAGCAGTAATACATTATACATGTGATGTTTTACTTTAATGACCTTGGCAGTGTTGTTCATCATGAAATTATACAAAAGTATGAAAAAGTACCGCATTTAAAAAAATGCGATGCTCTGAGTTGTGAGTCTGACAACATCCAGTAAGTGGGTCTGGTCTTGTGAGCAGAGGGAATAGAATAGATGTTTTGTGTTAGGGGAGCACCAACCCTTTTCTCAATGCTGCATAAGCTACACTGTCTGACTGCAGTGGGGTCTATTGAGACAAAGTGCCTGCCAGAGGAGCATAAGACTAATAGCATGCTGCCATTTCTGCTTATATTGTTACACTTGCCCCAAAGGATAGCTGTACTGCTAGGAAATTACACCACAAGATGTGCCGTTGCAACATTTTGGCACAGCGTGCAGCACAAACTGGCAACAGCAACAAGTAGTGCACCCGCGTGATGCACCGTGTGCTTGAAGATTATAAAATTCCTCAATGCGTCACTGGGATTGTTTCGTTTTTCCATTAACAAAAACCTGCCATGAGAATAATTCACACGCACACTGTGAGTGTTGTCACCCTCGCAAGGAAACAACACATTTGAGCACGAAGATATTAATTCCCCTAGTTTTGAAAAATGACAATTAACACCGAATATGTAAGACAGATAAACAAGATTTCGCAGACAACTTGATTTCACCGTGACAGACCGAAGAGAGGACATGAACGCAGAGCCATGAAATCCAACAACACAATGTTCCTAACACTAGTTTCCCTATACTACCCAGTGACCCCCCACACCCTCAGCCCTGCTTTCCATTCAGCCCTTCAACTGTCCCACAGAGGAGGGGGAGGGTAGATATGAAAGCGCTTATTTGTTGGCCTTTGTGCAGCGCACTGCTCTGTCTGTGCGCGTGCTGGAGTTGCTCACCAGCTCACCCGCATACTTGCGGTTGTTAGCACCCGTATCTTAGTAACAGCACAAGGCGAGCAACATTTGCGGAGGGTCTTACTGTAGATATAATTGTGGGCGACAGATTCAAAGAACAGAGCCTGCTGCCTATCTCAGAGAAAACAAAATTGTTTACAAAATGTAACAGAGAGGATGTGAAAAGGTGAGATTTTGCCATTCCTGCGTAGGGTGTGTTTAAGGTTCAGGTTAGAACGAAAAACAATGGTGCTATACAAAAAGGTGTACTTTCCTGCTTTATTTCTAGACGCGTGTGCTACATGAAGGGAGAATGGTTGCACCACCTGGGTATCCGTTTGCGTCACCGTTCCCTTTATTGTACACGCTCGGTGACTGTCTTGTTCAGTTCCACCCATTTCCTGGGCTTTTGTTTGGGTAGAGTTTGTCACAGAAGATATAAAAAGGTATAAATAAATATGAAAAGCAGATGTGGCTGCCAACAAAATGGCATCCTTTACTCCTGCGACTTCTTTTGTTTTTTTTAAAAGGTCCAGACAACTAAATACAACACAGAAATACAACACATGTAATTACAATCAGAGGAGAAGACAGGATGTCCAGTTCTGAACATCAAACACTCCTTTGTCCTCAATACACGACATGGATTTTAGAGCTGCAACGATTAAACGATTAGTTCTCAACTATTAAATTAATCGCTATCTATTTTGATAATCGATTAATCAGTTAGAGTAATTTTTTTTTTAAAAAGTCAAAATTCTCTGATTCCATCTTCTAAAATGTGAATATTTTCTGGTTTCTTTACTCCTCTGTGACAGTAAACTGAATATCTTTGAGTTGTGGGGAAAAAAAAGACATTTGAGGACGTCATCTTGGTCTTTGGGAAACACTGATTGACATTTTTCACCATTTTATAGACCAAACAACTAATCGATTAATTGAGAAAACAATTGACAGATTAATCGTCAATGAAAATAATCGTTAAGTGTCAGCCCTAATGGATTCCACACTCTTTTTCTAATTAAAAAGGGAATCAAATGCTATAGTTACTGTATTTAAGAAAAATATATATTTCAATTCAGGTTGCATAAAAATATGAAAAATGATCCATCTAAAATATATCTTACCATATCATTTTCACTGGAAGACAGGACTAATATTGACTATGAGGCCAAACCAGATTTGATTTCATGCAGAATCTGAATAGGTGTCATAGTTGAGGAGTTGGACACAGTGAAGAAGAGAAGAGGGAAGCAGATGTCATTAGGGTACGAGGGGGATGTGGGCAGAGCCAGCAACTACACAGGACAGTGGCGTCCCTTCTCCTACTCTGTTGGACATAGACTAAGACCCCCTTCGAGGACACTGTGAACTGATCCTGATTATCCCAGTGGGCCTAATCCTCAGAGGCCGGCACTGCCCGGCCGTTTCCCCCCCAAAAAAGACTCACTTCAGTGGACAGGGAATCCCAGACACTGTGCCCCTAAACTGTGAAAACTCTCCTCACAATGGGGACTGAGGAGAGAAAGAGACCCCAAATCCACCCGCTTCCCTCCTCCCCCCCCCCCACCTACACTCCCCATCGTCACACTTGGGAAAGCAAAGGAGCGCAGCCTCATCCTAGGAATCCTGCTCAATATCCTGGGATTAGCTGCGGCCCCTCTCAGCGCCCCTTCTCTCCCTCCTGCTAAGGCTAATTCAGACTCAACTCGTCTGGCCGGACCCATTGTAAAAGCCCCAGCACACAAGAGAAACAATCAAATATACTAAACTTTAATCTCTTATGAGCTCATATCTCGGTCTCCCCTGCCTGCACTCAAATCCCATTGAGGGACAGAGCCTGGGAGTTTGTTAAACACAACAGGCCACATCCAGGTAGACACCCGCAGTCAGATATCAGGAAGCACACAGAGCCTGATGCAGCATAATTATTCAGGGGAATCAATGAGCGAGTCCAAGCTCAAATGTGTCCTTCCAAGTTGCATTGCCAAGCAATTTGAAATGTAACTAAATAAAATATCCTATAGCCAGTGGCTATATCAATATAGATTTTTTTTTTCCACATATGAGACTCGTGCACACTTCAATAGACAGGATTTTTTTCTTGCACGGTCACAATCCATATTTAGCAATTAACAGTGAAAATAATACACATTCAGCTGTGGCGGTATGTGTGTTCGTAGGGAGGCTTGGGCAGAAAAAATGTCCCTTTAGTGAAACATGCAATTGCGTCCTCAATGGAGGCTTTGATGAGTGCTTTGAAGCATCTGTGGAAGCCATGGGATGTGGGTCCAGCTGTAAAAATACGAGTGCGCCTGCCTGGGACTGCCACCCATGCAGCGAGCATTGTGTGTTTGTGTGTCTGTGAGTTAGTCAAAGACTGATCCCGTTGCTACCATCTCCATATCCTGTCACTACCCCCCCCCTTTTCTCTGCTGCTGCATACAGATATGCATTCACTCTGTGAGGTCCAACACCAAGGGCCACAAACATCACCCGTGTGCTCATCTGGATACTCGGGCAGCGCTTCCCACGGACGCTCCGCTCCGTCACAAATACAATGTATGCACGTTTATTTGGAGATCACATCTTCGCTCATTGTAAAGGGAGCTCAGCGCTGCCGGAAATCCAAAGAGATGAAAAAAAATTGATAGCTCCTTAGTGGAAATCGCATTACCCTTTATGCTCTATCAAATTTTATTTTGCCTCAAAGGATGCCTCTTCGCCTCTTGGAAAGGCTTCCTTTTGAAATTATATTAGACACATGCGGTCGAGGTGAGAGCATCACAACAACAACCAAGTGCAAGGCTGACAGAAAAGCTGTCAGTTTGATGATGGTCATCCCCTGCCCATTAAAATCATATCAAAACACGTTTTTACTGTAAGGATCCATCGAGATTAAGTTGTGTTATTGGTTTAGCTGTCAGATCAGCTTCGCAGTGTGTGCAGCTCTAACTTCCTTAACACTGTAGTTAAGGGAATCAGTGTATGAGGTTGCTTTTGGTAGTGACCTGGTCTTCTTTGTTCCATAAAGGCCAGTCGACTTTAGCCACTGTGAGGCATACACAAAGCAGCCCAACTGGTGCTTTCCCAGGCAAGTGGCCAGCAGACATTCTCAGTCTAATGCGGCACCTGTGAAAACTGTTTACTCATATTGGCTTACATCCTGTTTTGCTGTTTGCTTGCCAGACTCCTTCCTGTTATGGTGAGCATTGCAACGTGGTCATGGATTGACTTCAGATACAAAAAAACGTATAAATGCAAGTTCACGCACAATCTGCTACCCCATAATATAAATCTGTAGAGGTGGGAAATTAAGGAGGAAAGGAAAAAGACAGCTTAGTGGAATGAGAGAAGCAGAGGTCTCTGAAACTCAGAGAGAGTGGATTTTTGTACAGTGGCACGTATGCAAATCTGGCCATTGGGAATACGCTCTGGCTCTCCCGCGCCCTATTCTGATGATGCAGTTCGAGGCAGTGGAGGAGGAAATTGAGTTTAGTCAGATAGAGAAGCTGAGTTAACATGTGGCCTGAAGGAAAAGAGGAAGGAGTCACCTGGGTCCCGTGGGTAGGGAGGCAAAGTCCTCAAGAACCCCGGTTAAGGCATATGGCCCCTAGGAGACCAGGGGTGTGGAGCTCAGTGGATTGGACCATAATGACATTCAAATGTATAGTCCACTGGGTTGGAGGTGGTAGGAGAAATGTAGGATTTAAAGCATGAAGTATTGAAACTCTGGGGGTCAAACCATTTCAAATGAGCGATTCTATTTTTCCTGATCGCCAACACCACCTTTCTAACGACGGCCCAAACCGGACATTTCCTACTTTTACCCTCCCTGATGGATGGCTATCCTTGGAGGCATTTATCTGCTGAGCCTTACTTTAATAGCTGCTAAAGGCAGACTCTGACCTGAATCTGTGGACTTTGTGAGAGCAAGCAAGCAGAGAAGAAGAGCGGGTGAAAATGCAGAAGACAGAGAGCCAGGGAGGTGGAGGGAGGGAGGGAGGGAGGTTGAGAACTTCACTTCACTGTCTGAGCTCTCCCCTTGGGCATGGAGTTTTAACTGAGGATCGGCACATAGTAATGTGCAGCATTCAGCTCTACACTCTATTCATTTCCTCCGCTTGATTCATTACTACGTCACTTTGACATACAGAGTAGGCAAGAGCTGCTCTGCCACTGAAACGTCTCCAAGATTTGAAAACAAGGCCTGAGAATTTGAGAGAAAGGGCAGGCTCAGTAATGATGAGCAGGATACGACAGGTCTATGGGACAAGTGCAGAAAAATCTGACAGCTTTTCCTCCTCTAAATAAGTTAATAAGTTGTCATGGGCAATAACTGCCAGAGTAAAGCCTTCATTTTACTCAGTTTTTTTTTTTCATTTCTGCAACTGTAACTGAATTAAATTAGGCTGTGTTTGAATAACAGTCACACTTTGCACTGAGTAATAAATTAAATATTATGACATTTCAATTAAGGGTAGTTAAGAAATTAAAGTGTCACTGGATTAATAGCAAATATATTAGTCTGACCCTGATGTGAACATTACCTAAAAAAACAACATGTAGCCGACAGCTTGTGGACCTGATCAGTAATGAGGAGGCTGTGTCTTTGTTCTGATTGGAGTACGCCCCTTCTGAGCTGAGTAATCCTGCTTCGGTTAATATCATTCACTCGTGTCGCTCTCCCTCTGATGAATGAGTGGACACCAACTGTCACTGTCTGAGGGCGCTTTCACAAGCCATAGTCTGTTTGGCTCGGCGGAATCGTATACTTTTGGTTTGTTTTCTATTTAGTCTGGTTCGGTTTCAGAGTGCACAAATTAAAGTGGCCCAAATTAAAAAAAATAATTTGCTGAGGGGCGTGTACGAAGGAGCGAATTTAACTTTTTCACCTCAAGAGCTGCCACTTCTATGCAGAGAATCGTAGACTTTGAAATATTGCTGTCAAAGTTATTTCACTTTGACTTGGCACTGATTGACTCTGCACACGAATCCCTTCTCCTCCAGTTTATCTCGAATTACTTTATAAACGTCACTATTTTTGTGGACTTTATTTAACTTGTTCTGTATGTTCTCTTCGGCCCAGTAGCTAGCGTAGTGCTGGTTAACATTAATGATGTGCTAACATAATCTGCTAATGTTAGCTCCACAGTTTCTTTTACGTAGAAACGTCACATTTTAAAAACCTCCTTCCAACCTCTCCGGGTAACAAGTATCGCTATTACACATGCTCCAGGCACAACGTTTAACCATGACTAGCACGAAATCCAAAAAAAACAGCCTGAAAATGATCAAGTCTATGGAGCAGAGCCGGATAGCTGTCGGTCCCTGGTCGGAGCTGGGCAACGGTACGCTATGATTGGCCAGTCTGCGTTAGAGTGGCGGGATTTAGTGAAGGGTGAATTAGTCACACATTAAGTTCAGTAATATTATAACAGATAAAATCCTCCTTGTTCACTGACACCTTCCAGTGTCTTGCTTGTTAGCTTAACAATAACAGGCATGAAATGAGAAACATAAGAGAGTCAACTGCTTCACATGAATAACACATTGTTCAGAATAATGATAATAAATATAAGATGGAGAAAACTATCAAAGCCTCTGAACACCCACACAGGTGTTTTCAGTTATTCTGGCGGATTAGACCTCTGCTCAGGTTGAAGGTGGGCGTGAGCTTTGATGAGAATTTATGAGGTCACAAATCTTCATCTACCAATAAGAATGATTAAGGTGTAACCTAATTTGTCCCGCCTTAACAGGTGCAACAAAGCTAACAGGAGACTCGGGAAGATGTCGATCAATTACAGTTTACACACGCCCACACAGTCCTGAGCAGAGGTCTAATCAGCCAGACGAACTGAAAACACCTGTGTGGGTGTTCAGAGCTCTTTCCCTAAGTCCATCAAAGGTTGTTTGACTTTCTCTGTCAAGATGCACAAAATGGGACATTAGATTTACCTAATAACATGATAATTAAAAGCACCTTATATTTAGTGAAGGAGTAAGAACTCATTAACTGTGTACATAAAATACTGAGAGACCAAATATGAGGTGAGACCTCAGCGACAAATTGTCCAATTTGTATTTGGCATCCAATACTGTATACATGGTAGATAAAGGAGGGTCATAACCTGATCATTACATGATCTTCAACGTTCTATCTGAAAATAAGTAAATGGTCTATACATAAAGAGCATGCACAAGAGCATATACATAGAGCTGCAACGATTAGTTGACTAATCGATCGACAGAAAATAATCGACAACTATTTTGATAATCGATTAAAAATGTCAGAAAATGTGTTGTGTTTATCAGCCTCTCAGATATGGAGATTGCCTGCTTTATCTGTATTAAATCATATTAAAGTGAATATCTTTAGGTTTTGGACTGACAGAACAAGACATTTAAAGACATCACCTTGGACTCTGAAAAACTGGGATGGACATTTTTCACTATTTTCGATAATGAAAATAATCGTTAGTTGCAGCCTTACATAAACACACAACTTTTCTGTAGTTACAGTGTCGGGAACATATTGGTGGTGCCTTTTTGGCTCTTGTAAAATGTTTTCTATTGCGCTTCCTGTTTGTGTCTCCCAGTTTCAGTGAAGAGGAGCATTTCCTGCAGGGAGAGGAATGCACATCGAAAACTGTTGTGGCAGTAGGAAGGATGGACTGAGGATGAATTATGAGCAGTAAAAAAAGCTGGAAGGTGGAGGGAGAGCAAACAACCCTGCTTGCACAGATCTGAAGACATTTTGGTTAAGAGTAGTAGAGGCAATGAAATATGTTTAATTGATTACATTAGGGTTCCTTTGTGTGTGTTACTCTCTTGTCACTTATTCTACTAAAGGCTGTAGATAGACATGATGGGGAAAACTGAAGCTATGACCTCTGGGCTATCCAACAGCTTTTTTCTATGTAAACCTACACATCCCTAATGGCCATGCCACACACCACAACGGAACAAACCACTGTCCGATTTTGCAGTGTCAGTGTATCAGAAAATCAGGATTCAAAACCCTTTTCACATCCTACCATAAATGTACTTGTCAGGCGATACATGTCTTGTTCCTTCGGTCTTGTAGTTGTCACAATGTACAAGAAGAAACTTTAAGTTTGAAAAAGACCGAGACCTCTCCAACCCCGGCCCGTTCGCATGAAAAGGCGTATTAATGCCACAATAATGCGCAAGGCATTAAGCGTGCATTAAGTACGCCTTTCATGCTTTTCACGTGTCATTTGTACACCATGTAGTCTGTACTGAGTCCAATGGACTTTCAATCAAGAGACTGGTGTTCGAGACCTTTGTTTTGTTTTGCAAGTTGCGTTGGTGATGTTTGTGACGCGTTTTCTGTACTTATGTTACGTTGTTACCATACCTATTTTATTTAGTTGAAGTACTTAATTTTAAGCCCAAACATGACGTTTTTCCAAACCTAACTAAGTGATTTTGTTGCCTAAACCTAACTGCAGACTGTAGTTTTGTTGCGTGGCCTAAAATGCGTCTTCATGACACGCGAAATGTCGTTGTAATGTTGTGCTATTTATACGCCTTCCTGTGAGACTGGGTTGACAACATTATAAAAATATCATACGTAAAATCAACAAAGAAGTTATCTGATGAGTTATAAGGCGAGAAAATAACTAAAATATTCAAGAATCCAGGAGAGCAGTCCAAAATCACTTTACGCTTATAGCATATGTTTAATATAAGTGCAGAGCTATGGTTGTTATTTGTACTATGGGCGCCAACTGATGCACCGCTGCACTACATAGTTGTAGTGTTTTCAGCTTTGGAGTTCAATTCAAAGGTAGAAGTGCCTGAGTGTAAAGAGGCTGAGAAACATGGATGTTTTTTTAGTCAAGAGCCTACCGGAAGGTTTTCTGATTATGACATGGTGGTTGATGTCTCCCAACACCACAGCCACCCCTGCAACAAAGATTAAGAGAGGATCTGCGAGTCTTTCATCATGTTACTTAAAGTCATTGGCGCTGGCTGCCTTCCTCGGCTCGACCCAGACACTCACACCCAGATTGTGGGTTCCACTTTACGGTTTGTGTGAGAGCAGAGGACCAACTCTGCCCGTCCTTGCAATGAAAAAGGCCAGCAAACATGAAAAGCGAAAGATCTTTTTGCCGGAAAGCGTGTGATTTATTCATGGCCTTTAGATTCACCCTTTCAGATGCTGGATCATGTGAAGCAGAGCATTAACATCACATGTGCAGGTGCTTTTATGGGCCCTCATCCATTACTCCTGATTTACATTCCTCAGCTAAGGCAGCGCTGTAACCAGAGCTGTGCAGATGCCTCTTCACAAGCAGCCAATAACATGTGTGGGAAGGGGTTAATCAGCATACAGCAGACAAGAAGACCTACATGTTTGTGCCAGGTCATTTACCGCCGTCGTCAAACTTCTCTACACGCTTGTCCTGAATGTGGGAAAATCCTTTTATAATACATCATAAGTAATTTTGCATTTGGGTACCAAAATGGATAAAGTGGAACCATAACAACTAAATAAAATATGATTAACAGAGGAGAAAAAAAAATCATATTTTAGCACCCAGTCTGTGCCGAGTTCTAAGACAACTTCCATTTGAAACTTGTCTGCACTTCCCTGAATTTCTACTGCATGGGTAAGCTGATATTTCAAGCTTGCATGAGGTCCATTTATGCATGTTTACTTATAAGAAACAACACTGGGGAGTGGGTGTTTTTGTGAGCAGAGTGTGGGTGGGGAAGCATCAAAAAGGCCAAATGAAGCACTTCCAGTACCACTGAGAGATTAGATGGCAGACTCTAGCTTCAAGATATCACTATTGATTTCCCTTTCTTTCTCCCATTTCTCACTCGGAGGAAAAATAACTTCATTACTGTTCTAACTGACTCATCGACGCACAGAGAGAAAGAAGCCATATATTTCCAAGACAACCCATCTGAGAAATGCATTTTCACATGACATACAGCACACTGTCTGGCTAATAACGCAACGCAGCTATTTGTTTCGTGGCTGACTGGGCCTATGCATGTGTACACACGGCCCACAGAAAGCAGTTTATTAACAATATGCTTAAACAGAGATGTAATATTATTCAGCTGTGTAACATGTAGAAGTTCATTACATTACTATTAATATCACTTTTGAATTTATTTCATAGGTAAGAAAAATGCCCTTTCACACTACTCATACTATTCAAATTCGCCTTTGGCTTTGGAAAGAAATGTATTTTTACTCCATTCATTCTTCATGCTAACCTTGGACTAAAACTTCTTATCAGGCCAAGTCAAATTTAATTAGAGCTCACCCTTTCAAACCTGAAATTCATGGCTGATTACTTGGCCTCCCCCTTGGTCCATTTGTCTTGAACCATCTTGGACGTCTCTGCCTAGTAAGCAGCAGATAACAAAAGGAGAGGGCCCAGGGAAATCCGGGTAGTTCTGCTCCAACACTCACAACTACATTCAGATTTAATATTTAATAGTAGGGAGGTCATGATTAATGGAGGGATTTGGAAGAGTCATGAGGAGGGACATTTAAATTGTTCCCTATCCCACAGCAGAGTCACCTACTCAGACGAGCCTCTTCCATCCCTCTATTATATAAGCTTTACATAACGTGAGCCAAAGAGTGTTTTGAGATTTTTTTTTTCCTTTTTTCCTTGAGTATTCTGACAAATCAAATGTGGCAGCTTGGGGAGAAAATGAGGAAAAACTGTCATCTAACTCACAGTTGTGCAGTCCTGCAACCGAGGAACTTTTCTAACTTTCCTATCCAACAAATCTGAAGTAGACAAAGAGGCATAGACTTTTCAAATAGGATCATTAATAGTGTTATATAATTACAAAAAGAAATAAAGAATAATATTTAAGAGCGGACAAATTCTGTTAGTTTATGTATCTGGCAATGTATCCGTCCACCTTTATTATTATTAACTTTTTTTATATTAAGCCATAACGAGCAACTTCATAGGTTGGCTGCTCCAAATTCCAATGAGAAAAAGTTGGAAAGACTTTAGTTGCGTCCGAAATTTCATACTAGCATGCTATTTAGTACGCTAAAACAGTATGTGAGATTTTTTAAGTATGTCCGAAACCTTAGTATGAAACCAATAGTACGCAAATTGCATACTATATCCGGTGAAATATTACAGTATGCAACATTAGACACTACGGCGAGGTTCATAACAGACGTTGACAGGCGGCTCTGTAACATCAATAACGCTTCAATTTAACAGTAAATATAAGATTTCACTTTGTTAGGCGTAATATATATATTAAATTAATTCAGATTGATTCTCACAAAATGTTGGTCACGAGGTTAGCACAGGTTGCCATGGTTACACATCTCCAACCGTCAAGGAGGCTCTCAGGAAGTGACTACGTAAATTACTGTTCAGTACGTCCAAAAAGATACATAAACTACGGTTTATTCACACAAAAGTGTGTTGAACAATAGCACACATATTGGGAATGGAGTGCATAGTATGTGATTTCGGATGCAGCCTTTAACTTCATTATCGAGAAATCAAGTTACTTTAAGTTATCCGTCACCTGCTTTTTTAAATTTAAGCATGGCAGATGTGTTTTATACACCTTATTTCCATTTGTGTATAAAAATGGTTTGGTTTGTGCCATTATTAATGCATACACTTGGAAAATGTTAGCGATTAAATCAAAGTTGTAGGTAAGGGAAAGATTACTTGAGTTAAGCAGATGCCCCAATATGCACAAGAAATAAACTAATGATGCCAGATGGTGTAAAACCTCTAGCTACGGGTTTTGTAGGTTGCATTTTAACAGCATGGTATTCTTATTCCTCGGCACAGCATATCAGCCCTTTCAGACAAAAGAGCAGTAGAATGAGGGGAGTATGTGGTAGTGCTCTACCTGCTGATTGAAGCTGATGTTAGCATGGAGTCAGGTAATAGGATCAGACTGCCCGGGCGTCAGAGAGTGCCTGAAATTTTCCTCCAGGGATTGTCAACAAAAGGCCTCCTACAATTACGGTGCAGAGAGGCAGTAGAGACAAGACACATTTCTGTCTCATTAACACCTGCTGTCTCTTGCATTTATTACCAAACATGCCTTAAAACACACTCTCCTGTCGTACCAGTTCTTTCAGAGAAAAACTCCACGACTGCAATCTCCAATCTTTTCATACTGTGCTGAAGGCTGTAACGGATAACAGTAAACGAGTAAAAGAGTGCTTTCAGATGTCTATAATAATTAGCTTATTCACTTTATAGATCTCTTTGAATGGTCTTTGTCATCGATACATTTAGCATGATACAACACATTTAAAGCAAAAATGTGACTGCACAGGTCATTTGAGAATTTTATATTATTCTGGTGCTTGAGACACTTTCATTTTTACAGAAATTTCAATTTAATTGTGAGTTTAAACAATGCGCATAATGCACAACACGAGTTTGAAATGAGAAACCCACGGCTGGGTCTGGCACTAGGTTAATAAGGGCACTGTGTAGAGGTGTGCAATGCTGCAGCCTGATGTAAATATTCAGAGATCAGGCCGCAAAACAAGGAAATCCTGAAAAAACTACCACAAATATAGAGTATATAGGTACTATATTTTAGCTTGTTTCTATTCATATATCAGAAACCTTTCATTTCAATTAAAGCAAATTAGGTTGTTTTTTTTATTAAGATAGTCACAGGACTGCCTCACATTACAAGTAGTTTATGCCATTTGACTGTGGTTGCTTCACTGCTAAAATATCCCACGTTACTGTCAGTCTTGGAGTGATGCACTAGACGGTAAAAGTAATGTCAGCAATAAATCGAATTGAAATCATACATATCAACCTTACTAGCACTACAGAAGACATTATTGAACTGTGCATTTGGTTGTAATCCCCCGTCCGCCTCCGCTCTATTTGGCAGTCTCTAACACGCAGACTCGCACTCTACTGTTATCCTCTCTCACATCTGTGGCGTTTCTATACCATACTTTCATCTTTCGCATCTCCTTGAACTGAAGAAACAATCTATACTGCTCTGCAAAAGAACATATTTTCAGTTTTAAAATGTTGAATCGAGCGGTGATGCCAGAAATGTGTTCCATTTTAGGAGCAAAAAACATTTTGAGAGTAAATACACGTATTGCATTAATCTGATCCGGGGCTCAACAATAAGGGCTACCCGCTTGCCCGGGGCAAGTAAAATGCCACGTCAGGCTAGTAAATCTAGCAACTCACTTGTGCGATTGATCAAGTGGTAAAAAAAAAAATTAAACACTTTGTTTTTTCCGGAGCTAGTAGCTAAGGAGTGAGCCATCTCGCTTCCTTTTCAATAAATAAACATGAAGATCAAATATGACAATGAACTTCAGTCTTTGTTGATATTTGATAACCGCTAATATATAAAACAATTTGTATAGGGGTAAGTAAAAATTGACTTTGGGCAAGTCGGTCGGGCAAGACCCACTTGCCCGACCGGTCCATTGGAAAAAAACATTTATGCTGAACCCTTCTTATCATTTTAAATTAACCACTAAAAACTAGAAATGATGCAAACAAAATATCAAATGGAATAATGTAATAAAATAAAGTTCAGTGTTGAAGAGCCAGATTTGTTATAAATATGACCGAGTACTCTTGCCGTGCGGTTATATTCCTTTGAATGACGTAATTTTAAAATGGAATCAAATACAGGCTTCCTCAGAAGTCCCAATGTTAACACAAATCACAACAACAGCACATGTGTGGTGTTGTCCAAGGTTGTTAACTTTCCACTGTGTTATTTAAAACAAGATGAACAGACACACATGGCCAGTAACAAAATGGATGGATGGAGTGAATTAGTTTGCTCACTATTTTGGCCACAGCCCTTTTTGGGCTCTGAACTCAGCTGGCCCAGACAGTAATGCTGTCCTCTGTGTGATGCACCGACTCCTCAGTGAGCCAATTTGACAGTGGAATCATTTGGAAAACAGCATGTGAGTGCAGGTTGCTTGGGACGCCCGAGATGCCTTTAACTAAATCATGCTGTAATGCATCACATCATATTTCATCACATCTCTCTGAGCAATAGCTGAATTGAAACTTATTGAGTCCTTACAAGTTTGCCTTCCCAGGTATCCATTAGAGAATACGAGCTGAGACACAAACTGACTCAATCTAATAATGTGTAATGTACAACAGAATTTATGTGGTCAAAAGACCAACAAAAAGTGGTTCCTGTGCTACGACAATATATTAATACTTGTAGACTGGCATTAGGGCATATTCAGTCTGAGGTCATCAGCAGATTTACAGGTTCTGTCAACACTCGGCTATTGAATTAACCCGTGGTTCAATAAAGCAATGTTATTTCCCCTCAAATAGTTATTACGAGAATGTCTCTCAAATAGAGATAGAGTCCCAGCTAATATAAAAGACCTTTTAGTAAGCTGGAAGGTTTGTAATGAAAACCTTGTGGAGCTGCATCAGTCAGGCAGGTCAATAAGGCCCGTCTCAAGCCATTACCCAATAAGAGTAAGATGTGTCAGGGTTCAATGTGGCCAACTCAGACTTATCCTTTGTCCCCTGGCCAGAGGGAAAAGACATGGACATTAAATCCAGTACGAAAACCAACCTAGGAGCAGCTCATATAAAGCAATTTTAGTTTCAATTTTATTTCACTATAAAGCTGAATTAATGTTCTATTTTATCTGATGAACGAGCTTAGCAAAGGGCAGAAGGTCAATTTAAGGATGCCGCGCACATGAATGTTTCTGAGGCATTAAGACTACGACTGGTAACATAAAAATACTGCACCTCTGACACCATACTGCAGGAAGTGCTTTGTCATGTTAAACCGATTTCCCCCTTTTGCATTCAATTATTCTCATGCCAGGATTACATTTCGCTATGAAACTCAGTCACACTTTGGAGCACCACTGTAACAGTTTCTCATCATTAGAGTATTTTCTGAAAGGAACATTTCTCTGATTTTCAATCTTATGTGTATTAGTAGTGGGGGTGGCATGTCCAAAATGTCCTCAATACTTGTGAATGTTCTGTCCAGGTGTAGCAGCATATTGTCTTCTACCATCCAATTACATATTCCTACTTCAAACCCTAACAAATATTTCCAATCTAACAGTGTCCTGCTGATGCCAGAAGAGAGGAAATTGAATTATTCTTCAAAGATTAAACAAAAGAGACAAGCCACTGCCAAAGAGAACAACAAGACAGTTACTGAGTAAGTGTTTCTGTAACCTGACAGTGTGTTCATACTGTATAAACCTAGCACAGCTTCCAATGCCAGTAACCAGCGGCAAGATGGGGATGTTTACCATTTTACTGTATCTGCCCTCAACCTCAAAATAGTATAAATTCTTCTGTTGTGTTTTCTAACAGTTTAAGTCCCTCTGGATGTGCACAAAATAAGGAAAAGTGTTCCTTCAACTCAAATCGAGTCACAATATTTACTCGTTTACATGTGTAGCCCAAAAAGCAAGTGACAGATTAAAGATCCGAATTATCGGTGCATGTAAATGTAACTATTTAAATGAATGATTAAAACAGTTTCTGGCTGACTTAAGAAAGCAGAAAATGAGCACTCTCATCTGCACCTGCTGCTGCAGATCTTAATCAGTATAACCATCCATCTGACTACTAGGAAACACAAAGACGATGCCTGGAGCTTTGGGCACTGGCAGCACCAAACCATATACTGCCTTTACATACATGATGATGTGACTTCTCATGCATTTATTATTTAGTTTAGCTATTTGTGTTCATTCAGGGTTTGACTGTCCAATCAAAAGTGAAAGAGTGAAAGGTGTCTTACTCAGGGACAATTAAACAAACACTCGCTGATATGAATTCTGGTCTCCCTACTCAACAAGTCAAAGTTAATTAATAAATATTTTAAAGGACCAGTGTGTAGGATTTAGGCAGCTGCAGATTGCAGCCAACTGAATACCCCTCCACTCACTCCTCCCTTTCCAAGCGCGTCGGAAAACTACGGTGGCCTTCAGGTAACGTACAAATTTTAAAGACTCTCTCTAGAGCCAGTGTTTGGTTCGTCCGTTCTGGGCTACTGTAGAAACATGGCAGAGCAACATGGCAGACTCCGTGAAGAGGACCTGCTCCCTATGTAGATATGAAGGGCTCATGCTAAGATAACAAAAACACAATGATTCTTAGTTTCAGGTGATTATACACTAATGAAAACATAGTTATGAATATTATATTCCATTTCTGCTAATAGATACCCTGAAATCCGAGACACTGGACCTTTAAATAATATTTAGTATTTTTACAAAAAATATGAATTATCTAATTAGCTTCCACCACTAAGAAAGTCAAACTAAGTATCCAAAAATAGAGCCTCAGAATTAAAGGGGAAAGAACCGTCTATAGACAAGCAATTCTTCAAACTAAATTGGATCACAGAGCTCGAATTCCTCAGTAAAGGTGAGATGGAAAGCTCCTTAGAAGCAACATGCAATAAAAAAAGGCAGGATAAGCAAGATCGAGGAGACTACGGGTATGAGCACAAAGCGTAAAGTTCAGTAGCATCTGTTTCTTTGACATTTGAGTCACAGTTCTGTACGGTACCAGTAGCCCAAGGAACATCAGCTATTTAACTAAACCATCATTGTTTCAAATTACAGATCCAAGCAGATAACAAGCATTTGCAATTATCGACTGAATCCAATTACAGTTAATTTCCTATAAGGGCTAAATCTGATATTACAAAATGTAATAAATAAAGCAATTAAAAAGACTGAGATGGAATAGGACACAACAAAATCAATTAGCAATAGAACAGTACACCTCTTCCATGACCAAAGCAGGATTTCACCTTGACTGAAAGAGAAAACTACAATTTCAAAAACAGCCAAATAAAAGACAGAGTAGAGAGATTACATTTTCTAAACACAATAAAAGATCGGAGATCAAGGGAAGAAAATGACATGCTACAGCAGAAAGACAATTTTGTTCTGACATAGAGGCACGGTGGAGAAAGAAGCACAAGACACACCAACACTGTAAATGCACTTCTAAGAGAAGGAGGCAAATTAACGTGTTGCAAAATGAATGCAAATATATGCAGATTCCTTCTATCAGCCTGTACTCTGTTTTTTTCCCGAACCTTTGGTCTTTTAAAACTGCAGGCGGACCAACAGCAAGCTGTTTAAAATTCATGAAACATTTATTTAATTCACCGGGCAGGGACCTTTCCTGACAACCTTTTACTTCTCCCACTCATGCTTCGCTAGTCTGACATTCATCAGGACCACGGCCATGATGATTCTTTAAAGCAAGTTTGCAGCTGCAAACAGCATGCAGACTCTTCAACACACTGAGATAAAATCCACTGTTGGCCTACAGGTTAGAGGAGCAGCCTGCTGCCCAAATGGTAACGGGTTTGATCCCAGACTGGAGGGATAAATCTCGGCAAGGATTACAACTATTGTTCACTTAACCCCCAAACTCCTCTTTGGTCAACCAACACTGTGGTTTTACTCTGCTGCTTCCAGTAGGGAATGTGTGCAACTGTGTGAGAGTGCAGCTAAAAAGAGCATTGTTGCCCAGTGAACCAACCCGGGTTATAAGTAAGGGGGAAATAATGAATTAATATGATTATAGACAAATCTGACGACTTTGTGTGAGCTGCCGTCTAGCGACAATGCCATTACTGCGGTAGCAAGTTGTAATGACTGAATGAATTTATAAATGCATGCTGCAAGATATACAGTTTGTTGCTGGAGGAAGTCAAAAAAGGATTTTTGAAAGTGCACTGTTGTGTCTTTCCTTGTGATGCCACTCATGATAGACGGGGAGTTTGAGGAGGTCACGACCCTGTCATTCCACACGCTTGAGGGTCCAGCTAGTAATCATGGTTATTGACAAACTAAAGGTTCAATTGGACTTAATGGCCCCTCTGACAAATCCCCTGATTCTTCAACTCATCTTCCCTTTCTTCCCCCGTGCTGCAGCATGACTGGGATTCAGCCCATCGCTTTCACAGCCCATCTCATTCCCAGCTACTGGTCGAGCCGAAGCCCAGCTGTCCATCGAGTTGCTCTGCCGTGTGAATGACAAGGAGATGCACTGAACCGCTCAATGTGGAGGAGCTTCTTTGAAATCCGCCAGGTTCTTTTCACTACGCCCATGCTGTGTAAAAGTCCATCTACGCCCTCTGTGACTTCCCTCCTCCCTTGTGCACTAACCCCTTTAACTAGTTCCCATTCGGGCTCTCTGAGCTGCTCACCCTTCCATGGCTCCCTTCCTCTGTAAAGAAGAGATGCTTTCCCACAATTCCCTGAAGATGTGGTCGGTGCTTTCTACTACCAAGACTATGGGTGGTATTTAATCAGGGTAAAAGGAATCCTCACACTTATTTTTGTGGATTTAGTTCAGATGCTTCTCCCTGGCCATATGGCTCAGGGAACAAGGAGGTGTGGAGGTAAATGCCGAGATTAACTTGAAGCAGCAAAGTAAACACCCAACTCATCTACAGTTTGACCCTAATGTCACTAGCTTTCTGTAAAACACAAATACGACTTAGGGTACCTGAGGAAAATAAAGAGGGTATTTAACCCCAAGAGTTGAGCAGATTTCAGCCATCTGTTTTGAAGAGCTTAACCTCAGACAGTCCTCCACTGTCTGGATGTGTTTGATGACCAGAAGAAAACCAAACAAGGGCGCTCACTCAGGGAACAATGACGCATGTCCAGCTCTTGCTTAAATCTTTGCTTAGTGCATTTACTAGAAGTGAGCCATATGTCTCAAAATTCCTGTTTCACTCTGTACTGAGTAGGGGAGGACAGGCCATCTGGAGTAGTGGGAGTTTCCCTGGTGAGCTAAACTTAACCGGAGGGGCTTCCAGTGAGTCTCGAAAAACTAGAATATATTTTTTTCTAGTTTTTGAATGCAGCATATACACTCAGTAAGCTAGCTCGCTCCATACAAGTGTGTGTAAGGCAGGGTTATCAATTTATCGCAGCTCATGCTTCAGATTTACTTTGGTACATCCTGCCTTTCATACTGTACACCAAACTGAAAACAGCAGACTGATTAAGTAGTGCATTAGGATGCTCTGTAAACAAAAGGGTACATTTTCAGTGACCCCCCCAGGTTACAAAACTGTACGTATGTACATGGTGTACATATTTGTAATTCCTTCGATAATATCCCAACTTTATTTACATTTTTTTGCATTTTTTTTTTAATTAGGAATGTCATGCCAAGTCAATACCAAAATTCTGAAAACGCGATGGTACATGTTTTCCTACAGTAAAGCAGGTACCATAGGTACCGGGGATCAGGGCTCAAGACTAACGGCGTCCAGGGGACGATAGAAAATTTCACTGATAATGCTACTATTCTGCTATTGTGAACAACAAATATGTGTTGAAATCGGCAGGAGAAGAGCTGGTTAACATTAGCTGTTAGCAGCCAGTGGGCAGCACAGTCCTACTTACTAAATAACGGAGCGAACAGCTAACATACAGAGGTTGCATTGAGTTACATAATGATGCGTTCAAGCTCTATTCATTAAAAATGAAATATTGGGCAAAGGTAAATTATAATGTTATCATGATCATAAAATTTTGCTTTTGACGAGAAACTTGAGGTGGATCATCAGGGATTAATAACAAATTTGCAAAAAACACTATGCAAATGGTAATAAAGTAGTGTATGTTGAAGTACATGGGATTTGTTGTTTTCTTTTTTGTTTATTACCGTGGTATCGAGTTGGGTATCGAGAATTGTGGAATTTCACTGTTATTGGTATCGACTACTAAATTTCTGGTATCGTGACATCCCTATTTCTAATAAGACTGTGTCAGTTGTAATGAGCCCATCTGGGTCACATTTCCAGGGCTGTTTTTTTTATTATCCTTGTCTGTAACTGTTACTGACAATATGACTAGAGGAAAGTAATTTGAGTGTGTCTTTACACTCTCACACCTTCCATTAATACTGTACCTGTCCTGAAACTCACAAGGGCTTTGTTGTTATTAAATATATCAAAACTGTATTTGTCATTACTGCTCCCTGTCTTTTCTGCCATCTTATACCCCCATCAGCACAACAGAAAAAAACACATCCATCTTAAAAGCTGCATTCTGTACAATGGTGCCATGTTTTGTGGACTGTTGACAGGTGTCATGGGGATTGTGTGCCATGAATGGCAAATGTCACGGTGAAGTGAGGGATTACACTGTATTACTTTCTGAATAATTTTTTCAGAGCCAATAGCAATGTAGTGAAGGAGTGGTAATCTGCTGTGGCCAGACCCCATCTGGACTGACAGCGGCTTAGTTCCACAGAGTTCAGTCCCCTGGAAAACTTGGCCTACCATGTCACAGTCCATCAGAGACCTGAAATTTGGCTATTCACCCCCGCTAATGAAACCGGCTCCCTATCCACGCCACACCACCTCTGGCCCGCGACCAAAGCAGACAGCCGTGTTCATTATGAGGGAGTAGAAGCACCTCAATGTCAAGACCTGCCATGCAAAAAGACAGCTGAGGCTCGCTCTAAGAGATGGGGAACCTTCTTTTTTTTCCTCAATTTCAAAACAGTTTACAGCCACGGGGAAAATAATAGCCACGTGTTTGATATCCTGTGCCACTTTTCTCTCCACCAGTAAAGATAAAAGGAAATCACTTCTCTGTCTTGCTCTTATTTATTCCCCCCCCCCCCTGTACTATTACAATGAATATTGCAACACAGATATATTTGTTAGGTGTATAGTTTGCGGGCTGTGACTTTGACCATTGCTCTCTCATAACACTGCACTGCTCATAATGTTGGCGAACGAGGCGTTCGAGCTTATGTTGTTGTTTTCCTCGTTGTATGTCATTCTGGATAAGTGTGACAGCTAAATGCCAAAAATGTAAATGCTCATTCTGCTGCTCATCCGCAACGCATTACGCTGATCCTCGGGGGTAAATGGTAGCCAAATAGGAGGGTCTGTCAATTTTTACACACTGTCCATTTTCCGAGCAGAGAACAAATTGGTCACATAATGAGAAGTATCTATTTAGCAGACAGCTAGATTAAAGCAAACAGATCATGTTATTAGGCCGGATAGTATGAAAGGATGTTCTATTGAACTGAGTGTCAGATCAGGCTGATAAATGGAAACCTAAATTGGCAGCTTTGGAAGGTGGGATATTGACTCTGGTCAAATGGCCCATTGATTATTTGATTATAGCACTCTGTTGTGATTAGTTGATAAGCAGAGTGGATATTGGGCACACAATCTGTGAGCCCGGCTGATTGAATAGAAGACTAGATTAGGTGAGTGGTTGTGAACTCCGATAAAAAAAAGAGGGGCTCCTTTTGAGCTTTCCATGAGCAAACTAGTTGACGATCTAAGGAATGTATTATCAAATCATTTTAACGTTTTGCTACATTACCCAAGAAAATATGTGAATGTCATACTGTGACTGCAATAAAAACAAAATATCTGAAAGGAGGTCTCAGTGTTTGTAATGAGGTTGCCTGGGTCTTAAACATCTCCTCTGTTCAGGCTTTCGATGCATGTTGACAGCCTCAATACAAGTTGCAATAGCTAAGCATTCAGGGATCAAATTAAATCACCCCTCATGAAAACTTTATGAATACACTCTGAGGGACTGAATATAAATGTGCATATTCTGTAGAGGTAATGCACAGTGGAGGCCGACAGACGCCTCAAAGTACAAATATTGTTAGATCATATTTGCATCAGTTTTGCATATTATCCTACTATTAAATCGATTACATCATCTGCTTTACTAAAGGAGCATGAAAGTGCATCGTTTAGCTGTTAAAACAAAGACAGAGAAATGTGCCTGTCCATGGCAGCTAACCGGCACATCTTATTTTTATTAAAGTAAATGGCTAGTTGGTTTCCTATACCGTAATAAAGCATCTTTTACCCTCTCTGTAAAGCACACCTTGGTTAAGATGACAATTCTCCCAAACCTGGATTATGGCGACTTAATCAACAGATTTGCCTCCACAAAACTTCTCAATAAACTGGACGCCATTTGCCATAATGCGATTCGCTTTGTCACCGGCGTCATCTCTCATCACTGTAATCTGTATTCTCAGTCAAATGGCCATCACTGGTATCACTTCATTTATAAAACTGTCACTGGCAAAACCCCTCCTAAATCCGCTCACTACTCAATATCTTCAACAGTAACCGCAATTTACATTCTAGTAAATTCATTAGTATGGTCATTCCTAAAGTCCGCACCTCCTTTGGTCGTCACTCATTCCAGTTTGCTGCTCCTACTGACTGGAATGAGATGTAAGAGATGCTAAAACTCCACACCCTAATTCAGTTACCCTCCTTTAAAGGGGACTTCTTATGCTTTTGTGCTTTTCCCCTTTCCTTTAATGTGTTATACAATGTTTTGTGCATGTAAAAGGTCTGCAAAGTTATAAAGCCCAAAGTCCACGCCAAAGGGAGTTACTCTCCCCCACAGAAACACTGCCCCTGAACTGCCTGATACACCTCACTTGAAGTCCTACCTTTTCTTCCGTAACGTGGTGATGTCACCAAGTAACACACTTTGCCTAGTGGCTAGTTTGGCACGTCTTCAAACAAAGCAAGTTAGAGCGGAGCTGAAGCGGAGTCTGAAAAGTTAGTTTCGGCCTTTTCAGGAGGGGGATTAAAATAACACAGTTAATAAGAATGTATCCCAGTTGCTAGAAGCTTGAATATAAAAGCTTGGGTTATTATGCAGTATACTGAGGCATGTAAACACTAGCCCAATTACCATTGGGTTTTTATGATCAGCGCAATTTGATTTCCATGGTAATATTTCATGGTTATATTCAGAAAACTTTGTTGCACAGGAATATTGTACAGATCATAGTTACAGTAGCTGGTTTTAGACAGAAGGTGAAAATAGGTGCTGCAGCACAACCGGCATGAGAAAAATTAAGTGTTTTTTGAACATTAAAGCATGTAAACATGTTCTAGTAGTCACCCAAAACACAAGTATGCACCTGAAAATGAGCATAATAGGTCCTCTTTAATAACTCATTACAAGCAATAGTTTCTGATCACTGCACCTGCTATTTAATTTGCTTCTCTGGACCACAGTTCATAGATTTCTATTGTTGTATATACTGTATATATTGTGATGTTTTAATTTTGTCTAATATTGTTTTATTGCACTGTATCTATGCTCTAATGTCTTACATAGACTTGCCTTCTGTTGCTGCCTCTTAGCCAGGTCGTCATTGTATGAGAATTGGTTCTCAATTGACTTATCTGGTTAAATAACTGTGAAGTTAAAAAAAAATAAGTAACATTTTGCTTTGCTACACGTGCATTGCAAAGTGAGATTACTACAAAGGACAAATGATTGTCTCCACTAAAATGGACCTTACGGGTCCATTTCTACCAAAAAAGCAGTCAATCTTGTCAGTCTACCGTAATAACAAGATTTTCTATATCCACACATATTCTTCTTAGTCATGCACAACAGTAATCCAACTGTAATAACTTCATCTGAGTGGCACCACAGGGGAAAATTCTTGTAAATACGCAATTTAATTGAAGTCTAGGTGGATACATTTACATGCACTGCAGAGTTTCTATAACATTTAGGATGCTCACGTATACCAACCATCATGTCCTGATTATAATAACATACTTAAGATTGTATCCCAGTTGCTAGAAGCTTGAATATAAAAGCTTGGGTTATTATCTAGTATACTGAGGCATGTAAACACTTTAGCCCAATTACCGTTTTTTTGATCAACGCAATTTGATTTCCATGGTAATATTTCATGGTTATATTCAGACACCTTTGTTGTACAGGAATACCGTACACATCATTGTTGCAGTAGCTATTCCAAATACAGTGAGCAAGAAAAGATAGCCACCAACAGGACTTCACCTAATTCACTTTGGATAACTCCACATGAAATATGCATATATGCTTTGAAAAGAGTGTGGGAGAGCTAGCATTATACTAAAAATGCAAAACAGTTTCAGTGAGAAACATAATGGATTGAGCAGGAGGGCAGCTTGTAATTTCTCCATGCTGTTGAATTGCTGGGGGGGAGAAAAGAGGAAAATGAGTTATGGAGCATTAACCTCTTCATTCACAATTATCCCTCTGCCTTTCTCTGTCCCTCTCTCTCTCTCTCTCTGTGTGCCTGTCTCTGTCTCAGTCTTGTATTACACATCGCTTAATGGCACCAAACTGACCAACACTCCCTGGAGGCGCCTGCCGTCAGCCAAGTGCCTGATAGTATTTTTTCACAACACCCCTCTCGATCCTAAGGGAGGGGTAGGGAAGCACCTTGATGATATCACTGATATTAAGTTTCAGAGAAGTCATCGCTCACCGCGTGACGGAGGTGGGAGAGGAGCGGGCGACTGGGCCGATAAGAATCTCTTTGTCTCAGAGTGATGACCTGCACTGCCGGGTCAACGTCCCGGGGAGCTAACTGGTGTGAGGCATTTTTCAACCTTGGAAAGGTGTTGAGACATTGAAGGGTGGTGTGGAGAGAGCTATATTGAGTTACTGTGACGGGGAGGGCCTGGGTGCATGTTTGCTTGATGGCCTGAGGCATTTGTAAAGGCAATAAGACGGCCAGCAGCTCTCGTCTTTCTCCCACCGGTGCCTGGTCTGGATCACAGGCGTGTGACACCTGCCCTCTCACACCTGACTCTGACACAACAGTTAAGGACTGATGTTGATTCAAATCTCAGTCTTCACACACACAGCACTACCACTGGGAGACATATGCTGAGCTGTACTGCCTACAAGGTTGGTTAAAAATAATAACAACGATGATAGGGCTGCACGATTATGGCCAAAATGATAATCACAATTATTTTGATTAATATTGATATCATGATTATTCTTTGATTTTAGCGACAACATATTTTATTGCACTTTCACATTAAAATAAACAGAGCAATGTTTTCACTTCCATGCTGTGCTACATCCCCTGTTAATGTGCAAATTAGGGCTGCACGATGTTGGAAAAAACTGACATTGCAATATTTTTATCTGCTATATATATATATATATATGTATGTATATATATATATATATATATATATATATATACATACATATATATATATATATATATATAGCAATATGAGAAATACAGGAATATTCACCTTATCTCTTTTTTAGCTACATTTTAAAGTTAAATGCTTCATGCTGGTGCACTTCAAGAGCAAAATTATCAACAATAAGAGCTAGATAATCAATTTTATGCTCTTAATTTAATCATAAACACATTGGTTGTATAGATAATATCTATACCCAAAAGTGAAGCCAAAACATCTCGATCACCGGCTGGTGGCTGGCTGTTAGTTTAGGAAGCGCTTGATTTGATATGCTGCAGCGTTTTCTATGAGCAGAACGCGCATTTTAAACATCAATATCTCAGGCGATTATGTTCATTTAATTGTAGGAAGCCAAAATTGTGATCGCGATTAATATTTGATTAATTGTGCAGCCCTAAGTGATGTCTAAAAAAGAAAGACAGAAAATAAATGCCCTGAGATGGAAACTTGGGCTTATGACTTTAGCAAATAGAAGACTACACTGTCGCAGGCCTGCAGTACCTGCATAAGGTTTGCTGCTTTGCTGGAATAATACCATCAAACTGATTATGCTTTTATTGCACCAGAATCCTATAACATAGGAATTATAAAAGACTCCACTTTCTTGGTCATCTATCCCAAGTCACTGTAATAAAACCTCTTTGCCAAAGTCGTTTCAGTCGCTGTCTCCTAGCAGCCAACTAATTGAGAAAACTGATGAGCCCCGTTAGCTTCCAAGTAAGCCCTTTTGTTCTACCTGCTTGCTAATTCCTTGCGAGTCTCCATCTTTGTCCACTCAAAGCTAATTCAGCACTTCTCAGGCATATGAGCTCCTGATGACCTCCCAGTGGTAAGGAGAAAAATGAAGTGAAACTGTGTGGTTTTGCTGGAAACTTGTGACCATGTCTCCTGTAACCTCTGGGTGCTTCCTGTATTGTGTCTGATACAGAAAGAGTGTGTGAGGGTAAATCTCTACGGTAAATTATGCAAAGATGCTTTAAGAGTCTTATTTTTCATATCCATAACAGCATCTTGAAAACCTTGAGAAAAATGTGTTTTTTGTTCACATTTTATTCACTAGTGAAATTGGTATATCATGTTTTTGTAACACAACTCTTTGTAAAAACTGCCCGTCTTAAGAAGCAGCTAACCATAAAAGAATTTCATTAGTTCGGATTGACAGATCTTTTCAGAGTTTCGTCCCAAGGTTTGATGCAGTTTTTGTTTTTCCACCCTGACAAGAAAACAGCTCAGGGACAAAATATGCATATTTGACATGCAAATAGTCAAATTAAAAGATTTCAATTACTGACACCAAACTCTGGCCGTCTTTGAATTTAGTCTACAAACACTTTTTATTAGCATATCACCCTTTTAAAAGCAATGCTGCTCACTGCTCACTAATAATACTGCTCATAAATGCAAAGTAAAGTCAAGTGAGGAGAGACAGGGTTGATAAACACAATATAAACAGAAAGGCACCAAGGCTCCCCATCATGAACACGTAAACAGCAAATGAAACAAGCATAACATTAAAAGTCCTGTGGGGAACGGAGCAGTTAGTAGACACCAGTAGGTATTTACTTGATCTTTTTACAGTAGTGCTCTCGCTTTAATTGCCGTCTGAATAATAAAGCACCGGAAACATTCCTTGTGCTCTCTGATCAATCTGACGTATTGGCTAATGAAATAAAAGCTTCAACGTTCTCTCAAGCTTTGTTGCCATCTTCCTTTTGGGCTGTAAAAGAAAGTTGGTGAAATGTGCAATGATAAACACCCATAAAGCCCTGTCTCGTTTTACTGAGAGGCCATTATGGTGCCGTCCTGAGAGGTGCTTTCATTCTCTGACAGTTAGTCAGATTCTTCTCATCTATAAAACATGCAGGTTACGTTGTGGGGTAGCTGTAAACTGCCAGTTTGCTCATTTAGTAATGTCTGGGGAGTGTAGCTATCAGGTATTCATCTTCCGCCTCCTGGCCTCTTGCTGTGGCCCTGACTGGGACACTGCCTCACAGTCATAAATGTACAAATGATTGGGTAAAATCTCCCGTCTCCCCACCACTTCTCCACCAAATGGACAACAAATGGTTTTATTAGAACTGCCACTGCTGAAAATGCTGCATATTGAATGCTTTTTGCTGTCCGTGCTCTGGAAGATTAAATAATTATGTCACATTTTTCAAAAACTGTCAGATTTATCCCCACGCTGCAGTCTCTCTTGAAGGACAGCCTGTATATTAAATTATTCAGGCCTGAAGGCTGGTTATATAGCGAGCTGGTGTATTTGATACTAAAAAAACTGGGAGAAACCACAAAAACCTCCATTTGTACTATCCAATCTTCATTTGTAACATCCAATGTGCTCTTAGTTAGGCTAATTGTTAATTAATTCAAACCTAACTTTGCTCTATTCAGGTTGTCTGCTCCACGTACCGTGCCCGTGGGACACATTGCAAAGTTTTCTGGGTCTGTGGCTAATTGAAAAAGTACACAGCGTCAAATATACAGCCATCTATCTTGCCTTTGTGCAATAACAATGCAATCAAAGGGTAAGTGCACGGAAGAATATGTTTACCGCTAATTGCAATTGAGTGCATTTCCCTAATGAAGCCCAGAGCTGACCCTAATGTTTGCCTTACGTGCAAAGCATTGTGTGGGCATATGTGCTTCTTGGCCTCTGTGACTGTTGGTGTGAGATGCCAATATATTCCTTTGTTTTGATTTTTTTAGCATAACTTTTAACCCACAAAGCTGTTTTTTTTTTTGTTTTTTTCCAAATGCGGGGGAGAAGAAAGGAAGTGAAGAAAAACACGCAGCGAAAGAATGCAGGCAGGACTGGTGCATTCTCCCATGCACCATTTGGAAGTATAAAGCACATAGGGCTGTTGTCTTTTATGATGATTAATCTCCAAGCACACAGGTTTTCAAGACCTCTCCATCAAGTCTCTGGTTGCAGGAACCAGGGAATGAGCCTGAAAAACAATGTGTGCACATGTAACTTCACCCTCCCTCTATCCCACTATGAAGGAAGAACACGTCTCAGACAAGGACCAGGCTCTTTAGTGCATTTTCCACAGAGGAGAGGAGCAAAAACAGATTTGAGAGAAAAGGTAAAACAAAAATCCAGGCTACTCATATATAAAACACTGCCTTACTTCTTAAAACACCCTTGTTCGTTTGAAGAAACAAATGCACAAACCAGTAGCTAAATTGAAAAAGTTGGAGAAAGTTTTGGTGAGAAAGGACTATAATCAAAGGGAGCCTTCCGGAAAAACGGATATGAGATGGAGGAGAAGATTTAAACCCAACAATAGTGTTACTGTAATCAGCAGAATCAACAACATCAGATGACTCCTTTCATTGCTTATTTCCTGATAAACTGATAAACAGGCTAATGTTAGACAGTGTTGTAGCAGGCAGCGCAGCACAAAGAGAGGTCTGTCTGACCTTAACTGGCAGACAAACCATCAATAAATGAGGGATATCAGCTGAAATTGGATTGTGCTACGCCTTGCTTTCGAAGACATGCAAGATAATTGCCTTCACAATGCAGAAGTAATTGAGCAGATTCAGGCATTAACAGCATCAGTAATATTGTCAATGATATTGTCTGGAGTTTTGAGGAAATTCAATAGTAACTCATTAGCCAAAGTTGTTGAGAGATAAACAATTACTCATCCTTGTCCGTGTTGCGTTGACATTGACTACTTCTCCCAACAGATTGTTGGAAAACTAAAAAGCGATACAACACCATACAAAAATACCCTCTCAAAATGCTAATTGAAATACCTGTAAAGCTGATTCAATTTCATACTGTGTACCAGGCATTTAGTGTCTTAGCCACTAAATGGGAAAGAAACTGTCATAAAAAAAAAAAAGAAAGTGTTATCGTCTAAATATGTTGACATACCACAGCAGACGGTTGTGATTGAGACGCCAGCTGGTGTTTAGAGTGAAAGCCTAAACCTAGTTTACCATAATGAAGCTCTCAGAGGGAGGCAATGCACTCCTCATGCCATGCTGCTTTACTTGGCTTCTTAACACTTCCAAACCTGAAACATACACACATGGATTTTTGGGACAAACACAAGATCTCCCTGGTCGCTACTACAAAGTGGCGCTGGGTGTGTGTGTTTGCACAGCTTGAGAGAGCTCCGCTAAACAAATGATTGACGATTTGATGCCAACTTGCATGAGTCTAACAAAATAACAACAAAAAAGTCTTCATTTAGGGGTGCCAAATTGTCTGAGGGTGGGTAAACATAATTTTGCCCTCTCGCTGTTGGACATAGTTTATTTGTTTGTTTATAGCTTGCTTTTTCAGGAGAGATAGTCTGTTCCAAGACAGTTAGAATAAAAAACTTGAATTAAAATGTGCTTATTATGGCTAACAGCAAGCATTACAGTATGTGTTGTTCCAAAACAATGGCACCCTGCTCCTCTCTGCCCTGACTGACAGCATCCTACAACCCTAACTTTGTTTCATATTTTGAACCTGGGCTGTACCGACTCTTCACGAAGAGACAGTGAACTTTACTCATTGCTTTGAATCACATCAATCTTCTGTCAGATGTCAGCCTCAACTTGCCTCCCAACTCTGTTGTTTTTGGCCACTTCAGGTCTATTTCATCATAAACAAAGGCTTTAAGGCCTCTCATTTGGGGGATAGCCACCCAGTCAATCAAACCTAGCTTCTTACAGTGAGCTATTTGTGATCAAGAATTTACAAGATCAGCAAAATGTCTTAAAGTTGTTGTGTCCCAGGACACAAAAAACAGTTCTTTCATACTTACAAATCCCAGAACAGAATCTCACAGTGTGTGTTCTCCGTCTTTAAGCTAGCAGCTGCCTCAGGCAAACTTTGGAGTCCTGCTTCTTCACAGTCATAGTCACAATTTATTAATGGTAGAAACAAGTGGTGTTTGTTTATAAGTTATATGTTATTCCCATTTCTGCAGCTGTCATTCAGCTCTATTTAAAAGTTAGACTGCCCCTGTAGCCGATTAGACGGTTGTCAGGCTATTAAATAGGCGTTATCAGTCGCTATAAGCACCATATATGTAGGTCAGTAGGGGCCTACTACACCTAATAGTAGGTTTTATCATCTATTCACATGGTAGATCACCGAAAGAAGGTATAAAAGAACACGGCGGCGACCTCTAGCAACCGTAATTATGACAGGAGCAGAAGCGGAAGTCAGGCACTGCATTATAGACAGCGTAAAACTCCATATGGGCAGGAGGTCGGGGGCGTTGGATGGGTCACAAAACAAAGGCTTTTCACCCAGGAGACTGGGGTTCACATCCCGTGTGAAACCAACAACATGTAGTTTTCTTTGTGTTCACAAGCGTTAAGCTTCGCTTTCACTTTTGAAACAAAGTTATTATTAGCCAAAATTTAATGGCCTGATAACAGTCAAATTAGGTGGCCTCTTTGCTTAAAACACGTCACGTGTGCCTTTAAAAGTCAATGTGGATTGATACAGAAATAAAAGTGCATCTGTTCTGAATGCACCCCAAAAATGAGGTGCTGGTTGTGGCATGAGACAAGATTAATAAAACACTAAGCTACCTTTTTGTATTACAGACATTTTGACCTCACTTTGTCTTTATCAACTCAAATTATGCTCGATTTTAGATTCCCCTTTCAACACATACAAATGATAAATGGATGAAGCATCGCGCAGCACAAAATCATCAATGAAAACACCGCCTGACCTTCTGCTTCTCCTTCCATCCTGCTGGCCTGCGCTGACATGTCTCTTCATTAATTTCAGCAGCACAGGCAGCATTAATTGGCCCACAGTTAATTGAGTTGTCTTCTAAATGGAAATCACTGTGTAGCTGTTTTCAGGACTTTACTCCATTAACTTGTGTTACCGTGTAAGACACACTTACAGAAACAATTATCACGTTACTATGTCCACATCAAATATTGAGTGATTTATCTGTTCACCTATTTCAGACAATGTATCTCAAAGGCCACAAAGCTATATTAAGAAATGCCGGGGTACAAGCCTACACTAAGTTACTACAGTACTTAGAGTGGTGCAGTGATGACGTATTTTTGTAGGCCAACCAGGAAGTTAGCATCGCACTGGTTTCACACGTGGGATATTAAACATTTGTGAAACTTTTAAGGGTCATTTTTTCGTTCTGTGTCAGAGAGCTGAGTGCTGATTCAACTCTATGTTTGTTTTTTCCAGCCATATAGTTAGAGGTGCTGTTGTACTGCATTGCATTATACTGAGTGAGAAGTGTACATGCATTGGTGGACATGATATTGAATATAATTCGATCAAATAGTGCCAAATTAGCACTATTGCAGTGCTATTTTGTCAGATGTATCAAGACTGAAAAACTGCTTAGTGCTGGAGCATTGTGCTGCACTATTGCCTACAGCAAGAAGCAAAAAAGAGCTCTTGAAATGTGATGACTCCATTACTTCGGTAACCTGTATGATGATTCAAGGCACTATGATTTTCTCACTAACACACACATTAATGTTGCCTTCTGTTTTGGAGAGACTTTCAGTAGTACTCTTTGTCTAAGAAGGAAGGGACAACTCAAGAAAGACAAGGAAAGAGAAGGAGGGAAGATTTCAGAGTTAGTATTTTGCAATATCCAAGCTCAAAGGGCAGTCAAGTTTGATATACCCTCCTAAATATGTTTACCTGCTCTGTAACTATGCGTAATGCCTTGCATCAGATGGTGAGCTCTGAGAAGTTATTTTGCTAAACACAAGACAGGTAGGATGTTTTGCCCTGTGTTATTTCAGTTGTTATATTTCAATTTGCAATACATGAGTAATTTTAGAAAGTACAGTGAGATGACAATTAGTGAGATTAACGGAGGCTACAGTCAGTATTAAAATATTATATTTTTAAAGTGAGGTGAAGTAATTGCTTTTCGCAATAAATACATGAAATTGTGCTCTAAGGGTTATGATAATAACCTCCCTGGCATAAACTGTGATAAGTTGTTTTTGTAGTCTTAGTGGAATTCTATTTTGTGGATTGTGGCTGCACTGTGATGACTAATTGTATGACTAATTAAATGCCCATGCCCTAACCTACAGCTATAAATGTGGAAGGAGTGTCAGAGATAATTGTATTTCACTGTACCTATCCATAGTTATAGTTATACTCACACTGAAGTCTTGCATTAAAAAAAATTAGGTTGTTCATACAAACAGTCGGATACTGAATTCAATGTTTTATAATTAATTCCATCCTCTTATACAACAGGAGCCCATTCGTCACCCTCTCAACCCTGCAACTCCCCTGAGCTACAGTTGTCCATAACAGACCGAAACAAAGTCAAACTTAAAACAGCAGACAAACAAGGAAGCTCATTAGAGCAGAGATCCAACACAATGTTTACTGAAGAGACGCTAGCCTATATCACAACGTTTAATGCTGAAATAATAATACAGCTCACACATCTTGTTTCAACAAAGCTTTTTAGCCATGAGTCAATGGTTTTCCGATGCCAGTCGGTCACTCATAACTCTGCCCTCCATTGTTGTGCTAGAAAAGAAAACTGTGAAAAAGAGTGCAAGTGGAGTAGGAAAGATGAGGAGATGAAGAACAGTGAATTTTTGTTGAAGGCTAGATAATGAGTTGTAAAAGCTAGTAGTATTGGCAGCTGATGGAATGATCACTGAGTCACTTCTGTCTTACTAACCTACAGGGCCGCCGACAGCGAGGGAACACCGGGTCAGTTGTCCCAGCCCCCGGGTCAAGGGAGGGCCCAAAAGGACCCGCATTGCAAATGAGAGTAGATGAAGATAACAGCTTGATAAATGCCACGCGCAAGTTTTGACACTTGCAGCGGTAAGCAGAGTGGACGCGGAGTGTTGAGCTATCTGGTGTCAAAAAAATTAACAGCCACCTCACTAATGGTTAAAACTATAAACAATTTCCAAACCACCATGTTCTTAACAGACACATTACAAACACTTACAAAACACTCACAATTTGGAACATAAACTTAAACTGCTCAGTCCAGCAGTAGGCATGATGGGAAATGTGGGCCGTCACTACAATATTTTTAGTACGATGCCTCGTTTTGATCCGCTCCCGTTTGCAATTTGTGGGGTTTTTTGTTATCTAGCTAGAGAAAGTACAAATCTGGTGCATTAAAATGCAAAAGAGAGTAAGAAATGCATCCTGTGCTCCTCTTATATCTTACTTCTTCTACCTGTTTGGATTATTTTGTTCTGGATTGTAGAACATTACACAATGGACTACACTACAGCAGGCTAAGCAGGGACAACAATTGGTGAGTGAAACATCCATAATAAGTCTTTATTAATTTACATTGTGGTTATGAAGAAATCAGTCAGAATGTTCAATCAATCTGTTGTTTAACTCCCTATTTACCGCATCTCGGCACCTGTCTGTGTCACTGCCTGTGGTGTTGTCGCAGTACTGCTGTGTGAAAATGGCCAGATACACATTACATTGGTAACGGGGATGGGGGGCTTTGGAGATCCTCTTGTCCTCGGCACGAGTAAGACACACGGCGGGCTTGCTAACCTATATACTTTTGTGTAATCTGATTATATCAACATAGCAGCACATAATCAATGTTTTTGTGCAATGAGGCGGTGAGAGCTAAATGTATTTCCCCTTTAATTAGCGAGCAAAAATATATGTATTAGCCAACAATATCTGAACATCTGTGCTCCTGCCTTGTGTTCATTTGGATTTATATTCTGAACGGATATCCTGATTAAAGGGGTAATTAAAGGGGTAATTGTGTCTTCTGGCCAAAAGTTTGCCGTGCCTTTGGTCGTACAATATGGCGCTACCTCGTTCCGTCTTTTCCACCACTCATCAAGACACCCACTACGACATGATAAACGCACCTATATCAACTGTAATGTGATGTGTTTCATCAACAACGCAGCACAGCCCCTGGGGGACTGTGGCGGCTGGAGGATGGCCATGTGGTGCCTGATTATCCAGGGAACATGGGGAATTAAATCTGTTGAGAGTACACAACATCCTCCTCCGAGTCTCCTGCCTGTCATAACTTCCTCCAATCTCTCTTCCTTCCCATTGTTTCCCCTCACCTGGCAGCTTTTCAAAGTGTACCTATAAATATACAGTGTCTCTGCACCTTGTCTTCACATTTGTCTAAGTGGCACAACCCATGACAAACACTACAATGTCTCCTTTACTCTACCTTTTGCTCTTCCACGTTCATCCCCAGCAAATTGCGTTCTTACAAATCAATCAACACCTGCTAATGGCAGGAGGATGAAGGATCGCTTCCTTAGTGCTCATATCAAAGACGGGACTGTGTGGAAGCTGCTTAGGAGCCGACTATTTACAACAGCCTGAGTTTCAGCCACTTGAGGTATAATTAGCTTCACCGTCACACTGAACACAATAATGCGGTAACCTAGATATGGCTTTTCGTACGGGGAGATTTCACTGCAGACTAGATAACAGATCTTATTTTGTATAAATATATTGTATGTTTTATGTATTTCATGCCGTTCAATCTATCTTTTGTTCTACCCATACATCTATCTACCGTATCGTACCTAAAGAGGACCTACTATGCTCATTTCTCATCTCAGGTGCATAATTTGTATTTGGGGTTTCTACTAGAACATATTTACATGCTTTAACATTAAAACCCCCCCTCCGGAAAAGCCCAGTCTGCTCTGATTGGTCTGCTGGCCCACTCCAGCTCCGCTCTAACTAGCTTTGTTCGAGGGCGTGCAAAGCTAGCAGCTAGGAAGGTATCATGCAAATGTGTTACTTGGTGACATCACCACGTTACGGAAGAAAAGGCGTGACTTCAAGCGAGGCGTTTCAGGCAGTTCAGGAGCAGTGTTTCTGTCTCCCTTTGGCATGAACTTTGGGCTTTGTAACTTTGCAGACCTTTTACATGCACAAAATTCACTATATAACACACTAAAGGAAAGCACAAAAGCATAACAGGTCCCCTTTAATGTGATATATAATGTGCTATTGTTGTCCTAGTGGGGTCTCCCTTATAAAAGAGATCCAAGATCTTAACCCTGGTTAAATACATTGAATAAAGCAAGATAAGTACAATTGAACAGAATCAGAGCTTTGGTTCGGTGTCGAGGGAGTTTCTCGCCTGTGTCTACACACGGCAGATAAAAAACCCCAATGCCACCCACAGTATTTGGAATTCTGCTCCATCACAAAGACTGCGAAGTCTTCGCCTTATTGGGAACCTTAATCTGCTTTGTTTGTGCAAGGAGGGTGGAACTAAGATTCTATTAAAGAGATTAAATTGTTTCCATAGCCAACCGAAGCATCAAAGGCCAACCAAATTGCAGCCCTTTACTTGAGCGGGCTTCACTAAAGTCACTTATTTGTCCATTTCATCATGCTAATGGCAGAAGCTATCATCCCATTATAGCTCCACAGATGAGCGAGGTTAAACAAATGCAGTTTGTTTGAGGTCACACTACCTCTAAGTCAGGTCTCCCTGCTCTCCCCCTGTACATCACAACAAATCATCAGCTTGTCTATAACTACTCTATATAAGCAACCCTGTGAACCCTGCTGCAAAACACCTCTTCACTCACTGGCACTCAAGGCACATTCTGTCTCCTCTCATCTAAAATTCCTTCCCATGCCGCTCTCTGTTATGGAAATAAAATCTAATCGAACTTCTTGGGTTAACCTAAAATCGCTTTGTTCTTCTGGGGAGTTTGTTTCACAGTATGAAATGTCAAGCATCTGACTGAATATTCTCAGTATGCAAAGCCTTGTTACCCTAATAACTGTCTTAAATGATCAACTGACGGAATAAAATCTTTCAGTATACAGTACCTTCTCCCAACAAAGTCCGCAATAAACAGTGTTCATTTTGTCATAAATGAGCCCAAATGGGTTCCGCTTTTGGAAAACTGATGGAGTTCATTAGCACTCATTGTTTGCAGGGTAGTTACATCAAACAGACTTGTAAGCTGTGAGACCTTTCAAAATAATAACTCCATCAGGCCTAATAGACTCATATCTCCCAGACATTTCACATAAAGCTTACTGTTCATCACAGTCAACAGAACCTAGCCTCGTTTCTATTACTATTCCGCTGAACGAAGGTCTTTGTCTATAATGAGTCCACATTCCCAAAGCCCTACAGTAACCACACAATCACTTGTGTCAACAAAAGGGAAATCCATTTCATCAGGACGTCCAGTCAGTGCTTCATTACCATACACGAGGGCAACGACTGTGCAGCCACGCAGCCCCTAAGAGCTGCTGCTGACTGCTGGAAAGAGGATTTTCATTATTACTGTACAATAGATAGAGCTTGTTCAATTAAAACTTCATCACAGGTCAGTTCATCACAATGACGCACTGCATCATAACACCACAACATGTAAGTGCGTGAGTTATGTAAAGACAATACAAATTGCTGTGACACAGAGAAAGTACGCTTTCTGTAACTCATCTTAATCTCTGCCAGTAATGTGGAACTTTATCAGATATGATAAGATCAGGAATCGTTTAGTTCCCGTATACATATACATGTACCTCTAAAAACCACTGACTGTCAGCAGGTTTTCCTTGGGACAGTCTAAATTCTATTAGTGAGCATTCAGCAGTGTTCTTTAAGGTCAGGGCCATTACAGTTTACAGCTTTTTGTCATTGTCAACTAGCTGATTATTTCCCTAAAAAAAACAAATTTTCTTCTCACAGTTATTGTATTTTTGCAAGGTTTGGATTTATACCTTATTTGTTTTAATCTCGGAAAGGCTGCTGTTGTTACGAACCAGGTTCATTATAGAAGATGGAAAAGGTCTCTCTGATAGCACCTTAAGGTGATTTGCTAGGATAATGTGTATGTTTTCTGGTTCGGCACTGCTAGTGCTGCCATAAAACATAATTTGGGTATAAACAGTCTAAAATTATTCAGTTCTCCGCCACAATGGGCTAAACATTTTAACAGATCGCTGATGGCTGTCTGACATCGTAATATGTCAAGCAGCGCACACAGTATGTTGAGTTTAATGTTTATTCTACGGTCCTGTTAAAAATTGCTACACAGTATATCCTTTAGGAAAAGATTAAGGATTGTTTAAAAATGCAGCCACTATGTGTGATATGAGGATAACGTATATTACTCTTCCAATAATTAGAATTATACATACAAGAAATTCAAAAGAATGCTTTTCAGTGGTGGTAGTTCTAGTAGTAGCAGTAGTAATGGTGTTTATGAAAAGTGTTCAATTTACCCTTTTCCTGATCCTGTAAATGCAGTTTTAGTTTATACATGCAGCTAATTAAAGGTAAGCATTCGCAGCATATCTACCTATGTAAAGCATAAAAGTAGGAACTGATACGAGTCAGCTGTGATAACCTACGCTCTATCTATGCATCCATACTCACTGTGTGACTAATTATGCTTTACAGTTTAAACCAAAAATTACCCGAAACATAAAAAGATGTAAAACTCTTTAATTACGTCTAAAAATAAAGGAAGAAAAGATTCACCGTTGCTAACCGAACATTTTGCTTAATTTAGATTCATGAGACAGATGACAGATAAATGTTAACATTGAAATGATTCTTTCCAGTTAACCACATCAACTGAAAGCTTCTGAGCATCATCATTGTTGTTACATACACTGCTGAAATGTTAAGTACATGCTTGAGTACTTCAGGCTAACTCTCTTAAAGCTTCTATGAGAGAAATATTTTATAGTGGCATCTCCTCTAAAGTGTTCACTCCCTAATTGCTTAGTTAGAAGCAAACCTTCACCTTAGAAGAACTTATGAATAAATGTCTGGAAATGTAAGGCTGCATTCACACCAGATCCGGCGGTGCGGCAAAAACTTCTTCCCATTCATTTTGAATGGGGTTATGGCTTTCGGGCTGCGGCTGCATAGGGTTGTAACGTTATACCTGTATTAAGGTTTACCGTGGTATTAAAAGTTGAGGGTTAATAATCTTTATTTATCATATGGTTATCATACCGTGTACATTTGCTGATCTACGGTATTGAAAAAAACTGACATAAGCAAGTGTATTAGGTAAAAACACAGACAGGATATATGTTAATGTTAATTGTTAATAATAATAGGGCATAATTTTAAAAACTCACAGCTTATGTTATTTTTCATTTAGTAGTTCATTTAACAAGCTATAGTGCTGCTAAGATGTAGGCTAACATGCTTTAGTTATATAACATATTATAGTTACATGCTATTATTTATCAGGTTTATAATTCTGTTTATTATAATTCTGTTCTCATTCCTGGTCATTGTAAGTGCTCTTAATAATAGTAATAATAATATCCAGGCCTGAGGTGGAAAAGGAGAAACACAATCAACTTTTGGAGAATCGCAACCCGACGTCACGCTGCGGTGCCCAATCAGGGAAAAGGCGATCCAGAGCTGTACAACCCAGCTATGAGGGAACAAAAGACGTTAATCGTTGTAGTTAATGGACCATTAAAGTGACTCTCCCGAATCGCCGCAACGCCTGATCTGGTGTGAATGCAGCCTAACAGTGCCAGATTCCTTTTAACTTTTAAAACTAGGAGAGAAATATCAGTTACTTTAAAATGCATTCAAAATGGTCAATTGAGAGCTACTTTTATGAGCACGGCCTCTGGTTCCAACTTGTACATGCTCACAAATATTGAATGAACTGCCCTGGGTTGTAGGAATTGAATTCTCATTTAAAGCTACTCAGCAGACATCACAGTATTTCATTTGAGTTGCTTTGTGGCCGTCTTATATGGAGTGATTCTCTGTTTAGCAAACAGAGAAATAGTGGGGAGGACACAATATCATATAAGCACTGATGTTCTAGGTGGAGTTTTGACAGAGACTTAGTCACAGTAATGCTGCATTGGATTATTTTATTTCTGCTACAACACTACTACATATTCTGGATTTATTTTAACCACTGCATCCCCTCTGAAGAAACGAGCATAAAATTATCAAATGGAGTGTCAGGTGAAAAAAAAATGAGGCCTACATCCCCTCAAAGAAAATGCCCTCGCCAGAACGTCTGCTTTATATTCCGTTACTTACTTGTGACATTATGTTGCTCATTACCTGCACCATTACCATTACCTATAGCCATTATACATATGAAGCCATTATTGTAAAACCTTGCCACTGCAGGCCTGTAACCGAGTAGCTCATCAGTATTTCTGCTAAGGTGCACACTTTCCTGGCTCTCGGTGTACATGGCTTGCATTTGTTTGTTTCTGCAACGGTTTACAGTATTCGCAGGAGTAGAGATTAACTGAAACTAAAATGAGGGAACCGAGGAAAACATGGGGGGGAACAGAAGCAGGGAGAATGAACTGGTGTTCAAAGACGGGTATTGTGAGGACCAGTGAATCGCCTGCTGACGACCGTGCAGAGCACACTGCCTGGGGATTGTGCAGAGAAACAGTCAGCAGTCAGGGGTTGATTTCTCCAGCCCGCTCCTTTCACCCGTGCTTCACTCTGCCAGTAAAGAGCTAGTCTCACCCAGCATCTCCCCACATTCCCTTAAAGGACAAAAGAACTCGCTTCGTACAACTACACATCTCCACCACAGCTAAAAGAGAAGTGCACAGCCACGCTCTCACTTCTTCTATGCTAATATAGTTTAACATCTGAAACCTTAACTGAGCTCCAAAATCAGCATCTCTGTTTTATTTTGTTCAAAAAATGTGTTTCAAATTCCAAAAACAGCACAATATTGGACATTTTTCTGGGCTATGGAGAAGCAGATGCTGAAAATCTGTAAGACGCCTCGGAATTTCAAGTTGTCACCTCAAACAGTTCAAAAGAAACATCTGTGAAGGGGGAAGCATAAAAAAAGGGGATTTATCCATCTGAAATGCAGCACCAGCACAGTCATCTCACCTCTCAAACTTCCTCTGCTATCAGAGATGTCAGCGATACTTCGATAGAGCCACAGTGCCCCCTACAGGTCAACAGATACATAAGCTTTTGGAGCACTGGGCCCATACATCTGCTGGTCTATCTGTTAAATGAAAGCTTTACCTGCGCTACAAAACGTTTTATTCATCCGCCTTAGAGGAACCGTACTACACACACACTGACACACAAGCACAGACAGGCCTTCTCATACTGCAGGCATAGGGGGTGAGTCATTTTGCAGCCACTACCTCTAAGTATTCACTCAAAAAGCATTATGTTGTTTTTCTCTTGTTAAGGTCATCCATAAACCACTAAAATTTCCCTCACTAAATACAAATAAGGCTCGTATTTGATTTTTGCTACTTAGTTTCCTTTCCTTGTCCAATACATGACCCCTACAGTAATTAAAAATCCTTAACTTGTGCGAGACAAAGGAAAAAAGAACAGAAGGTGGTGAGAGACTCCTTCCCTGTGTTCCCGTCTGAATACCCTCTCAATTACTCACAGGCCTGATGGATGAGATCTGGCGTGTGTGCAGCATAAGGCAGGGTGTTTTGAAATGTTTGCAGGGAGGGGGGTAGTGGAACAGAGGTGGGAAGAAGGGGCTAGGAAGAAAAACAGGGATGCAAACAGAGTCTTTCTGACCTTGACAACGATGACTTAAGTTCTGTGTCCACCGGGGAGACAAGTGAGGACCTGACCTGAATGACGGGCCTCCTCATGAGCACTGGCAACTGTCTCCAAAGACACAAAGTCAGTTTCATGGCCTAAACATCCCTTTGTGTGTGTTTGTGTTAGAAAGAGAGAAGGTGGTGCGGGCTGGGTCACAAAATCCGTGACTGGGAAGGCTCATTCTCCCAAACACTCAGTACGGTCATAGACCATTAGCAGTTCAAGCAAAGGGAGACATTTCTCTAAGTGCCAGCCGGATACACACTGACAGCACAGATTCCCATGATTACTCTCCATTAGCCACACCTCGTGAAAAATTATTTCTACCTGGCCATGTTGGCACCCCGTAGGACACAGAGATTAGGTAAACAACATTGACGTTGACCAAACACTGAAGCAGGCTGCAAGGCTGTTCGCACAATCTGGACACAGGGAGGGGAGAAATGGAGCTGAAATCGGAAGGAGAGGAAGCTCGCCAGCTGGTTTTGTCCCTTCAGTTCACATTTACACCCTGATGGCAGGGAAAACCCTGGCCTTGTGCTGTATCTCTCTCAGAGCTGATACGATTAACTGGACCTTTTAGTGCAGGACCCAATGCAACCCACTCACCGGAGTCATTTCACTGTTCAACAGAGCAGCAAGTTCTCTCAGCCAGGGGCATTGATTTTCATTCTTGGTGTGACAGTGCAACAATCACAAGTTTGCTCAAGAAGTTACCAGTCCTCTGCCATGGTTTCTAATGTACTGTGTGTGTGTGTGTGTGTGTGTGTGTGTGTGTGTGTGTGTGTGTGTGTGTGAAGCTGACACCAGAGTGAAAGAGAGAGCAGAGAGAGAGAGAGAGAGCGAGAGAGAGAGAGAGAGAGAGAGAGACCCTGAATTGCAGTCAAATTGCTGGGAGCATGGCAGCATCACTCAGGGAGGTTATGGCACAGGGTGTGAATCTGCAGAGAGACGGATAGACCCGTCGAGCCAGTCTCTCATGGGGCCGAGTGTGTTGTGCAGCACATCCATGGCCTGACAGAAAATCTAATGAAGTGTCTATGCTGACAAGATCCCCAAACAGGAAGCAAAACCAAAAGCCATAGGCTTTATCAATCACTAAGGGAAATGTAAAAAGTAAAAAGTGAATTGTAAATTCATTCTTTGTCACATCATGCCACAGTCTGGTGTTAGTCTGTATGGTTGTATTGTTGAGACAACCTACTCCTAAAACTAACTACTAAAATGTCCCCATTTCATAACAGTAATGAAGAGTCCCAGCAACATTTTAGACCGATAAAAAAGTAAGGGTGTAGACAGCAAATCAATTTCACAAGAGAGTACTGGCTTTCACAAAATAGAAAAGGAGAATATGTTGTCATATATTACAACTAGACCTTTAAAAGAACACTAAAGTTGGGAAGAGCGACAATGAAAAAGTCTGTCTTTTCAGAGTCTGTCTATAGACCAAGAGCTCAGCGAGAGAATAAAAATGCCACATCTACTTTTCATTCTGGAAAGCCTTGTGCTTGGCAGGCTAAAATATTACCAGAGCACTCAGAGAGTCTTCCCTAATAAATAAGGCAGTGCTCTCCATTAAGGCTTGTGTCTCAGAGAAGCATATAATATTCTCTGGACATTACACACCATTATCCTGCACTGTTGCTGTGCTGCCACAACTACTGAGGTTTCCAATAAGTGGGATGGACCACAACCTCACCCTTAATAGAAAGTAACCCTCGGAGATGAAAAAATAGTGTTCTTCCTTCAATAAAAATCACTTTGACTTAAACTTTAGTACATTCGTCATATACATGCAGGTACATATGTGAAATTTGACCTCTGCATTTAACCCGTCCGAAGCATTTAGGAGCAGTGGGCTGCTGTGAAGCGCTCGGGGAGTTCGGTGTCTCACTCGAGGACACTTGCAACCAGTAGGAGCCGCCACTGAGCTACAGCCGCCCTTTGCTGATAATATGCAGCTCAGGTTTTTTTTTTTTTTTTGCTTGCATGTAGATGTTGTTTTTCATAATACATGAATAATGTTGGATCATTCAACTTTAGGGCTTTTATTTTTATCATTTTTCATTTGTTCCTCATAGAGCTGCAACGATTAATCGACTATTAAATTAATCGCCAACTATTTTGATCGATTAATCGGTTTGTGTAATATTGTAAGAAGAAAAAAAGTCTAAATTCTCTGATTCCAGCTTCTTAAATGTGAATATTTTCTGGTTTCTTTACTCCACTATGACTGTAAACTGAATATCTTTGAGTTTTGGACAGAACAAGACATTTGAGGACGTCATCATGGGCTTTGGGAAACACTGATCGACGTTTTTCTCCATAATTGACAGATTAATCAACAATGAACATAATCGTTAGATGGAGCCCTAGTTCTTTTGATTAAAATTTTACCCCAAATAACCCAAGAAAAAAAATGTATGTCTTGCACTAGTTTCATTTACGCTAATAATTAAAACACTGTGACAAGAAGTTTAGTTTGAGAGCAATTTAAATACTATCAAATGAACTTAAAGCCAATTTTGTTTTCTTTAACTCTCACCTGGCACAACACAGAGGAAAGCTTGAGCCCATCAATTGGCTAATAAATTGGTCAGATTTAATGACTGACATAAAAAAGAGCTGCACCTCTACATGTTACCTTGCTCCGACCACAGAATTACTTTGTTCCTGGTAGCCTTCTGCACTGTATATTATGCATGAATGAAAGGTAAACAATGCTGCCTGTGTGCCAAGCAGCCCCGCAGGCAAACAATGTTTGAATGGATTGCATATCAAAAAACGTATAAAAGTCAATCTCCACTGGATCATGGCATTCTGCCCTCCGAGGGTCACTGCTCTCATCAAACCTGTGATGACTGCAGTACGAGCGGCTCCATACAACTGAATACCAATTGCCTTTCTCACACTCATTTCAACCCCTTCAGGTTCTTTATAGCGTTCATAACCAGATTCCCTGTGCACACTAAATTGGCTCCTTTAAAAAATGATCTAATACAGAAAGATGGGAAAGGTTTACAGCAGGTAATGGATTAGGAGTCAACCCCTGTGCATAATTACCACAGTCATCATGATAAGAGAAGTCCTCTCCACTTCGCATCGCTATCTTTACGACCTCATTCTGATCTGAGTGGGATGGTGACTCTCACATGAACTCAAGGCACAGAGACGAGGAGAAAAAGGATGATCTTGTGTTTGCCATGTAAAAGCAACAGTAATGACATGCATTCAATTTTAAAACTCAGTTTGAGCGTCCTTTCAACTTTTAGTGAACCCTGCAATTTTCTATGAAACATGCCTTGATTAAGTGTGATAGTCTCCTCTTTCCATTGATCATTGTCAGACACCAATCCAAAGCATAGACTGTATAAGAAGTGCACATAGTCACCGTGACGTCACTCATTGGTTTGTGGACTGCTGTTTCGAAGCCTCGAGTTCGGCAGTTTGGCCATCGCCATCTTGGTTTTTGGCCGTCACCAGCTTTTTGCAACCAGAAGTGACACGAGAGGGTGGAACCATTGGAGCTAATGCTACTACCGAACACTGAATAAGACATTTTTGGGCGACCAAAATGTTACAATTAGTTTTCATGAACTGAAAACACACTGTGAAGGGGTTAAAGTTCTAAGACGAAAACATGGACAACACCGAGACCGGACAAAGCAGTGGTAGCAAACTGTCAATCCCAAGGTAGCCACACCCTAAAGTATACCCTGCTTTGTTGTCTATTTTACTCTAAATGGGACCATAATTTACTAAATGAACATCTTGCTGTATTGAAGAAGACTTGAAACAAGTGATTGAGACCATAAACTCATGTTTATAATGTTTACTGAGGTAATAGATCAAGTAGATAGGGTCATTTTCTTATAGACTTCTATACAATCAGACTTCTTTTTGTAACCAGGGAAGTCGCCCCCTACTGGACATTAGAAAGAATGCAAGTTTAAGGCACTTCCACGTTGGCTTCACTTTTCAGACCCGGAGGTTCCCCACTGATCCATTTGGCATATATGCCAAAGACATGGGCTACCAGAGGATCAGGGATATTGTTGGATATTATCAAAATTACTGAACAACACAGTATCGTCACTTGCATGCTGAACATACTACAACTATTATACAAAAGAGGAAAATGCATCCTGTGCAAGAATTTGGGCAGAAAGTCTGCCATACTCAGGGAAACAATACCCAGGACAAAACAGTCTGCAGCGTTCCTAAAATTCAATCTAGACAGTGTGGGGAGTAAAAATGCGATCAACTGAGAGGTGTGTCATACACATGTCACTTTCATCCTTTAAAATCAGTAGGAAGAGGGTTACAGGGAGCATGAGTATAGATCTAACAACATGTTATTCAGAGTGATGGCAGACCAATGGAGACTCACTAATGAGTAGGCTGAGCTGGGCCATCTGCCGGGGCTGGATGCTGCAGCCCAAGCCACCTCGTCATGATACGGCCATCCTGCCCTCCACCCCTGCAGTTTACCGATTGTCACCACAGCCCCTCCTGCCCTGCCCTCTCCAGGCTCTTACCCAGGTGACAGTTTGAGCACCTTCTGTCCAACCTCCAGCCAAACAGAATTAAGGAAGAATTAAAAACTCAATGAGCCTAATAATTAAACTTTAATGGAGGACATAAAGCAACTTGACACCCTCTAAAAGCTATAGGCAGCCACCATAACAGTAGTACCAAGCTGGCCTGTGCCCCTTCAAATTACACACATTTCTCCTTTGCAACCAACATATTGCTGCTGTCATGACAAAACCGTGTTGCACAAATTTGTGGATTGGCTTTGAAAATATATTCAAAATGTTATGTGAAATAAAAGAATAACGTGTCAGCTGCAAATAAGCTAGAAACATGGCAGCTTTACTTGCTTCCCGAAAAGTTGACATTTTGGAGTCATTGTTCATTTCCATGAGCTACAGAAAACCATAATGCTAATGCAGTCTGAAAGGTAAGAAATCAACAGTTAAGAGGTGTCATACATAATGGCCTGTATCATAATACATAATGACCAACATATTATAATTTCATCCCACATTACGGTATCTAGGGCAGAATGATTTTGAAAACATATGTAATTGCGATTATTTGACTGATATTGCAATTGCGATATGATTTGCGATATTAGAGGGAATGCTAATTTTTACATCATTATTCTCATTTTCATTGAAAAACATATTAAAATGATTATAGTGTGATTTTTGCGGGGTTCTTTACCAAACAAAGATGTTTTCTTAAGTCTGTAGAATATGATGTGTAAGCCAGGACATCTCTGCAGCATGACAATATTCAATTTAAAAATGGTATTTCGACACATATTTCGCCTTTAACAAATATTGGGCATCCTGCAATTTGAAAATTGCAGTATTCCATGTTGTGATTTTGATAAAATTTCTATTAATTGTGCAGCCCTAGTATCATATTATATCTTTAAGCTGAATAGTTCGACTGAAGGAGCAAACGTCCACTGAACACACAATAGGGTATAACAAGTAGCCTGAATATGTGAAGAGTGGAAAATGTATTCCTTCCTTCATGTTTTCATACATTTTACACAGCAACCTTCGCATTTACCTACAATTTGCATAATTAGTATCGCTGCACTTCATGCTTGAAAGATACAGTTTATTAATTTGTAGGCTAATATGTTCTGGTGCTCAAAAAGTCCCACACTTGATAGGCAGCAGTCTGCTGGTGCCAACCCTAAATGAAAAACAGCAAGAGAAAATGGAAGTACTGCAGGCTAGAGATAGGAAGCAGTGAACGGATGAAAGGCAAGAAGTTGAACAAACTATCCAAAGATCTTATCAAACTACGTTGCTCAACATCCGCAGCGTTTGTTCACATGCAGCTCAGAACTGTGTTACTCACTAAAATTTGGACAAGAGCCACTACAGCCAGAGCATGTCCAGCACATAGTTATATTAATGTTTTGTTACCAATGACAAAAAAAAAAGCATGGTCTGGAACAATCCATTCACATTCAGATTTACCTTCACAACATACTACTGTTGTTGAGCAGAGCTGTCATAGGTGGTGAACAATGTTCTTATCAGTCCCACCACCTGTGCAAAGACAACGGCTCCAGCGGTATGAATAGAGCAGTAGTGGGCCAACTGCTGAGACCTTCTAGTCTATATATAAAATATAAAAGGAATCAGCAATTCCTTCAACCTTTCAGACCCTCTGACAGCCTGCTAAACAGAATGAATTACCTCCCGGCCAACATGCAGCTCAATCAGAGCCTGGACGTCTGGCAGCATTAACTGCTGAAGTGAACTGCCTGCATTTGCTACAATAGTGTTAGACAGTTTAAAAACAAAAACGTGCAATGCTCCCTCCTGAACCTCATTTCCATTCTCATATGCTCTATCTCACACTGCTTACCTTATTCAGTCCTTTATTTGTTTAAGATATTGACTGTAAAGAACATCGACTGGCAACAAAATTGGGTAAAAATGCAATCAAATGCCTGTCAGTCTATAAAATACATACTATACCACCAGCATGTATGCTCAATGACTCTTACCCTAAATAAGATACAAATAAAGACTCAATATCTCTCTTTATAGAGCTTAGATATATCTAAATAGCATACAACGACCCAATTCAGAGATGTTGCAGCTATCACAAAACTCAGTACAAACAACAAACTGAATTGAATTCTATATTATCAGCTAAAAGTGCTACATTTGTAAAGGTCAAAATATCGATAAAGCAAGACAAGTGCGATGACATTTAGGTGTGTGTCAGGTGTCGGTGTACTAAACCGCATATTTGTCTTTTACATGATGCTGACGATGATTCAAAATGTCATGTCACCTTATCCTCATCAGGACGGGTATTTACATAATAGATTAAATTCATTAGCCTTATCCAACAGAGCAGTCTGTTTTTCACATCTATTAATCTTGCATAAATTAGAGAGTATTAATTTCACACGAGATGCACACTGCTTAGTAGACTGTAATGTGTGTGTGCGTGCGTGTTTGCAAACACTGCATGAGGAAGGAAAAGTTATGAAACACAACTGCAGGAAGCCAAAGTAGACCACGTTTAATATACTGCTGCTATACAGCTATATGGGGTGGGACTATCACATCTATAGCTGCAAAGCTGTCTGCAGAAGCAACAGGTAAAGCAATATTTTAGCACCTCTGACTATGTGTGTAGGTTGTGAGCACACTGCAGAAAATTACATAACAGTAGCACAAATCTCTGAAAAAAAAAAGGCGTTTTTGCTATCCCTCTCTGATTCAACATAACAAATCTTTACCCAACAGCAGCATCGGATATGTGACCACTCATCATTACAGCATACACTGCCAACCAAATCAGAACGAATTCAGTCATTAAGTTCATTTGCACTTCGAGCCAGAAAGAGCTGGAACTGTAAAAAAGTTGAGTAAGAAAAGGTCAGAACATAATCTCGCCACCGTATTTCAGCCTACGGGAAGTCAGATCAACGAGAGCAGATGTCCAGTTTAACATTTGCCTCACACACACTCATCTCTTGTGCAATGCCTCAAGAACCAGCATTTTCTGAGTCTGAACAGTAGAGGGCAGCCAAGGACAATTTAATAGCCGAGCTGCCTTCAAGCAGCAAACACCATCCAACAGCTCCCAAAGGTCAAAGGGCAGATCCTTACCTGCATTGACGATGGCATCCACCTCCAAGACGGTGATATCTCCTTTGTAGAGAGATACTTTATCACTCGGCCCTCCTCCGCCTGTCAGCTCCTTCCCTTCCTCTTTGTCATTGGCTGAAATAAAAAAAGATAAATTCAACTCGTTGCATTCATTTAAAAAAAAAAAAAAAAAACATATATCTAAAAATATAGAGATGTCACTCAATAAATGCACACATTATTTTTTACTTTGAATAGACACAGAGCAGATTCATGAATGTTCTCAAATGTACTTGAAAAGACAAAATCTTCAGTTAAATGTGAAGATGTTGATGGAGAAAAAGACACAAATCATCCATTATTACAGTTCCTATATAACAATACTTCATAGAAATTAATTGAAAATGCAATAAAGTTGGATAATACTGTACGTACTGTAGTATCAAGACTCCAGTGGACACTGAATTTTAATTCAGAATTTGCATACTCTTAAGGAGTCATTTGTATTCCTTCCTTCTGTCATATCGTAAAAAAATTCTAATTGTGTGATGCAATGTGTGGTAATTTTTATGAACTAGTATATTCTGTGGATAACAAGCCAGAAAAGTTTAGTTACTATTTTGTAGAGTATTCCTCCTTTAAGAGTTGAGCCAAGAGATGCTAATAACCGAGGAGCTGTGAATCGGCAGTTCTATTTCATACTGGTTCTCTCCAAACTGCCATGAAAAGTTGTTTTACCTCGTTTAATTTAATGTAGAGAAAAATACCAGAGCAGATGTGTGCACATCACTCCTAAACAAGTTGCCATTCTACCTCACTTCACTGAACATCAATTGTAGTCTATAGTTTTATGTCAGTGTCAGACAAATTGCCACCACCATAAAATACTGTGTGTTTTAAAGCTCTTGCGAGCTTCTTGCTTGCATACAGATACATCGTCTACTTCCCTCATTCTTTTCTGTACATGACCTCCCTGCAGCATTAGGTATACATCAGAGTACTCATATTCCATGTTAAGCCAACTACACTAATAACTTTATAGAACAGTCTTTCAATTATTTCTCTCTTATTAGTAATTTTGTTACCTATATTTATGCTATACCAAATTGCTTCATTTCTTTTGAAACAAAAATCCAAAGGCAGAAATATGTTTAAAAACGTCATAATGTCATGCAAAACATGCTGCTACTTGAAAAAAAATCTAGCAATCGGGGTTTGCTTATTGTTTTCAAGAAAAACCTGTAACACTATTATAGCACAAGCCATAATGCTAATGAATGCTCATAAGTCGGACGTTGTAAAAGATTAATAAGTAAATATGTCATTAAATATCCCACTCTGGAATTTTTAAGCTTTTATGTGTCTTAAAAAAGATGGTTGCTAACAAGTGGCTAAATGAGACTACATTGTATACATGGTATAGTTCGTTTATAGCCTAACGTTAGCTTTTTACCTCTGGTGAATGCATTCACACTTCAAAAATCATGAAAGTGGTGTTCGCTTGTCAAGATTATCTTGCTGAACAAAACGTGTAAGTATCATAAACGTGTGTTTGCCACAGAGCTTATTTACTGCTATAATCCAAAACCCAATGGAAAAATCCCATTGTGTTTTTGTCGCGGGAACCCTGGGCGATGCTAACTTCCTGGTTGGCCTACAAAAATACATCATCACTGCACCACTCTGTATTGAAACTGGCTTCCTGGGTCGCAATATTACGAATCCTACGATATCGAAGACATGACCCGCCCTACTCTGCCTCTGATTGGAGTATAGGCTTGTTTGAGATGAACTGCGCCTCGCCTGGAAAGTAGACGAGATCAAGCGGCAGCAGCAGGATATTTACAAATCTCCTTTGTTGTTTTTGTTCTTTTTATGTCTGCCTTGTAAATAACTTTGTAATTGTTCATTCTGATAAGTGCAATAAATCATATATAAATAATAGAAAATATTATTTGTTGAAAAAAATTATTATTTTATATTTTATACTGAATGTTTGATAAAATACACTATAACCAAGTTGCAACTTTAGGAAATCATTATCAATATCATGCAAGCACCACTAGCATATGGAAAAATACATTTACAGCGCATTTATGTGCAGAATTATAGTGCTTTCCCTATATGTTCATACAAATACAAGTGTGCACAAGAATGGGCAAAATACTTACGATGAAACCTAAAACTGTAATGTAGCCACCAGAATTATTGAATAACATTTTTGGGGCTGGGTTGTGTAAACAGTGCCATTATGTGTCAGTTTATCAGCCACACCCAACTCAAAAGGCATTCAGCAACAAAAAGCGGGCTCTCTTACGTTGATTTTCCTCTCTCCAGGATGGGACCTTGTCCAGAGATGTAAAATCTTGACGGCGATACTCCTTGCGTCTCTCCTCCCGATCTAGACGAAGCAGTCTCTCTGTGGAGGAAAGAGACATCATGCATTTATTAAGCGAGAATAAAGCTGGTGCCATTGAAGAATAAAAGAGACAAATCAGGAAATAGATTTGGTACTGACACAGATAGCTAATAATGTAAAATTCATTTCCAGTTAAATCTGTGTTTTTTTCTTTTCTTAATGTCCTATGAAACTGTCTCTCAGTGTATTTCCTTTACTTCACCCGACCACCACCCATATGACAGTTGCTGGTCCTGAACCAACTGAGGTTGGCCTCTGACCAGACTCCTCCTTCACTGCTCACCTGGTACTGCCATCATTATTATCATCATCATCATCATCATCATCATCATCAGTCATATCTCACTGCTCCAGCTCCACTCCTCCCTGGCTCTCTAAATTGACTATATGAAAAATGTGATCTTCAATAAAGTGATATTAAATAAAGTGATCCTGCTTCATGCATTAAAATCCCCTTTTGGCTAGCATGGTCGAAGTGCAGGATCAGCAATGAAAGAGCACTTCTGGAGCTGGTAGGGATTCAGAGTCTTGCTCAAACACACTTCAGTAGTGTAGCTGCTTGCCATCATAGACGTTTCTTCCCCACTTCTCAGCCATGTGTCATGGACACCCAAAACAAGGCAGGCTCTCATTCCAATCAGACACCTCACCACCTTTTGATTTCACTCATTAGTCCCTCTTCTTTGGTTGTGGGTGTGTTAATTATTGAAACTGGCTGTTGTGTGGATTGGCCGGAATGAAAATGTGCATACTGTCTCCATGGCACCACTGCACTATGAAACCCTGTTGCTTCATTGCACTCTGAACTGTTTGTCCTGCCTTGCTCAAGGTTTGTACTGCTCTGCCCCTGCACTAAAGTAATATGTGGCTTTGTTATCAATAGTTTGCTAAATAACTTAAATTAGTTAAACTTTTAAAATGTGCATGGAGAAACTTATTTTGTCATGACTACCTACATTTACATTTTTTTTACAATTGTAAACACCCATTTATTAATACTGAGTTGACAAAACACCTTTGCACAGTCAGCACAACAGCAGTCAATGTGGATTAAACTGTTGATGACTTATCATTGCTTGGACACAAAATGCCCAAACTCTGTGTATTTACAGTCCATGTTGCACGTTAACATACTATTGTAAAAACTGTCACATTTATGTACAAAACCTAATATAACACAGAATTACTGCAATTTATTACACTCTGCTACATTTACATCTAAAAAAAATAAAAAATAATAGAAGCGCATAAACTCATAATTGGGAAATAAAACACTGAGCAACTATTTTGAGTTCTATAAAAGACCTGTGCCAGGTGAGGAAAGGGGGTAAGCGAGGCAGAATCCAGAACATTTTGTTATTGTATGGGACGATGTGGTGTTTCACCATTCTCTTCCAGTCACAGAGGCCCGGTTCAGACCTGGTATTAGAGTGATTTAAGGCCGGTTTATACTTCTGCATTGATCAACGACGTAGATGCATACCCTACAACGTAACTTACTGTGCCCCTCCCCAGAAATTTAACTACGTGTCACGCCAACACAGACCGCAACAACTGTGGCTACCTTCCAAATTGCATACTTTTTCTTTTTACTTTTAGTACATACTGCAGCTGCCCTTACAAAGTCTGTACTGTTGCATACAGTATGCATACAATTGGGACATACTACTTCATCATAACACTGCGCCTTGAACTTGGACCCTCTTGCTCATATATTCGCTGCGCAGAGGATTGTGAGTCAGAATAGCCAGAAAAGCATGCTGGCTTGCATACTGCAAAATGCGACCTGATGCAGTAGAACATCCTGGTATTTTTGGCATACTGCATTTGACATACTATGTATTGGGACATACTAAATCTTTTTCTGGCATACTAAATAGTATGGTAGTATGGGTATTGGACAGCACAGTCCGATTGGTCCGCTTGGTAGCATCGCATTTCCGGCCATCTCTGCCATCCTCTCCTTCCCCCTTTTCTGCGTTGCAGTACTTTCAGTAAAAGTAACTGTTTTTCAACATTTATTAGCTGTGTCCCTAATAGCGACAAGCTCCAACTCCAACATGATCCGCTCAGTTTCAGTCGCCATTGTTTGAAATACACAAAGAAACTCAACAAGTGGTAAAGAAACCCCACCGCCAGCTAGCATTTTGGCGGTGTAATTGCAGAGCGACGCAGATACACCAGCGCACAAGTATAAATGCTCACAACGGTGCAGGCTAAGACGCTGCGTAGAGCCCAACTATAAATCAGCCTTTACAGGCCTTTCCAGGATGTTATCCCTTTTCTTTCCACCTTACTTAGGAATTATTTTCCTCTTGGAGGCAGAAAGGTTATGACCAGCAGCCACAAAATCAGACTTCCCTCATGGATGCAATGAATGCTGGATGTCTGGACATAGCTGCAGAAGATTGGATCAGGCATGCAAAAAAATTCTTTCCCAGGTGTATTAGAAGAGAGGACAGAAGGTGTGATGTCGATGAGAACTGCTAAATGCAGAAAACAGGGATGACTAGCACTGTTGTATTTTTATATCTGTAGATATCCTATACATGTGAATATGTATAGTTTTATATTGCATTACTGCAACTACTTGAGTTTCATTTTGTGCACTTAGAATTACTCTACGCAACAATGGCAAACAAATAAAGCTACTACTAGTTGCCTAAGCTGCTGTGGGTTATTCGTTTGTTTGGTTTAACAACAAATTCCAAGATAATTGGCTGACATTAGTACATCACACAGCTGCTGCTTCACCTTTGTACTGCTGTATCACTCTTGGGTCCTCACAGCTTGTGTCCTCATGTTCATCTCCCTGACTGCAAAAGAGCCTCAAACAGCTACTGTTTCTCCAAACAACACTGGGCTGTTCTGCAAAACAAGCTTCATCCTAATTACGTGCTTCGCTGTGAATTCTTCACCAAATAAATAGCCCGGTGCACTGCTCACAGTGTAGACTTTGGTCAATTAAAACATCCCCTCTATAAAAGCAAAACTGGATGGGATATGGCACTGAACAAAAGCATCCTTTTGGCTCTTTACAACTAACTGTTGAGGCTTTGATGCTTTGCATATAATAATAACCCTAAAATACATAAGAACTTTGTACTATTTCTTAAAAAGGGACTTTGAGTTATGAGACTTGCCTCTTACACATATGAAAGGCTACAATATTGAGGCGGACTATATTTTGGTAAGAAATACAAAGATCCTTGAGTCATCTTTAGGCAACATCTTGCAGTAGGTCAGGCTATAATTAAAGGTATTTCCGCAGCGGGGGATATCCATTCTATCCCTTATGTATTTTCTCTCCCTCTTGCCCACTACTGCCATTCCCAAGGCTGCTTTTATTCTACATGGATGAATAAAAAGGCAGTTCTGAGGTTGAACACAGCAAAGCTCTCTGGACCACACTACAGCGCTTTGTCACTCTGCTGAACTTATAGTGGTTGAAGAATCCCAAAGCTTAGTTTAGATGCTATGAGAACAGGATGGGCTCAAAATGTGCTTTATTAATATTACTAATATGAGTAACAAGATTGTGTTACTGGAGCCGCAGCATAACTGATGCCAAGTGATGATTTTTCTGTACTTTATGAGTTCTGGATGGGAAGGCCAGAACCAAATTCTAGTGATGACAAAACGAAAGGAGATGTGACTGCCTGTCACATAACAATCTCATTTTATGTAGTCTTTTATATATCTATGTTTACTTATTTAGGTAATTTTCTTTAAGAAAACTTCAGAATAGTCTGCAACCTGGCAAAACGCAACACACAACTTACAATAATGTATCTTTGTTGGTGCTACATTTCACCGAGCCTACACGCTAGCCCCATGGGTCAAACCACTATTTAAAAAATAATCACATTAAATTCCTTCAGTTTCAAAATTTCTTTCACATTTTGACTCGCCTTGATCTCCTCTTAACGCAATTTGAGCTAGAGGGAGTGTATGCTAAGAATATTCAATCTGATTTACTTTGATGTTCACTCCACGCTGCTACCTGCTCCAACTGGAAACGGCTGTCTAAGATTAATTATTACCTTTGCTCAGAGAATTTAAATGACCATTATAAAGATTTTCCCATACACTCCAAAAAATTAGTCGTGAGTCAACGGGCTTGATGGCGAAACACTGACTCAACTGCGGTATTTCACAAGAAAAACTCGACACCATGAAATTCTCAATAACTCGCCAACAATGATTATAAACTACTATTGTTCCAGTTATTAATTTAGGCCACATCCATGATGAATAGAACCCAGGGCTGGAAATGTGTCTTAACCAGTACACTTCAGCCAATGTGATATGATGAGGAATGCAGTTTAATCACATACAGTAGCACTGTATGGACCTAGACATGTCATAGCAGAGAGACCACAGGTGGAATGAATATCATTAAAGATGGTTTTAGCCAGGCCCTTGTATTGCGCATGCGCAGACATATATTGACAAGGGGGAATGGAGCCATCGCTAATTAGTGTGATTGATTACACCTGTGCTGTAGCTACCCGCTGTGACGAGTGAAAACCATGGAGGAAAAAAAAGCTCTACTGTGTCAAGAAATTCATAACTTATGAATATAGATAGGGTTAGCATGTCTTTCTTGGCCCTTTTTCTGAGCACAACAGGTCTATCCTGTAGCCTACATGTGTCTGAAACTGAAAGCACTTGGGAGTCAAATAGGCGAGTTTCTTACCTAGCATCTTACGCAACTTTCACTGTGTGTTTGGAGACAGAGATAACAGCCATTTTGTCATTTAGGGAAATTATAAATAACCACGTTTTAAACTATTAAGACACTCCGTTTCTTTTGTTTTACTACGGTGTGCTGTTTGGCTACAGGGATATTTAGCAGCAGAGATGGTTGTTTGCAACTCTACTGTCGGTGTATCACACAGGTGGAAGGCAGGATATTTATTTAGGAGTACTTTAACAGGTAAATAAGGGTTTTAGGGGCAAAAATCCTCCGAGTGCCTTACATGTAAGCTAATAAGCAGACGAGAGTGAACAGTGTGCGAATGTCAAACATGCACAGCGGCAGCAAAACAGAGGCGCAACATCATTATAACATCTGTAATAGTCAGCGTATGTGGTTACCGAATAGTGAGTATTGTCCCGGTAATACGGAGGAGACAGAAAGAGTGGCTGTCAATCTTCCTGCATGGTTGAATTCATGCTGTCTGCCCATGGAGATGCTGATAGCCTCATTCCCCCCCCTCCTCCAAAACAAGCCCTTACCTTTCTCAGTCTTCCAGTCCTTTTTCTTTTTGCTCATGCTGCCGGAATGGTTTGACTTCGAATGGTTGTTTTTTGACTGTGGCAACCCCAGGCTCACAGTGAATAGTTCTCCAAGGGGGGGAAACTGAGATGCAGAGTGAAACAAGCCTTCTGGACGGTTGTCTCACCTGTGTGAAGCTGTCAAAATTTCTATGGACCTCAGTCGGCTCAACCTAGCGTGAGTGCGCCGTAAATTATGTGTACGAATCCCTGGCTATGCGATTGGCTGTCCCGAACGGGGAAGTAGGCACCTGATTGGTCGAGCGACTGCGTCAATCAAATAAACGTCCACGCAACAGGGGGAGGCAGGGTAGGTTGTTCCTCCTGGCGTGTGAGGTGTTTGGCTAGTAACGCCGGGTTCACTGGGATGCAAACTGCACAGAGTCTGCTTTGAGACACTAAAAGTAAACAGTACTGTAAATTCAAAAAATATATATATACTTTTTAATAGGTTTATTTTTGGCAATATACAACCGTGTGTTTTGCAATATTTTGAGTTAAAATTTGATCCCACTGCAGAGAAAAGTCTCTGCAGGTGTATAGTGATATGGCCTAGTAGACTAATTTGCACCATAGTGGGCCAATATTATAATAACCTACTTAAATCTTATACCTTTGACTATTCTTATTATTAATACCTGTTTTATATTTTTTTAAAAAGCCTGTTTATAGAAACATTCAAGGTAAGCTGGGTTTAGTTTTCATTATAGGGTTTTATTTGTCTTTTAATTCTGTTTTGTTTATTATATCGCTTTTATTGTATTGAGTATTTGCTTCCGTTTTATAAATTGTATATGTTTTCATGCTGTGTAATAGTATTTCATTTTATTATTAACTGTGACGTACATTTGAACTACTGTTTTGAAAAGTGCTATATAGATACAATTTGTTATTATTATTTATATCATTTTATTCTTATTATCATTTATTTTTATTATTAATAGTAGTAGTATATTATTAGTATTATTATTTTTATTATTATTATTATATGTTCAGCTTTTCATGGGGTGATTGTTCCTTATATTCTTGCAACTTGCCTTGCTGTGACCGTGGACTATAATTGCTGTGTAATTGTTTGGATCATAACAACATGTCATGTGGACAGTTTTGATGATAATTTTGTAGTCGTATGTTTGTGTAGTATCTGATATAACTATTCACTAATATGTGACTTTAATAATTGTCACTAAACGCACAAAAGGACACATACAGTAACCTGTCTTTGTTCGAGGTAGAGGACAGTATCTCACAGGATAGAAGACTAGATCAGACCGGGCTGTCATATGTGAGAGGCTGGTTCCAGAGACCACCGTCTGTCATCTGTTAGCTCTGCTCTGGTCCAGACCCATCTGCTCCTGGGACCGCTGACATTATATGAGAGTGGAAAAATATCTTTCATTCAAGCTGTACTCCAATTCAGATCCAGATTTTTTTTTTTTAAATTGAGGGTTATTTTAGTGATATACATTCAGTTTTCATGTCAAAAGTTCAGTTGTTACCACTGAGTGAGCTGATTTTTTCATAAATACAATTTTTGACATTAACAGCAAATTGACAGGTGGAAGCTATCTTATTATGCTGTTCTAGTTGGGCTTATTTTATCTAAAACTCGTATTACAAAGTGCAAAGGATTTCCGTTTCTCAGGGCCAAGGTGGCTAAATTCTCTCACAATGTTCACCAGACATCTCCTATTACAGTCAAATTAAAGATCTTTATCTCATTGAGCTGCTACCCTTTTTAGGAAATTAAGACAGCTCTCACAACCTGCACAGAAATTCATAATTTGTCCTTGTAATATCTTTATTAGTTTACATTATGGATTTACAAAATATTAGAACATTATATCAGTGCATGTTCAATTTAAAACCACAATGGGACATCTAGAGAACTTCCCTACCCTGGGAATAGCGAATTAAAGTATCTATGAGATTTGAATGAAGTGGCCATTGCAGTTTTCCCTCTGTACTATTCAAACTAAACCACTAGATGACGCTCTTGCAACATTATAAGCAGCAGTACACAGTTCAGTTCAGTTTCAGATTTATTTGTCATATGTAGGTTAACACAGGGTCAACGGTACAATGAAATGTAGGATGAGAGGATGGGTCAGCTCAGCAATAAAAGCAATAGTCGCATAAGATACGATAAAATTACAATAATAAGAGAATAAGAGTAACATTAATAAGATGGAAAGACAGTGATGAGATAAAATGACAATAAGTTGTAAGAAAAAATGTGATGACATAAATAAAATATAATATACATATGAAAATAAGGATTGTGTGTAAGTGACAGTATCTCCAACAGTATTGCACAAATATAATGAGAAAGAGGAATGAGATATGCGTTACGAGAATGGAATGACATAAATGAATAAGAAATATAACACCATGTACATAAAGTGGCTTAATAGCAGCAGTATGATGATGCAGTGTATCGTTATGTAGCAGTAAAAAGTGCAGGCAGCAGGTAAGCAGGTATACATCAAGGCTTATTGAAATAGGCTCTCGGGTATGACACATGCGCAGTGTAACTGGAGCTGTGGTCGCACGTTGCTATTGGCTCAATTTTGACGAGTGGAGACCAGATTTTACTGCACATGTGTTGTACCCCAAAGATATGACGCGATGATGACGCCTGACATCTCCTCTTTTCACCGTCCTTGGTTTACGTGATATAAGTCTATGAGTTGAGAAGCCTGATGGCCCGGTGTTAAAGTCTGATCGTGTGTTTAGCCATGCTCACACAAAGTGATTCTGTTTAGAAACCGTTGTTTAACCGCTGTTTAAATCGTGATAGAGGCTTGTGATTTTTAAACTAACGTTGTCAGATATTTCACTGAGGCATGTAGGGATTGCTGTTTTTACACAATCTTGCTCTAAATAATCCAATATGCTCTGTCTCTCTGATATTTTTATATCGGAGGGGGGCATATTAAGAAGGAGACTGGACTTCAGCAGAGGATTCGGGTTCAAAACCCCTTCGTCAGTGTGCCTCATACCCTGCTGTCTTTGTGAAAGATGCTAAATCCAAAGTGTGTGGCCCTGACCTCTGACCTTTTCGCTTGGCCTTTCAATAAAGCATCATATATTTCTATTAGGCTTAAGCAGACTTGGAAACTTCAAGTATTTCTGCCTACACTAACTACTTGTTAAACTATTATACTGAAATACACTCAATTATACTCTAGTTTTAGTAATGAGATTAAAGCCTCTACACACCCATGGTCCCCTCACACAGGTGTTTTCACTTACAGTATCTGACCTGATTAGACCTCTTCTCGGGACTGTGTTGGCTTCACTGACACCTCCCTCACTCTCTTGCTAGTATTGTTGCACCTGTTAAGGCGGGACAGCGTACCCTGTTATCATTCTTATTGGTCTATAGAGTTTTGAGACATCATGTTATTTCAAGCTGAAGAGGTCTAATCAGCCAGAGTAATTGAAAACACCTGTGAGGGTATGAAGGGCCTTAAAGTGTTATTGAATGTTGTATTGTGGATTCTTGGGTTCTATCACTATCATGATAAAAGTGGACTGCACTGGCTTTTTTGTTGTCTTAACTGAGGGTGATTTAGAATTATGACATACATTGTATAGGCTTTCTAGTATTTGCCTGATACTGTATGTAGTTATTTGATCATTGTAGTTCAGACATTGGTCAACTGGTGTAATGTGGACAACATTATCTCTGAAGAGCAACAAAAAGATCAAACTTGGCTGTTCACAGTGACTACAGGAGTTGACTGTGTAGGGCAGAGTCTGTACGCTCCTAACATTGAAGGATCTATTTGTGTAAGACTGTGTAGGCCATTGTTATTGCCATGGTTACCGCACAAGGAGATATTAAGCCTGTGGCTGTACCTACAAGTCACTAGCAAGAACATTGCATCGTCTAATCTCTTGCTGGCTTGATACGTATATTTTTCATATCCCACTTATTATAATCATAGCAACACAATTATCTATGTAACTCAAAGTAGCCCAGGGGCTAAAAGAAATTGTTGTTTATACGTGTTCTTATATCCGTAAGTCCTTTGATGGGTTTTTAGTGACTATTTGGTTTGGGTTATATCATCATGTCTGTTCTCAGTCAATGCCTGATGATAAAACACATGATTTGTTGTTGTAGTACAGTAATTGGTGGTTTCCCAGTCATCGCTCAAGCCTATAGATGTAGACTAAATACTTCTACTCTGCTTAAGCCATCTATGTTCAACTGGCCCTTGAGGCTTTCAGCTGAGCCCTTAAATTATTTACTCTTTTTCATATCTTGCCAATGACAATAAAAGGGTCTGTTACTGAAAGCCTCGGATAACATTTAACAGTGTGAATCCACAGAGTGCATGTTAAAGCCTGTAGGGTCTGTAAAGGTGATTTCTTGGGAAGAAAACAATTCCACAGCCAAATCAAATACACATAAATGTAAACAAAGCACTGTTTTCACATGAATTTGTAAGAATACGTTGCAAAATAGTTCTAATGTACAGTCATTAGAGATGTAAATAGTTTAGCAGCGCTCCCGCGCCGTCAGAGAATCTGTCCTGTGATCGCTGACGAAATGCCAACCCTGAACATGAAAACACTACAGTTTGGTGGTTTGTGTGGTTTCTTTTCAACCTTCTCAATCAAACATTTGTCTGCCCCTATATCATCCATTGTGTCCTGTCTTATATTATGCCCATCTGTTCCACAGATGTGAGAAGCGGCTCGCTATTCTGATGAAAGCAGCCAAGAACCTCGCAGAAGTACCTCGGTAGAGACTATAGCTCTGATACACGCCTCTATACATTCATTATGCCTGTTTATGTGTTCAGTATCTACTTTGCAGTACACAAGAAAAACACAGATAATTCTTTGAGTTCTTACAGTAATTTGTTGCACCATTTTACATGTTTTTGCACATTGTATTCTTTCCATTGTCCTGTCTCATAAATCTGATTTTTTTAAAAGTTGACAAAGTTGTCATTGTTACTCATCTCTGCTCAAGGCCGGTTTAAGGCATAGGCTATATAGGCGGTCGCCTAGGGCGCCACCTTCTGGGGGGGCGCTGGTTGCCCTCTGAGAAAATGTTTTTTAAAATGCCGGTAGGCGCCCTTCCTCATATTTTACCTTGCATTGAGGTAACAAATGAACAAATAAAGAAATAAAGAAATACACTTTTCACCCCTGTAACTCTCTTTAAAACACTTTTTCATCTGCCCGGCCACACTTATTTGTTAATAAAAGTGTAAATTGTAGTGAAACTGACAAAAAACTTTTAAGCCAATATTATCAGGGACCAATTGTTTATATTTATATTATAATAAATACAGTTATTTATGAAAATAAAAATCTAAATGTTTGTCTTTAAACCATTCTGATGTCTGTTGCAGTTTACTGGGCTAGGGATAGAGTTCTGGGGGGTTGAACCCTAACCCTAGAGCCTGGGTGGGGGGGGTTCCAGATCCGAATTTCACCTCGGGCACCTAGCGCTAGAGCCGGCCCTGTGGCCGCTCCATTAAATGTGTGAGGAACACTAAGACCAGGTATGATCCTTCCTTTCCAAAACTCCTCCTGTGTGCAGCTTTAGGCTGTATGGGCTACTACCCTGTATCTCAGAATTAGAGATTATAGTCCTATATCTCTAATCTCCTACATTAATTCTTATTTCTGGTTTTGGCACCTGCTACATTCATGATTACAGGCATTTTTTCTTGTAGCTCACAATGGCCTCTAGTCTGTAATTAAACTGTAAGAGCAATTTGTCCTGAGATGCATTGTGATGTACTGATGTGAATATAGTGGTTTACTGAGTGGTACTTTGTTTAGTCTGCGTCCTCAGAATGGGTTTTGGGGTTGGATTAAAAAAGCATCACACTGTGAGTATTCTTTTCCTTCTGGATTCCTGTGGGTTGTAGCTTTGGTAAAAATGTGTTGCAACGGCTCCCTCTGTTTATTTTACTGTATTTGATAAAGCCCCCATCCAGCATGTCTCTTCACACCAGAGCGTGCCTGCTCTCTGCCTGCTCAAAGCAGCAGGAATTCCTTCCTGATCGCTGGCTGAACCCAAGCTGAATAGATTTAGTGTGGATAGATGTTCAGCATGTTCAGATGTTCAAAGCATATGCACTAAAGTGATCCAAACTGTTATGGCTTCTATGTATCAACAGTTTTCTTTGCAGGATAATTCTGCTCATACAATGTCGGTCTGTTCCTTTTTCCCCCAGCACAATAATCTGTTTAACTCTATAGTGTTTTTAACTTTGCTTTTTCCCCTTTATTAAAGAAACAAAAGACTAAAGCATAAACAGAAAGGTAGAAATCTCTTTAATGTTGTATTGCAGTGTTCTAAGACAAATCAAATATCACGTATTCCCTCCGACAATGCAAATACGCACAGTGCAGCATTACTCATCCAAATGAGCATCCACCTTGTCTGCCACAGGCCTCTCAGATTATATATAGCAGAATATTTTAGGAGAGATGAAACTTCACAGGAAAAATGCTATCACAAATACTATATTGCTCATTCTCAATGCTGCAGAAGTCTTGGATTCCTGACCTCTGTTTTTCCGCTTGTGACCTCCTATCGCACCACAATACAACACAAAACAATAACCCAGTGCTTCAACAGCAATCTGCCCATTATAGCTGAAATTATTTTTCAAGAATACATTCTTTCTAGTATAATTAGCGGAGGGATTAAGAATGTATATTTTCATGCTGTTTTAAAATATCATGTTATAGCACTCTAACAGTAAAATGTTGATGTATTTTATTTTAAAGGTTATGATGGGGCCATTTTATTACTACACAAAAAGCCCGTGCGAGTGTGAATCTGTCTATGAAGAGCGGAGAAAGGCCTCAAATGAATCATGTCTGTAGTCATAACACATTTATTAAAACTGGACTGGCAGGTTTTTTCTCTGCACCATCAACAACAGCAAGAAGAAGTTTCCACAGAGATTTGATGGCATGCGATACTAAAGGCTAGCTGGCCCCTCTTCAGCACCCTGGTCCCAGCTCTCTCCCCATTAATTGCTCAACGGCACTCTTTCATCTCCGTTGACTTGATCCAAAGAAAACAACATTACACTGCACATTATGATTAAAGAATGTGCTTGTTTCGCTCCTCCCATACAACTGCTTGGACCATAAACATAAAAGCGGCTGGCTGTCTCAGATCAGTATAGATATTGGTCTGGTGAATTTAGATGAAATGGGGTTATGAGCTGAATTTTGTTATTAGTTTGTTGCATTTTGATTGAATATATCTAAATGTGGTAGTATAGACTAATAAGCTGCCTTTTTGTTACAGTCTCTGAGATAGGAATTATGATAACCTGAAGGTATAGGAAAGGATGCCAGTGAAAGATCATTAGTTATTCAAACAGTATGTATATGTCTTAGACATAAAAAAGAACCTCCTGAGGGAGCAATAATCTTTGCATATGTCCAACATTATTGAGCACTTCTGTGTATCATACCCCTTGCAGTTCACTTCTTTATAACAGGACGTAATGATAAAACATCTTGACAGAGGAAAGCTGAAAGAGGAAAATGGCTGGCGATTTCTAACTGCACGCCAATGACTGGCTTATAAACTTTTCCAAAGTTTAGGAGCTAATTTTAGTCACAAAGGCTGTGTATTTGTCTGTGTCTAAAGCAATACTGAGTCATTCTTCACACTGAGTCAAGAACTGAATGTTTTGCTTCAGGTTTTAATTATCAGCTGCCCGACAGGCTCAGCACAGAATTTTCAGAATGGCCGTATCTTGGGAAAAGCTTTTCCCCACATCCCCACTATTGTTCTGGAGAAAGCAATGTGATTATTGTGGACTTGATTTGCAGCTGTGGGACCTAAACTTGCACTAGAAATATCTCTTGAGCAAAAGATGATTAAAAGTTCTCAGTTGTCTAACCTGACACACGATTCAAGAATGTGCAGCAAAACATGACTGAGGAAGAACATGTCCTAATGTCAGAAGCAGCAATAAGATAAAATGGTGTAAATTAGATTTAGTGATTAAAAAAAAAAAAAATTTGAAAAAGTGTGGCTCATAGGAGAGATGTGCTCACTTTAACACAGTGACAACCAGATGCCAGTGCCTTTATAGGGCTATTTTTTTTTGTGGTGTATTTTTTTTTCTTTTCAAACAGTGTCAGAGTTTGGTGGGAGACCACAGTTTGGCATTTTTGCCTGCTATTTGACCGTTTGTCCGTGTTAAATGACAGGAAACATAAGGAGAGAGAGAGAGAAGGAAATATGCCATGCAATAAAGCTCCATGGTCAGACTCGATCCAGGCACATCACAGTTATATGGTTTAAGTCTCAGACTGTGTGTCTGTCCTGATGGGAGAAAAGTTTTTAATTTAAGTTTTCATTTTGTGGTACCACCACATTAGAATCCAAGACAAAGAGCTTGTTTTTATTCTCATCATTTTTCAGTGACATTCAAAGTCATACAAGGAGAAATCTATTGTAGAAGAATAAAAGGGCGTACCAGTTTCCTCACTGTAAATAGTCTGTAGACATTTTGACATGCCATGTTGGGGGAAAAAAGGATGTGTCATTTTTAACATTAATGATACCTGCATTTCATTTAGGTGAGTCAGTCTCAGAGTCCTGGTATTATGTATGTTGGCTCACTGGAAAGGCTCCTGGGACACCTAAATGGAGCTGAGCCGTCGTTAAGGAAATTAGCTGGACCTGTGTGTTTCCTGCTAGACAAATATCTGCTGTGAGAAAGGTCTATGGTGTGTTTGAGTAAAGTTCGGCAGCTGCCACCACAGTCACAACTATATTAGAAATGATTTGGTCTGTTAGCTTAACTGACAACTGTGCAATTACATTTGCACACAATTAAATCAATGCAACTACGCTTGATTCAATGTAGTATTATGGCTGACAACCAGAGTCATAAGTTCAATTGTAATAACATCAATTTCTCCTTATTTGATTGTATTTAGGATAATAAACAAGCGTTTTGACACAAGCTTCTCTATCAAGTTAGTGTACAGACTTGCAGCAAGTCAGCTAGTGTTACTAAGATATTTTTCACATGTAAAATCATATTGACCATGATGGTATTATTTCATGTGTAGTAAAATGTTTTCACAGTTATAAAGTTAGAGGTATTTACAAATATCCTCTCATCCAGTCAAACATTAATATAAACCTATCAGAACCCACCATATAGCCTACTACAGCTAGAAATCATGCCAGTCATTGCTCCTGACTATGTATCAGGTGCATTGATATCAGTACCTAAATGATAAAAAAAAAGGTGAAACTAGCTCCAATGAAAACAGTTCACAACATGGTCTGTGGATTAACCAGGGCATCATTTCTGGAAAGATGTTAGTGTAAAAATCCTCCATGCAGTGAGCACCATAAACACATACTGTATCCACTCACCTCCATTGTATTTGGGAGGAAGCAGAAATCTCAGAGACAGACACCTCAAAACCTGGGCAAAGTATAATCAACAATATCTACATGACTATATTCCAGGAGAGGTAAGAGAGAAAACATTATGTCTTTGTCATTTGGGTGACTGAACCCTTGACATTAGTGTAGTTAATATTAAAGCATGTCCAAACTTGTCCTGGGCAATGATTTTCAAATAAGAGTGTGAGAAGCACAAGAGAACCATATGATGACCCAGTGGAGACCTCAGGAGATTAAATAATACAAATGTAAATGTCAAATTATTCAAAACCAAACAATTTTTAATCATTTCATTTTTGTTTTTACTCAACTATTTAAGATACGCATTGATGATGAGTTTCATATTAATAGTTGAGTTAATATGCCAATTTAACACCACAAATATAGATTTCTGCTTCATGTTTTAGATTCATGATTTGCGTGTTTTTTCTCTCACAATATTCGTACATTGTGTATGCATGTCAGCAGGAAAAAAAAAAAAAACATTCGCAACTGGATTTCATTCTCTTTTTTTTCTCTTCCATCAATATCCGAAGTTTTATTTTGTACAGCTTCATCCCACGTGGGTCATGTTTGCAGTGAACGCACTTCCTTAGCAACGTGTATCTGAACCCGGAAGTACTCGTGTATGCTCTACAGCTAGCTACCTAGCTGCGGTTAGCACAGAGGAGTGAAAGTGTGTGGCAGCAAAGTTAGTCTCAGTTCAGATTCACGAGTCCAGCTGCCGTTCGTGTGTACTGAACACATGTCAGGTAACGTCGTGTACAGCAGGCAGTCCCTTCGCTGGTAGGAGAGGAGCGGAAAATGTAAGTTGAGCTTGTTTTGTTGGTGGTGTGTTAGCGAGCTGTTAGCTAACAAGCTAACGAAAACACACAGGACTGGTAGCTTGACTTGAAATAACTTATGTTTCAATGTAACGTTTGTCCGTCATTATTCATTAAACAGACACGTAACACAAACTAAAAAAAGCTTGTTTAATCATTTTAAACTGACATGCGTAACGATACATTAACAACAGGAAGTGTGCTAACTGGGGTTAACGAGATAGATAGATAGATAGATAGATTGATAGATACTTTATTGATCCCGAAGGAAATTAAGTTATCCAGTAGCTTAAACAACAAGTCCCAACACCAATACACCTTAAAAAGAGATACAATCGAATATAAAGTGAAATAAAATAAAAATAAGATAACATAAGTACAGCAGTGAAGTGTCAGTGTGCCAATTGTAGTGCAAATAGTGCAAATAGTGCAAGAATACTGAGTACTCTTGCGCAGTACTGAATATAGCAGTGTATACTATGGTGTATGATACAGTAGTGCAATGTAATGGTATAATAATTTAAAAGCAGTCAAGTACTCAGGTGGGTATGTAAACAATGTCAACTACACCAACAATAACAAATATGAATATGGATATGAATACAATACAATAGCCACCATACTGAGAATGTGTGGCAGCAGAGAGGCAGTGTGTCTGTTGTGATGGAAAATTACTATGTAGGTAGCGATGTCTCTTTATGCAACAGTGGAAAAGTACTGTCTACTCTGTCTAATGTGTAATCTTTGTCTCATGTAGTGGGAAAGTACTGAATGTTGACTTTCACCGGGACACTGTGTAAAAACAACTCCTTATCTGTGTTAAAACAATTCTTTTTCCCATAGCTCCCCATTGTAGTTTCCTACTTATGATATTGTAACTTTCGCCTGTGAGGCACTCTTCTGCAGACTCGATGTGACTCTGTATAACCAGTGGCTCTTCTTATAAGAATAAAATACAACAAAGACATGTCATCTGTTTGAGATCGTTATTTCAACGTTCATCAGTACTCATCTAGGGAAATCGACAGATTTCCATTACACTGTCTATAGTCAAAGTTAAATCCTCCTTCGTTGAGAGGAGTTAAACAGCCATGGATGGATGATAGCTTTATGTTATATGTAGTCGTTTATTCGTAGTGTTGTGGATCAGGACTATGAATAGCATGCACCGTCAGCTACAAGGTTACATGTTTAAAGATGTAACGTTACTAGAGTTCGTACTTGAGTAAATGTAATTTGTTCTCCACCACTGTCAGTGGTTTGACAGTAGCTGAATTATCGATGAATGTGTTGTCAGTGGTGGGATGTAACTAAGTACATTTACTCAAGTACTGTACTTAGGCCAAGTACAATTTTGAGGTACTTGTACTTTATTTGAGAAATTTCATTTTATGCTACTTATACTTCTACCCCACTTCATCTCAGAGGTAAATATTATACTTTTTACTCCACTACATTTATTTGGCAGCTTTAGTTACAAGTTACTTTGCAGATTTAGATTTTTATTAATACAAAATAATCATCAAACTATGATTTTTTATTGTAGATTGAGCTACATAGGCGTATATAAAGTAATTAAAATTAGCTCCACCTTTACCGGCTGCAACATTAAAGTGATGAACACGTTAACGCTTCAATATTTATGATCCAATAATACAATATATATGATTCTGAAATTGGCTATTCTGCATAATGAGTTATTCTACTTTTGGTACTTTGAGTATATTTTGATGTTTTGTACTTTTACTTTAGTACAATTACTTGTGTATTTACTTTTAACTGAGTATTTTTACATTGTAGTATTGCTACTTTTACTTAAGTAAATGAGCTGAGTACCTTTGTGGTCTCCGTTGTACACACCTGAGAACCACCATGCTGCTTTGCAAGAGGCACTTCACATCTGTTTTATCCATCTAAAACGTTAAATCATCTTGTCCCGTATCATCCCTGACTGCTAATGTTTGTGTTTATTTTCCTGTCACAGGTGTGCCATGGAAATGATTTTCTTACCACTGTCTGGTAGGCCATGCTAGGCTTGTCAAGTTATGCAGGGGTTATGGAAAGTCTAATGAATTCTGCTGAAGAGCAGCAACCCTCCTCTCCCCTGGACAACTCGTGGTCCAAAAAACAGGAAGCAAGCAAGAATCAAAAGCCAGAATGTGTTGGTGGATTTGTTTTAGTGCATGCAGGTAAGTGCGCACACCATAATTAACATGTAGAATTAAAGACACAGTTGTGTAGGATTTTGTGGTTTTGCACTCTGAGGCTCATGTTACCGCAGTTTCACAAGCGTGTAGGAGAGCTACGGTTGCCTTCAGGTAATGTAAAAACGCAAAAGGGTCTTGCAGGAGCCGATGTTTGGTTTGATCGTTCTTTGCTACTGTAGAAACATGGCGGACTCTAAGCTAAGGAAAACACAACAATTCTTAGTTTCAGGTGATTATACACTAATGAAAACATAGTTATGAATATTATATTCCTTTTCTGCTAATAGATCCCCTGAAATGTTACACACTGTTCCTTTAAGAGCTTATTAGAAAGAAATAATGTGGGAATCAGTACCTCATAATAAGTAAACATGATTACAGGCATTGGTACACCCATCATGCAATGAATCACTTTATGAATGGTCAAATGTTGTTTTTTTTCCGTATTATTTGCTTTCAGGAGCAGGCTACCATTCTGAATCTAAGGCCAAGGAGTACAAGCATGCGTGCAAAAGAGCCTGCCAACGAGTAAGTTCATTTTACTTTTACGGTATTACGACAGTAAATTGTAAGCACATGCGATCAAACAAGCAACATAACTTTGTACTGTTTGTACACACAATCTGTGTTATTCTTAATGGAATGTTTGTAAATCTGTATTATTTAAATCTAGATAGTTTGGCACTTCAGAGTATTGAATCTGTTAAATACTTTCTGAATGCAGAGCAACAGAACAGATTGACATTGATCATCAATTAAAGGAGCATTTCAGGAATGGAAGAATGGAGCTACACCATTATATTTGAATGTAATTTTAGATGAAAATGGCAAATATGTTGGGATTGATAACATCTTAGTGCAAAAGAATTCTGCTGAGACCCCTGTATCTACCAGAAATATTTTTTTTCTTTATGTGATAAATATAGAATAATTATGCTTTCATCCATACAATTAGAGCTGTAACGATTAATCGATTAGTTGTCAGCTCATAAATTAATCGGCAACTATTTTGATAATCAATTAATCAGTTTGAGTAATTTTTTAAGGAAAAGAAAATATAAATTCTCTGATTCCAGCTTCTTAAATGTGAATATTTTCTGGTTTCTTTTCTCCTCTATGACAGTAAACTGAATATCCTTGAGTTGTGGACAAAACAAGACATTTGAGGGCATCATTTTTGACATTTTATAGACCAAAGAACTAATCGATTAGAGAAAACAATCGACAGATTAATTGACAATGAAAATAATCGTTAGTTGCAGCCCTACATACAATGAAGTCAACCTATTTAGTCAGTCTAATAGTTAGAAATGTTCTTGTTTTGAATATAAAATTTGGTTGGTTGTGACAGCACAATAGGTAAGTAAAAGTTGCTAAATACTGAGGTATGTGTGAACTTCCCTTTACTACATTTATGCACACAAATGTGTTCTGTTCTTGTTCTATGAATTGATCTAATGTCTTCAGAAAGTATATAGAGTAACCTTGTTTTATCAGTTTGATCAGCAAGATATTCAGATTTCTCCCACCCTTTCGTAGAGGTTTGCTCAGGTTGGATGGGGAGCATCTGTGAACAGCTGTGATTCCATATACTTTCAGTGGGGTTCCAATCTGTGTTTTGGCAGTAGAGCTCAAGCACATTAATGTTCTTGTTTTGAAGTCATTCCAGTTTTCATTTGGCTGTATTAAGATTATTTTGCTGTTGGAATGGAAGTCTTTGTTCTTTGGCTCTCTAAAGCAGGTTTCTTCTCAAGACTGTCCTCGTATTGAATTTCTTTCATTGTTCCTTTCACCCTTACAAGTTCCTTACTGTACATCCTTACGACTGAAAGACAACCTCATGGTGCTGTCTTAACCTGTGATTTACAATAGGAATGGTGTTAGATGAGCTTTGCCCATGCAGTTTCCGCTGGATGTAGTACCTTGAATTAAGGCCAAATTTTAAAAGGGGTCTTTTGCTTTCATGCTGGCTATGTCCCTTTTCACACATACACAAACAAGGCAAACTTAATTCAATCCAGGATCCTTATTGCATGTTTCACACTTGTCTTTACCCTAGTTTTAGCTCCCAGTTTGAGCTTTTGATGAGGCTTAAAACCTCTGCCAAGGAGTTTATGTTTTCAGTTATGTTTTTTTTCCTGTTTGTTAGGATATATAAGTAAATGCCAGTAAATGCACTGTAGTGTGATTATGTAGGGGCTAGAAAACTAAATAAGCACTATGGATAAGGTTAAAATGATTAATTTCTGTCCATATCTTATCGTAGTGTTATGTAAGTGACATGGATGAAGGTAGGTAATGAGAGTACTGTACAAAGGCTGAAATGAGCAATGGGTGTATTTGGTGTTTTGACTGGGAAGCTGTTGCACTTTCAACAAGGTGTCTCTGTCTGTGTTTTCCAGGCCGTTGACCGACTCAAAGCTGGGGCACTTGCGGTGGAAGCAGTGGCTGCAGCACTGGTTGAACTTGAGGTTGGTTGATTTTTGATCCAAGTTGGATCATTAAAAAGTCAACCATTATTTACTCAGTATTTAGAAACACCCCGCCCACATACATAATGTAGAAAAAAAATATTTTAGATCCTGGATTGGAATTAAAAAAAACAACATCCAAAACCCTTTCAGTGAGGATAAGAAACGTTATTTGACATGTGTGTGTTTATCCAAAACAGCTTTATTCTGCTCCAGCCTCCGATGCATGTACACACATCCTGTTGGATGATGTAAGAGAGGATTTTCCTTTAGGGCAGGCTTGGAAATAAAGAACAATGACTCTGATGAACCCTCTGCAGCTGTAAAAATGTACAGAGAAATGCAGTGCAGCAAGCACTTGTGTTGTTTTAAGATAAATTAGAATAGCCATATGCTGTATACATGCATACAAATCACAGAAAGTTAGAGCCATCATCTGGTCATTAGCAGGGAACTGTTCAAGCATAAGGCATAGCACATGTGTATGATAAACAAGAATCAGATTGATAAATAAACAGCCTCCTATATATTAATGAGAAATAAGCCTAAGCCAGCAACAAGTCATTTTGATTTTTGTTTTATTGAGCCTTAAGTACATGTTAAATATTTCTTGCTTGTTACTTACTGACTTATTTGTATTTGTATTTATGTGACAAAACCAAAGCTATTTTGAATGTTTATGTGAATCTGCCTCATGCAACTATACAACTATACAACTATATCAGCAAAATTCCTAAGGAGGAAGGTGATTAAGTACAGAAACCCAGATGAAAACACAAAATTATTAGATGGTATCAAAGAACAGGGGAGCATTAGCTAAACAGCCAATTGGCGTCAAAATGATTGTCCCAGGCAGATAACATGAGTAACAACAGCAACATAAATGTTTCAGGATCAGATTGTTATTGTGCTTTGGAGAGTAAAACATCAACCGCAATTTTTAGTATATATTCATTTTTAGTTTAGTAGTCTTTTAAATTACTTAACAAATATAAACTTTCGGCAGGGCCATTATATTTATTCCTGATATAAAAATTACAGCTACAGTAGATATTGACTCTCGTCTTGTTTGGAAATAGTATATTACACTACGAGTTTTGGACCATAAGAAAGAGTGGCCCTTTGTTTCTTGGTTAAACTATATATATAAAAAAAGAATGACTTTCCTTCAACATATTAACATTGACAATGTAAATCTAGTTTTATTCCAGACTCTGCATGTTTTTAATTGTTCTCAGGACTCTCCTTTTACAAACGCGGGCATGGGCTCCAACCTTAATTTGTCAGGAGAAATTGAATGTGATGCGAGTATCATGGACGGGAAGTCGCTGCATTATGGCGCCGTAGGGGCTATTGGTGGTGAGTTATTACGCATGTATTGATATTCATGTAATGCTGCTGTGTTGTTGTGACACTTGAGTTCAGTCACCTGGGAGTAATGGCAATGAGTCAAGCCTCTATCTGTCATGTTTTATTGATTTACTTTCTAGCATCTCAGAGTTTTTTTTAGAGGTTCATAAACAAAGGGGGACCACCCACTTTTTATCTGGCAAACAATCAAGAAATGCTGTTAATATGTACACATCCGCATACTCGGAGAGAGATTTCCTTGAAGGCTTTAAATAAAGCAATTTATTTTTTTTGCAAGATCTCATGATTTATTCTCAACAACGGCCCAGGGGTGAAATCTGGCACTTAACATTAAGTCCTAAAGTCAACAGATTGTTTTTATTACCACTCCTGCATCATGTAACAGTGAGCCATATAATGTGTGCGTGATTATGAATGTTGGCTTAAATATAGAAATGTATACCTGCCAACCTGTGTTTTTCACAAGGTTTGAATAGGCTTAAAGCACCCCAGCATTCATAGGAGTGCTTGCTCAATGAAAACATTTCATGTGAAAATGAATAAAACAGATATTAAGAATACACAGAAAGTCAACACAGATGTGACACAAATCCAAACCACATTCAGTTCAACTGTACTACCAAACTTATTGATTTGACTAAAGGATCACTGTGTGTGTTTGATTTGTTTACACTGTAACAAAAACTAACATAGGAGTGAACTTTTAGCCCTGTGATGATTCTGACTTTTCCTTCAGGTATTAAGAACCCAGTCTTAGTTGCAAATCGTCTACTGAGTGAAGCACAGAAAGGGAAGCTATCAGCTGGCAGAATACCACCCTGGTGATTATAGTGGTTATTAATTAATGTTGTATTAACATGACTATATCCACTTGTTAATTTGTTTTCTTTTGTCAGCTTTTTAGTGGGGCGAGGAGCACACGATTGGGCAGTCAGCCATGGGATACCACCGTGCCCTTCAGAGAAAATGGCCACCAGTGAGTTTTGTAGCACCGATTCAGAAATATGCTTCATTAAAGACGTTAATTTTCCATAGCTGCAAAACTGAACCAAAACACAGAACTAAAAACAACCGTTGGAGAGTTGCGTTCATTTATGTGGATGCATTAGATTGAGAGATTTTTTTCACACACAGAGTTCAGTTTATCTGCGTACAAGAGGAACAAGCGAAAGATGGAGCTGGCAGAAAAAATGGACACAGGACATAAACAGGCAAAGAAAAGACGACAATCAAGTGAAAATGTGAGTACTATGTTATCAGTTAAGATGTGATATTTAGTAGTGGTATTCCTCACAGGGTTGAGATCTAACCATCTGACCAGGGGCACCATTTGCACGAAACAAAATGTTCTATACTAGTGGTCGGCAAATAGCAGCCTAAGGGCCAAATCTGGCCTTCCACCACTTTTTTGGCCTGTCAAGTGAAATATGAAACTTTCCATAATCGGACTAAACCACTAGACAAGAAATCCATATAAAAATCCATGTAAATGCACGGGAGCAAAGCAACGTACTGCTATGGACAGAAGCAAAACGTATTTCAGCCACCTAAAAGAAAGGCCCACCTAAAAAAAAAAAATCAACATCAGTTTAAGTGTACTCTATATTTAGACGGGGAACTGAACTGAAAGTGAAACTAATCTATACTGTTTTTGTCATCTGAGCCTGCTGGCTTTGGAGAGAGCATAGATAAGTTTCACTTTCAGTTCAGGTCCCAGTTGGGAAGGGCTGTCTGGCAAGATAAAGCGGTGAAAATATTCTAAATATAGCGTACACTTAAGCGTATGTTAATTTTTTTTGTTTAGGTGAGCCTTTCTTTTAGTTGGCTAAAATAAGTTTTGCTGCCGGCCCCGTCCACAGCAATACGTTGCTTTGCTCCTGTGTCGGTGCTCCTGTCTGTTTCTCCTAGCTGGTGGCGTGCCGACCGCCGTCTACTGTAGGTAATACACTGCTTATGGATAAGTACCTCATACAACCCCACTTCAACACACCCGAACTATCCCTTTAAAGACCTTCAAAGGTAAGAGGGGACAGCAGTAGCAACAGTAACAGAATGCGGTTTTCCCGAGTAGAAAATCACACGAGAGTCACACATGCCTCACTCAAAACTCAACGTGAATGTGGCCGCATCACTCGGTCCATCGAGCCTGCTATTAGCGATGAAATGAGTGTGGTCCTTAAGTCAGTTTTATCATGCTTGCAGCTGGGGTTGTCCTCGACCAAAGAAATTCTTAGTCGACTAACACTCGAATTTGTCGACTAATCGATTAGTTGATTTAATCGAGTGATCTGTAAAACTGAGTTTCTCCACAAAGAATCGCACAAAAGCGCAACTTTAAATCTTGTGTTTACCAGAGATGTGCTCATACGTTTCTCGGAAATAAGTCATCCAGCATGAAAAATCATTAAAAATGACTAGTCGACAAAAGAAATCTGCCCTACTTGCAGCCCACTCCCAGCTGTTATGCACGGGGGATATATGGCATCAAACTGAATTTCAAAAAGGCAGGAGACATCAAGTAGAATATAGTATTTTCAACAAGAAGGGTTATTTAATGACTCTCCACAACTAAGACATCGAGATATATTCTGCCAGTTATGATCTCACATTCTCACCGGGTCATTAAAGGAAATGGCGTTACCAGGTTGCACAGAGAGTTCCAAGAAACGATAAAAGTGTTGACAAGAGTTAGTGCAAAGTTTCAGCGCCCTGAGCAGCACAACTGGGGAGTAGCCTGACGATGAGCTGAGTAGAAAGACTCATTCTGCTCTTAAGTTACCAGCAGTGGCAGCGGCACAGAAGAGGGTGGGAGAGTTTATCTTGGGTCGGATGTGAATTGTGTTAAATGGAGGAAAAACGTGTAAACGGCCACGGCCCGATGTGCTTCATTGGACAGTATTTTTTGTTTATGTAGTTCAGTTACATCAATCCTCAGTATTAATGATATACCCACAAAAAGAAAGACTAACAACTACGATGGACTGTTTGTTGACTTTGGCAAGCGATATATGATTAAATGATAGATTCTTGTGTCAAATGGCTTATTAGCCTAATGAGAGTTTAAGGTTTGAGTTGCCCTCTCTTCTCATCTGTCTCTCACATGTTTACACAAAACTGCTCGACCTAATAAAGATGAATATGTGACCATTTTGGTAACTGATACTCAGACTGTGACATGCGTTCACATGCATGCCTTTAGGTTATTTTACAGGAATTTGGCATCAACCTTCATTTTTTATACACATACATTAATGACATTTAAAGTCATTTATCTGGAAATAACCTCTTTTTGTATCACAAATGGCTATTTGAGACTTACGGGTTAAACAGAAAGCGTTATCGTAGCGAGTCTGGTTTTAATCTTCATAAACAATGTTCTTTTTATGCCTCTGTCTTTTTGCCAAGCAATAAAATCTTTCCATTCTTTTTTTTCATGTGCAATATAGGCACCTGTCTCATGATGGCGTATAGCTGCAGTGTTGTTTAGGAACATCTAAAGCGTTTCAATATAATTCCAGAGATGCCCTTAAGTTTTACAGTTGTTATTTACTGTGTATTTTTTCATTTAGGGACACTGATAAGGAATGACAGGATGGTCTTTGTAGCATTTCAAAATAGTTGGCCCTGGTTGTTTTTGGACTCAGCAGCCCGGAGACGGGGCTGATTTAGGAGAGCAGGAGACAGATGAGAAACGCTCTGCCTGTTAGTCCAGGGTTCAATGAAGATCTTCAGTTTCTGGTAGAAGTGGAGCTCTGATCATGTATCATGATGCCATTTTTAACGTTTACCCTGTAGGACTCCATTTATCATGCAGTCTGAGTCATTATGGTTCACAAACAAGTCACTTCCAAAGCAAACTGCAATCAGGGAAGAAAAACAGCTGATTGAAATCACAACAGCACATTTTTGATGAAATATGACGGGCAAAGAAGAGTGATTCATAAATTCATACATCACATTGTTAATGTTGGAAATGTCCTTAGTCAAAGATGATGGATCTGCTTCAGAATGTGAATTTCTCCTCCTTTACGTTGCCTGAGAACATGAGAACAATTCTCATTTGAAATTGTCCATTTGTATATATTTGGGTCTTTTTCTCTCTTTACTGTGATGTAGGAAAATGGTTCCGGGTGCCTCGACACAGTGGGAGCCGTTGTGGTAGACCTGGAGGGGAATGTAGCTGCAGCAGTGTCCAGCGGAGGTCTGGCCATGAAACATCCCGGCAGGGTTGGTCAGGCAAGTCAGGCCCTCTTCTCCTTTTTTTCTCTATCCATGTTTTACCCACATAACTTCTTTAAATAAAACATAAAAAATATAATCTACAAGATTGAATCAGGCCTTTATTTGAGACAGCTATTATTAGAGGCTTGTCATTTCAATGTGTCCTTTTTTTAGTGCGATAATGTAGAATTTCAATTTTATATAGTGTACACCTACATGTAGTTTGTGTCAAGTTATAATGATATGCTGCTGGGATAAAAAAAACAAAAAAAAACAGGTTTTCCCTGCCTAAATTATCTGAATCTAAAACCTGAGCTCAATTCACCAAAGGGACAAAGTGCTGCTGAAAACGGCATTAATCATTGGGTTTTATATTTACACTGAATTAAATGACTAGAGAAATGACTGAGGGGAATTTTACCCAACTCTGCAGCTCTACAGGGATTTTTAACCTCTTTTAGCTCATTGTTTTGGTTCTACAGCCCACACATTTTCTGTATGATGCAGTCTCGCTGCTCATAAAACGTGTTTTCTGCAGGCAGTCGTTTTCACCAAAGAAGCTACGATGACATTGAGTCTGTTCAATCCGTTCAATTCGCCCTCTGTTTGTCTGTCTCTGTCCTCAGAACCAGCTGTCTGTCTTTCAGCAGCAGCTCTTGATGAATTTACTGGACAAAAATAGTTTTTGTGTAGACTCCCTCCATAGGAAGGAATCAGCATTGTTTTTAAATGTGTCAATCAATCAAATGCATCGATCTGTTCTGAGACGCGCGAGTGACGTCAAAAATGCTTCCTATGCGGATTGCCCTTTAGACTCCTCAAGCGGCCAAAAACACAATGCCAACTGTAAGATGGTGGCCAAAAGTTAACTTGATCGATCCAGCTTTAGAAAGTCTGAAAGCTGCAGAAGAGAGTTGCTAGCGAGCAGCTTTCTGATCCCCTTCCCTTTTGTTTTACCTTTTCTGTGTTGATCCGGCATCGCTGCTGTTTGAGGCAACCTACCACAGGAGAATTTGCTCTGATCATCCTCATGTCCTGTGCCCCATTTGCAAACTCAATTCCACTAAATCATTTCTTTGCTGGAAGTCTTTTACTTTGCGGCAGCTACAGGAAGTTTTGAGTTTGCATGAAGAGCAGCTTAGCAGGGGACAAACACAACTTAACAATGGGGACAGAACAAAATGGTGTATGAATCAGGATGATTTACTGCCTTGACCCATTCACACTATCACTGTTAAAGAACCTTAAGCATGGCATGTTGTTTTATTGTAGTTAATGATATGGATATGTGAATCAGGCTGAAATGACCACCCCAGCCTGTAGTATAAGTTTTAAGATCTTATATTCGGCCATGAGCATGCCTCTCAAAGTTATTATTTGAGAATTTATGATATTTTAAGGTGCATCCAAAACAGAAATGTTAAAACTAAAAAATCTAAAATGTCCTCCTTTCCTCTCTGTTCTCAGGCTGCTCATTATGGATGTGGCTGTTGGGCTGAAAATGCCTGTAATATGAACCCTTACTCTACAGCAGTGAGTACCTCAGGTATACCCACAGCACACTCTCTACAGCATACTTCGCAGTCATGTATATGTGTGTGTTGTTTGCGTGCATGCGTGTGTAACTCTTCCTCTCACCGTTAATGTTTACCACGAGCCCGTCTTTTGTTTTGGAGATGATATGAATCAGAAACAGATATTTATTTAATGTGAGCCTCTTATTTAGCCTCGGTGAGTCAAGCTTCAAAAAGGCCTGATAATACTTTCCGATGACCTCCAACCATTCCTGCTGAGTGACTCTCATCAGTCACTTCCTCAGCTGATTGAGTCATCATTCTCCACTCTCCGTTAGTCAGCTGCATGCCAGGTGCATTGCAAAGCTCTATGGATTTGCGGTGACGTTTGACATGAGACACCTGCTGTAGATACGATGAGGAGATCCGCTGGGAGTGCAGCAGAAACATGATACGTTTGCAAACTTCAAGTGCAGTTATCTAGATTCGGATCATAACTTTGCTGGCCTAAATGAGTGGTATTATACCTGGCAGTTAGAAGTTGCTCATGGAAATTATGTGCAGTATTTTTTCAATACATTTAGTTGTTTTCAAGTCAGTATTTTCATGTATTTAATGTTTATGATTACAAATTAAGAATTATACATACATGCTCTTTGGAAAAGCATCTGGCCATTTTGGATGAATATGCATTATTCATGTTTTATGGTAAAATAATTGAACTAAAAGTACAACATCACATGCAAAACTGATCAAGAAGCGGTGCTATAGTGTTTTTATTTTTGCATGTAATCCATACACATTATCATTAATTCTACATCCAAATCTAATTAAAACTAAAAACACAATCTTAAAACTTAATGCATTAATTTAAACTCCATGCAGATTTTACAGTATATTCCCTGTATTAAAATGTTCTTTTTTCTCCTGTAGTATAAACGGCAAACTGATTCTTTGCTTGGAAAAGACAGTTCATAAAATGCTTCTGCTAATACAAAGTGAATAAACAAGGAGGAAAAAAAACTTTAATTGAACTTTTGGATTTTTTTTTTCTCTTAATGCACCAAAATGATATGTCATTCAACTCAGATCTGCAATAAATATTATTTTGGATACTGCTTTCACTAACAATTCAAATATCTACGTGTATATTAAGTATAGGGCTACAAGTAACGATTATTTTAATTGTTGATTAATCTGTTTATTATTTTCTCGATTAATCGATTAGTTCTTTGGTCTATAAAAAGTCAGAAAATGGGGAACAATGTCGATCAGTGTTTCCCAAAGCCCAAGATGACGTCCTCAAATGTCTTGTTTTGTTCACAACTCAAAGATATTCAGTTTGCTGTCATAACATTCGACAACTAATCGATTCATCATTGCAGCTCTAATGAAATACAATAAAACTAAAGATTTTCTGCACTCTCTTATTTCATTTGTCGACCGCCTCTGACGCTCACCCTCAGTACCCATCAGACACTTTGTACCATGGAAATGATTGCTAGTTGTCACCTGTAATTGTCACGTACTGCTTGTCCTTCTCCCTCTCCGTCTTTCTGCTGTGTGAGCTTCAGGAGGAGGAGTTGGAGGAAGTAGGTGGTTGCTATTGTTTCTCTTCATGCCGAGGTGGAAAGCTGAACTACCCCAGCGTACAACCTTGCTCGGTTTCCGTTGCGGTTAATAGTCATCAAGGTTTGAAAATCTGTTAAACCTTATAGTTAATCACAGGAAATCAGAGTTATTTAGACAGCTCTCTCTACCTGAGTTGCTGTCATATCACATTTATCACACACAATAATGCTGTTAAAATAGATATTCAATGATAGAAAGACTGCATTAGATAATCAAGTCCCTTTGACACTAAAACATTTTAATCTTTTATCAGCCTTACGGAAATGACCTAAAACTGTCTAGATTCACAGCTACAGCAGACAAGTGAATTCTGAGGATATTTTTTACTTATAAACACTGCTTTGGGACTTTTGACACTTCTAGACAAAATAAAAATCCATCCAACAGTTAATAATTGAATGGTACTTAAAGATAGTGACATGTAGACTTGGTACAACATTGGGTAGGGTGATTTAAACTGAGTTAATAGAGGTACAAATAAATATTGCTTTTACATTTTCAGCAACGCTATAGCAAGACAAGATTTCAATGTTAATGCTACAAGAGCAATCTCCGTCCAGTAATGTGTCCAGCATTATATAGGGATGTCAGAAGAAGACTCATCAGAAGATATCTCAAAACCTCTGTTAAAACATCTGTATCTGTAAGAACAATCTTTAAAAGGTTAAAAGAACTATGACGAGAAAGCACCAAGGGGAAAGTGAGAAAATATATTTTCTATGTGATTTCATTAGACAACCTGTCCAGTGAAAATGAAGTTTTCTTGCCACTGTTGGCAGAAAGCGCCTTGTGAATTTTGTGATTTAAATGCTTCAGCCTTTAAAAGTCTGCATGTAGAGAAACGATAGCGGCCACCGTCCGCTGCTTTTGCCTTTGCTCTGCTGAAAGACGTCCTTCCCTTGCAGGACCAATCTGCCCTTTCAAAGACAAGTTGCATTCTTCTTGAACATATATACTACAAAACGTATACAACCGCGCTTTAGTATTTCCCAAAAAATGAGAGTGCATGCCTCTTTTAGCCGAGAGCAACACTGCTGGTTTGAGAGCTGTATGGTTTTGAATGCGAGGCTATATTAGCCCACTTCTTTAAGATGTATGTCGACGTCTGCGACATAGCTTCTGGGGAACATTAAGACCTTTTGATGTGGATCTGTAGCCTAATGCATGTCAGTGCGGACGAGCTGATTTGATCAGACAGGCTGAAGCTTGAGTCATGCGTACTCGGAGCGCTGAGATAGCCAGCATTTTGCACCGTTAAAGCTTGTCTGGATATATTATAACAACCAGCAATCAGTGAGAAATTTAGGGTAGTGTAACAACAAAAAACGGTTTACACTGAGCCTAAAAAAAAATTCTTTGGACTCTGTACTGTAATCATAGCTACAGTTTTGAAAAATGTATGCCTCTGTCTGGCAATTCTGAAATTCTCTGGCACATTTCACTGAAACAAAAACTCCCTTTTTATATATATATACGTTAGCATCCCCAAGGCTTTTACTACTTTGTCTGCTGTTTTGTAAATAGTGGTTTTGACTATGTGCCGTACATTTGTATATATGATCACACAAGATGACAGTTTGATATTAAAGGTTTGCAGCTTAAAAGTGATACATCGCCTGGCCCATTTCGATTGAACTGTCCTGTATTAATTACATTAAACAAGCAGTATAAGACCGCTATCTTGGTAAAAGGTCTGCTGTTCATTAATTATCCCAGTAGATGACGTGGAGATGTTTGCTCTGTGTGTACTTCCACCTCATCCTGTCTTCCTATATTGTGGCTTTGCCTTTGATGTTACTCAGAAAAAAGCTTCCCTTATGGGTATGGAGAACATAATGTGTGTTCCAGTATGACACCTGTTTTTAATTTCCTAACATGAAAGGCATTCCCATCAAAAGAAACAGAAAAACAATCATTTTCATTCTGACTCGAGGAGCAAGGTCCTCACCCTTTATGTCACTCTTTCTTCCCTTCACCTCACCCCCCCTCTTTGCCCTCCCAACCCCCCTCCGTTCTAGTCTGTTTTATAATACGTGGCTCATGTGGGTCTTTGTTTTATATGCGCTGACTGCTTCGTCTGGCCTTCGCTCTGCCGCGGCCCATGAGAGAACAGCTCACGCACTTCACTGTTTACTCTCGCTGCTGTTGGCTGTCACACGCTGCGTCTCACATTGTTGGCCTCTTTCTTTTTTTTTTACACGTCTCTTCTGTTGAGTTGCTGCTTTAGTCTGGGCATCTCGCTGCAGTTCCAGCTCAACTGCCATAATATCCATTTCCCCCCTGGGACAGAGCGGTTTACGGTAAACACGGCACAAAAGGCACGGTACCTGGCCAATCTGACGTTCTGCTCTCGTTAAACGAGAACTTCAGATTGCTCCAGGCATCTGGTCTCCACAGTTACCGACCCGCATTCAGTTTTGTTGTAGTTACCTGATATTTTATGAGGCCTTCATTTGTGTTTACAGAAACAAAAAGGCTATATTCTTCCGTCTTTATGGGCTTTCACAGGAGCTTTTGCCAGATGGTGTTTTGTTTTCACTTTTACATTTCTTGTCTTTTTCCTGAGTGCGGGCAGACTTCGCATTTGAGAAAGATCATATTGCATGCAGCATGCATTCAACATCTGTTTTTTCCTTTGCGACAACAAGGTATTGGTTTCAACAGTAAGTAGCATATTATCTAAGATATAAAGAAGCACACCTGCTGTGTTGTGACTTGGAAGTGGTTGAGGGTAAGGTGAGACATTTGTACAAGCTGGCCATGTTTTTTTATGGTTCCTGGTTTGCTAAAAGGCTTAACAAAATGCTTTGTTTCTCTCCCTGGAGATTTTTATATACCACATAGCTGCATAACTGAAGAGCATCAGATAGATTCAGGTAGAGCTTCAACGATTAGTCGATAAGTGTCAACTATTAAATTATTCACCAACTTGGTTTGAGTAATTTTTTAATGAAAAAAAGTCAAAATTCTCTGATTCCAGCTTCTTAAATGTGAATATTTTCTGGTTTCTTTACTCCTCTATGACAGTAAACTGAATATCTTTGAGTTGTGGACAAAACGAGACATTTGAGGACGTCATCTTGGGCTTTGGGAAACAGTGATCAACATTTTTCACCATTTTCTGACATTTTATAGACCGAACATAATCGACAGATTAATTGACAATGAAAATAAACGTTAGTTGCAGCCCTATATTCGGGTGCTAATTGTAGCCACCTGGAGCACACCGTGCCGGCCCTTCTCTGATTTTATTAGAATTTTTATATTGCAGTTTTGTTTCTGTGGACTGTAAGAAAAGTGTGTCACAAAGCCTTCACAGATAAAATTGTTAGTTTTACAATTTGCATGCCATCACTTATCTTATGTCTGCCTACAACTGTTTCATGTGTCTTACTCTCCTCTGTTAGTCAGTGGTTTGATCAAATCTGATCTTCTTGTTTACCCTCCACATTTAAATATATCATATTTTTTGTGTTTGGCCATTTAAACTTAGCCGAGAAAATCAGCTTACACAAATACACATTATGGCAAGATGAAAATGTAAAACCTATAAACATAAAATCGATGCTTAAATGTGTAATGGTGATACATGTTGCCAGTATGCACGCACATACTGCAGCTACACAGTGAGCCAGATAGAGTTTACAGAAGGTGGTTGCTGTTACAAATTCCCAGACCAGCTGGGAATCTGGGCAGGGAAAAGTGAATGAGAAACACAAACCCTCCCTCAACAGTTACTGTCAGTGTGCCCTTGAGCAAGGCAGCTGTACTTGGCAGTGCTGTCATCTTTACCTGAAATAATAAAGCCTGCTGAGAATGTGCTAAAATGACTGCGGCAGCACTAAATATGTTGTACAAACCGAAAAGTTAATGCTTTGATTTTGCAATAGTTTCCATTATGTAACGTATCGGATATATTAGGAAAATGTGATCTTTATCAGAGCATAATCAAATCAAAGTGCAAATGGTAATCAGGAAATGCTTTTACATACTGATCTCTTCAAAATTCACTTAAACCTCAAGATGTGAAATATCAGGATGTGATTAATACCATACAGAGCTAATGTTTTAAAAGTCCGATTTTTCTTTTTAATGTGCCTCTTTGACGTAAGCGGTTTGTGCTACGTGTGCTACAACTCTCTCAAAGTGAACTCACTGGAGACCTTGTGCAATCATGAATGAAGGCATGTATGCTTGCAACACAGAAATGACTTAATGCAAGTAAATGATACAGGTTCCGCTGTGTGTCTGTGTGTCTTTTGCCAGGCTGTGGAGAGCATCTGATTCGCACCGTGCTGGCACGGGAATGCTCTGCTGCCATGCAGTCCGAAGATGCCCACCAAGCGCTGCTGGAGGCTATGCAAAACAAGTTCATCAGTAAGTCACCCACATGCAGCCCGACTCCCACTACTTTCCATACACACACACATTTGTTGGCCAAGAACGTGTTTGCGAGAAACACAATTATGCACAGAGAGAATTAAGCTAGCAAACAGATGTTGCATAACATAAGGAATGAGCTAACAAATGGAAACATGAGAAATAATAGAATCAGAAGAGACGGCTTTTTGATTTATGGATCGTTTTCAAGGTTGAAACGGGGCCTTCGAATGTTCCACGCATCATAGATGCCAGCCACAGATAATTTTGGGAGACATAATTGTTTTGTTTAAAGTTCATGTGAAGTTTTTTTTTTTTTTTGTTTGCCATATTCTCAGAAGTGGTCAATTTTAGAAAGTCTTGTTAACTGTGTTTGCTGCGCCTGTGAATGACCACTGGGATTGCTCAGAGAAGAGACGGAGCAGAGGAAGAAAGGACATGTGGAAACATGTGGTGGTTTCTGCCTTGTTTTGGCCTCCTTTAGAAGTCCGTCCCAGCTTGGCTTTGTCATGGACATCTGTAACACCAAGACGTTTGGACGGGCTGGATGAAGCCAATTTGAAGTTAATTCTTCTGCTGTTTCCTTTCAAGACGCACATTAAGTCAAACAAAGCTCCATAAATCCTGCCTTAGCAAGAGTAATGATGACAGTGTCTGTGATGTGGAGGCCTCTCACTCAACTTCCATCATACATTTGTCAGGTTCTCTGAATAGAATATCTTTAATGACAACACCAACAGTATTTTTAGATCTTTTTGTCTAATACAGTACCTCTCATTGTATTTACACAGACACATACACCGATCAGCCATAACATTAGGACAGCATGGGCACCCTTACCGGTCTGCGGCTACGCAGCCCCATACGCAACAAACTGCGATGCACTGTGTGTTCTGACACCTTTCTGTCGGAACCAGCATGAACTTTTTCAGCAATTTGAGCTACAGTAGCTCTTCTATTGGATCGGACAACACGGGCCGGCCTTCGCTCCCCACGTGCATCAGTGAGCCTTAGGTCTGACCCTTTCGCCGGTTCATCGGTTTTCCTTCCTTGGACCAATTTTGGTAGGTTTAGGTCCTGACCACTGCAGATCAGGAACATCCCACAAGAGCTGCAGTTTTGGAGAAGCTCTGACCCAGTCGTCTAGCCATCGCAATTTGGCCCTTGTCAAGGTCGCTCACATCCTTACGCTTGCCGATTTTTTTCTGCTTCCAGCACAAAGTTCAAAGTTCAAAATGTTCACTTGCTGTCTAGTATATCCCACCCACTGCCAGGTTGAGAGCCGCACGGAGGCAATAGAAATGCTCCCAATCTCGCATTTAGCACCTTTAGAAGCCTTTTTAAAACGTACAACAAATAGCAGGATTTTGTGTGAATGCCGTCCAAAAGCGTTTAATAGAGTGATGGGAACATCACGACATGAAATCTGTGTGAAATGCAACAAAGAAACAACAGCATGCAGACACAAAACTATTGGACCTGTTGTTATTTTTTCTTGTTGCTGTGTTGAGACATAATAAAGACATGCTGTAACTGTTTTTAGTTTGTTCCTTTCCAAACTCTTTTTTTATTGCTTCTCACTTATCAGCCAATCCAAGTTTTGTTTTGTGTACACAACACCTCATTCAAGTTTGCCTCTTCTGAAGTTTAGTCAGGGACCACACAACTTTATGTTTTTTGAAAGTGCGCTCAAAGGTGTTTGAGAGTTATGTAGCTGGGTGTTTTTCTTTAAATTAAATATTGTGGTACAGGAGTGTATACAGTTTTGGGAAATATGACACCTGTCATTAACCTATTATGTGCTAAAACCTGCCCCAGACAAATGCAGTGAAATATTTTTTTTATTGAATAGTCTGCTAAATAAAATAAATACATCCAAATAATTGCTTTCAGTTGTTTAACTTGGACAGAAAGGCAAACAACGTGAATGGAAGGGATCACCTTAATTTGATTAAAAGGGCTGTGTTTTGTCTAGTTTTTTTCACATGTTATGCTTGGTTCGATCTGTTAGGGTGTAGAACTCAAAGTATACAAGAGACTGTGTTGATTGAGGAGAAACTTGTTACCATATTTATGCATCGTGTAATCATCTCACGTGTGGTGTTTTCTCTGTGTGTCCAGGCTCACCCTTTCTGGCCAGCGAAGACCGCGTTCTGGGTGGAGTAATCGTCTTGCGCTGCTGCAGATGTGGTGAAGCTCAGTCATCTCAAAATATTCAGGGTATACTGGGTAAGACATTAATCATTTCACCATTGATCATACTCAAACCTCCACGCCGCAGCTCATGGTAGGCAGAGATTTGGCTGTTAATATTTAAAAATCCATCATCAGATAGATGGGAAGGGGGGGGGGGGGGGGGCACTGTGGCTTTCCTGGCGGGTGGTCTGTGTTTTAACTCGCACAATCAGGCTCTGGTTTCACACCCTTCATCTGAGATTCAAACAGAGACCTCCCACTATGGAATATCAACAGCTAATCTTCTTCTGAATACGGCCCAGTTTGGCTGATTGTATTGGCGGATCTGGTTTCTCTACCTGGAGCTTCTGATTCTTCCTTTCGCAGAGCTCCCATCATCGAATTGGACTCAATCAGAGGTCTATCCAAAGGGTAGGCCACATGACTTACTACTGGGTTTTAATGTTGCCCTTTGTGGTAATTCCAACATGATGTATATCGAGCCCTCCGCTCCAAAGAAACCAATTGATGGGTTCAAGTTCACTGCCAAAGTAAAGCAGATGTTTCTCCAACGTAGGAAGGGATGACATATTTATGTGAAACGACTAGTGAGGCGCTATTTATATAATACATTATGTCAGCTTGAATAATAAAAAGGTCCAAAGTACCACTTACTCGGTGCTGTACAGGCCCTGTTTGATGCTGTTTATGGGCCATAGCCCTTGTGCAGAGTGTGGACTACCTCAGATTACTGTGGACTGCAAAGGGCTCTGCGTTGATTTATAAGAATAAACAGTATGTCGACCACATCCTTCGGGTGCTGTAATTTCTTCTCCGACTCACAAGTTCTACCTTCCTCCGCAGTTATGTCACAACTGCAAGTCATAAAGTTTCATGATAATGGGCATGCTCAGATTTTACCGCAGTTTGGCACGCTGAGTCACCTGCCAAACTTTTTCCTCCGGCAGATGGAAAGACTCTTGATTTCTGAAACTGAACTTTAGTCCGTTCTCTTCCCACACCCTCGCTCTGTCCCTGTGCTCTTTGTATTCATATTTTTACAGTTCTAGAAACTTATATTTCTGTTAATTCATTTTCTCCTGTTCAGTCTGTAATGAACCTTTTTTTTTAATCTTTGTGTTTTCACAGTAGAGTTCCTATGGAGTCACACCACAGAGAGCATGTGTGTTGGCTACATGTCTGCCCAAGACAGCAAAGCAAAGGTGAGCTTCCCAATTAGCTTGACAAGCACAATGTACTGCAATGAGTTTCAAATGCACTTTGGTTATATGGGAATATGACCATCCTTACCTCATTAACTACACTTAAAGACAGTACAGGGATGGGTGTAGGCTCATATTATAAAACTGTATTATACTAAGCCATCACCGACCAGTGCCAGCGGCTTGACATTTAATCTGTTCTTGTTTTAAAATCATATTTTCCAGGATGAATAATTTTAATCAAAAAGACATCATTAAAAAAGTAATGCGGTAGATATTTCATAAACTCCGCCAGACTGCAGAATTAAAATTCTGAATGCATGAAATGAGGCGTCTTTTAATCAGACTCTCGTCTGTTGTTTGACAATTCCTCCTGAGAAAATGACTGTTTGTGGTATTAAGGTGCATGACCTCACCCGTCTTAGCCAGTATCAAAAGTGTGACTGATACACTATGGATTTGATATTTTAATGAAGAATATATTAGTGTTTTCACAACATTAACGGTGAACTGGGAGGAATTTTGGAGATTCAGGGATACTGATGGGCCCAGTAGCAAAATTGTGCCTTTTTTCTCTTCTGCATTTAGCAAACCTTTGAAGCAGCAATTCAGATCACACAAAACAGGAATTACTCCTGTATACTTCTGACATGTCAGCCCGTTCTCAATCCCAGGGCGTCAAATACCGAGGCTTTGTCACGCCGTTCGGTACCACCGCACAAGGCACCCCTTAGCCCACGTTCCATTAACTATAATGTAAATCCATCTACAGCACCAGTGAACGCTCCGAGAAAGTGAGCTGAGAGTGACGTAGTTTAAAGCGTGAAAAGACACACACCAGACGGGCGGGAGGGGAGCTGGATTGGTCCAACAAACACACAGCTTTCATCCAGGAGACCGCTGTTTGTGTCCCATGCGTTATGTTTCACTTTCACTTTACAATCAGCTGTTCGTTTGTGTCCCCTGTTCAAAACGTTCAGTGTGAAGTGCTGATTTCAACTTGCTTCTAAACTTGGTTCATAACTCGAGAGTTTATGTTGATTTGACAAATAGTCGCTGCTAATATGTCCTAAGAGTCCTTTCTCTTCACCTGCAGATCCTATTTTACTCCCAGTTTGTAATGTCAAAGAAACTGCAGGCCCTGTCCACTGTTGAGTATGTACTGTAGAGACAGGTTCACTCTATCTCCACCAGATCCCTCCTCCTCATTCCCAACCGGTAGCTATTGTAGCATAGCAAGTACATAATCCCTCACCGCGTTCCCTCCTTCACCCACTGAAGGTTTTGGTGTCACTGAAAGGCACATCCGAGCCAAACCCCAGGTCTCTGTGGTCGTAGGCAGGAATTTTGCCCCTGCACCACCTGTGCTTGCTGTCTTGTTTGGTATGTGTTCTGCTGGTGACCTTGTCTTTTGGATTATGGGACTAATAATCTCTTTAGAGCTCTTTTAAGTAGACAGTATATTTACGATTTTGTGGTGAAAAAAAAAAAGACGTGATGTTTGATGTTGGCTCTGCGATCCTCCTCCAGGACCATAACTTTCTAAAAAACCATTAGCAAAAGTGCATAAATTGTGTGCCTTGAATCAGTCAGTGTGGCTTCTTAAGCAACGGGGCTTAATGCTCTGGTCTCCTGGCTCTAAATGGAGACTCAGCTCAGACTGATTTGTTTGGCTAATGTATCTCTGTCACTCTGTATAAAGAGAGGGCACTGTTGTTCAAGCCCGGTTCAGATTTCAAAGCGTTTGCCCTCCGTGCCGCCTCCCCCGCCTCCCCCTCACCCACCCACCCTCTCCTCTGGCTCTTGGTCTATCTCTCTCGTCACTCCCCCCTCTCTGGCCCTACCTGGTCCTAAAGTACCATAAAGTTTACTGAAAGTCATGCACCACTGGGGATATCAGTATCAATCTGCATATTTGTCAGATGTGCTCTGTGTATTGGGCTTTGCGGTGGAATGTGAGCATGCAAGCTCCCCTTTCACGCCTGTGCCAAGAGGTGAGCGGAACACAGTGCACTGTGTACTGTGGGGGGGCACTTTCAAGTCACTGTTTTTAAGGTTTTTGTTTTGTTTACATTGTTACATAATGTATGTATAGTTGGAGGTTTAGCAGGCATTAGCGGAGGGTTGTATTACAGATGGTATATAGTAGGCACAAGCCTATGATGTCAGTTTCTCCACAATGTACCTACTGTCATTTAACTGCTTTCTGAGAAAAACCCAGTTATGATTGAAAAAGTACAGTAGTACAGTGGAATCTACTGTATGTGCTGTTAAATAAAAAATAGATAACAGTTGCAGGTGCAAGGGATTACATTTAACATCCTGCCTTCTCTTGGTGATGTAGACGACGTTGTGATGTGAACTAGATAATAGAGGAGAATTTGGTTGCCAGTATACTAACTAACCTCCGTCCGGGCACCACAGAAGCATCGTTACGCACGCAGAATGTTCTTTATAAAACTGTGTTCAGTGGGTGCATATCCAGGAATATCATCTGTCAGCAGTGGTCTCTGGATCTCCTGGGAAATCCTGGGTATCCGCTTCCCTATCGACAGGGCATTGGTGACGCAGGGATATTGGAGAGTGTAGCCAAGAACACAGCTGCTCCACGAAACCTCACACTGCTCTACGAAGCTCCCATGTGCCTCCGTGGCTCTCATCGCCCGCATACCAGAGAAGCTGGCTGTTCACGCCTCCACACTGGGCGCAAAACGAGGTTTTACCCGTTTCTCCCCCAGCTGGGGCCCAGAGTCGGCCACCCAGCTCACTGCCAACATATCATCCATTGAGGGGATTCCATAGGAGAGCATCTGTTTTCTCTCCAGTCTGGTGAAGTTCAAAACCCCAGAGATGGGAAGCTCAATGCAACCAGGCTCCAGTCATGATGTCCGTTGTCTGTTAACTCGGTCTAGAAAAGCAGTCTGTGTGCCGTGGAGGCAGAGGAGGTGGCACCTGCATATCCATGGCCTTGATGGCAGACATCAAAACTGTGACGACGTCTCTGTTCAGAGTATATTGTACCCCGCTCTATACTGCAAGTTTTTGGTCAAACTGCAGAAAAGCAAGCTCACAGAGACTTTGAGTAGCTTATAATGATGCTGTGAGGATATTGCTGAAGATACCTCAATGGTTTGTTTTTCTATTCTAAGAATTTTCATGTACAAATTTATCTGCCGGCTTAATGACTCTGATAAGGAAATCTTCTTGGCCTTATCAAACGTAGGTTTTAGTACTACACGCTACCGATCCCAGCTGTGGAGACATCGACATAATTGTCTCACCAATAAAGTTTTGATTGATTGAGGGGTTCTGCCCAGTGGGCAACCTCCGTGTCTGAAAAGTGAAGCCAATGCTGAAGTGCCTTAAACTTGCATTCTTTCTACTAGCCAGCAGGGGGCGACTCCTCTGGTTGCAAAAAGAAGTCTGATTGTATAGAAGTCTATGAGAAAATGAACCTACTTCTCACTTGATTTATTACCTCAGTAAACATTGTAAACATGAGTTTATGGTCTCAATCGCTAGTTTCAAGTCTTCTTCAATACAGCATGGTGTTCATTTAGTAAATTATGGTCCCATTTAGAGTCAAATAGACCATAAAGCAGGGTATGCGTCGTCCTGAAAAGCATCAAGTCTTTGTCATCTTCCCATCTTGCATTGCAGCACTGAGAGCAGTGCAGATGATGCTGGTGACCAACCTGCAGCAGGACAGGCAGTACATACATAACGAGTTCTTCCAATGAAGGACTGTGTTGTCATAAATACTTGCTGAAGAAAACTTGATAAAGATTAGTGTCCCCATTTGCACTTTTAGCAGGTTACCTGAATAATTCATGCTGATTTAAGCACGTGCACATTTTCAGTGCGCTGTGTTGCAGAGATTACATACAGTATAGAGCCAGAGCCATCCACAGCCTCAGCTGCTATTCTACAGACATTCCTCCCATTCCTATTAGCATCCCACTGGGCGTTTCTCACCAGTCCATCTTCCACTGCTTTTCTGTGATAAGAACATGAAAGAGCTGATACACAGTAGCAGGAGTATTTAGGACAGAGGTCAGACTGGATTTATTTTGTAAGTCTACTTGTCTTGCGCAGTGTTTTAATTCTCAGATTTGTACGTGTAGATTTTTTTTCTGCCAAACAACTGGTTTCATAAACCCAGGAGAACAGTGAAGCATGCTACAGCTCAGTCCAAAATGGGTTGGATGTCAGACCAGTTTTTTTTCAGACACTGAGCTGGCAGTTCCTCTGAGGTTTTTTCTTACTTTTCAACCAGATGTTGTTTTGGGGACAGTTGAGTCTGTATCCTAATCCTTTTGACATTACACTGTAAAAGAGCTATAAAGCTTCAGAGGGAGAGCATCTGGTTCTATTCAAACGCTCACCTGTGTTTGCGCTGGACAGCACATCAGAACATCACGCCATGTTTTACAGAGCTGCACGGACAGGCCAGTGGCGGGCCGCTTCTGAAACAGTTAGCCTATTGTTGTATTGTTTGTCATGATTGGACAGATGAAAGAGAAGTGTAGGATCCACAGCACCGCCGCCATGGCTCAGTTCCCTCCTCCTGGACATCATTACCACTATAAAGCTTTTTCTTTTTGTGCAAGGCCAGAGAAAATCAAATGGCATGCGATTCAGGCCTCCTGGTTACTGTCTGCTTTGTGTATTACACGACAAATGTCTTTTATTATGGTACACTTTGTTTTTTACTATCCATCTCGCGTGGAAAATAAATAGCATATGATTGTTTTTTATTTTTTTTTATTTCAAAAGAAAAGAATGTGAAAACCACAACAGAAAAACAGCGGCATAGTCATAGTGCCAGATTTATCCTTTGACCTACGCTGTGGTGTTAATGTGTGGCTTCTCGAGCTCCTAAACACATTCATATCTCCAAAGAATGTTGTTTTTCTCCGACAGATACAATGGAGCTGTGTTTTTCCATGTTATATTTTGACTCCGCCGCGGTCCTGTCATGTGGTCACTTCGGTCGATGGGTATCAAGCTTGGCAACAGGCAACACTGTAGGTTTGCGTGTCTTTCACTTTTCGTCTATCTAGCCCAGCTATCATATAATTCTACATTTCTTTGCTCCTCTTTCAACCCCGCTGACTTTATAATTAGCTCACGCTGGATTCCAGCACAAGAATTCATTAAACAAGTAAATTGGAGTTATGATACGGTATATTGCGAAGGAGATGTTGAGATGGACGTCACACCCACCAACAGACAATCTTAAAATCAGTATTAGATCATGTTTGTGATTGAAGTGTTAAGGATAACTTTTTGACTTCACCATCACCTATTGAAATAGCCAAAACGTTGCATTTTAAAGGAGATATATCGCGCTCATTTTCAGGTTCATACTTTTAGGAGCAGTACAACAACAATGTTCCAGTCTAAATACTTTGGTACTGTACTGTGTTGTACTGCTAATGGCCAATTAATCACCAAAATTTTAAAATGCTTTTCTTCATGTGAATCTGCTGCAGACTAATAATTAAAGGTTGGCACAACGTAGACACGAAAACTGTGTGAACGTTTAATTTAGTGTTTACACACGAGGCTGCAGCATTATTTGTCTGATGCTGACCAGACTTGATGTGTTAGGACAACTGTTGCCTGAAGCATTACTCATCCTCACCACCGTGTCCCTGTAGCCTGGACTTCTGAACTTAGCGCCGCAGCATGCGAAAGGCACACAATGCTCTTAGCACTGCGGTGGTGTAATTGCTCACTTGTTTGGTTTACTAAGCCTTTTACTCTTCCTGCTTACTCACTCAAATTGTCCATTCTGTCAGATGGAAATAAAAGGGGAAGGTCTCAACATGTGCTGCGAGGTTGCGTGTCGGGGTGAGGGTTAGGGCACCATTGGTGTCATTGTCAGACACGTTTTTCTTGCAAAATACATGAAGTCATACAGCTAGGCGCTAATTGTGTCCAGTAGTGTGTTTTCAGCTGCGTGTTCAATGTGGTTGGAATTTAAAAGAACATTGCGAAGCTCTCTCCCTCTGACATGCGAACATCAAAAGCAAAACATGTCTCCATTAGTTGATTATGTCTCGGCTGTGGACCTTCAGTCAAAACAGTTTAAACGAGGCCTTTCTTTAACCTCGTGTTCGGAAGATGAAGGGGAGAGGATGAACCCAGAAAGGGGCACTGGAGGCATAATAGCCCCCTGAGAGCGTTGCCATGTGTGCGTGGCCTTGTCTGGCTGTTGTCCCATTGTAGTGACGGTTGCCCTCGGGGTGCCAGGGGCCGTAGTCCAAGCCGACACAAAAACGGAGTCCTGTAGAGATGAAGGCTCCTGCGACTGGAGGAGTGATGTCAGGCCAATTCGGTGGTCAATAAGTGGATGGAGTCTTCCCCCCCAAGGCTGGAGCCAGTGTTACCCCTCTGTGCAGAGGGAGAGGAAGGAGGATGACAGCCATTATTGGCACAGGGAGAGTCCGTCACCTTTGATCCCATGAGTTGAAGTATCACTCCCGTCTTCACAGCTGTGTTTGCTCCTTTCCTCCTCCTCTTACTCCTCTCTTCTGTCTCTGCTCAAACACAAAACAGTCTGTTCCCTTCATCCACTTACTCTTGCCTCTCTATAAATACTCACTTGGCATCTTTGGACTTCAGGGGTACATGCTAATGATGCAACAGCAGAAGTCCTATGTGCGTTCTTCAACACTGAACTTGCCGGTTGCGTTGTATTTATCATCTCTGGTATTATTTAGATTATATTTAAATTGTTTTAACACTAAAGCCACAATTATCAAGCAAGCAGTCAAGAACTTCATTGTGATTGCGGGGTTTGGGTGCTCCCATAACCCCTTTCCTTGTTCAATTCAATGAGAGCACCATGTTGACGTAGCGAGGGTCCTAACTATTGCTGCTATGTAATATAATGTCATTATTGTCATCATGAAAATTTTAAAATCTAAAATCTTTGTGTTACTGCAATGCATATGATAAACCTTACATTTGATGAATGTTTTTTTTAAACTGGACTTCCTGGGCTGTATTTTATCTTCTCTTTGGTGCCTGTAGCAACACATCTACCCCATTGCTGCTCCTTTATACATATTGCAATTTGCATCTTTAATGCCCGCTAACAAAGTTAATAATAATTATAAAAAAAAAAATTAAAAAAAAATCCTTTTTTATTTTATTTTATTTTATTTCATTTTATTTTATTTATTTATTTATTTATTTATTTATGTATGTTTTATTTTCTTGTTGTTTTTTTAGTTAATACTTAACCTTTTCCTAGTTTTTGTTCCTGTTATTATTTTCTTTATTTCTTTATTTTTTCTCAAATTTACTACCATTTTCACTTCTTCACTACAGTATAAAATATACAAACATTGTAGGAATGATGTAAGTATGAACAACATATGTAAGCCAACGTAAATTTATATTAACTCTTGCACTCCTGCAATAAAGTATATATATAAAAAAAATGATAAAAACCACATCATCCATCATCATCCGTGCCTTCATCTTTTAACGTTTGCTCCACTTGTTCATCAGAAATTTTACAGGAATCCAAGAGATCGACACCCTGTTGGTGTTTCCTTTTCCCCACGTAGCCCTGCCTCTGTATGTATATACTTTCCTTGGATGATGTTGTCATTCTCTTGTTACCTGCAGACACACATATCCAGATTACCACCTGGGACCGTTCCTGGTCAGTGCTTGGCCATCGAAGGAGGTGTGTGCCGACTGATGAACGTAGTGGAGTGAGCCGCATTCGCCTTCCTTCTGGGCCTCTTCAGCAATACAAACCCTTCCACCCAACCACGAACACACACACACACACACACACACACACACACACACACACACACACACACACACAAACAAACACACAAACACACACACCGCCCTCACCTCCCCACCACCTTTATAAGCTTTAGCTGGTGCCTAGGAAGGAGGGATGGGTGTTAGGTTCTACTTAGTGCACTTACAGGACTTCCCCTTGCCACTGTCTGCCGCCAGCATGCACTCTAACTTACTCCTCCCCAAACTCTCCAGTGTCACCTGGATTAGACTTGATGCACCATTGCCTTGATGCACCACTTTCTCTTTGTTACTCTTTTCCTTTCCTACTCTTTTTTCCCCCCTTTGTATATAAGCTATGATTTAGGAAAACAGGGTGGACGTTCATGCTGTTTTGTATCGCTGAACAGATGTGACTATTTTCAAGCATTTAGGAATTTCGAATGTAAGACCTTATTTTGTTCTTGAAATACTTTTCGAGTTTAAAAAGATGTCCGATTGCACCTTGTGGAATGCCTGCTATTCAAGATTAATTGTTAATGAGTGAAGCATTTTAAGCCGCGAGAGTTGACCAGTCACGATAAAAGGAATTTACAACGTTAACACGTTACAGATCAACTTCCACGTACTCATACACACACACACACACACACATTGTTATTAATCCTCCAGCAAGCATACTGTATAATGTAGCATAATGTGCATCTTAGATCATGATGAATTTTATAACCATTTCAGCCATAGAATGCTTTGCTTTGATTGTTTTCCAATGTGAATACATACATAGCTGTTGCATGTGCAGAATCTACGGTAAGCCACTTTGTGTTGAGATCAAGAAGCAGGAAGAAGATATGCTGATACATGTAGTGCTCAGGTAGCAGCATTTGACCCCCACCGCCGAACCTGACTGTTAGTCATCATTTAAAAATCACAAATTATATTTGTATAGTCACATTGACAGAGACATGTATTTTCTTGCTTAAAAAAAAACAACTAATTTATGTATCAAGTCCATGATTTGGTGCTGTTGAGAACTTGAAATGAGTAAGGGTCTAAATTTCTGTTTGGATAATCGGTTCCTCTGGTTTTGCTGTTTCGCTCAGTTACTACTAAGAATTCCAGTCTCAACAAAACCATAACAGAGCTTGTTTATTCTTTACTTGAAAATGCAACTAATATAAAAATGGTATAAGCTATGGGAATGGTAATATGTGCACAGCTCTCTACAGTGCTCAAAAAGTAAATAAAATCTATGTTGCTACATTTCTGCGTCTATCTTTAGTCTTTTAAACTCCATGACATGGAGCTTCCAACTGGACCTTTTCCAGAAAAGGAGAGCAGTTTGTGTGAGCCCAAACAAACAGTGTAAATAACATGACCGTGAACTGCCAAAAATGTATAGTCTGGGAATAAATTGCATGCTGGACAGTTTTTTTTTTTTCACATTTCAGCTTTTCAGTAGGGATTACATAACTAAGATTTTCCATTCTCCACTGTTTCTCAAAATGTTTTTTTCTTCTGAGTTGTGTTGATTTGATTCCTCATAAAGGCTCTTATTAGAGCGGGCAGTTATTTATATAAATTGTATCAGTCTCTAGGGCAACGGTTTGTCCAGCTGCCGGCTCTGGATCGCGGCCACTGTAGTGTCTGAGAGGAATGTGCAATAGAGATGTTCGAGAAGATAAATATACGCACCGTTTGAAGAGAGAGATGCCTCCCTGTCAGTGCACCGTGCCTGGTTGTGGGACAGGACCACATATTGATGGTATCCAGCCGGTTTGCCTCTCAGGTGTAAGATGCCACAGTCTGTTGACATCACTGATGTGCAAAATGTATCTGACAGGTCAGGAGGAGCAGCAGCAGAAGATTGCTGTGCATGTTTGTTTTTGTTCCACAGCCTCCTGACCCCAGGTTGATCTTGAGGGTCCATCTGAAAGGAGATGTACGCTACCTTGCCCCTCACCCACACTCACACCGTCCTCCATTAGCTCGATCGTGTGTTATTACTAGAGCGCTCTCTTTTCATCAGGGCTAATCTGTGTTGCCGGGAGACCCTCGGCCCTATTCAGCGCAGAGCCGTCCCCTTCAAACATCATCCCTCTCTGTCCTGGATCCCCTCGGCTTTGAAAAAGGATCCCGGGGTCTTTAAAAAGTGGACGGGGTCCCGAGCCATTCAAGGTGTATCCAATGCCTCGCGCTCAGCAAGGCTCTTAAATGCAAAACAGACGGTGGAGCAAATAAAGATCAAAGGCAGCAGCCTCGCCCGCCTGGCCTGCTGTCCTCACATGCCAGGCGCTGCTGTCACAGTGAATCATGGCCACGCCGCTTTCCCCCCCCCCCCCCCTCCCCCCTCCCTCGCCACCTAAGGGCCACCAACCCCCTCACAGCCCCACTGTGCCAGTGTCTAACATCAACACACACATCTCTCACCTTTATGCACATCAGGATCATTTTGCATTTGAGTGAAACTGATTTCCCCTCACTTCTACTGGCACACGAGCGTATAAAACATGCGGTGGTACATTAGTCATATGTTTAGCTCAATGAAAAGCATGACTGAATTTAATGCCTCTTTTATAAGGTGGCAAAGCAGATTTATTTTTTCCTCTGTTTGTCCGACAGCTTTGTGTGTGAATTTATGAGCCGGTGCGTGTTATTTTAGCTTTTCTTTCAACTGGTATAGAAGACATGAGCAGGTGCCAGTTGAGCCACTTCGCCCATCTAATGAGACGATGTTCATTGCTTGGTGATTCTATATGTCCAAGTGGATTACGTGCTTTGTCATTGTTGTGCCGTAGATGGTGCGAGCGCAGCATCTCAGTGACGTCCTGGCAGCAGGGGTTAAGTAAGGCAGCCTCCTGCTCTCTCAGATGCTCCACAGCTACTTGACCCGTTTGTTCAGCTGTACACCCAGGCACATGTTTGCCCCACCACCACCACCACCCACTTATCCGCTAACTCGCTGCACCAAAGATGCGAGCCTATGTATGGCGGGCAGAGTGGCAGCGGCCCCACCCCTGTCTTGCCGGCAGGACACTGTGGGTGAAGGTTGAGAGGGAGGGATAGAGCAGCCAGATTAGCAACCTCCCGGTCCAGGTCAGCTATTCCAGATTAGAAGACCAAAGAAAAACCTTTTAATTAGGTTTGCCGTGCAGTTAGGGCCCTGCGGTATTGCGGCCCAGACACTTCCTGCATTGTGCTACACCACCCAAAAAGTAGCAGTGCGAGGGAGTGAGCGAAAGAAAGTGAGGCTAAAAATGGCTCTTGCCACATCTGCACCACACCACAAAACAAAAGAGATGCCTGATTGCCACCATGCCATGCGGTTATTTACCTACTAGAAGCCCTACAGTGAGCTCCGGCATGGACAACGAACCACCTGGATTCGTTTTAACGTGAGCTGTGAGCTTTCTCTTCATTTATTGCAACATCAACCCATCCAAGTTTCCACTGCTTTCTTCTTCTTTTTAACTCCTCTTGTTTTCTCATTCCCACAGTTAGCTCTTGTGTGGAGATCGACTGAGAAACCCCAGAGCCGGCCCTGTCAACTCGTAAGTACGTTGGACATAATTTCCTTCTCATAACAAAAATAGAGGCAAAATACCAACAATCATATCTTGGTGATGCTTAATGAGCCCTTTCGGATCCTTGACAATATACCACTAATATGGTGCTTTGCATCCTTTGAAACATACCAGAGTATAGAGTCCTGGAAATAGTAACACAAAAGCGAGGCCTCGCTGACGCCCCGCGGCCAACGCTTCTCTGCACTCGCCGGTCTGCAGTACGTCTGCCCTCTCATACATCTTCACACCAATTACGCTCGGCCTCTAAATCTGTATTGTATCTGTAGTCCTACGTACGCCTTGGCACAGCGATCAGTGCAAGTTGTGCGTGTGTTAGTAGGGGAGGGGAGAAGAAATAAGAGATGAAAAGTGAGGAGGGAGTAATTGCCTGTTCTGGAGACACGTGGAGCCTGTCTGGAGAAGAGATACTGAGGGCGGAGGGGGGGATGGAGGTATGTCATCAATTTAAGCTCGGACCTAACTTTTCTAAAATACAGACGAACACCTCACTTTGATCTCCGTAGCCTGTTCAGCAGACGGTCCGCTAAGATAACCATCCATGCCGGTTACTGTAATCTTAGCCTGGAGCTACGCTTTTACTGTAGACTTAAAAAGAGAGGTTTACTCTACTATGAGTCTGATAGTACAGAGGGAGTCTACTTTTTTTAAAAGAATGTGTCTGATTTACAGTGAGGATATGAGGATGGGGTTGTTGATAAAAGGCTGTGTTTTGGGATAAATGGGTCGAAGGACGCGCGTGGAGGAATTTTGTATGAATAGTGGAGCGACTAGGCGGTTGCGAGCAGCGCCTCGGGGGTGTGGAACGTGCTGGGGCCTGCTGCATTATAAAGACGAGCCCTGCACCCGGCCAGCTGTGCCGCACACAAGACTGCAGGAATGAGGGCACCATGAATGGCTTTCTCTGTGTGACAATGACTGCAGCACTCAGCGGAGAGGGAATGGTCAGAGGTCCTTGCTACGGACAGGCAGCATTGAGTTTGTGTGTGTGCGTGTGTGTGTGTACACTGAGAAATTACTCAGGAATGTGAGGATACATGCCAAAGACAAAGAATTTGAGTCGCATTCAAGGGAACCTTACCCTCCTCGCCCTCTGCAGAAATATCACAATCCCATCAAAAGGCCTGGCCCGAGAGCCACACTGGATGGAACTAATGGAAGTCTTGTGCACCGGCTTAATCCTGCTGGAGGAGTTTCATCGATAATATTTTTCCTGCAGATGAATTTCCTTCGACGGCGGGAGAGAAACCCAATAGCAGCTTTTTGTTAATTTACTTGCCACGAAGGATCATGCACGCAAAGATTGTTTTTCTCGAAACATTGGCTTTTTGAAAATTTATTTATAGATTTATACCTCAAAAATCTTTCCATACAGTTGAATCACACATTCTTTAACGCTCTATTACGGTTTAATCCTAACTTGAGACACGAATACGCACACTGATGCCAAATTTTGAGCTAGAGAGGAATCTCAAGTTAGCATTGAGCCACATGTGAATCAGAAACCACAGTCATAGACACCCAACTCAGACACAGCTACAACTTAATAAATACTTTACAAAAATAATGCAGGCTTTTTACAATAAAGATCTGCCTCAGAGACACAAGGGACACGGTTGTAAATTAATGGTAAAAAAAAATTAAAAAAAATGTGCATGCTAAATAAACTCACAAGCTTACATGAGAACCTGGATATTGTGAATGACAAAATGGGAGAAAATTAGATAACCCTGCCTCACCGCCCCACCCCCCTCTCATTATTCTATTACCTCAGGCCTCTCAGATTCACCAAACATAAACAATCTATGGAGACGAACATGGACACAATCTAAACAAATATTCCTAGAATAATAATTTTCCCTTTTTAAGAATACAGTTTTCCCTTTAGTGACCAGATCTGAACAAGTTATTATTGGTGACTGGAAACATTTTCATTCATTTTTTTCAGAGGCATATTTTATAAAAAATGTAAAAAAAAAAAAACAGAGCAGTTTTGTGCCTGGTTTTGGTGAAGTCAAGAAAAGTTCCTTGTGAGCAAATAAGTGTTCTGACTCTGTTGGTTTTTTGTTCCTCTTGTTTCAAAAGAGCAGTAAGTCTTGTTCCTCAGAGCCGAAAAGTTCTTGTGTTATTTGATCTAAAACAAAATAAAAATAAAAAAAATAGTTTCAGCACCATTTTTGAGGTTTAGCTGAATATTTACGCAGTGTATGTTTTTCGTTCCGCTCTACAGCCGGCTAGAATTCCCTTGCTTCTTCAAACTGTTTGTAGTAGTCCTCGTCCTGAGGGTCGTCGGGACACTTCAGCCCGTTGTTTGGCGGCCTGGCCTGGTTGTAGCGGCTCCAGTCTCCTTTGCAGACGATCCAGGGCAGGATGTCCACCTTGTAGTGCAGGTCGGCCGAGAACTCGGTGCTGATGAGGTTGGGCGTGCCCGCCCCTTTGCCGCGAGTGATGAGCTTCATGCTGTCGTCGTAGCAGCAGTGCTGCGCCGCCAGCGTGGTGGACTCCAGCGTCAGCATGGAGCGGATGCAGTAACGGGCCGTGGGCTTGTAGATCTCCAGCTTCTCCTTCGGCCCGCTGGCGTCTTTCCAACGGAAGTCTCGGCGCGTGGGGGCGTCGTGCACGTCCGCGGTGCTGTACGCCACCTCGGTAGGGTAGGAGCAAGGGCAGCTGGGAAGGTCGTTTGCCACCTTGGTCATGTACTTCTTCAGGAATTCGCTCTTGCAGTTCATCCATCGCTCGCAGCTGTCTGTGTCTGGAATGAATGAAGACACTATTGAATGCTACGTCTCCTTCCCAACATTAGAAAATGTGAGAAGGTGGAATATTTAACATGATGTTGTGTTTTCACTTGGTTGATTACGAACAGACAGACAAAGAGAGAGAGAGTGGGCAGCGGCATACTGTGCTCTTCCTGCTTGACCGTCTGCACATTTTCATCTCTGCGCAGTAATGGAGCGCAGCCCGAGCACGAGGAATGCTAAGTGTGTGTGCAGGAGCACTGCTGCCAGATGGATGAACTGTCTAAGAACATCTGAATGAGGGATAGTCTGGAAGAGGACAAGAGTGGAGTCTTACCAACACCAAAGAGCTCCGTGGCATTGAACTCATCTGTTCCAGCTAACAGGCTCACTTCGGTAGCTGCTGTCCTGAAGGCATCTTCAATACCTTTAGAGAAAGGTGGATCAAAAGACAAAAGACCACTAAATCAACTCATGCACTTACAAATATCCAGTAACTCCATCTTCAACGGTGGAATTTGTTTCTGTGATCCAATGCTTTACCTGGGCAGTTGGGCATATCGCAAGTTCTGGACTCGGTGGCGGTGCAGGCGTAACCACACGACCTGGTTCTCTTCTGGTTGCCGTTTCCACAGGTGACGCTGCACGCCGTCCAGTTACTCCAGTCCCCCTCTCCGTCCATATAGTCTGGATCAGAGAGAAAGGAAGAGAGAGAGATCCTCAGCTCTGATGCAGGCCACATGCTGAACTTACTCAGGCCTGTTAGCATGCCTCACTAATAATAAGTGGGGGGGAGGACATGAAAGGGGAAGTGGGGGAGCTCAAAGTTCTCTTTGACTTCGGCCCTCAAAGCAGCTACCACGCAAGCCTGTCTACACGCACACATGCATATGTTGTACATGGCATAGGGCGCAGTATGTGTGCTCGGTTAGTGAAGAAAAAGGGAAGCGTTTTTGCTAATTCCAACAAAGCTACAGGGGATCCGGCAGGGAATTTACAAATAGGAATTTCCTGCGCTGCCTGAGTATCCCTGGCACAGTGGCACTGGACACCGTTCAGTTGCTCTATCTGTGATTCATTGCTTTGAAAATAGGAAGTGAAATGGCAAGAAATCCTCTTTAACTCCAATTATCATTGAGCAGATCACTATAATGGGTATAAATGGAAACAGTTACACTAGGCTCTACGAGCGCCTCACCCCGCCGCCACCATCACTACCGCACGCAAACACACACATCTTGAAAGCAGTACTTCATCAATGAGGAGAATTAATGTGGGCATGTTGGGATGGAAGTATTTCTGTCTGGGGTCCAAGCCTTCCTATACCCCCCCCCCCACCCCCTTGCTGCCATCTGCCCCTCATTATGAGCATTTTGTATGAATAAAGGCCAGATAGTCTGATAGAGTTGCTCCCATCCCCCGTCCATAGCTTACTACTACGGCCAAAGAGCGGGTGGAAGCTCAGAATTTAGAAAACTTGATAATAACCTGCCGTCAGTGGCGGACTCAGGCTGCCTGAGGGGCAGGGGCAAAATAAAAAGGGCACCGGGTGCACGTGATGGGGTGCCAGCGCGCAGAAAGTTTTCTACCATGTAGGACAGCCTATATACTGTAGCACTGCATCATATTTTATCAATTTTAAGGCCACCCTAGAAGGCACTTTATTGCGCTCTCTCTCCACTGGAAGGGCACCCAAGAGGGCACTTCATTGCATTTTCTCTAATGGAAGGGCCCCCTAGAGGGCAATTTAATCTAATTTTCTCTACTGGAAGGGCACCCTAGAGGGCACTTCATTTTATTTTCTATACTGGAAGGGCCCCCTAGGGGGCACTTCATCACGTTTTTTCTACTGGAAGGGCACCCTAGAGGGCAATTCAATCTCATTTTCTCAACTCGAAGGGCACACTAGAGGGCACTTCATCACGTTTTTTCTACTGGAATGGCACCCTAGAGGGCACTTAATCACATTTTCTCTACTGAAAGGGCACCCTATGGTTGTTTTCTCAACCATAGGGAATTCCAAGAGGGCACTTCTGCTGCGTTTTGTTCGAACATGGGGGCACCAAGGGGGGCCTGCAATCAGCCCACAGATGAGACGACTGATGTACTACCAATGGCTTGTGATGGATGACCCTCACTGCTGTCCACAGTTATGATTATTATGTTTAAAACCAAGGCATTAATTATGAGAAAATATTTTCGTGTCCATTGTGTGGTATGAAATCAAGGATGATTGAGAGCTGACCGCAATGATAAGCCAGAAACATTAAACATGGAATACGGTTTGACAGATAAAGATTATAAAATCGCCTCCCTAACCACTGTAGTGCAAGTGCAAGTGGATAAAATGACATTTTTCCACAGCGTACGCATTCCTGTTCGACCATGTTGGTTTGGGCATGCTACAACAGGGGCCAGACGCGTACTGTATGACAGTGAGTGTAAATTCTTCCACGGCAGATTTATCAGTGGGGTTTACTTTCGGAGGGTGTTGTTGAGGATGGCGTGGCCCGTCCCTGCTGCTGAACTTTGATGTAGCGAGGCGTTTAAACTGTGTCACGTAGCTAGCACCGCACCACAGAGGAATCCGTCTCATAAAAATGTGTTAAAGGCTTCAATCAGGGGCTCCCAAAGGCTCGCCTGGGATGACTGCACTCATTATGGTGACAGCTTAAATCAGCATATCTGCAAATTACAGATTCCACATCAGACTATGGCCATCTGTGGAAAACCCTGGAAAACCAGTGCTCAAATAAGGAACCAGCTAAATACTCTGCCATGTGCACTCATTTCCTTGCAAACGCACCCTGCTGTCATTCTCACCATATTCAGTTTGCGCTTTGCTTCCTCCCCCGGTGCCTCCTCTCCTGTCCCAGTCTGCCGGCGGCCGGAGGAAGTTGCTGTCCTCGCTGTTGCTCCCGTAGGCGCGATCCTGCTCCCCTGTCTGATGAGTGGTGGAGGAAGCGGAGGATGAGGACGTCTGAGGCCACCAGTTTCTCCAGTTAGGAGAAGCCCAGTTGGGTTTGCTCTCCTTCCGGAGGCCTTTTTCTGGCTCGTGGCCCTCCAGTCCGTCCACCACTTCAATGGTCACCTGCATCAAAGAACACAAGTCAATTTAAAGTTGATAAAGATTCATCAAAGAAGATACTGCATTTTGGCACAGAACGGGTCGATCGGGTGCCGCGAGGTGACACTTTCCGATACCCCTACACGCAATATTACCCCCCTCCCCCTTTCTGTCCTAACACATGTGCCTCCCAGATGAGGGGGGGACCACCACCCCTGCCCCACACTCACCCTCCCACCTCTCAGGCTCTCTCCACCTAAACACAAAGTTCAAAGGGCTACTCAGCCTCCTCCAGACCATGAAAGCCAGATGAATCCCAGGATCAAAGACACCCTCCTCCTCCTCCCCCCCCTTCTCCCACAGCCTCACGCCCTTGCTCAATCGGTTGCTCCGCTCTCTTCCCACATCTTGAGATGTTAATACACTTTGTTCGTGCTCGGATTTAGCAGCGATGCTCTCAGAAAATGGAAAGACCCCCTCGCTGGATTAGACGGGAGAATGATTTAAACATGGCAGCGGTTACTCGGCCATCTGCACCGCTGAGGGAGTTATGGGCGAGGGCTTGCCACACATTTACATAAGCTGCTGTCTGTCTTCCTGCACATGGGTTCGTAGTGAGGCATTGCTGGTTAGCGTGTGCCTTTCAGCTGTCATTATGATGGACGTGAGACCTCAGTGTCTATCTTCAGCTTCAGGAAGTGTGAAAAGGGGGACAGGGGGGAGAGGGAAGGAGGAAGCAGGGGAGAAAAAAGGGGGTAGTGATGTGCACCAAACTATTCTCCCTCTTCCTGTTTGCTCTTCCTGTCCTGTGTGGTTGAGTAGTCATGTCTTACAAGTGAGTGAAAGCATCAAAGCACACTAGCAGGTGCACAGACACACATGACGTGGTCACCTGTATGTTGGGATTCTGTCCATTGATGTCGGCTTTGGAGAGGTCGGGGAAGTTGTGCAGATCTAGGAGGAAAGCTCCGGGGCCGTCCCTGTGCACGTTGCTGCCTTGTGCCCAGGGGAGGGTGGCGGGCCGGTGGGCCAACCGGTGCTCTGGACCAGACCTCCGGTCTTCTGGAGCCAGTTGGGCAGAGGAGCTGCTTTTTGCATTTATATTGTTCTGCTGAGGAGAGAAAGGAACATAATTTATTATTGTTTGTGCATTCAGAATATACGATTATTAGAATATTTATAGAAAATATGTGATTCCCTTTTGGGTGGATGTTAAGATTAAGGGCCCTGTCACTTGGCATCTACAGAGTTTGAACACTCAGCAGCATTAGATTGATGCTGACAGAGGTTCATGTGGCCATGACCTCTGTCATAAATCCTGTGGACAGTGGACTCTCGGCTCCTCGGAGCCCAGAAAGAAGGAGCCACTGTGGGACAAACATCACAGAGTTCTGTCTGCTTCCACCAAAATATAATCCGTCTAGAGCCTGCATTCAGAGCCAATGTCACAGTTAGACTGTATATTTTTTTTCCATTTTTAACCGAGTATGCTGCTGCTTTACCATAGTTATATGATGTGGACATTTTTAGCATGTCCGGGTGCTGGCTGGGAGAAAAGGGCATGTAAGACTGATGAGTTTCCTGCACTGGGACTATACTGAGAAACCTAAGCAAATATTGCAAAATAATTACATCTGACTTCTTGACGACAGAAAAACATTTGGTCTTCTGACTGGGGGAGGGCTTGTAAACTCGTGCCAAAAGGACAGTTGAGGACATATGTCCCCTGTCAGGTATGCACAGAAGGAACAATTATTCCTCAATTTCGACAGACAGCCATAAGTAGTCGGCAATCAACCGTTCTGGGGTGGCAGAAAATAAGATCAAAGGAAGCCATCAATCATGTTCCCTGTTTTCTTTTTTTCATGTCCCATTTCTTCCTCCCTAGTGTTTTTGTGGCCGGGCTGAGGCCTGAGAATATGGCAGCAGTGCTGCACGGTTGCGGTGGCCAGTCACAGACAAAGTGTCAGCTCAGCCACATTGTGGCGGGCATAAAAGCCCCCAGTGGAGCTGTTTGTGTCCAGCCAAGGTGCACTCTAGACGCTGCAAATGGTGCTGCGCAGCAAGGGAGGAGGGATTATAAATGTACATGTAACTTGAATTCAACCGCAAAGGGGACAGCGGCTGCACAGAAAGACTCCCATATATTTCAATTAGCGTTCCTTAATTCACTAGACGGAGAGATTTTCTCGATTCACAGATGGAGTTAATAGGACAACGTGACGCATTTCAAAGAAATTAAACAACTTTCACATCACATATCTACATGTGAGCTACGGCCATAATTACAATGATTTTACTATAGCCCATAATTTGGAGGAGGAAGAGTGGATGGTTGTGCATTTTGCCTGTAGCCACCAAGAACAGTGAGAGGTTTTAGATAAGATGATGAGTTTTTTTAATGAGAATTTATGTTCAAAATCATCAAATTTGAGGAAAAATGATTCCAATGAAAAAACCACAAATGTCTTCCATAACCAAACAATTATGGATTTATGAGTGCTCAGTGGAGAAAAAGGTCATTTCAACAACATAGTTAGTGCATCAGCTATCAGCCCTTTATGTGAACATCACAGGACCCTCTTTGGTTCTATCACAAGTACTTGATGCCCACGTGATAACCCCGTCTTTCAAGTTAGCAGGCTTCAGAAGTCACTCAGTGGCTGTAATTGGGCTCCACTTACAGGTTCGATCACAATGGAAATACATACACACACTTGTAAATAAAGTAAACAGGTATGGTTGATCTCCTCTGAGTGGATTAGATTTTATTAGCATTTAACTGCACACCACACAAGTCGCTCTGTTTCATGATACTAATGCTACAAACAGTCCTTTAAATCCGCTGCCAGAAAACTCTCTAACTACCACATATTTCATAGCAACTGAGACAGACAATTCCTTTTTGTTTTCCCATCATACGACTGTGTCATTTAAGGAAAGTCATCCAAAAATGTTCTGGCTACTGACTAACACACAGAAACAACTGTCACTGAGTTATGACTTTCTCTATGAGTTGGTCCATTAAAAGAAAGCAGATGCCACCGTTAATGTTTCAGAAAACTGTTGGTTGGTGAAACCCAGTCACGTTTGTGTTTGCAGGCCGATTAATCCTTCATTATCCCGTCTAATCCCATCTGAATCTTCTGTTGTGTCATATTATGCTGTATTACACACGGCAGGCAGATTATCGAATCCTGACGCAAATTTGGTTTGTTTAAAGTCTAATTAAAAAGCATTCTGATTAATCCCGGGGCAACACTTGTGATGATGTTTCACTCAGAGAGCAGAAGCCTGCTTGTCAGTTTATGGGCAGATATTTGTAGTTTAGCAGTAATGCGATTTCATTTTTTGGTAAAGGAGGTTGCGCTTCAACAATGGGATTCACGGTGGAGTACTAGACCCAAAGTCCAATAAGCATAAAAATGTGATAGGGTAGCACATCCCAGATTTTTCAAAATATAGGTGGACAAAATACTAGCATTTCACTTGTTTAATTGGCTCACATCACAATAGACATACGCTTATGCGTTTCGGCATGGAGGCCTCTTTAGAGCTCTGAAGAAACTTCCTTGATTTTGAAACCTGGGATGTGCTACACTATCACCTTTTAAGCGATTTTATATTTGTTTAGGCCACAGATTATCTTGCAGATAGTACGGTAAGAATGCTCCATGTGGGAGGATTTCTTATAGGTGTTTTTAAACAAAAACATATACCGAATATTGAAGAAGTGCAGCAAGTTCGAATAAAACTAGTGGCGATAATTTGCAACCTAACTAACTACTACTACTGTAACCACCTAACATTAAAGGTCAGTTTCATGTTTAAATAATTTGCAATCACCAGCTGTCATTTCGCAATATGCCGTATTGTTTTTCCACCTTTTATTTGTCCAGAAGCTTCATCAAACACACTTAATTATGAGAGCTGCTCAGCATTGAACAGTCAAACCAAACTAACCTAGATGCCACTGGAACGTATTCACAGTGTTGACATACAGTTTATTGTCTCACTTTCTTCGGTGCCAACGGGACGAATGCTGACTGAAAAATATCAGCCTTAAATATAATGCCGTTGATTAAAGCCTTGAACTGAATTGTAAACAGGGGAATTGTGAGATTGTATTACTGAAAGAGGGAAATCTAAGCTGCTTTTCACCATAAGCACTGAGATTTCACTAAATCTATATTTCCATCTGGGAGCTCAGCAGTGTGAAGGACATAACCATGAAATTTGATACGCCCTAATAACAGTCTGTCTCAATCAGTATTTCAGCAGAACAATTGAGGAGAATTAGATGAGAATAATGGAAAGACTGCACAACATGGGAATACGTCATCTGAAAGATATTGCAGTTGTGTATCAGTTGTGTAAAGTCCGTAAATTCCCAATAATGTCGACATAAACACCTCTCTGTGTCTTTTCCAAGTGACTCTCAGTGGAGCTTTTTAATACAACGTAATGAGAAAAACATGCTGTTCTCTCATTTTTCTCTAATACGGCCCAGGCTGTAACAGTGCACAGGAGTAGCTCATTTAAATGTTAAAAATCAGCAGCGTTCCCGATTCACTTATCGCAGATCTTCCTCCTCAACGAGGCTTTAATTTGGAGATCAAAAGTGACACACTATTCCTCAGTTCATCTGGGGCCTCCCAGGATGTCACCCCCCACTCTCAAAAGCCATGAATGAACACTTGCACACACAAGCCACCCCCTCTCCCTCCTCGCAGTTGCTCCTCTTCTTTTCCCGCTTCCCCCTTTTTCACTTTGTGAGGGCTGCTTAAAGGGGCATGACTCCATTTTCAATTGGGAGCAACTCAGGGGTCCTTCCCCCAGGGAGACTGGCAGGAAATGAAGGCAGTGCACATTGTGCCAGATGCTTTTCAGCACTACACTTATGTAGGTGGAAGAGAACGCTATCCTCCCCCTGTCACACGCCTCACACTGGGCTTACGTATGTGTTTATTTACAGGATCAAACATGCTTTAAACTAAGGAGCTCAAAAGTGATCCGTTAAGACAAGACCTCTTGAAAATAAAAGAAAACAAGCTCAAATATAGACAACCATAATAAATTAGTTGTAGTTGTATGATCTTAGCTGACAAATAGTTTTTTAAAGGTCCCAAATTATGGTCATTTTCATGTTTATGCTTGTATTTTATGTTTCTATTAGAACATGTTTACATGCTGTAATGTTAAAAAAAAATCTTTTATTTTCCTCATACTGTCTGCCTGAAAATACCTGCATTTACCCTCTGTCTGAAACGCTCCGTTTTAGCGCATTTCAACAGAATTGCAACAGAATTGTGTTGCTAAGCAACAGCTTGGGTCCATGTTTACTTCCTGTCAGCTGATGTCATTCACATACACGGAAAGAGTATAGAAGCAAAGTGACAAAACTCTGGTGTTTTTTTTGACAACAGCCCCCATTTTGGACTGAAAATGCTTATTATATTTACAATATTTTATTGTTCAACAGGCCATTTCGGTAAAATATGACAATAGAATAGAAATAATGTAGTTTTACTTTTGTACGGCAATTTTTAAGCGGATGTTTTTCTAGCGTCAGGTAGTCGCTTTCGGTACAAAATGGCGGAAGCGTAGCTTTGCTGCTGGGCGCTGATGTTGCAATGGAACGAACGATTGACTTTCACTTCTCGGCAATATATGTACTTTGCTGCAACCGCAAATAAACTGGGACACATTTAGAATGTTCACGACGTTTAAAACTATGAAATGTTCTAAATATTGTATATTTGTGACATCACAAAATTACAGAAATCCTGACGGCTCATTTAAAGGCACAGTTTCTGATTACGGGCTGTGTGTATTTCTCCGTGGATTCTTTGTTTCGATAGTTTCACAGTATTTATATAGCACTTAAACCTGCTTTATAATAAAATAAATGCCATGAAAATCTCACTTTTTACAATATGGGACCTTTAAATATAATATCACACTAACTTTATTCGCCCACAGTGGATGAATCTGCCTTCCTGGGTCAGTGACGATAATGTGCCTTGGACCAAACCAAAGCATTTCCTCTCTCCACTACAGGTGCATAGAGCCGCATCCTGTCATTTGTGTTTCTGTGAATGGCATTTTAAATATGACACCTTGGAATGACAATACACCCCCTGGGCCGTGACAAGCCCGGCCGAAAGATGACATCACTGTCTTCAGTGGCCGACCAGTGAAGCATATCCGCACATAGTCGGTGCATTCATGAGCAACAAAAAAAACATTCAGCACTTTCCTCAACACGGGGCATGAGTGGCAACGTTGGTCTCTTTCATCACAAGCCAGAAGCTCTCTATGTAAATTTGGACTAGTGACAAAAGAGGTTGGAATGGGTGGCATGTGTTTAGTATTTTTTGCTGCAATTCCTCAGGAGAAACTCCCTCCTGGTCCTCATCCTGTTCGTCGAATCCAGCATTTGGCTTTGTGACAAATATTCGATAAATTCCTGGAATATTTCTTCAGCTTTGCATGCACCTCATTTCCAACCTAACACTGGCCTGCTGTTGCATATATACACAGTGATGGCAGTGATAGTGGAGATAAGAGAAATTACCCACACCATCCCTCTGTTGAAGTAAAAATTCTTTCCATTCATTTCCCCCATGCCCTAATAAAGAATTTATGAAGGGAATACCATTCCTGTGGGCATAAATACCCATTTATCACTGGGACATGACAGTAGCATGCTAAATATACATCAAAAAGCAGCTGAAGGATGCTTAACACTCTCTAAAAAAGCCTGTTGATCCCAGACCTGTCTTAACCCTTCAGTCAGGATTTGAGGCTCTACTGGAGTCTGGGTGCTTTATGCTGATGTTAAAATGGGCAGTTAAACTCTTAAACCGGTCTTAAGTGGTGTCATGTTGACATATGTGTCTCTCGTGAAATTTTGTTGAGGCACGAACTGGACCACGACCCCAAAAGGTGTCATTAAAAACTGTATTTTGAACAGATTTCATCAGCGTCAAGGGCTTATGTTATTTTATTTATTTATATTATTATATTTCTTGTCTTTCCCTCAACACTCAGCATTAATATATGATCGGTTCATGTAGCCTTATAGTGCAGGATCAAATAAAACAAGCTGGACTTGAGGCTTGATCTGGATCTTGCACCGAGGGCAGAGTGATGCCAGACTCTACTCCAAACACAGCTCTGGGGCATGTGTGTTGGTAGGGACGGTGGTAATGGTTGGGATGGGGGTGCACCTTCAGGGGTTCAGCTCTGACCCCCTGCCTCATCAACTGAGAGCTTGGGTGACAGTGATGAGCCCATGATGACAGAGAAGCGCCTGCAGCCAGCATTTAACCCCCAACAATAGGGAGGTGGGTCTGGTGCAGGGGGGCTGATCTCTGACCCTGCCTCATCTTCCATCCCTGTGCTGGCTCCCTGCCATTCCCGGGGGACACCCTAGGGAGACCACATCCGTGTGTATGTCAACAATCCCTAAAAGACTGGCAGGGTTCCCGGGGAATGGAGGCTTTATTTTACCTGGGCCATCGGCTCAAATGTGCATTTTATCAAACCCATCTGTGACCCCCTTAGATATCACCTTTCCCCCAAAAAAAATCTCCCCTACGGAAAGCATCTCACCACTAACAGATTCCCTAACTCACCTCTGTAAGTGCTGCGTCCTGATCCAGGATCAGAGTGTCATTTCCCTGGGGCAGCGGACTGCTCCGCAGGACCGTGATGTGCAAGGTGAGGAGGAGAAGTCCCAGGAGCAGCAGCAGTTCCGCCGCCAGTCGCACCATCCTTTTGACGCGGCCGCTCTTGGGAGCCTGCGGTGTGGCCGGGGCTCCGACTCCGCCTCCTCCCGGTGCAGAGACTCCAATCTCCGGATCCGCCGGGGACGAGGAGCCGCAACACCACTTCGGAGCCACTTCGGGAATCAGAATTGCAAAAATGAAGGGAAAAGGATCGGAGATGGGGCAGTCGGATAATTTGGAGAAAAAAAGTGCTGGGAATTGGTTTGGCTCCAGTGGGGGTTTCTTTGCAATATGCGTCCTAAATTAAGGTTCTTGCTCTCACTGATTGCTCTGATTTTAAGCCAAATGTGATATGAGTTAATGCGCTGATGTGCCAATGAATACTGAATCCTGCAGAGCTGATCCAGCGCGCAGCATTAACACTTTCCCCCTCTTGTTGCGCCCTCGTCAAACCTCCCAGCTCAGGAAACTTGCAGCCCAGTTGCCCCCGCGGTGTCCCCGCCACATTCTCAGCCTCACACTTCACTTTTCCCTCACTTCCACTTCAGCCGCTTTACGCATTTCTTGTTTTGTCCACATTCTGCTCCATCCAACGTTATTCGACGGAGACTACCTTTGGAAAAGAAAAGGAGCACAGGTAGTTAAGATACAGATATCTTCTTCCCCAGTTGAGACTTCACGATGGAATTGTGTCTTCTTCAATAACAGTATTCATCCATATTACGCTGCGGATTGTGAGCCCACCGGAGAGAAGACACGGACAGTGGCGCGCGTCTTATATATAACGAGTCCTGTTGGAGGAAACAAGTCAAGCCGTATCAAACTACAGCTCACTGAAACACACGCTGGTCTTGATGTGCGCTCTTGAGGTGGTTTTATACTATACGCCCCTGCAGCAGGCGCCCTCCCCCCTGGTTAACTCTTTCGTCCCTCTTCGACCAGTCCTCCCCAAACTGGTGTCCGGCCAGGATTAACACTAAATATTCTTGTAGAAGTTCGGGTGTGAAACAGCCCCAAAAGTATATTGTGCTACTCTTCCCATTGCAGATGGAGTTCTTTATAGTCACAGGACAGAAATTACAGAGATTTATCTTTAAAAAAAAACTACAAAATATCTTACAATATTATGGCAGATTTCATAAAGTTCCCCATTTATTTAAACATTCAATCGCAGATATGTATGCTGATTAAGTCATTTCAATTTATTGAATAAGATACCACTATTCAGGCACCACGAGGACTCCCTGAAACAACCTCAAGTAACCTTGGTGGTCCCCGGAGGCGCACCGGGCACACAGGCGCGTCGCAGCGCGGCGCGGCGCGGCGCAGCTCGGCGCAGAGAGGAAGAAGACACCCGGAGGCGCTTTACAGGAGGTCTGCCTCTGCTGTTGTTGTTGACATGTGTGCAGCAGCAGCAGCCTCGTCTCAAAGTCTTTGATTAAAACGCTCCTACTGCGGAAGGTGCTGCAACACTTCACTTAAGCGAGACAAATGGTGCGTAATGTGATTAGCCCTCGTGAGACGTTTTATTGTCCGCTTCAAAGGACAGGTCGCTGTGGCAAATTATGCACCAAGCTGCTTCGGCCACTGGGTGACAGTTCACTGAGCCCCCGAGGCTCCGAGACGACCGCGCATCTAATGGCGTTTGTCACCTTTGAAGTCGATACATTCAGTTTGGGCACAAGTGGAACAATAATGTTACCGGCGATGACTGACAAGATCTCATTAGTGTCTTCTTGGGTTATTTGTCGGTGTCATAACAGCTCGCATAAAACCATATAAACACATATTGGTTATTTGGTTGTGCAGTATGCATGATCCTTGTTGTGGCCAAATGGCGCGTAACGCACAACAGGACCATGACAATGGGACAGCAGCGGAGCCAAATACAGCCCAGATTACTACTACTACTGCTGTAGCACTACTACTGTAGCATATATACATAAAAAAAAAAAAAAAAAACTTATATCGATATAAAATCAATCTATCTCAACCGATTAAGTATATTTACTCAAGTACTGTACTTAAGTACAATTTTGAGGTAATTGTACTTTACTTGAGTATTTCCATTTTCTGCTATTTTATACTTCTACTCCATGACATCTCAGAGGGAAATATTGTACTTTCACTGCACTACATTTATCTGATAGTTACTTTACAGATTTATTCTTTTGTATTAATAATCTGCAATCAATTTATACATTATGATATATTACTGTAGATTAAGCTGCAATTAAGTATTAAATATTTGCCACACCATAACCGGCTGCAATAATGTGATGTAAACAGTAATGCATCAGTAATCATAATCCAATAATATATATTATTCTGAAATGGGCCATTCTGCATAATAATAACTACTTTTACTTTTGATAAGTATATTTTGATTCTAATACTTTTATACTTTTACTCAAGTAAGATTTTCAATGCAGGACGTTTACTTGTAACAGAATATTTTTACATTGTGGTATTGCTACTTTTACTTAAGTAAAGGGCTCTGAGTACTTCTCCCACAACTGAATGTGATGAATACAAGCCAAAGAAAACCCACAAAGGGTCATCATTAATTTGATTTTACAGCTCGGGGTGTCATGAGTCATAATGAGAAGTCTGGTAAATTTACTTCAGCTGAGATATAACTCCAATGTGCCCATCTGATGCCCATCTGATGCCCATGTGTGCCAGAAAACACAGTGAGTAAATGTGGTCTGAGTGGCAGCTTACTTATTATTCTAGAGAACTGGCAGCAGATAGCGAGGAAGATGGAGTAATTCAACAACTTTGATGAATGATATGCTGAATCAAGCTGCCCTAATTATCTCCCAAATATCCGATGAGATCAAATGTCTGAATTATTCTAAAATATACAAGAAAATGCTCCTTATGATCTTAATGAAATGCTGGCCTACTTCATTATGCTCTCCGTTAACAAGTGGTTCCCAGTACACAGCAGTCTTCAGTTACAGTCCTACTTACTCCAGGCACAGCATAGCTGTCTAAACCATGCAAATCTGTTCTTTGTCTGCTTCACTTCAAAAATCCCTTTCCAGAATAGAAAAATCTCATGTCTAAATGGGAAACAGAGAGCAGAGAGACTGGCTTGCCTGCTTTGGACACAGTGGTGGACATCAAAGGCGTAGCAGAGGATCCCCCCTTCAGAATAGCAGCTACATGCCATTCCAATAAGTGCAGTGTATTTGGATCGGCAGTTCAAAAGAGGCTGGTGCAGGCAGGTCTCTGGGGCCTTGCCACCAGTAGTCAGGCCGCACAGATGTTTCGAATGCCAGCGCAGACCATTCGCCACTTCTGCTGGAGCTGAGGGCAGTTAGAAGTGACTCGAGGGAAGTTCGGCAACACGTGCTTCCCACCTTCCCCTGACAGTCGATTTGTATTACCGTACTTTGTCACTTTGCCTCACAGGCCAGTTAGCAATCGACACCTCTGGAGTAGATAGACCATACAAAGTGTGATGATAAAGAGATTATTGTTGACTGCCAGCATGATTGTTATATAACGCTTACTTAACTCACGCTTTGTCAGATCCCTCAGCGTCACTCTTTTCGGTCGCAGTAAACTGGTGCTTAATGTTGTGAAGTAAACACTTGCATGGTTCAGGCAGTAAAACCACTATAGTTAGGTTTAGGAAAGAATAACATGGTTGGGCTTAAAACTACTACATTTGTACAGTGAAAATGAAACTGAACATTGTGAACACGGGACACGAACGAACAGCCGATTGTAACGTGACGAACGGGACACGAACAGCAGCCTCCTGGATGAAAGCCGTGCGTCTTTTCGCTCTTAAAGCTACGTCACAACACTTCCGGGCGTACTTTCCCTGAGCGTTTAATATTGACGCAGATGGGTTTACATTGTAGTTAATGGAACGCCTGGTGCGTCTCATACCGACGCTAAAGGGTGCCTTAACTGTCGGTATCTAACGTCGACGGCTGTTACAAAGCGTTGGTATTTGTGTATATGAAGGGTCTGTACGGGTAAAGAAGATATATTTGACCAAATTTGTCAGTTTTGCAAAAAAATAGCACACTCATGTTTAGGGTTTAATAAGGCTTCCATCAGCTGAACCATACAAATTTGTCCTGCTGAAGTCATTGTGATTAATGACATGTTAAGTCTCAATACTGACTAAAGCAAAAAGCAGTTAAAAAAAACGCCACAAGTATGATATCTTCTTCAAACGTAATCTCCTTCTCAAATATGAAATTCCCTGAACAAGTTTTCTTCCTGTTGTGCATCTGTACAAGAACTGTTGCTGGTAAATCTCAGCAAGTTAGAGTTTGCCTCTCTGCATAATCACAGCGGAGCTTAGTATTTGAGCACTCCATGTCTGTGACGCACACTGAGTACATGTCTGAGAATGAACTCAAGCTTTTTGAGTTCCTCTTTGCACACATCTGTCTTCTGCTGTAAACCTGCGATGGATTACACAATGTTCACATTTAGACTAAAGGTGAAAGTAAACACAAATTAATAGCAGACATCCCGAGGACTTCGATGCATCATTTGAGGCCACCTTCCCCCCCCCCCCATCTCCCCTCCAGATCTTTATGGAGCAGTGCATTTGGATGACGTCACAGATTTGAGATTTAACAAACTGTTTTCTATTGTTTCTGGCTATAGGAGCCAGATGTGAATATTCACTGGCGGAACTAAACGATCTAGTATGGACCATCGATTTTTCTTCTTTAGGAAGAAAGGATTTTTTTTCTTTAACTTTTTAAACTTTTATTTCCTACCAAGTCTATGTTTGCAGTTCAGCCAATAGCATGTCTTTTTCCCCATCCATCTTGTCAAATGTCATCACTGTGTTGTTTATGGGGAGGAAAAAAACACAAACACGGTAACGTCCCGAGGGCAAACAAGAGTCGACTAGACCCAATCTGACACATTGTGAAAACACATTTATCATCCATCTATAATCCTTCCTGTGTTAATCAAATGATTACCCCATACCACGAGAATTTAGAGTTGAGCGCTAATTGCTAGGTTAGGTTTCTGTTGGCTCAGGTGCTGCATACTCGGCATGCTTACCTTCACAACTCTTACGCAGTCTGTGTGTGAAAGAGAACAGCGGGTCTTTAAAGCATCAGCAATTAAGCTGTTAAGACTTTGTGAATATGAGCAGTCTCGCCACAGAACAAGCCGTAACTCCTCTTTTATTCTGCGCGGGGGTTGTTGGGATTTAACTCAGTTGTTAAGTAATTGCCGCGTGATCTATTATTTACAGGAAGGTTATCATTCGTCGTGGAGATGAAAGTGGTGTTACGCTGAGGAAAGTTTTATCAAAACACTTCACTGTGGAACACAACAGAGGCATCTTCGTCATCTTTCGCTCAATCAGTTCAGCCTTGAGTTGTGTAAATAATCGTGTGTCAGGAAATTAACAAAGGGAAGGTTCAGGACTTTTAGAAGTCTGTCATCTGGATCATTAATCTACCTTTCTATTCCAAAACACAGGACGTTTTCATCTGCAGTGTTTGTGTTTTATTGGAAAAAAAGATAAAAAATACAAATCAGCAGACTCAACATTTTAGCAATGCAGCACCACAGGGAGGGGGGGGTTTCAAACTACAAATGCCTTTTCCATTATTTATACTTCATGTTCAGGAAGTAAATGGGGCTCCGTACATCAACTTCATAGAGACTGTGCATCATTCTCTAATAATAACCACCACCAGTATTTTTAATAAATGGTGGCTGATATTAAATTATGAGTTTTAAACATCTAAATATAGACATGATTGATTCAAATAACAGTGTAAAAAAGCCTCTAAAAGGCCGTCTCACCTGAAATAACAATATGTGATTTGTCTCAATACAACAAGCTAAATGACTGAAGATATTTTACACCGTACTTGAGTTTGAGACCAATCCAGCAATGCTTGTGCAATAATTTCAAGTGTGTATTCACATATACAGTAAATGTATTCAGAAATAAAGCATTTAAATAGTTCACATAAAGTCTTTTGTTAAGAAGCACAAATAAGTGTGCTAAATTGGAAATTCAGAGCATACCTATGATTGAGGGATTGCCGCCACACGGCTGTCAACATGGCAACGGCTGAGCTGGTGGCTAGCAGCTAATGGTGCTAACAGTGCAAACAGTGCAAACAACAGCAACAGTGCTGACAGAGCTAACACGGCGGGAACCAGAGGGTGGGCGTTAAGCGCAGAGCGTGCAGAGAGAGCGCAGAGAGAGCGCAGAGAGTGCACAGAGAGAGCGCCCGTAGAGCGCACAGATAGCGCAGAGCTGTGGCAGTTATAGCCAATGGGGCACACACTGGGACTAACATGCATATGCGGCCGGACCGGCTACGTAAACAAAGCACAGGGAAGCTCGGATTATAATTTACAACAATTTGTTTGCCGTTTTATTAATGCTCTGAATTTTGAATTCAGCACCTTTAAATCGCAATGTTTTACAAACATATAAAAAGCAGCTGCTAAACATTTGGCCCCTCTTCTGCCGTGAGACATGAGTGTTACCCTACGTTGTGTGTTTTATGGGTCTGCCGTGGCATGGACACTTTCATTTTGACACTTTGAAATGAAGGTGTCAAGGGTCATATCAGCTGCCCAGCTCAAAGTCTGTCTCATCATGGAGGTCGGGACAAGACGAATATTTCAGCCGCGAGAACTTGAGACAGAGAGCGTCTCCCACCTCGTTCAGATGGTGCAGCACCTGAGGACAAAGGAAACGTCTCAGAACATGTGTGTATATGTTTGAGCCTCAGAGAGGAATTTCATGTCGGTAAATGTGTGTTTTACCTGGTTCAGCATGGCTCTGGTGTGCGCCGCAGACAGACAGAAGCGAGCTCGGGCCTCTGTAATCGGCGTGGCTGGAAAGCCGACTACCACTACACCAATTTTCCTCGCCAGCATTTCTCGAGCAAAAGCCCTGGTCAAAAATACAAAAAGAAAGAACTATCAGTTTTTATATATTCTAGTACACAAATGACTGTAGAGACTAAAAGTAAATCACACCTAAAATGATTGTATTATCAAATGTCCCATTACCAATGCTAAACATATAGATTGTTTCTTCTGTTTATGTCTTTTCAGAATTACAACCTTTTACGACAACACGCCACCTCTCACCAACAACAGAACCTATAAACACCACTTAGCCTACAAAGTGCAATTGACTGGAGAGCCGAATCAGGGCAAAAATGGACATCAATAGTCGTCTACCGAATACAAAACTTATCCCACATTTTTAAGGTTTTGAAGTCTCCAAAACGCGCAGAGACCCCACAAGCCACCTCACAATGTGGGAGCATTCATCGTGAGGAATGTTGCCCCTCCAAATCCTTAATTATGTAGATGGGATTTGTGGTATCGATAAATTAAAAAAGAACACATAGCTAACAATTTTGAGGGGCTAGAATCAGCATATCTCTGATGGCTTTTACTTTAATGAGTCCAAGCAGTGAATACTTCTTCATTTTGTGGCAAAGTTTGGAGAACTGAAACCATAAAATGTGCTCTGAAAATGGTTAAGTGGATATGACACCGCAAACTTTGACAGTTTTGTATTTTTTGCATCTTGTAGATGATTATTGATGTGCGTGCACGGCTCGTTCTCTGGGCGTCAAATACTGACACTTTGTCGCGGCCGTCGGTGTTCCATTAACTCAATGTAAACCCAGGCCAATATTAAACGCTCAGGGAAAGAGCGCCGGGATTGTGGTGACGTAGCTTTAAGAGCGAAAAGACACACACCCTGTGGGCGGGCAGGGAGGTGGATGGGTCCAACAAACACAAGGCTTTCATCCAGGAGACTGCTGTTTGTGTCCCGTGTCTCACGTTACAATCTGCTGTTCGTTCATGTCCCCTGTTCACAACGTTCAGTGTCATTTTCACTGTACAAACGTAGTAGTTTTAAGCCCAACCGTGCTGTTTTTTCCTAAACCTAACTATCGTGGTTTTATTGCCTGAACCTAAGGAAGTGTTTAATTCACAACATTGAGCACGTTTTTACTACGACCGAAAAGAGCGACGCCGAGGGGGGTCTGACAAAACGTCAGTATTTGACGAGTTGGAATGACAACGCGTTGGTGTGCAGCGCTCCGTACAGATGCTGATGGAGAACCTCAATCTAACACCAGCATTTTTAAGATCAATTATATGTCATTAGGACAGTGGCAATCCGAAAAGGGTAACAAGTAAATGGCCAGAAGTAGATCTGATATATAGTAGAATAGCTACAGATACATTACTTTGATTCAATTGTTATGAAATGCCTCAGAAATGCACTTCATTCCATTGTAATTAAAATTAAACTTTTTTTTCTCCAATCATCATTACTGGCCATGAAAACTGAGCAATGTAAAACCAGAAGCTACTGATTATGGCAATCACTGGGTGGGCTTGACCTTTTCATGGATATTAATGGTGACTGGCATTGAAGGACACTTTATACCCAATTGATTATACCTGAGTGGCTCAAACAATCCTGGGTTGTACCTAATCAATACCTGATGTTGCCTCTTAACTGCTTACAGAAACCCAGTCTACACAGACACAGTCTACACTAGTGATTCATGGAAACTCTGGAGTGTGTAATATGGCAGCAATCCAAATCATTTAGAGATGATACTGACCTGAAATTGCTTGTGAAATCAAGGGATAGTGAAGTTGCTATTTATTGTTTCAAAATTAGTCTATGAACATCCCGATATTTTACTCTCTAAAAGAGGCATTTTTGGTGAGAGTTTAAGTGTACTTACACCACTTTGCCTGGCATGTAGAGCAGGATTGGAACCACAGGTGAGTCATCATTGCCGTAGATGATGAAGCCCATCTCCTTCAGTCTGGCCCTGAAGTACCTGGTGTTCTCTGCCAGTTGGTGGATCCGTCTAATGCCTGCAATTAAAACAAGGACACCACCAGATACGCATGAGTAAAACACGTCCTGTCCCCTGCAGGGAGGGACATCACCTGTCAGTAGTAGCTAATGTAGTGTGAGATCTCTGCGGTGCCATCTCATCCCGAGTCCTGCACCTCCATCTGGGCCATTCCAGCCTCCACTATGAACTCATGATTACAACGCAGCTGCGGGCGGCAGCAGATGGTTCAGTTTTGTCCGTCTGACGGCATGGTATATACGCACTCGCACGTTGCCAAAATGAGGGTTTGCAAATTGGATACGATGGATTTCGCACAAAATGAGTGACTGCGGACTGCCGCTGGAACGTGGCCACGACTGAAACGGAATACAAATAACGCTTAAGTATCACATGTATTGCAGATAAATGTATTAGAAAACAAATCAAAGACAGCAGAGGCGGCCCTGCCCTGCTAACCCCCCCTGTGTTTCCAAATGATGTGAATCACTGGGGAGCCTGGTGCTCCGTGGCTGAAGCAGGGTTTGGCATGGCTCAGCCTTGGAACACAGCTCTGTTTCCCTCTGATTACCTGGGAACAGATTGGCAGTTCTTTCATGGGGATGTAAGAGAGCACTTTAAATCCCCTTATCTCAGCAGAGAGAAAGAGAGAGAGAGAGAGAGGGAGGAAAAAAAACATAACATTCAGGCATCTGCCAAAAAGCCCAGGCCCCATTTTGTAAATTGTTCCTCTCTGCTAAGATAGAGGGCACGGAGGTCAAAAACCTGCTGCCAGACTCAGAAATCATATGAGTAGGTGAGAATGTGTGGATGTTGCTGTCTGTCAGGGTTTTTTTCCCCTGTTTCAGAGTTTGCTTTAAAGTGCGAAATTCAACATCGCCGAGAAAGATGAGGGGGGCGGAAGAGGACTGAGAGAAAGAGGAATAAAAACTTATCAGGCATGTATGCAAAGAGAGTGATGCTTCTTGTCACAGTGGGCTTTTATAGTGTTGTGACTAGGGCTGTCAAAGTTAACGTGATAATAACGCTTAACGCAAATTCATTTTAACGCCGCTTATTTCTTTAACGCAACTTGCGTTTTTTAGGTTGTAGCAGGCTCAGTTTTAAAGCTACGTCACAGCATACTACAGATGCTACAGCATCATATGAAACTAGAAAACCTAAAGAATCCACTGGTACCAATCATGTCATACTAGCTTGTCGCGAAGGAGGCTAAATAACGCTCCAAACTTCAGCTAAATTTTTACGAGGAAAAGTGGCATGGCCATTATCAAAGGGGTCCCTTGACCTCTGACTTCAAGATATGTGAATGAAAATGGGTTCTATGGGTACCCACGAGTCTCCCCTTTGCAGACATGCCCACTTTATGATAATCACATGCAGTTTGGGGCAAGTCATAGTCAAGTCAGCACACTGACACACTGACAGCTGTTGTTGCCTGTTGGGCTTCAGTTTGCCATGTTATGATTTGGGCATTTTTATTTATTCTAAATGCAGTACCTGTGAGGGTTTCTGGATAATATTTGTCATTGTTTTGTGTTGTTAATTGATTTCCAATAATAAATATATACATACATTTGCATAAAGCAAACATACTGTATTTGCCCACTCCCATGTTGATAAGAGTATTAAATACTTGACAAATCTCCCTTTAAGGTACATTTTGACCAGATAAGAAATGTGTGATTAATTTGCGATTAATCATGGACGATCATGCGTTTGACAGCCCTAGTTGTGACGGATGTTTTGAGCTGATGTTTTGAAAGACTGCACTGTTTGCTGTGTTCCCTGCCCTCTATAAGACAGGTCAAGACTCATTTTTCGACAACAGCTATTTCGCTGGGCTACGTCAGATGCAAAGCATGTCTGGTTCAGAGCCAGATGAGAAAAGTTCCTCATCTGTACATGAAACGGCAATACATCTCAACTATACGACACCAGGCTTTGGTCCTTGGTGTGATAAACCCATCACAGCACCCCACGACAGACATGAGTGAGTATTTTTGCCTCATGGTGCAAACTTTATGTCCTGTAGTTCTGGGTAAAGTGTATAACTATCTACCATACTACCTCCACCAACCTACATGCATTAACTCTATTCCCACTAATGGAACTAACTCCTTGTATTACAGCTACCACCAGAACTACAACTCCAATAACTCAAGAAGAATTGCTCTGGCGGTGTTGCAACTGGTCTGGTAATGACTACTTCCCTGCCCCGGTGTCTGATGCCATTAAAGCAGAAACTTCTCAGAGGTACAGTGTTCCTCACAACACACACATGAAAATGATTTCCTCCACGTTAGGGTCACGTGTGCTCCGGGACTGCTCGCCCCCCCCCCCTTTTCTAACACTACAGACCCCTGTAATTGCTACCACGTTTTCTGACCAAGCAGCTGTTTGTCTTTCCCTCCTTATGTTAACATTGGTACTGTCCTCTGGCTTTGGTTTGCTATTGTTTCCATAAAAAATTATATTAAAAGGTGTAAAACATTTTATAAGCCAGTCAGACATAATATTTGTCTGAGTAAAGAACAATCAGGTTTGACGAGCTTGTGGGTAACAAGACTGAAATTGAGGGTGACGTTCACCGGAGGGAGACGCAATGAGCTCAGGCTCTCACCTTCTGTGCTCTCGTCTTTTCCCATGATGCACTTCATGGCGCGTATGATCTGCTCAGTGACGGGGGGGGACATGGCCGAGGCGTATACCGCGCTGTGGGAATGACTGCGCAGGTAGTCCACCAGCTCCTGCAACACAGGACACAGTATGTTTACTACATTTTTGTTAAAAAACATTTATCAAATCTGATATGCATTCGTATAAATAAACATGTCAGATATTCTATGAGGCAGAAGTGTGGCCCTGCACTTTTATTTCAGCGCCACTAGAGTGAGCTCATGTGCAGTCAACACCTGAGGATCAATTAAAATACCTCAAGTCATTTCTCTGTCATTAAGACTATCTTGGCGTTGACTGTAAAGTAGCTCTGGACCGTTTCCTGCTCTCTAATCGGAGGGAGCCAGCGCACTAATTTGAGAAAGAACGAATGCTGAAATGAGCCAGAATGAGGACTGCCATGCTCATTATTCCTAAATGTCAGCAGGAGATTAATTCCGCAAGTGGTTGTCAAGAGAAGAGCAGGGTTTCAGGAAAACTGATTCGGTCATGGGTCCCTAGAGCATGTGTGTGTAAGTGGTCTGAGGTTGGGAGCGGGGCCTGGAGCTGTGATGGGCTGCTGCTCAGTGGCTGCTCGGTGGCCAGCGGCTGCGGGGTGATGACACGTAGCCGGAGATGCTGTCTGGCCACCATTTCCACTCAACGCCATCTGTCCCCACTGGGTGGAGGCTGCGGCTTCCTCTCACACACACACACAAAAGAGGGGAGGGGATTTTAGGGGAAATGCTCCAACGTAGGATAAGAACTCTGAAACAACCTGACATCTGTTTTCGTTTACGGCGGGGGATTTTCACCGCTTAAGGGCCCCGCAGGATTTCGCTGCGACCAAGATAAACCAGTTAAGAGAACATGTCCGAAATCCATCTCACGTCTGCGGCGTGGAGTGACAGCTCAGAGTGTTTCCTCAGCCACAAGGTGGCCGCAAAACTGATGTGGTGATACATGTCCACAATGCCACAGTAGTAGGAGCAGTGCCAGAACAGCACACACACACACACACACACACACACACACACACACACACACACACACACACACACACACACACACACACACACACACACACACACACACACACACACACACACACACACACACACACACACACACACACACACACACACACACACACACACACACACACACACACACACACACACACACACACACACACACACACACACACACACTTCAACGGATGTATTTAAGAAACCTAATCTCACAGGTTTTGAGTAAAGGGTTAATGAATGCAAGGTTGAAGTGAATTAGAAGGAGCTTTTGAGTGTATTTATTGGGGTATTTATTTTTGGTGCTCTCATAAAATAGCTGTAACATGACTGTTTTCCAGAACACATCTGCAGAGTCCTTTGTCGGTCAACCCGAATCCACTTAATGTAGGATTTAGGGGATTTCGCCGCAACAACAAATACGTAAAATCTAAAGGCTTTCTCTCTCTTTTCCTGCCTGTTCCTTTCAGGACTTTACTACAGCCAGCTGTCACACCAGGCAGAGTGTTCTTACTTCAAACATTATCATGCTTGTTAAAAGTCATCCTGTTAAATCTGGAGCGCAGTTCCAACGCCTGCCACAAGAAGGGGCTGGCCCTCTGCCAGCTTTACCTTCTTATTATGGCAGAGAGCAGGGCCGAGCCAACATCAGGCAGGAAGGGTCCCTCTCTGAATACCTAATTCAAGCAACATGGCCGTTTCCTCTGTTGCTTTCTAATCAACTGCCACAAAACCAGTGCGGTTATGTACTAAAGTGTACTTTTTAATGGAGTAAAACGGAATTACAAAGGCCCCGAGTCCCAGCCCGGGGAACATTTGTTGGACACATGAGAGCTACGACAGAGGTGGGGTGTGATGGAGCGAGTATGGTCGAGTCCCACACATCTTTAAAAACAGACCTGGGTACAATAATATTTGAATTGTAAGATGTGTTTTAACCTGCGTCAGAGCCAAATGGGTTAATGCTGTTACTGTGCACAGACAACAGCTGCCTGGTTGTTTAAACAATGTCAAGAAAGTATCAGAAAGTCAGCTCAGTTACTGGATTTTCTAAAAATGGCATTTTACTTAAGGCTGTTGGAATTGTTTCAGTGTGATTAATCCCACCTACGCACATATATTTTGAAATGTATCTTGACCCTGTTTGGGTCCGGGAGAATTGTTTTTGCATAGCAACCAGACTAGTTTCTGCCTGACTGGAGAATCGGCAGGTGTATGGATGTGGATATCACTATCTTAGCTTATTTTTGTCTTCGGTTTTATTCTAAATGTGTCTTTTTACATTGTCTTGTTTCTCGTATATGATGTTTTATGTAAAGCACTAATATTGCCTTGTTGAAATGTGCAAAACAATCATGTTTTCATACCCTCTATACTGCCAGCTCTGTGTGGAAGTATATTAAGTAAAGAAAGAAATTCTGTGAACAAAACTTCTCAGGTTTAAAATGATTTTAAAAAAATCAATAGGAAATTGCATTCCTAATGACAAAACTGTGATATAAATATATGAATGTTGACTTTAAATGATAAAATGAAAGCTGAAACAGTACCTTTTTCCCTGCGATATATCCTCCAGCAGCCCCAAAGCTCTTGGTGAAGGTGCCCATCATCACGTCCACGTCGGCCGGGTTCACATTAAACAACTCTGTCACGCCCCTCCCCGATGGTCCCACTGCTCCGATGCTGTGAGCCTCGTCAAGGTACAGATACGCTTTATACTTCTTCTTCAGAGCGATGATCTCAGGGAGTCGCACCACTGAGCCCTCCATGCTATAATGACATAAACAAAGAATACAGTTACACACAGGAACACCACGCACATTTCATCAATTATGAAACACACTCTTAATGTGTTTAAAAGAGGAAAGAATCTGACCCCGACCTCATTTTATCCACTGAGGAGCATCTGTACATCTGCAAATGCATATTACATAATTTGACAATCTTCCAAGTGTCTTTCTGCTGGCCTCTTTCACTTCACTCCCACCTCGCTCCCATCTCTTCCTCCCCTCTGATGCGAGCCTTTTAAGGCTACAAACAGACAGCATGAGTGAGTATATGGCAGGCGAAAATAGAGCAATCCCAGACCTGCTCTCCTCGCTATGGCTGAGAACGTCTGCAGCCCAAATGACACAAGACAGGGTTTCACCCGGGCCGATGTGGACATCAAAGGCAGGGCCAGGATATAGCTAAGCATGCTTACTCTTTATCCGAGCCTTTTGATGTTACAGGGAGGCGATAGACGGAGCATTAGTTCTTTCAGTGCCGTGCCGAAAGGTTTCTTTAATGCCTGACATTACACATTATTGCCAGAGAAAGCCAGTCTGATTACATGCAATTAAGTTGTCTCTCAAATTACCAGGATTGATGTGGAACTAATAGTTATATTGATGGCCATGTTCAAGATTTTTCTCTTCATTTGATAAGAGGATTGCCATAAAACAAAGTGAACTTCACAGCGGACTGACGGTGTAAATGTGTTGAGGAAAAAGTGTCACGTTGACTGAAAGCACAATGAATTTGTCGTGTTTTTGTTAAGAAAGTCTGAATGTGGGGCGCGATTGAGGGGTAAAAAGAGGGAAGAAAGGAGAAAAGAAAATGGCCGTGATAAACAGTTGGAGCTGGGGGTGCAGCCAAGTCAATCTCCGTGGCTCCATTTGGCCTTGATTTGGAGCTAATGAGCAGATGGAGAGGGTCACTAAGACTCAGGATAGCTCGCTGCCGGGAGAGACACACGATACCTTTCTCCCCTCTCTAGTAATGAAACGGTACCCGACCATAGACACACACATACAAACACTGTCTATTATTCAAGGGTAGTGAGGGAAGCGATTGAAAAAGGAGACCATTACAGGGACTGCTAAACACAGGTTGAAAGTTAAAGTTCTCCTCAGGTTACAATTTGAGATTTCTACCTGAGTCTGGCTGTGCAAAAGTCTGCTAAAGACCACCTGGAAGCCTGTACTTACAAAGATTGATGCAGCAGCTCGACTGACCCAAGATATGCATCTGTGAGAGAGCGACTACACTAGTGTCTGTGTTTGTGTGTGTGTGTGTTGTATAATGACGACTGACCTATAGATGCCTTCGACCATGATGAGGATCTTCTTCCAGGGCCTGTGGGTCCGTGGCTGCCCTGAGCAAATGGCCTCTCTTAGCATCTTCTCCAGACTGTGCATGTCTGACACACACACACACACACACACACACACACACACACACACACACACACGAGTGAGAGAGAGAAATTGTTAAAAACAAAACAGGCAAGAACTCAACAATCTGAGGGTGCTTTCACACCTAACCTGTTTGGTTCGGTTAAAACAAAGTCGGTTTGTTTGCCCGGTTAGTACGGTTCATTTGGGCTGGTGTGAAAGATGTCAATCAAACCCTGGTGCGGACCAAACAACCGAGATCGTTTGAAAAGCTAGTTTGTTTGTGGTATGAAAGCAAAAAAAACAACCAGAGGATATTATGATAGCAGATATGTGATTTTAGCATGATTTAAAAATCTAAACTACTAATAAATCCATCTGCTGATGGTGAAATCTGTTCAGGAACAGATTTTATAATTGATCTGTATAAGGCCATGTTGCTTATAGAACTTATTTATGCAAATCAGCGCGTATCCACGTCAGTGTGGGTATTTTCCCTGATTAATACAGTAGGTTAGCACACAATAATGTTTGCAAGTGTAGTTTAGGCTTGTACTATGAAATCACACACAACTTTATATGTACAAAACAGATCTAGTAAATAGAGTGTAGCAATAATCAGATCATAGCTTGCTACCAACTAAAAGCAAACAACAGTAAGTAGAGTAATAACTTCCACAGGGCAGGGCAGTTCACAGAGTACACATGGCACTACTTTATCTGCCAGAAACACCTTCCACAAACTCTGCAGCCTGACACTAATGAACACCTGCAATGTCTGCATCAGGGAGGATTACTAACCGAGCTAAATATGGGTTTGGCCAAAGGTCTCTTCAGTGCAATCTGCATGGCTGCTTAGAATTAGGATTGAAATTTTGGCTTCAGCAAAATAACTTCCCAGTGGCATTTAGAGTTACAGGTTATGGAGACACTATTTATGATCCTCCGCTGCAAACCAGCAGATGGCAGTGTTGAATAGCTGTGGGTAAGAAAGCAGCATTATTCAAAGTATGACCGCAATCCAACCATCCAAAGCCGTCATAGCCAATTATCTGTCATAGATGATCGATAACGCTCCCTCAGCACAAAAACAGGAGGAAGCAGATGCTCTTCTGATACAAAAAAAAATAAATAAAAAATCACTTCCTGAAGCTCAACAGAGCAGAGTGCACCCAATGTTGTCAATATCAACATTCAGGAAACCATGCAGTGAAAGAGAAATCCACAGTGGTTTGCTGTGTGCACAGACAAGAATGAGGAAAAGATTATTTCACAGTTAAGCACTGATTTGAGATAAGCCCCGGCCTGATATGAGACGCTGTATGGCTGTCATGGGGGGGATGGTAAGTCTTTGCTTCTACACAAGAAACGTGCATACAGTTGTGGTGGATACCAACAAAAATGTTATTATCTCATATTTGCACTAACCCTCGGGGTGTAAAAATGCTACGAGCTCAATAAACATAGCCTTTAACCTTCCGGTAAATACTTGTAATATTTGAAAGAATGCCGTCCATCAAAATGAGCGTCCTTTGTCTACGACTATTTGAAGTATTTCCGACATACACGCCACACAATGCTAGACTGGACAAACCAGTTCATCTACCCTCTGGAATGAAATTCCATCCTTCCATGTGAAACACACACCACTGAAACGTTTCAAATGCCACAAATAAGGGATCACAGACATTTAGAGATTAAGAGAGATTGCACCAGTAAATATTATGTTTTTTTACTTATCTATTGATGTGGCTGAGCTGATTGGTAAAACCCTCTTAGTAAATATTGGCCTTGTGCTAATAAAAGAGTGTCTGGTGCTGGAGGTAGAAAGGCAGGGAGGGGTCAGCCACTCAGGTGCCTGAGGGCTCTTTGCCTTTAGACAGACCTCTGGGATCTGCTTGGAGGACCCATAACTGACTCTGCTTGTACCTGTCAGGACACATTTGCTGCCAGAGGACCGGCTCATTTGTCCTGTCTCCTGAAAGAGCAGCGGATGTTCCCAATGCACAGCGCGATGAATGCTCATTCTTAACAATTCTCCCTTTATCATCTATTGGCGACGTGTGATTTGATAATATAATAGAGATCATTTAGTTTAAGCGAGGTGACATTTTCAAATATAAATAAACTTGTGTTTTGCTGCTCTGCTGGATAAAACACAGTCGTGACTGTAAACTGGACCCATTTCATTAAAGCTTTTACATTTGCTGCTCTAAACTCAGAATGCTAAGTAGGTCTTTCCTAAGGCGAATCCTGTGTCGCACAGAAAGTAATGTGCTTCTCACAGCAGCAACAGTTTGGAACGAATAGAAGGAAAACTAGATAATGTGAGCAGTGGTGGCTGCACAAACAGAACTCCATCAACAGATAATCTACGACGAGGAGCGATGAATGTTAAGCACCAAAAATGTTGGCAAACTGAAATTACACTTTTCTTTCATCGGTTATAGCTTAAAATAAACCTGTGTATTGTGTTGTTGTAAGGTAGAAGGGCTGTGACTTATGTTCAAACGAAAGAGTTGCTGGACTCACTGTTGTGTTTGAACACCCGGATGGTCGCTCCTGACAGTCTGGCCCCTAAGATAAGAGATGTGTGATTGAGCTCATCGCTCAGTATCAAACCACCCTGGAAAAAAATCAGCAGAGAGAAAATATTATATTCAAATTTCCCAAAGAAAACTGAATCACATGTTCCTGCATCCTTGAAGTCAAACATTTCTTACAAACTCCACAGTATTCCTGTATATCAACTATTTCTCATCCAAACTCATCACATACCCTCGGTGTCATTCTTTTTGGTCGCAGTAAACACGTGCTTAACAAGCCCTCTGCATCACTTTTCGGTCGCAGTAAACACGTGCTTAATGGTGTGAAGTAAACAAAAACACTTGCTTAGGTTCAGGCAATAAAACCACTATAGTTAGGTTTAGGAAAAAACAACATGGTTGGGCTTAAAACTACTACGTTTGTACAGTGAAAATGACTCTGAACGTTGTGAACATGGGACACGAACTAACAGCAGATTGTAACGTGACGCACGGGACAACAGCGACCTAACCACTTCCCCTCCCGCACACGCGGTGTGTCTTTTTGCTCTTAAAGCTACGTCACCTCACTCCCGGCGCACTTTCCCTTAGCGTTAAATAATGACGCGGATGGGTTTACATCGTAGTTAATGGAAAGCCTGGTGCCTCTCGTACCGATGCTAAGGGGTGCCTTTAGCCGACGGCCGTGATAAAGCATCGGTATTTGACGCCCTGGGAATGAGAACGGGCTGTGTATATACATTACACTGACTATTTGGTGGTAATCTCTGATTACTGATAAGACGATGACATTTGCATAGACAGTGTGTGATGTTGTTTCAGATTTAGTGGTCTATACTTAGTGAGAGGGCCAATTAGATTCTCCCTTGGGTACAGAGGAAATTAATTAGCTTGTAAACAGTATCATCAGTATAAACGTATACGGATGGAAAATCATAGCAGTGTGTGCTACCCTGTATCTGTTTCCTGAGAGACTGCATGTTTTTCTATGCATTTCAAATATGTTTTGTTGCTTTGTGCTGTGTCCTTGTAGAATGTGCTGTATAGTAGTTGTTGCTCTATAAGGATCCAGCAGGCCAATGACATGTCAGCCCACTCCTCATGCCCTGCTTCCCTTCCACGACTCCACCATAATCCTCTACATCTAGGTCCTCTGTGTACGATAATAATTGCATGTACTGCACGTGTTAGTAATTTCTTTCATGTCTGATGAAGTTTTTGACCAACAGACACATCACAATTTCCGTAATGGTGCCTCATATTCCATAAAAATCAGCATGCAAATGAATTCAGCAGTTCCAGGAGATGCTCTGGAGAACATTAGCATATTTAACACTGAAGCTCTGAGCATTTGACTGCATTAGTTTGAATGAACTCTTGTAGAGGGTATGTTGACACCGTCTCAGTGACAGATACCCTCGGTTTGGCCCGGGGTCCAGCTGGCCTGGTCCCTGGTCTACCAGCAGCTGTCACTCTAATGTGGCTCTGCCCGCACAGCGCGGCCCGTCCTGGCACGGCCTGTCCCTGTAGGGTAGGGTTGGCAGTGCGGGTTGACCCCCAGCCCCGGCAGGGTTACTGTGGGGGCTGCAGCCTACGGGGCCGATACACCTCTTGAGCTAAATAAACGACCCCGTTCTCATCACTTAAACAGCCGACCTCCCCTTCCTCCTGTCCAGTCCAATCACGGATATTCATGCTGTGTGTTGCCCCTGGTAACCCGCGGCTGTCTGTGTGAGAGCCAGGCTGTGTGTGTGTGTGTGCCGACAGGCCACAGTATGGGTAATCAAACCCTTGAGTTGTGCTCTTAACAAAACCTGCCCTTCCTTGTCTGTGTGATGGAAAGCAGCGATGTATGCCCAGAGCCTCGTCCTTCTGGCTACTGTAGTGTTTAATTATGATTTTAATTAATGGGGGTGGGTCGGGAGTTGTTCGCAGCTGAGTTTAGTTGACTGTTATTCATTAATTTAGGCCATATGCGAGGAAGGAACAAAAGCTAGGCTAATTAGATTAATTTCTGCTGCGCTGTAAAAATGACACCCATATACAGTAGGATTTCTATGTGGCATTTAGGGTGTAAAATCACAAACCTTGCCAACAAGTGCTGGGATGTTCATTGAGTTGGTGGCGAAACCCATCCCAAAAGTCATGGAGGACTCTACTTCGAGGAAATTTGCCACTAGTTTCTCCAGCTCTTCGTGAATGCTCAGGTTACCTACAAGACACAAATCACAAAAGAATAACTCACCCCAGTAAGATCACTGTACCTGTTGGCTTATCTGCTAGTCCTTTAGTTTTTCTGTTTTTTTTTTGTCATCCAATCACAAGCTTTGACAGAGATGAATGCCTCCTGATAAAACACAAAAGACCCACATGCAACAGCCTGGACCACCAGTACACACACAGCATCAGCCAGCAACTCTCTGGGCATTTGTAGAGATTTATAAAAACTCAAGATGTGGTAAATTTGTAATTTCGTTCAACCACCCTTTTTCATCCCAGCAGGTAATATCAAGGCCAGTCCTGCAAAGTCTAAAATGGTTCTGCAGCACATTTTGGGACAGAGGCAGTTTGTTATAACCCAATGTGACAGGTGGGGACCAGAATTCATTTAGAAAATTGATCACATTGTAATCTGTCACCTGACATGGTGTTTTTCTATTTTGTGCAATAAAAGGGGGATTTTCGGCTACATTCAGTACTGCCCCTGTGGTCAGCTGATAAAAAGAAGAATTACAGTCATAATTGTGAGCTACAGCGAGAGACGTCGGCAGCGAAAGGTTCATATATACTGTATTTTATTTCTGCTGGCTCTGGGAAATGTTATTTATAGGCCTACTGTAGAAATATACTATAACATACAGTATAGGTTCAATACATTTTAACACACTCTATACTTACTATAGTTTAAGTTAATCTATAAATACTTCCAACTGGTTAGTAATGTAACTAATACTGTTAACAACTGTATTAATTAGTGGTTCAATTAGCCAACGGTTCGGTTTGTATTGCGGTTTTTGGGTCACGGTTTCGGTTCGGTTTGTTTTGCACGTTAGGGAGAAGAAATACATAAACATTTCCAATTTGTTTGAACTCCAAAATATATAAATTGATTGATAGTAATAAATTATATTTCTATATTATAGTAATGAATGATAAATCTTTATTATATGAAGCCATAACACTGACTTTATACTCGAAATAAGGCAGGCTACTTCAAGTGAAGTAGGCCTATGTTCAGATAATTGCCTCTTCTATGTCTCTGGCACCTCATCAAACAATTAATAATACAATAAGTCACTACTGTAAAGATAGAATTGCCAACATCCCAACGGAAAGACAGTAAAACTGTCAGTAAAAAGATCTATATTAAATATTTATATCGAGCTCTTTGAATAACCACAAGATGAAATCAGTTACCATCAATGTAAATGAAAATGAAGCCTGCTTTTGAGATATTGTGAGGCAATCCTCATGAGCAAATAGTGCATTCATTTATATATATTGGATACTAATCATTGTAGTCATAATCAATAACAATCAGTAACCACAGAGAGCAAGCATTAAAAAGTTCAAACAGACTGAATGTCTAAGCACTGGAAAATTGGTATTTAATGTGAACAATATAAAACCATAACACAGTGAAGCAGCTCTGTCTTCATCCCAGTCAAATCGATTCATACATTTCCTCAACCACTCAGGCTCACAGCCCCCTGCTGGCATGTGCAGCATTTTTTGGTCAGACTGCATCGGCATTTGCTCTCGATATTTAACATGTTACTCGAGGTCTGGACACTCTTCAGATAAGAGAGAGCTGAGATCTCACTCACTTTGCTGACTTGTGTTAGCTCTTCTTGAGTCATATGCCTCTCATTAAGCTCGGTCCCGTTGTCCTCTCAATCACCAAGGTCACCTTTCTGCCATCACAATCATCAAAACTTGTTGACAAAAAAAAAAAGAAGCTATATAACAATTGCCAAGGTTGGAAGGCATTATTGTGGAGAGACAATAAAGATTGCGCTTGCAAATCTCCAAGCTAAATCCACCTCTTTCATTGTAAACCTCTGATTGAGGTTTTTCTTCAAAGGCTTTATAACAAGCCGGGAAGAGTTAATCATTTCTATCACCAACCTCGACTGCAGTCTCAGCAGACAAGTACAGCATTTATGGCTTCGTTTTAGCACGTACGCATACAAAACAGCCCTATTACATTAATATATTGGTGTACACATTATGGTCGAATACTTAGTAGTGTACTATGTGCTTGGTAGCTGCACTTATGTCTTGGTAATTTGTCATTCATTTGAATGCATGACATCATTATCTAATATACTGTATGTTAATGATTGCAGGAAAAGCAGGAAAAGTGAGCTATCCATTAATACAAATCTGTGAATGTTTGACATGTCAGTTTATTTACAGAGGGGGGCGTGCTTTCAGTGCACTTTGTATCTACTTTCACATGCCTATTCAATAAAAAAATACCTCATATTGCTGTGTGCACTTAGATATTGTATTTGTGGGAGAATTATGTAGAATTTTTGTTAACTTTTGAACTGAACTTGACATTGTGTTTCTCTGGGAGTTGACCCAAAAGCCTAAAACTGAACTGCAGTTTCTAAAAGAATTTAATATCAGATAATGTCGAAGGAGAGATGAGATGAAACATTTGCATCAAAAAACATTTGAACTTAAATCTTAAGAGGATGTCAGAGGCTCAGACAAGAGTGAAGTGTGAAATATTCTTTTAACTCATCATCATTTTTGTTTGGAATAAACTGAGCGCTGGTGAAGTCAATAAAAACACACAAAACGCTGAATGTGAACTAAAACACTGGTGATGGCGTCACCGCTACTACAGAGATACTTGGCTCTTTAATAATTGATGCTTAATAAGGTCTCATGGGAGAAATGCTTGTTGTTGCTTAACCCTCTCAGTGAGCCAGCTGAAACGCGGATTACAAACGCAGGGAAAAACAGTCCCATTTTAAAAGAGAAATAAACATATAAATAAATCACATAAATGAATAATGGATGGCGCGGAGGAGTGTGTGTGTCTGGGGCGTCCTTGCACTCTGACAAACAAACGTATAGCTAACGATCGCATGCCCCATAATTCCTCTGGTTTTCTCTGTTCTTGTCAAACTGCTGATATCATAAAACGCTACGCAGCCACTCAACCCGCTCTGAGCTTGTATGTCAGCTCACTGCTAGCCTGCTCTCAGCAGATATACAGCATGGTGGTGTCAGAAGTGCCATAAACTAAACATCATTGACAGAGATGAAAAGGAACTACTTTTCTCAAGTTAACTTGAGGCTAACTAAGAGCAGCCAGTGAGCTCCATAATGTTTACCTATTGGCAGGTTTTGACCAATAAACACACAGACGACCGTCAGATTTACTGCCACAACATTGCTATGCAGGAACATGAGATCCTGGCACTTAAACACCATCAGAGGTAAAAGTTCAGAGGATAAAACACCATTCAAAATTCATCTGAAGCCACAGATGCCACTTTCTGATCCGTGTTGTTCTAACACTTCCACCACACATATTCCTTTCGCATCCTGCCTAATGCCCAGGGCGTTTCTTAATGTTACATCCCACTATGATACCATTTCCCCCCATTCCTCCTCAGTGTGGACCAGTATGTAATGATCTCAGCTTATGCCCAAATGGTACATAATTCAACAAAGGTTGAATAATTCATATTACACTGCAGCCACTGAAAGATAATTAAACACGCGGGCAGTATAACTCACGAGAAAGATAATAAATGATGGCATATGTGATGAGGGAGATGGAGTTTTATTTCCAGTTTGATACTCAGCCTATTCAGTGACATCAGGGTCTGCCAGAGACTTTTAAAATAGACGCACATGTGAGAAATGTGAAGCACCGTGAGATGAAAAGAGCCACCACCATATGCTCTTTTAACTTGAATTATGAAGCGGACCTTTTTTTTTTTGCTCAAGATAAAATGAATGCCCTTGTTGAAACTAGCTTAAGAGGACAAGTATCACACATTCAACAACTCATCAACAACTGCACATTGACCACAAACTCACCTATTTCCTGCCTTGTGCTGCAAACCCCGACCCCATACTGCCGCGTTTTGTCTGCCACCGTTTTCAGGAAATCGGCGTTGTTCTCAGCAAAACCGAGGTAGTTGTAAGAGCCCATGTTGATGGCATTGTGTATTGTCCTCCCGGTAAACCTGCAAGCATGTAAACATTAGGAATCACTTAGCCTTACTACACATACACACACACTCAGCTAATTAATTACATAATATAAAAAGTAATCAACATTCAACTAAATATAATTGCTGATCATAAACGTGTTTCTTTGTCAGTGGAGTTCGGTTCAAGAGGAGCAATTATAACACTGTTTATACTGTATAAGGCAAACAGCAGCGACTGCGTGTGTAAGCAGCGTTTGTTATTCCTATTTCCTTGGACATGTTTTAAAGTACATAATCAAATATTCACACGTGTTTATGCTGCCCTATAATATGTAAGCACACATGTAACTCCATAGAGAATAAACTAGAGAAGATAGAAGATGTGTGTGTCATTATTTCTTGCGATAAGGCAAGTTGAGGTAAGGTCACATGGTCAGTCAAGAGCCTCACTGTACAACAGCATGAAAGTTTAAAAAGTATTTTAGGAGAACTGCTGACCTACTTTTCTTCACTGTGCATGTAAACCTGCACACACCACAACAAAAGCCATCCTCGTGTCACCACAGACACGACAAGCTGACTGCCCCATTTCTACTTTTTCCAGTCACATTAAACCTCTTAAAAAACATGCAATCCACGCCTACCCCTGTTTCCAGATTCATAATGTCATATCCCCTCCCCAATGGCTCTGTTCATATTCCTATTCATAATATATTCCCTGACCCTGCTGTGCAACACAGATGCATTTCAACTCTATCCAAACATTCAGGGCTGACATGTCCTTGCTGATTACATATACCCATGTGCTTTAGTTTCTATCTCTCCCCATTGGCTCTTGGTGCAGGAGCTAGATCTAGCCAATCACATCTTGGTTATATAGTTTCTAGCCCCAGAGGAGAGATGCTTGTGTTCAAAAATACTTGATGGCCTGTCTTAAGATGGAAAAACTTTTGTAAAGTCTCAAATTGAGCAGCACACATATATATGATTATGAGGCTACAGTAATCTGCAGTATGTATATCGTAGATGGCTGGATTAAAGTACCTGAATGTCCAGTTGTAGTCATCAGATACCCTCTCCATCAGGTCAAAGACGGGTCCCGGCAGGCTGCATACGGGACGGTTCCAGTTGTCTCGTACCCTCATGTACAGGTTTCGATTGTAAAAGTTCTCAAAATCTTGATAAAGCGGTACGAAATCCTGAGAGCGAGGAGAAACATTTTCACAGTAAGCCAGTAGCAGGATGTCACAGAGTGGTGGATCACAATAAAAGCTATCCAGGCACTAGAACAAGACAAACAATCCATGTCAAAACTAAACATTAGAAAAAGATTGATGTTGTTGAGATGAATTACAGCAACTTCTTAGTGATTGTCTTCTTTCAAAAACAAAATATTCTGCACATTCTTTATAGTAAGAGGTGGATTTTTTTTCACTCGATGGCCTCAGCATTAAAAGTAGAGATGCATCATTTGCCTTAGTTTTGTGACAGGATACATTTCCCTGCCCATCTTCTCAAAGTAGTTTGCCAGGTAAGTAGGGGCTCTTTCATATAGTATATGATGTGTGTTTGATGCTCTAACTCTCTGAGTCCATACAAGTGTTCATTATATTGTGTCTACCTCTGTTCATGGCAGGTGACTTTTGTAATTACCTTAGATACATTCAAATCATCAGTTTTTCCCTTGGTAAGAGAGTTAGATCTACACTACTGTAGCCTTTACATGTACTGTATGTTTTCATACACAATGATCCCCTGACCCTGACAACGCTATATACCAATGATTATTTGAGCCTTCATTACCCCCCTCTGTATGTCTGATCAAATGAAGCCACCATTATGACAGAGCCCACTTACAGTTAAGCTCTTCTTCCCTTTACTTCATATTGTAAATGATTGTGGTCAAACACAGGAAGCAAACTGCCTGGTTATTCCTGCTTTATTATCTCTGCCTATGTACGTACTACCTTATCAAAATAATAACAAAACATGGTCACAGCATTTGTTTTTATAATGTCATAGCTTTTTTTAATATGAGCCACGCAAAACAAATCAGTAACTACTACCAACTTATCTTACTTTTTTTTTTTTTTTAAGATTTCAGAAATCAAATCTATGGTAATACAATGGCTCTTATGTGGAAGTGCTCAGGCCTTATCTTGGATCTGAAGCACAGTAACGAAGAAAGAACTTGAATCCTCTGAGATTTAATTAGGTCTTCAACAGATATTCTCTGTGGTGTCCTGTCTCACCCATGGCAACATTATATTGCAGAGGAACACGAAGGAAGGAGGCAGAGAGTGAGCTTAAGAGCAAAAATTGAAATAATTAGGGGGAAACAAAATGTGTTGACACCCAAGGCATGCATGCTCTTCTACTCCAACTGCCTGGGTGCATGTGCGTGTCTACAGTATGTGTGTATGCCTGAAATATGCCTATGCTGATTGCATGTTTTACCTACCTTCTGTTCCTCTCTTTCCTGGGCAAGGTGGCACTTCTCTAAGCCCACAGCTCTGAGGAAATCTCTGAGGTAGCCAAACAGCGTGACAATGCCAAAGCCCAGGTATGTCATGACAGCCACGTACATCGGGGCCTGTTCAAAGGACTCCTGCCTGTGCTGCCTGGAGGCGACACCAGTCCCTGGGCCATTTTTCTATACAACAAGAGGGCCACATACTGTAAGCAGTCTTATATTGCAGACGAGACAAGAGGGAACAATACTGTTTGAATAAAAGTGGCTCGATTTCAAACAAAAGGTTGTAGTTAACGCACCAATTAACCTAAATAATAAGGAGACAGACAGTGGCCTACTGGTGCACTTACAGAAGTCACTAACACATAGTATTCAACACTGAAGCAAGCAAATTGGAAGACTATCCATAGCAATGTAACACCAAAATACTTTGCATTGTTAACATTCAGACTCTTAAACCGATAAATCACACCCCCAAACACCCTCTCTCTCACTATGTGCAATAAAAAAGTGCAATACTTCAATACATACCTCTGTGCAATATAAAAAACAAAAATGCCTGTGCAAATACTTGTATATATTTTTACACCAATATTTCCTCTATTATTATACTGTATATTATTGTAATTACACTATTATTTTTTATTTTATTTTTACTTTATTTTATTATGTTATTCTTTTGCTACGTAACCTACTGTTTCTTTTCTTAATGGAGCTTCCCAGCAAAAAGTATTTCACACGATTGTACCTGTATAACCGGCGTGACAATAAACATCTTGAATCTTGAATTCAAATAAGTAGAAAATAAATGTACACTGAGGGGTAATTTTGTAGACACACTGATTTTTTGTATATAAATCAGCATTACAGATACCTCTGTACCCGATTGAGCCAATTTTGGGTCAAAACGTTGTAGTTTTTTTTAAATGAATAAAGTCAAAACATGTTTAAAGGGAGTAGAGTGTTGCGAGTGAAGCAGAAATCACCATAGAAACTAGCATAAGTGAGATGTTAAAATGGAAAAATGATTACCATTAAGATACAGAAATTGTACTGTAAAATGCTTTTATTGTGAAAGGACTTACATTTTTATTATTTTTTGCTTTTCTTTTTCTTTTTCTTCAACCAAAGATGGCAACTGGAAGTGAAATATGAACGTCTTATTGTGAAAATATAAATAAAGTCAATATGCCTTGATAAAGGAACCTGTGTTGCAAATTTGGTAATGTCTTGTTTTGATACCTCCAAGGAGATATGTCACTTCCGGCTGCCATTTTTGTTTAGCAGTCGCAGCTTGGATATCGTATTAATATAATATAATATAACGGGCGGAATATATTATTTTGTTCTACTATTTGCAAAGAATATTCTCATATAACTTTTGATATATCTCTAAGCAGCGGTAAGTGTTGTTGAACGTTACTGCTAGCTACCCTAATGCTAGTTAGCTATCGTTAGCTTTCACTATGCTAATGATGCTAACAGTCATATAAGACTCAATGGCTTTAGCTAGATAACGTTAGTTGACGCTAAACCCGTCACTCACTTGAGTTAACAGTATTTAAAAAAACGTATAACGTTGGACTAACTGAAGCAGTTACAAGTGGTGCTATACTACATTTTTAATTACAGCTATATTTAATATGTAAATTGCACTATACAAAATACAGAAATTCAGAAAAACAGAATGGCTTTGTAGCCTCAACAAACCAGGTGACTTAATTTTGCAAAGACAAAACCACCTGAGAGACATCTAGGTTACCTCCCCACCAACTCACCGAAATGTACACAAAACTACAAGTTACAAACGAAAACACATAGTGACTGCTGCACCTTCCCCACCTACCCAGCCTGAAGGCGAAAAAAAAAACCTGCTTCTGCAAAAGGGAAGAATTTCAGGGTGCGGTCGTTCGTTCATTTTATATCTGTTTACTTTGTTTTCAGGAAAACTATCCAGTCCCTTATTCAAAAGAATGACAACAGGAAACTCACGTAGCGTGTAGTTTGTTTGAAATGTAACTAAACTCAACTTCAAGTCGCCTAAATAGAGCTGGAGATGAAAAACAAGTGTCTTTTACGTGCATTATTGCCAATGGCGGCGTAAGTATTGTGTTGTGGGTTTTTTTGTTATTGTTGCATGTAGCATATGTAATTGTTTAACAGTCTCTATGGGTTACTAAGTTTGCCTACGTCACAGAGGTCGTTTCAGGTAAAGAGCTCCAATGAAAACATTTGCTCAGATTCAAGACTATCTCTTCGAGAAAATGGTAAAACAACTGACTCCGTGCAAGTAACCCTTAAAGCAGGTGCATAAAATATATTCCAGTATATAAATCCAGCCGCTCTGACAGACTTCGCGTAACTCACCTCTCTCCTGTTGCGATGGAAACTTCTCTTGATATCCTCGCATTTCAGTCCATTCTGGTTCAAATGCGGTTTTAAGTTGCCATTAACCGCAGTTATTGCCATATTCCCCGAGAGCACAGCAGCGACCGTCTCCTCTGTTTGACTGTCAGGTGTGTGCTTTACTGAACTTACAAAGGTGACTTCCTCCTTTTGGCGCTTCGGTTCAGCCTCTCGTGAATTGCTGCTGTGTTTGATCATCGCTGTTACAGGGCTTCTCCAGAAAAAAAGTCACACTTCAGTTGTTGCACCGTTTCGATATCCTGTAAATGTGCCAACTGTCTCTTTACTCTCTTCTCCTTTTATCTAAAAATGAAACTTGCCTAAATTTACCTTCAGTTACTATACTTAAGCAGAACTTGAGTATTTCCATTTACTGTAATGCAACTTTATACTTCTGCTATTCTAGATTTTATTGCAAATGGCACTCTTTATTACACTACATTTATTAGACAGCTTGTTACTTCTCAGATGAAATTTTTTTGTTGTACATACAAAACGTCACGATCTTATAAAACGTGTTGTTTTTCAACTACTAAACAGTATATAATGTAGTTAAAATTGTCTCCTCCACCTAATGCATCAGTATTACCAATACTATACTGTACTATAATATTATATATATATATAATGATATAGAACTCACAGTGAGTAATGACTACTTTTACTTTTGATACTTAAAGTACATATTGCGAATAATAGTTGCACTTACTTTAATAAGATTGTAAAAAACAGGACTTTTATATGTAATTGAGTATGTTTACACTGAGAAATTTGTACTTTTACTTATACTTGTACTTGTATTGTCATTTGTGCAGCGACTACTATCAATTAAAAAGCAGCTAAGAGGCTGAAGTAGGATCTTGACTGTGTGACTCCTTCCAAAAAGTCCAAAAGTCCAGATGCGTTTTACTGTTTATCAAATGAAAGGAATTACAAACAATAACTTAGGCTAAATGTAATAACTGAAGTATATAACCTGAAGTGACAGTCAACAGAATATATCCAAGCCTATCTCACCCTCATTGTCTAACTCTCGCGGTCCAAGTGAACAGGTGAAAATAGGTGAAACCACACCCCTGTGCCAATTACCGAAAGTGATAACCAAAAGAACGTGTGCAGCCTAAGCAAATAATAATAATAAACAACGGGCTAAATACACACTTTGGCTCCTACAATTTCTTCACCTAATTTTAGTTCAAGCAACTAAATAAAAACATGGCTGGAGAGTGTAGAAAACGTATTGCACCCATGATTTGTTTGCAGATGTCCTTTATTGTTACCTTATCTTATCTTTGAGTCTGGTCAGTCCCGTGGTGATACAGTAGCAGGACACACCAAAATGCATCATCAGCAGCGTGCATGGTGTGATGCTCACAGTAATATGATAACAAAGTAATAATAATCCTCACAGTCACATTATAGAATGTTTAAACATATGCACTGGCATTCAGATTACATAGTTTAGACAGAAATTAATTTAAGGCTATATACACCTAATTTGACATCAGTTTCCTCATACAGAACTCGCCTTTATGCATTCACAGGTCAGAGGACCGGTTCAACTACATCTGGAGCTGAGAGGGTGTCACAGTCTGACTCAAGGAATCCTCAGGAAGGCAGACGCCTACCATAATTGGGGCTCTGAACTCACGCTAACTGTGCTGGACTGCTGTCCTAAATGTACCGTAAGTAATAAGAACATTTTATTGACTACATGCAGCCAAATGGAATATGCGTCAGGTTACATCTTTAAGCAGTAATGTGTAACAGTTCAGCAGCTCAGCCTAATGATACACTTTAAACCCCCCTACAGCTACTGTGGTATTGTTTTTGCAGAGCACAGAGACGTTTAGAGCAGGAAGGTGCGCCGCAATTTGCTGTCACTGCAGTTAGTCTTTCTGGTTGATGATTTACTGAAGTGTCATAAATCAGACGCGCTGCTCTTGACATAGGTCAAATCAAAATAGCCTGGAAAACTTACTTCTGTATGCAGGCTGTTGACCATTTATTGTCCGCCTGCATTGTTGAGATTTTCCCTTCTGGGCAAACACAAAGAGATTGTTTGTTAGTAAAAGGTCAACGCCTACTCAGTGGTCTGTGGTGCACTTAGTTTGTGGGAACACAGTAAATCAGAATATGCACGGTATTGTGACAGACAGTAAGTGTAATGAGGCCTTTTCTTTACATATTGACATTGACCTGTTGCTGCTTTGGAGAGCTTGTCTCTCTGTGGGCGTACACAAGCTGAATATGAGGAGCAGACAGTCCAAGTGATAAGGGGACGAGTTTGGAATGCAAGTGCGTGTCTGAACATTATGCTGCGAGATTAGGAAATGTTTTAGATGACAGTATCTTGCCATACACTCTGTACTTACTTTCTGTTGGGCTATTCTGCTGGTGTGTGTTTTTAGACAGGGAGCAATTGGACTGAAGAACTATCATATGGGATATTTTACAGCCTGTCTAATATCCCCCACCTCCATGCCATTTTAACACAAATCATTTATCACTATAGGTACAGGACTCTATTCTTCACAACCATTCACCATTCGACAGACATCATTTCCTCCTTTCCCAACCCTCCACAAAAGGAAATTGTGCTGTCTCTTTGACATGTGTCTGGAGTTTTTAAGTCTTCATTTGAATTGCAAAGCTGGTAGAATCAGGCCTTCTTTCAATGCATTGTGTGATGTTTTGGCTGAAAACACTCAGGCCCTGTGGGATGACACGTGTCATCCGCTCTTCAGAGCTGCCCTCACTTCACGCTAACTGATGAGGGTTGGTGTTATCTAATAACTCAAGACCCTAGTCTGGAAGGGAGGGGGGGGGGGGGGACGCAGGCTGACACTTGCATGAGGGTAAACTAGGAAGGCTGACAGAAGAGTGCGGGGAGATCGTGGGTATTGCACTTTGAGTGAAGCAGAGAGGAAACGACATATTGTGAATCCGGAGTAGTCGGCTTGCATCCAACTGTTACAGAGAGAATGATTGAATGGAGGGTAGCATGCCGCAGTCTTAGTAAATTAAAGGTATCCGCAGCTCTCACCTCCTCTTAGCTCAGCTTGGATTCTTGAATGGAGCTGTCACAGCGGCTGGTGCCTCCCTGCCTTCACTACAGGATTGCTTTCTACCAGTGGGACCAGATGTAACCTACATCTGTCAGGCTTCATTAGCCATGTCAATCTGGATGGCACTGTTCATCATGGCTACACAAATGTTTTTATTGTTAATTCTTCTCTTCAGTTTGCACATTTAGGCAATTATGATTTGAAGTTTCCAGCATTGAACTTTTACTCGTACTTTATCTCGATGTTGAACATACTGTCGTGAGTTTAACTAAAGTTGATCAGTCTTTAAGGAGGATCACAAAATTAGGCTCATCTCCACAGGGAAATTCTCCATTTTTACACTTCAGCAAGCATCTTTCATGTTTTTCAGTGTGACTGAAGATTGGACTTCATTTCTTTGCTTCCTGTTTGATATTGATTGATGTTTTAATTTCCTAACAGGATGGATCCTCGTATGTTGTAACCTGACTTCTCTTTTCTGCATTTAAGATTATTAGATGCGGTTTCCCTTTTTAAGATGTGATGGGGGAAATTATTTTGAAGCCTCCATGAAAGAGAATTCCCACCTTGAATACAGATGAATGGTGAAACGGTGTATATAGGGAATAAGCTGCCCACAGCGCCCAGTGGGACGTCTCCAGCTACATTGCTTTTATGTGAATGTCATGTAAAATGGGCTTTCCTTAAATACATGATGAATACTAATCCATATTTGATCTGCTTCCATGTTTTTAATGGACTTTTAGTCACAATTTTGTGAGCTTGACTAAGTATTTGTCTGTTTGGACGTTTATTGAATTAAAAATAAGGTTATGTGTGTTCATAAAACACTTTGTGGAGTCCAGAATACTCACACAAGAGTAGCCTACAAGAGATATGGGTTGTCCCTCCACCTAGTGGCAGTGCAGGGGAAAGCACTTCAGCCTACAGTCACTCACACAGCCCTATTGCCACTTCCTACACCCCACCCAAGTTTTCCCTATACTGAAATATTTGATTATAAGCAAATACGTTTGCTGAAGCAGATGGACAGGTCTTTAGTGACATGTAGTATATGCTCACTGCAATACTTGTGTATTACCATCCAGGATTTAAGTGTTTATGGATGAACTCGTGTCACGCTGTGCTGTTGGAGGCCAGTTATAATGCAGAGCTATATTTAAACTTCCCCTGGGGTGCCATTAAATCATGTAATTTCTTCGTCAAGCCTGGCTGACCTCATTTTAATATCCACATCAGACAGCATTAAGAAAAAAAACATTAAAAAGAGGAATATTGAATTTTCTATCTACTGTGCTATCTTACATTTACATTTTTAAATTTAAGCCCTTTGCAGACATGCTTATCATGTGAGACTTACGAGCAGAATAAGCTGAAATTCCTTACATTTGGATGTTTGAGCGGCAGGGGCGTGATATTATGTGCTGTGCTGTGATAGGGTTTGTTTATGTTCGGCTGCCAGGAGGGAGAGTTGAAAGCGCGTCTATGTATAGTTCTGCAAAGCGCGCAATCCATTTGGACCACCTAGAGAAATGAGAAAATCATAAAAGGTTGATGCATAAAATGGCTGCATTGTTTTTTTTTTTGCTATGTCGGGGATGAGAATGCAGAAAGTGTTTTTCACTCAGCTAAATAGGATTATAAAACTTTAATTGTGTTTTGCTGTATTATTTTGGGGAAAGAAGGGACAGACTGAAACATCGCATTGTATTACAACCGTAAAGACTGTTAAATCCAATTTGGCTTTAGTTTTATTTGCAGATAAGTGAGTTTGTTTTTGACCTACTAGTATTAGTGCCGTGGTCTGTACAATTGTCTTCAATTAGTCCTGCATGACAGTAGAAACCCTGGTATTTTAGCTCCTTGCAGCTGCAGTACTCCTAACCTTGAGTGGGTGTTCACATCCACAGGGGATGGAAGATTCCCCTGTTCTCTTCAAAAGCAAGCGGGAGAGGGGGGGAAAGACAGACTCAGAGACAGATATTTATAGAGAGAGTGGGAGAAAGTGAGATTGGCTTGAAAGGTTAACGTAAGAGGCAGCAGCCGAATGACAGAGAAGGAGAATGACAGAGTTGTCGGGTGCAACAGAAAGATGGTGGAAAATAAAGATGAAGACTTAGAAACGGATGATGCTGCAGACATCGCCAGAGGCTGTGTGGACCCTGCTGTAAATGTCTGTGTCTCTCTAGGTCAGGTTGGCACTTTATTGTCTCTGTTGACCCTAATTAAGTCCTGAAGATATTGTGAATGAGTCACTGAAGGGCTAGAGGAAATATCTTCTTAGGGTATGTCCTGCATTAATGGTTTCCCCCCCCTGTGTCAACCACTCCTCGGTCTATAAACATTACTTTACTGTGCTGATCCTAAAAGCAGATTGTTAATACCATGAGAGAAATTGAAATATTTATATGCTGCAGAAATAATATAGCTACCTGAGTTTATTTGCATAGTCAGTTGAAGTGAAATGGGCTTTGCTGAAGAGTTATTAATGTTGAATGGCTCATACATAAGTCAGAATGTGAACTCAAAAGTCGTAATATTCCCATCTGGGTATAGAATTGTGTCACCAAGCAGACAGCTAAAACAGTAAATCACCTCCTCCGAAGTCAAATTTGCCCAAATCTGTACTTCTATTTTTTTTTTGTGCTGACAACTGAGGCAACCATTTGTCCCAGGCACCCAAGAATCTATTGGCCTTATGACATCGAATCTCTGCAGGTCTCCAGACTCCTAGCGAGCCTCCCACCCAGCTGTAATTACAGTTTCCTATCTACCGGGACTGTCCCGACCAGGCCCACTGAGACTCCGCACTAAATCTCCTTGATGTCGTCAGTCAGCCATCCAGATAGGTATAGCCGGACAGCCAGGAAGAGGCAGGGCCTCCTGGAAGCGAGCTCCTCTCCGGGGTGGTTGATATATGGACCGTCATGGGCTGATTTTAACGGATGGTCTCCTCCTCCCACACTGGGCCGTTCTGAAGTCATTGTCACACTGGGCAAATGTGTCCGGGAGGATAGATGGGAGTTTGCCGTGCTCAGGATAGGGTGGAGAAAATGTTGTCTTGTGGACGCGCGGCTGATGAGATGGTACAGACAGCCATTTTCCTGCTGTAAAAAGAAGGAGTTTTGTAGGAGCTGTCAAGAAAAGGCATAAACGAGGATATGTGGAGGGAGGCGTTAGTTACAGCTCAGATATTCAGCATTGTACTTGTACACTGCGTGTGTTTTGTGAGTGCAGGTACAGTACATATATTACAATTAGTTTGATCAATGGTTCTTTTGCAAGGAGGAAGACATGGTTAATGCAGCAACATAACATGTTGTTTCAGATAGAATAATTCATAGACAATCTTGGAGGAAGTAAGACAGAGGAACAAAGGAGTAGTGAGAGCTTAGAGCATTAATTAGTGTTAATTTTGTCAGCTGTTTTTTTATTTAGTCTTAGTCCTGCTTCAAATGTCCTTGATAAGATAAGGTAAGATAAGATATACATTATTGGCCCCAAGGGGAAATTTTGCTTGGGCAATAGTGCTGCACACAGCTGCAAAACAATACAGTACATAGCCAATAAGACAGTACAGTGGTACACCAAAGATGCAGTAGAGAGAGAGATATGTAAAATACCCTGAGAGATAAAAAAAAATATATATATATATAAATACATAGAGGCATTATATGAGAGAATAATAAGAGCCATAAACCCATAATACATGATACATTAACCAAAATTTAGCAGTGCCTCCTTCCTGTGAACTACAAAAGCAAGGATTAACCTGTTTTCTGGTTTAGTATTGTTATAGACGTTGGTAGGAAAGATAGCTTGAAGCGGTTGTTTTTACATTTACTGGCTCTGTAACGTCTATCTGAAGTAATAGTTTGTATTCAGAGTACAGAATGTGTGACGGGTCCTTCAAAATTTGTTGTTAGTCTTAATCATATTTAGTCAGCCTCATTCTGTTTGTTTTTTTAAGTTTTAGTTGACAAAAAGTCTGGGCATTTAGTCTTATCTTAGTCAAAGAAATCCTTAACTATTTTCTTATATTTTAACTAGTTTCTTTCTCCCAAGCCCTTTTGTTGTCATTGCTAACTTTAACTTAAGTAAGTAAGTTACTCTTAGTCCTACTGACTGTGCTCATTGTGTAATGCCGGTGTAGTCCTGATATGGCCCGCGCAGCACAGGACATGAAACTGTTACATTGAAAAAAGTCTATAATATTTTGTCTCCACTATTTTTGTCAATGAAAATAAAGAGAGATTTTGGTGTAAAGTTTTTATTTTTTAGACTACATTTTAGAATCGTCTTTTTCGTCAACAATATTGCATGTTGATATAGTCACAGTTAGTGTTTAATGACGTTGGTACCGTCTCGTCTTCTTAGTCATGAAAAAAAAGGTTTTTGTTAACAATTATTTGAAATAACAAGTGTTCAATCTGGTTTTGATGTAGAAGGCCGATTGACTGAGGGCGCTGTTGAATTTTAGTGGTATACGTTTCAATGTATTGTTGCAAGGACAGTTAGGGCTTTGTGCTTCCTTTATGTTGAAAAAGGTTTTTTTTAAAGGACATGAATTAGACTGAGATGTAAAACATTTCATTGAGCTTTGATGCAGGCTGAAAGGGGCTGATGATAAAAGGTGCTGATTGTCTCAGTGCCTTTAGTGTGAAATATTGATTTGTTTTTATGTTGTTGTCCAAAAGTAGATTAAACACTTTTCAAATCGATGCATGGCTTTTCAACGTAAACTAAGATGAAATAATTACACTTTCTCAGTGGAACAGGTTGGAAGATGGCTATTTGTTTTGTATCACACCACAATTGTGTGTTCAACATGTGTAAAACATGAAAACAAAGTGACACTGTACACAATATGCAAAAAATATGCAGCACTGATAAAGCATATACAGTAAAACTCATTATGTAGAGTCATTCACAACCATGGATATTGTCGGTCCACAAGAAAAGTGGGACTGGTTGTGCTTTGAGCTGGTCTGCCATGCAATCAAATTTGCATTGGTACGAAAAATGAAAGAGAAATAAAAAGAGCTAGACAGATAGCTGAAGGGCCTTTTCTTTTTTTTTAAAGCCTGCTTAGTCGAGCACAGTTATTATGAGAGTATCAATCCACATTACGACACACTGCTGTTCCACTCATTTACAACACGCTGCCAGTCCTCAAATGGGAATATCACAGTTACTGTATTTAAAAGTCACATTCGATATTTGTTATTCTTCCAGCTTCAGTTGGAGAGGAATGTTAATAAGCCTTATATGCCATGCAGAGTTTGACTCCTTGTTACTGCGCTGCAGGTTTTATCCTGGCTTGCGAGGCAACATGGTGAGAGTCTGACACTTATGCCTCTTATTTTCCCAGAACTGGGTGCAAATGCAGTGGCCAGTGCAAACTGGGGATGCAAGCTTGCAAACAAGTAATTATTGCAATTTTTGAAATGTGGAGAGGAGGTCGGAGCTGGATGCTGGATGAATTACCAGTAGGATGAAGACAGTATCAGCAGGTGGAGTTCTGGCGGGCCTCAATAAAGGCCAGTCACATCAGCTCCTCTCATTTCCTTTAAAAGCAGCAGATAGTCTTATAGGCCAGGGCTCAACACTAACTTTTAAAAGTGTTTGCCAAGCTGGCAACCAGGCATCAGCTTTTGGTTGCCAAAACTGCATTTTGAGTAATGTCAGCTTAAGAATGAAAATGTAACATAAAAGAATAAAAACTTTATCAGTTAACATATCCACACTCCTTATCGTTGCAGCTGGGCGGCTTGTTAGGCACTAAAACCACAGCACCCCTGCATGAAACACACTACTCTTGTCGGTTAACGGTTAATAATCGGTTAACGAGGGTCGGCTTAGAAAATCGGTTATAAAAAAAAATCAAAATTAGCATCCCTGCTTTGTGCTGATTCCCACCACAGATCCATTGGCCCTTCAGCATTGAAGTCTTGGATTGTAGGTCCCTCAAGTGACACCAACATCAGCTTGTCCATCGTCTCTACTTTCAGAGATGACCTCCAATCTGTCTTGATCCTATTTAGACAGCTGAATCCCCTCTCACGTACAGCACGATTCGCTGTCCCTATTTCTATATGTTAAAATAAACCAATAATTGGTTGCCAATTTCTCAAAATGGTTGTATGGATTTGTATAACATATGCCTGAAATAAAAGGCCTCCATATTCTTTGAGGCTTCTGCTAATCTATGGACTTTCCAGTGTCTGCAGTTCACTTCCCTCTCAGTAGTACTCTCACTTTGGAAGAGTCCCAGAAAAGAACGGGTCAATAAAGGAAAACTCCCAGAGCAAAGAAGGAAGTTAATGTTCACTTTAACCCTATGAAAGAGAGATCAATAAAACAAATTGGTGCATTTAACACAGTATTCCTCAAATGTCTGGCATGTTCTTCAAAGAAACACAGTAGGGATCGGGCTGGTTGCTATTATATGTATGAAGTGATTCTACCAGTTTGAATCGGTTAGAGATGCTTTCTGTACAGCTTTGGATTTCAACTACACCATGAATACATTCATCTCTCTCTGATCACATCACTCCTCAGCGGTTTACAATGGTTCATGTTAGCTACAGTAGAACAAACTCGCACCATTAAGTGATCTTTTTCAAAATCTTGCCTTTGATTTGGTGCTAAAAGATGAAGTGCTAAAACCCTCACAGTTTGCACAATGCCCTGCCTTTTCTCAGACCTGAGAAATTGCATTCCTGCAGCGTGTCTGCTCATGTTATCATCACCGTGGGTATCCAACAGACTGCCAGACACATACAGTATGTTGTGGTTGAAGCTATGACATACTGTGCTCTGATACTTCTTTTACTGATGTTGCTGAAATTAACTATTTTCCTTAATCATTTTATTTGGGAGGGCAGGAAAACATACTGTGAAGTCCCTTTAAGATTAGCACCCATTCAGAGCTTCCCCCCACCTATTCAATGGTACAGGAAGATTGAATAAATTCAGCACAAACATTTGTGACAACCTGATAAATAAAAGTATTTCACAGTATTGAAAAGTGCCGGTTGAACTTGCTGTGCTGAGTCTCAGTCTGCGGTTGAAAAAGGGGACATTGAGAATGATGGCGGCTGGCTGTGACACTGGTGGCAACAGGCCTGTGAGTCTGGAGGCAAGGGGGGAGGGTCGCATGCAGGCAGAGGGAGGGGGAAAAGGAGAGGTGAGTGACTGATGGGCATGTGTCAACCCCCCTCCTATAGTAAATGTTGAGAGGGAACAAGGGTGGCTCGCTAATTGGGGCGAGATGTAAAAGTCCCTGTCACTCATCATCATCTTCACTAATATGTTTGGAGGCAAAAGCCATCTGAAGCATAGGGCTGAATGATTAGTCACTAGAGTCGGAAGCAGCCGAATGAAGGACGCATTTCCACTCAAAGCATCTTTTTTGGACGTAGATCTCGTACTGATAAGATTGGCGCCACGCTGTGCCGCTGAACACAAGGCTTCTGCTTTAATTATTCAAACATCTGTACATTTAATGTGCAAGGCAATTTCAGAGAGCAACACTTTTGAGACCAAGCTTTGTACTGATATTTTTTTTCTCTGTCCAGCAAGTGAATCACTGCAGCAATAATAGTAATGTCATGGATTATCATGATGGTCATAACAGAGTACAGGTCTTGGCCTTCTAGCATCTATACTTTTTTCCTCTGACCTTGATTTGTCCCCTTCTTTCAGAACATTTCATGCAATGTCCTGAGGGAAATAATGGCAAAGAGAAGGAGAGCAGGATGCAGCCTCTGGAATTGACTGTGAAATTAACGGGAGACACGTTATTCCGGCGCGCTGCTTAACCGGTGTGAAAAACAGATAGTGACAGCGATAACGAAGCAGGTAATGAAATAGTAAGTGCTCTTCTTACTGTTGTTTGTGTTTATCACTTTCTTTACTTTTTCTGTAGTCTCCCCTGATTTGAACAGTGGGACAGCAATGTAGCTGTTTCAGTTCATGATTGTAGTCACATTAAAAGGCTTAATTTGATGACGAGATGATTTAATTTTACACAATACAAAACATTTTTTTTTCCTCACTCAAATTAACCATTGCTTTCAAATACTGTAACTGCAAAACTAAGCTTCAACAGGTATAATTAAGCTCAATTTACCATATAATTAGATAAAATGTTACCAACAATTCCCAGTCTCCTTTTTAATGGCTCTTTAATACTAGTAGTTGGCAGTCTCCTCTCAGTAATTCCCGCTCTTGAATCTAACGATCCGAACAAAGCCGACCAGTTATATGATCTAATTTGAGTGGCTTTTAAAACCTGCTAAGATCTCATTTCCATAACCCTCTAACTGGGAAAACAACAATCATGGGAGTGATATTAGCATGAAGTGACACCCCTGAGCTTCAGTCATGCAGCAGGTGGGTAATTGGCCCTGAACTGTACAGTGGGCACTCTGTGGGACTGTCCTTGTCTCGTGATGGGGACACCGGCTGCTCCACAGTGTGGACTTATCAGCTCGCTGCCCTCTGAGCCAGATGCGGCATTTCATAATTAACCAAGTGAGACGAGCGGGGTCAGAGAGAGAGAGACGCCGCAGTTCTGTACTGTAACTAGCTCTGCTCAAGCGGTGATCGTACAGTAAAGTCTCTTGTCTGCTCTTGCTCTCATTTCATCAGATGTACAGTATGCAGATTATTTGCATGCGGACAGTGTGTCAGTGAGGGAGACAGAGAGTTTTATTGCTGAGAATGAAACTGGACTCCAGAGGCCTCCCTGGTGTTAATTGAGGTGTAATGTGATTTGTTTTGCTGGCCCTTCAAGCAGCCCTTCCCAGTCCATTGAATCAGATCCCCTGCGATTACTCTCTAATGGCCTAAGTTACGTCTGTGTGCTTTAAAACACCCCGCAACTACCGAAGATAAAATGATAAGGTTAATGCTGCAATGGCACTATGCAAAGTGAATAACCATTTAAACTGACTGTCTTTACTGCACCACTGCAGTGTACTTAAGAGAACTGTCCTTAAACACAAAGACTGTTGTCAAGCAGATGCAAAGGGCTGATGCAGGCACAACACCATTTGTATCTGGTGCACATCCATATTTTTGTGCTTATATAATTGCTCAACCCACTGAGTCTTGCAGGTGAGGTAGTGTGAGCAAAGGAACAACCAACAAAGAGCTATAGTTGGGAGAAGTACACACAGAGAGACCTTTCCTTGTAGGTCATGCACTGCAAAAGTCTTCTCTTTCAGTTCATTAAATACCTGTAGCCATCATTCACCGTCATCCGCTGGACATAATTACTGTACGCTAGTGATGCGTGGGTCAACCCAGAATCCTGCAGGTTTGGGTGAGCTTACTAGAAAATATTGCGGGTTCGCTCGGGCGGGTCAAAAAGTGACACTACGAGCCTCGGCACTCAAGTCCACTTGTTTCCGTCCTCGTGTCAGACCTCAGTCCTGACATGTATTGTGCTACAATAATACATAAAGTTGGCAGTTTGCGGATCGGGTTTGGCTGGTTGATTAATGCATATTTTTGCGGGTCGGGTGGTACGGATTGGCTCTCTCATAACGGGTCGGGTGGGTGCGGGTAATAAAAAGCCCTGAGCTACTGAGCGCACTTCAGCAATGTGACTTGGAGGAGACTGGTAATATCAGTAGAACTTCATCCCAATGTGATATCCCCTTTTTGGCTCAAAGCACCAAAGAATTAAATTAGAAAAAGACGACATGCTCGTCTCTTTTCAAATACGATGACATGGTTACTCGTAGTAATCCACAGACCTCATTGTCATCTTTTTATTGAACTACTTCTCACCAAATCACGTCTGCAAGCAGTTAAGCTCTGAGAAGAAGGAAGAAAACTATTCATAACAAGGTTTGTTACTTCTTTCTACTGAATGTGCCATTTCATTTGGAAAGACACATTGATAGTAAAATTTATAAATGCACATTTTTGGACCTTTGATTGCGACCGCTATCTCCCACGTCTCAAGCTCCCATTCACAAAAGATATTGCGATAATGATATTACAGCGCAAACACTCCCATAAAGTTTTGCAGCTGCGTGTAATTTGACCTTTTTTTTTGCGTTTGATTGTAATTACCCATGTGGCAAAGTATAAATGTTGCCTTTGCGCCAAGAACACAGTAGGCAGAACGATGGCAAAGAGAAAAAGAAATAGGCCGCGAGCTTTAGGTCCTGACCGACGAGGTGCAGAGGCATTCCTCAAAACTTCAGGCAAGGAATTTAAACGTGTACAGAGAGAAACCGTTATTACTAGAAAGTCTGGGCATGACATCCCTTATAAATGGGCTTCAGTTTCACCAACTCTCTGAAGACGCTGATAATTTTACTGTATGCATGTGGCTATTAGTGGCTATTTGTGGACCGGACTGTTTTTGCAATGAGGCTCATTTGCATAGAAAGGGGATAAATTTGCACCAAATGTATGCTAAATACGTGCAAATAGCACAGGAGCATCGAGACACTATTTGCTTGGCAGCGCATTTGGAGGGTGGATTTCAGCCGTTAAAGGTGCCTTGAGAGTTTTGAGTTTCCTTTTGTCTTATTTGTTCAGGTTTAGCGAGACATTTATAAAACAGAATGAGCTATGTTCAATATCTCCAAATCTCAGCAGATAAAAAAGATAGATATAGATCACAGTTCTGTTGTGTTTTAGGTGAACTGCCCCCTTTTAATGATACAATCAGTGACCTCATCATTCAAAGACACAGCTGTTGGATGGGCTTATATTTGGCTGTGCTGCATCATTTGCTTCAATACCATATTCAGTAGGGACGATGTGCCACAATGGGATTTTCCTTTTTCTATTATGAAAGGAACGGGCTACCAGGTGCAGGTCTGTGGGGAACGTATTTATTTATTATAGACAGGCGTGTTGATGCGCGGAGCTATATCCGACTAAACCGATCATTCTTGAGTGACCTTTCTGCATTGGTGCCACTGCACTGCAGTTCATGAATATTTAATGGAAATGCGGGCTGTTTTGGGCCTGCCAAGCTGGCTTTGCTGCCTGACAGAAACATACTAACTCAAAGGCAGAATGGAGGTTTAAAACAGTGGGTGCTACAAACAAAGGAGACCGGACACAACCTGTGACAAGTAAACACCCCTCAGACCCACAGTTGAAGAAAACAGTTGACCCATAATATATTAATTAATGCTATCCGATATCACTCAAGAACACTAGGTAGATGGCTAAAATGACAAATAACAAGTACAGGCAGAATGGAAACGCATAGGACTAAGTAGAGAATGAGTGAGGGACTTTGTAGAGAGGTCAGGAACAACAGGATGCACTGCTGGTGAGGTGTTGTCGCGACAATGTCTTTCCTTACATTGTCTCTTTGTATTTCTTACCTACCACCATATACTGTACTCTCTAGTCACGAAACACCTTGAAATACATACAAAAGAAGACAAAAGCAAGAAAGCAGTTTGCTGAAAGAAATGATATTAAAAGAAGATGGGGAAGATAATTGGGTTTGAGAGTGAACTGAGATTGTATATGAAATAGTGAGAAAATGTGTGGAGGAGAGGTGCTGGTTTGGCAGGCGGACAGTAATGCTGATAACAATTATCTAATTTTTTTTTTTTTTTTAAACCACACACATATCCCTGAAACAAAACCTCCACCAGTTTGTTGATGCCATGTTTGACTATAAAGGCACAAACAACATCAAATCAAATCAAAGTCTTTTACTCTCTGTTTGCCAGATAAACACAATCAGCTTTTCATATCTGTCTGACAGCATCCCACTCTTCCAGCTTTATGGAGGAGACAGCACAAAGGGAATACTAGTCAACTGTGTCATGAAGTGCAAGTGTGTGTGTGTGAGAGAAAAAAGAGAGACACTAAGGCTACCTTCAACGCCATCAAAGTGTGGGGAAACTTTTACTCCAGTGAAGTCTAACATTTTACTTCCAGGGTGGCATGACGAGATAAAACCTTCAGCTCCGAGCGGAAATCTGAGGGAGAGAACAAGCTGCACTAACAGAGTGGACGGCACATGAATATGATTTCAATAAAAACTCTCTACTTTAGAACTCCTACATATTCAGTGAGTCCAACTATGGTCACTCAGTTTGACAAGCTTAGCATAATATATGTCTAAAGAAGGGGAAACAACAAAAAGAGGATGAGATTTGAAAGGTCAGATCAGTTCTTGACGATATACGGTACGTTATGCACACGACGAGAAGCAGCAAAAAATTGTTTCTAATTATTATTTGCACCTTTCAACTTGCAAAAACCCTTAACCACTGCAATGACAGCTCACTGCACCTTGAGGCGTCTCTTTAAATTTCCATTGGTTCTTAGTGGAGAGAAGCACTGAGGAGGGAAATAAATGATGGAGCCCTTTCTGTCTGGGCTGAGGCTGTGATGCAGAGAGCGGGTCTCATTGATAATGCATCAGGAGAAGAAATCCATCAGGACCACATCCATTTAATGCATGAAGCAGATATTTATGCATGAAAATGCGTGTGGCCTCCTGCCCCGAACCTGTGGCCAGGCTAAGTGGGGCTGTCCTCTCCGGGTCGTCACCGAGTCCAGTAGCTCAGGTCTCAGGGACACAGCGACCCCCCCCCCCCCCCCCCTCCCCCTCCAAGACGTCCCCACTGCCCAGTTCCAGACAAAAGGATGAAAAATTCATGAGGTGTCTTTGCGACAATGGCAGATTCAACATTGTTTGGTTACTGTGGCCTTCCCCACCTCTTCTTTCTCACTCCACTCCACCCACCCCCACCCCCCCACCCCCCCCACCCCCTTCCACACACACATCATCGTATCTGTTGGCCCATTTGATGGAGCTTTCAGGTGAAGACACAAACCCGGTGTGGAGTGATTACCGAATGTGCTCCTGCAGAGGAAGGACTGGCATTTCTCTCTCTTTGTTGTGCCTCTGACCTTTTGAAAATATCACGGATTAAATCTTTAATTATTTATGAAGGCTAGTTGTGGTGATGGGATGAGAGAGGGGGGTGCTGCCAAATGTGATGGGGGCATTTTACCGTAAGAGAGAAGATTGACGTTGTGGTTGGTGTCGCTCTAATCCGGCAAGTGCTGAGATGCCCAGTTTTTGTTGTGCTTCCCGTGTGTATTCTGTCCATTCAGATATTCTGATTTTAAATTCGTACTCTGACATCGGAAGCAGGGACCTCTTCCCAACATGTGTATCATGCTGTTTAGTGAACTTCTAAACAGCAACCCTCAGATCCTCCTTACTCCTCACGTCACCTACCCTCGTGCTGTAAACATTCCTGACACATTCATTTAAAAAATAATCAAATAATCAGGATGCGAGAAATAATAAACAAACAACAGAGAAAATAACCGTTCTATATGGGAAAAAAAAAGTATTTCCCGGGAGAATGGTTTAACCAGTGTTTGATATGCAAATGCTCTTTTTCATCGGAACCCCCAGTAAATGTCAGGAGGGGACACTGGGGAAGGGCCGAACATCTCAATTAAAGAGCGCTAACATGCATCATTCCAAACAACCCATGAAATGAAAGGCATCATTTAGATTGATCTACAGCATCACTGAGAATAAGTCGGAGCAGCGGCCTAATAATGCATCACTCCGGGGTGCGTCTGAATATTGCAGATAGGAATTCGGAACAGTATCTGCATAATGATGTTGCAGCTGATGAAGTTGGCCATCAGTATTTGGGAAGCGGCCAATGTCGCTGTGAAGTTAAATGCTAAAACGTTTCTGTGAGAGAAGAGTTAGTGTACGCCTGTACCTCTCTAATGGCTGGGTCGTGCTTACAGTTTGTTTTCTCTGGACCAAACTGTGGTTAAAGGCAATTAAATGATTTGCCTGCCCTCCCAGTTAACCTTCTCCGGTGTTCATGCCAGTTAAGCACTTCCACGGAGTTTGGAAATGTGCTCCTTGGCACACTGGGCCTGTACTACATGGTGAGAAGACGCTTAAAATTGGCTCTTGGATAATTGTGGTATTTTAGTATTTAGTTTTCCAAGCATAGGAAGCTCCTGGCTATCTGTCTATTGTCTCAGAATAACCAAAACAGATTGTGCTTAAAGTGATCTCCTACAGTAATTATTAAGTTCTGGTTATGTTTGGACTCCAGACAAATAGGGAAGTGACGGTGAGGACATTTTTCCACCGGTTAATATACTTCTGACAACATCGGTGTTACCGATTACACAAACATTTTACAAAAAAAGATGACGGCCAATATATGTAGAGCGCTTACTTTGATTTTTACCGTCGGATGGCAGTGTGTCTGGCCTCTTCGATCGCGCTTTCGCTGCAGGGCCGCAGGTTTTCACCCGGCGCCGCTCCGCCGTGCACACAGGCTGTGACCGCTCCATCCTCCACTCGGCGATTGCCTCATTAATGTTATTGTTCTCCTATAGCATTGAATTTAATTCCGATTATTATTATTAATATTGCCAAATAGGCACTTTTTCTTTTCGCTTTGACACCAAGTTCTCCGCCATCGTCTTGTCTGTCAACTCTCTCTCATCCCTTGTGTGAAATCTGACTCCTGCTACTCTGAGCTGAGACTCCGTACGGAGCAGACACTTTCACTCTCAGTTTGAAGCGCCCGTCGTCCGACTATGTATTGATAACACAGCGCTGATATGCAAAAATGAACTAAATGTGTTTTATTTCTATTAAAAAAGCGAAACAACGGTGGGGGCGGTGGGCAAGTAATGTAATCATGTATACCCGACCACCATGTAACACCGGTAACACCGAACACCGCGGCAAGCCTAGTGAAAAACTGCACCACATATTTTGTGGTAGACCTCTTTCTTGAGACATCAGATAATTATTTGGTTAAAAGAATTTAAAATAAATCCGTACTTACAGCACTTTACTTTCCTTATCCAAAACTTTTTGTGTGTTTCAAAGTTAACACACAGCCTTTCCTTTACCGCCATCAGCAACACCAAAATGAATGTATTTTGGCACGGTCCTCTCGCACTATTTGATGGGTGAAGGCGTATATCCTATCAGCGCAAGTTTTATAAATGGTTTCTATTTTGATCAGGTACAGTCCAGAATAATGTGTCTAGCTACCCTAAAGGACAGATCTTTGTACTCATTACTCTTATGTCTAAAAATTGCTCACTTGCAAGTCGGGAGATGTTCTTTAAAAATTACTCAAGTGAACATAAAAGTGCTGACTTTCATTAATCAGAATGTGAATTCATTTGCCCAGCATGAGAAATGTACTTGGATTTATTCTTGGTGGTATCAGTGCAGGAACATGGCGATAGCTCACAAAGTCTAATAAAATATATGTGTTTTTATTGTGTGGCAACTACAGGACCACACATTTATCATTCATGTATCCAGATTGTTCAGAAAGGCAACATGCCACAGGGGAAAAGTCAGTACAATGTGATGCTTTTTATGAATGTGGGAGAATATGTCTCACATCTAGATTTGCATGTTCGGAATTAATAAAAACTACGCCCATTTTCAAAATTCATACATGTTATTCCTATGGTCCAAAAACAACTCTCTCCCAAGTCCAAAAACTAGAGTGCTAAACCTCAAACTTGTGATGTCATAAAGTATAAAGTCTGGAGCTGCTCCATAGACAATGAATGGGAGACTGATTTTGTGGACCTACAGAATATTTGTTTTCTTTTTTTTATACCCAAATGAGCTTTATTTTATTGCAGTGTTCTCATTTGTGAAACAGAAAATGTACGCATATACTCAGAACATTCCCCTGGGTGCTCTCAGTGTCATCTATAACTTCTCTCCCCATTCATTGTCTATGGAGCAGCTCCACACTTTATATCCTATGACATTACAAATTTGAGTTTTAACACTCTTTTGTCTTATTTGGGAGAGAGTTGTTCATGTTTACTAATATTTTTCGGAGTGTCTTAGACCATAGGAATAACATGTATGAATTTTGAAAATGGGCGTAGTTCCCCTGTATATCAAGGGTTATATTACTGTAACAACCCCCACTGAGAATGACCTAATTAGCTGACCATGGAGGGGGTGAAATTTTAAAGACCATGAGGGGTTTTACCACTGATGCCACCTCTCATTGCTCTGTTTGCCCATGTGGAAAGATCTATTTAAGGTGTTTAGAGGTGGTAAGAAATATTTAAGTAGCAGAAAGTAACATATCATAAGATTTGCAGCCTCTGCGTACTATATTTTCGGATTAGTTTGCAGTAATTGGAGTATGATATAGATTTATGCCTCTCATTACATGCTCTTTATTTTCCACTGGTTGTACTGTACATTGTGATCTTGAGCTGCACCCTTTACCGGTAATATTGTGATCAGATTTCTGCTAGGTCAGAGTGTTCTGTCACACAGTACGACGCTGTTGGGGGGGCATGGCCACCACTTCTGCTCAGACTGTAATCTGGGACCGTTTTTGCTTGTTACACTGCTCAACATATTCTCCAGCATTTAACGCAAATACGAATGCAAATACAAGATGTTGAAGATTAAAAGAATTACTTGGAATTTGAAAAAAAAAAAAAAAAAGACTGCATTTAAGGCTTTAGATGACCCAGTTTCCAGGCATCTAGTGGCTTAGTTGCTCTGGAGGCTTCTGAATGTAGTATTTGTGGATTCAGTATGTGTGTTTCTGTTTGTGCATGTGTGTTGTCTGCGCAGACACATAAATGCAAAATGCTTTTTTTTTGTGTTTGTGTTCTTGCTTATATGCAGCTTCCCCCCCCCCCGCTTGTGTCGGTTTGTACACATCCTAAGATCTCATCAAAAAACAGTGACCTAGATATAATTAACCCCTTCAAACCAGCAGAAAATTGTATTTAAAAGTAGCACACAACCCATCAATCTGCTCTGCATGTCAGCACGGAGCTGCTCCCCGTGTTAGAGTCGGGTTCCTAATAGAGGGAGATATCGTGGACTCCCTGCAGCATGTCAAGCTGGCGGCACATAAGGCATGCGCTCAGAGAAATGTAGTAGACAGGTGATGGAATGAATAAGCTTGTCTCAGGGCAACAGTCCCTGGCTGACAGCTACTTCACACGAAACACATAAATTCTAGAAAATAAGAGCTTCTGTTGAAATGAGTATCGCTTATTGAATAGCAGAGAAACAATGAATGCCCTGAACCATGGCTTTTGCTTCTGTGGCTCGGATGCTTGAGAGGGATTGAAATTTCATTTATTCTCACTCAGATAGCCACTTGTAAGACATTATCGGGTGTAATTTTCCGTTGGCCAAACAGCTCCCCTCATTTCCTTTTTAAGGTGAACGAGCACACACATCACACGGCGCCTTTAAGGATCTTCACTAACGCGTAAGATCCTCATTACGCTTTGCCTTTAATCTAATAATCTGATTCAATTTGACTGTTCATTTGTTCATGCATATCAATGTGGGAATACAGCACACGCTCAAACCATTTTCTTCAGAATGGCACGGTGACTTATGGATGCTGTATAGTTATGAAGAAAAAAAGACAACATTAATGTGGATTCTATCTGATCAGATGAGTCGTTTTCAGTGTTCACTTTGTTTCACATTCTTGTGAGATTGATTTCCTCTGAAGACCTCTTAGAAGATCAAGATCCTCTTAGCAGCTCATGCATGTATCTGTTTGCATGAATTATGAGTTACATCAACTGTTGCTCACATGCTCACAGTATGTTATGATGTAGCTGCTTAGTCAGAAAAGGGGGAAGTGAATTCAAGGATATGAAATGAGGATTGATATGATTACAGGCAGTGAACTAATGCTACTTTGAAAAAGAAATTATCAACTCCACCAATCAGTAATCATACTTACAAAGGGTACATTCTCTTGATTTTAAGCAGCACTCTCAGTTTCTTTAAGACATTTCAAAATTTCAATTAGTTTCAAGGTTAAAATGAATGTGGCCACAGTTGTTTGAAAAGTACAGATTTTGTACACTAGTACACGAATACAATCAGGTCTTCTAACATGCTTCATTTGACGAACTGAAATTAATTGCGATTTAAATTTTTTTTGTGAATGTAGAGAATGTAACTCAACGTCAAAGTTGCGACTGTTATTTGTGATATGGGGATCCTAATGCTGATATTTCTTAAGAACAATTTTAACAGAGGCACCAAGTAGCAGATTTGTCTTTCTTTTGTCTCAGATTCTGCTCAACTCTTCTCAACTCTTACCAGGCTTATGCCTTACAAATATTCTGCAAAGAGCCTTTTTTACGTCTGCTTTTTTCCTGCACAATGCGGCAGTGCTGATGCGTGGTTTCCTCACCCTCCCTGTGGGAGGTGTGAACCAAGGGAAGGGAAGGGAAGAGACAGGAGAAAGTGGAGGCGGAGAACACAGAACGCAGTAAACTTCAATAAGCACAATGTCCTCATCTTCTTGTTCTGGAGATCAGAGTTTCCAGTTTTTGTCGAGGAAATGAAGAATTGGTAATCCAATACCCCTGATACTTTGAATAGTATATAATAATTAGATAATGGGGTTGTCATACAGAGCTGTGTTTAGAGCAGGATCTTCACGCACACATTAAATGTATCTATGGAAGCAGACAAACTGTGCCTCCAGGGGTATTTTATGATATAGCTAAAAGATAAACATCAAGAACCCCGAGTCTGTTGGACTTTGTGGAGAGTTAGAAGAACTCTGGTGCATCCCAGAATTAAATAAGTGAATATATTTATCGTAATATATCCTTTCTCAGTCTTCGTCAGAATGGCAGCGCTGCTGAGAATCCTACTGGCACACAGTCCTACCCCGGGGCTCGGGGATTACATGTGCTGCGTACACGTTAAAGCTTCTAAACCCTCGCCTCCGCAGAGCTGATCTGACTGCACAATCATCCCCCTCACTCTCAGCTCCACTCCATCGGCCACGAGGCCTCCGTTCTCCCAGGATGCTGGCTGCTTACTTCCAGATCAGCAGAGCTCTGCGGTGCCCGCGAAGGTCGGACCATGAGTAAATTTGTCAGCTCGCCTCTGTGCTCGTTGGCTCACCTGGGAGTTGACCGTCCAGCTCACCATCAGCTCACAGAGACGGACATTCTGACTAAGAGTGAGGATTTTTCAAAATAAACGCATCTATTTTTATACGTCACTCTATTTTTAGAAGAAAAACGGGTCAAAAGAACAGTCGGAGTTATTGTTTTGCTCATTGCACTCGAACTCCCACCCACTTAAACTAGGACACGTGCAAACATACTCCTATGTGTAGTACAATCGCACGTGGTTGCACAAAACGACTCACTCACTCACACCCACACACACACACAAACACACAACACATCTGCAATTTCAAGGGGTGAATTGAGGACCTAGAGCCAAGGAACACCGTGCAGGGCGGAGCATATTCAATTAGCCCCTGGCAGTTCTTCACCCTTATCTATCGTCATTGCATCACAGTTCAATATTGCACAGAGGTGTGCCGCCAACGCACTGCTGACACATCAAAGGGCTGCGGCAAATCCACACTCCTCCTCGGAGCCTCACAGCTATGTCACAGCTGTTCCGGGATAGGCCAGACAGGCGCAGGGAGAGGCCAGGCATGACTAAAGACCTTAGCAGACATATTAAAAAATGGATTCTCTATTTCCCACTTCGATGAGTTAAAGTTCAGGCCAGCCTGTGGGTAGAGCTTGATGGTTTCCTGGTCCGGCATGGCATGGTTAAGTCTGAGGGTTAAGGAGAGAGATGATCTGGATCACGAAATGTGTACGACAGGGTAGATGTGATGAATGAATTTTAAGTGTAGCACTTCACAGACTACTTTTTTTTTTTTTTGCCTAAAGTTAGTTTTCTGATGCAGCTAACTTAAAGGGAAACATCGGTATTTTTGCAACCTGGATCCTATTTTCCTAATCTCGCAAGAGAGTTAGGCCTCATCCACGTTGTCGAAATCAGCTAAATATTCAGCCGCGACACTGAAAATCTTTTAGATAACACTAAGCTACACTTACTTACTTACTCCAACACAACAAACTCTTCCCAGCACTCCGCTCTCCAACTCTCTGTCTTCCGGTAACAAGTCACCTCTCGAGATTTCTCCTTGAGCAAACGTTTTATTTCTCTGTAGGGTCCTTTCCATAATGTTGTCAGACACTTTCGTATAATTATAATCTGAGCCTGTCGGTGGCAAAAACAAGCACTTTTAGTGGACATATATTGATTGTGTGCATTTGCACCTACTGTTTTGGCTGTTTTGTGGCTGCCGGCTTTAGCACTCTCGCTCAATACCGGACTAATTTCAAAAATTGTGGTCGCCATTAGGCACTTAGAAAAAAAATATGGGAAAATAAGGACCAGGTTGACAAATACTGAAGTTTCCCTTTAACCATGTCCTCTATCTATGAAGTTGGTACCCAAGTACACCAGTACAGGCGTGGTGCACAGCAAGTAGTCAGTCCATTCAGCACTGTAATGACAGTCATATCCTCAGTTCGTACAATAAATGGGTGCAAGGGCATAAGTCCAAGACCATAGAAATAAATAATTGTCTTCCATCCCTCTCCGGGCCGATGTAGATGGAAGCGCTACGGGCGGCAGTGGCTCACTGAGATCCTCATCAGGATACAGTAGATACGGATATATTTGAAGAAGCAGCATTAACATAGCGAGTTAAAGTTAAAACAGTGTGCTCGTTTGTCGCCGCCGGCTTTGCCCCCTTACCTCTGCACCGTCTCTTCCCCTCTCTTTTCTCCTTTACTGTTGGCCAAATGTGTTAGGGCTCTAAATTGAATTCCATCTTCATGTATTTCTTCCAGAGGGCTCGCTAATTAAGAATTTAATTATGGCTGAGAGCAAAACAGGCAACAAAACCCCCTCATGTTTAAACCATGATCACTATCTCTCTCTCTCTCTCCCCCGCTTTGTCTTTCTCTCTCTGCTTCCTTCTGCAAGTGGGTTTTCTGCAAGTTTTGAGGTGAACTGAAGGTAAGACATACACTAAGATGGTAATCAGAAAGGACTATACCAGAAATTCTCCAGAGTGAGCATGTGATGCATGCATGATCAAAGAGAGTCGGGAGGTTGGACCGTAGAAAAGATATTCAACGCCGGTTGATGTTATTAAAATGATACTGTAGGCCTGTTTGCTTAGAGTACAAACTTTCACTGCCTAAATCCCCCAAAATAAAATTAATATTTGATGATTATAACAATAAAAAAAAGCACTTTATTAGCGTACAGTGTTTTACTTTTTACTTTGACTTTGCGAGCACTGCTCAGTGTGATATTCTACCAATTATGACAATGTCTCCTCTCTTGTGGCGCTTTGCACAAGGGCTGCCTGGAGGATTGTTCCCGTGCCTGGGGGCTCTCCACTCTGTAGGCCTGTCCTGTTCACCTACTGTACTGTACCTTTTCTCCCTCTCTCCATTTACGCAGTCCTCTCATCTTGTCTCCGTGGGCCAACCCTCCAGCAGCTATTTGTCACAAGCAGATGTTTCAGAGAACCATGACCTCCAAGTGTGGTTGCTGGGGAATGGGGAGCTTGGCGCCACTTCTGATTGGAAACCCGCAGAGCAGAGAGGGCATGGTCAAGGTGAGTAATACTAGCTCCTCTTGGGTCCTCAGGTCAGCTAATCTCCCATGGCAATCAGGAAGGCAATAGAAGGAGTAAGAGGTCCCCGAGTGGGGCTGTCCAGGCCCTGACATCGCAGTGATGGGGCCAGACAGGGACCGACTTTCAGGGACGGTATTTAATGTCTCCTCTCCCACGCACACACTTGTTATGGGATAAGTTGTTCGGTCTACAGAATGGCATCAAATGTGACTCCAGAGATCTATTGATGTGGTAAAAATAAGCAGATGCATGTCATTATGGCTGTAGGATGTATGGATAAATTTGAACCTACACTAGTTACAGTATACCTAATCTGTATTATAGATGTTTACAGACATCTGTAAGAAAGCAACAATACTCTTTCGAGAGCATGGTAGCAGGTAGCACTAATGAGCAACATTTGAACAGGAATGGGACTTAAAAAACGTGCAGGTAAACTGTCCTTGTGGAGAGGGAACGAGGAACACATTGGCTGAAATATCTTTTGGACCTGAAAACATCTTCTTAACGGGTAACTTCGGTGTCTTTCGACCCTATTTTCCCATGTTTTTGTGTCTAAGTGACTAATGGGGACAACACTTTTTTAAATAGGTCCAGTATTGAGGGAGAACGCTGCAGCCGCCAACCGCCAAACAAGCCTAATGTAATCATTTGGGGCAACGTGGTACCGTCATTTTACGTCCACTAAAAGTGCTTGTTTTTGCCACTGACAGGCTCAGATTGTTATGTCTGACAACATTATGGAGAGGACCCTACAGAGAAATTAAACCTTTTTCTTATCTTTTGCTTTCTGTTTGTCATTGTGTCATGTGACTTGTTGCTGAAAGACAACGATGGAAACGTGAGTGAGATTTGTAGAGAGGAGTGCCACTGGACACCCAGCTGATTTTGACAATGTGGATGCAACGCGAGCTGTCAGGGCGAGGCTTCTCGGAGAGAGACACACAATAAGGAACAGTCCGGATGAAGCGAAAGGTATTCAAATTGGAAACGGGGGACTTTTGGTTGGATATGATTGGATGTAACAGATACAGATTGGTAAAAAAAACAATTTAAAAGTAAGGTGTTGGGCCACCATGAGCTGCCAAAACGGCTTCAATGCTCTCTAGCATAGATGCTACAAGTTTCTTGAACTCCACTAAAGGGATGAACACCATTCTTCCAAAAGATCAGCCCTCATTCGGTGTTTTGATGATGATGGGGGAGAGCTCCAAAATACAAATGTTCATTTTCATTCTCATCAAACCATTCGATCACATTGTGTTACTCCACTTTTTTATTCTGGTGTTTCCTTTAATTTTCCTTTAATTTGAATATGTATATATCAGACGGCATGGATATCAGTTATCCCCCCAGAAGCTAAATTGTCTTAAGCTAACTAATAACTTATTTAATTTTGACCACTGCTGACGCTGAAGAGCAGTGCATTATAACAATTTATTGTTTATATTACGTCTTCTACCACTATGTTTACAAGAACACACATACACGCCATGATGGCGGGATGACGTGATGTACATTTCTACCAGCTGTGGAGGGTGTTAACAGTTGGTGGCAGTAATGTGCTCTAAAAGTAGCAATACGGCAATAAAAGAGAAGAAGACCGCAAGCCGATGTAAATAGAGCAGGGCTTAGAGCATTCAAAAACAAAGGCTTTGCTTTATGAGGTAGGAAATGACTTCAACATGTTTGTTAGATCTTCAGGATGCACACAATGCATTTTTGTGAAAAACTTAAAACGTGTACAAAACCATAGCTGTTTATAATGAAAACTCCACATAGTACCATCAAAATGTCTCTTTCTATCTCTCTCTCTCTCTCTCTCTCTCTCTCTCTCTCTCCCTCTCTCTCTCCCTCTCTCTCTCTCTCTCTCACACACACAGACTGTGTCACCTCATACCTTGCAGGTCATGTGTTATTACAGTCCATTGTTGTGTTCCCACAGCCACGAGTGAAATGATTTCCCAGTGGCCTGTTGCATATAATTTTGCTTAAATTGGAGAGAGGTAAAAAGAGACAGGAAAGATAAGGGGACGTGTTGGGGGCCAAGTAGCCGTTGTACAGTCTATAATGAGGCACGTTCCTTGGTAGGCATCGTAGTCTCCGATTTAAAATGTGCACTGTGAAAGTACTTGTCAAAAATCTTGTTTGTTTACAGTGAAACCGTCTTTGTTTCCAATTAAATCTACACAGTGTACCTTTTAAAATGAGTGAGTGGTCAGTTTGTAAGTTAATAGAGCAAAAACACAAGCTACAGATGTAACTGCATTGAAGATACATTAAAGGTGCTAAATTTGAAATTCAGAGCAGCAATATAGCAGCAAACAACTATTTGTATGTAAAGATGTAGTGGAGTGATGGCGTCCTGAGCAGAGAATTAAGTCGCTCTCCCTCTATCTGTGTTGTAATCTGAGCTTCTCTGTGGTTAGTTTACGTAGCCGGTGCTACATTTACTAGCGTTTACTAGCGTTTACTACGTTTACTTGTTTACTAGCACGTGCATGTTAGTGCATTTGAGTCTCTCTTTTGTGTCCCACTGCCTAGCTAATTGCCGTCGCTCTGCACCGCGCTCATACGGCGGTTACCACTGATAACGCCGTCCTCACCCACGGCTTAATCGTGGAAGCGTAGCACCCACCCTCCACTTCCCCCCCAGGTAAACAGAGTTAGCTCTGTCAGCACTGTTGCCGTTGTTTGCACTGTTAGTGCTGTTAGCACAGTTAGCTGCTGGCTGCTGGCTCAGCCGTCGCCATGTTGAGAGCCGTGTGGAGGCAGTAGAAATGCTCCCAATCCCGTATTTAGCACCTTTAATAATAAGATCACACATACAAAACATATGGAAATCCCACCAGGTAGCTCAGATACTAATGAATTGCCATAGATATGTATATACTGTAGGGGAATCACTTAACCTTGCTCATAATCATTAATATGTGGAGTGTAACCACATGCAATGTACTAGTGATTTAATATCTATGACACAGTGCATCATTTTAGCTAAAAAGCAGTTAAATAATTTCAACCATGCAGAGAAATTCTATCATGTTTAACTATCCACGCCTTATTAGTTGCTATTGCCAACTCTGTGGTAACAACTTGATAGTTACAGATCTGTTTTGCATCTCATATATATTTGATTTCCATCTTGTGTCCTACTTTTTAGTTATAGGTAACCGTATATGAGCCATAATATATTTAATACTTGTCTGCATTACATACCTTTTGCATCACCTTTGTGGTAATAATAATCACAGCGAGCAGCCTGGGAACGGGACTCTCGGAGACTCTGCTATAAGTATGAAAGACATATGTCAAGAAATCATTTGATATCGCATTACAAATAGAGCGCAACAGCAATATGATGATTACTCAGACTGTACTACTACAAAATAGGGAAGTTGCTTATATGTAATATGATTAAAACAAAACTCTCTTCCTCTCTTCATTAGCAAATTACTGCCACCTCTGTGGCTCAAGCGTCGTCATCTGCATTCTCAAAGAGCCAAGAGGGAATGTGGTGTGACAAATTCCCCTAATGATATGATATACATACTGTAATTCATTAAAGGATGCATTTGCTGAATAATATTGTAACTTCCATAATGAAGATAATGAAGAGCACTCATCCCTTTCTTCCTGAATTACTGCACACGCATACACTGCGTTTGTATAATTAATATGTTCTGAAATCAGTAATTAATAGAAAGGTTGGCATGCACATAATTCTGTGATTTAATCTATTAAGCCTGGGATTTCAGAGTCAAATCACTCTGCCGTGAAACCACTTTGAATTTTAATTTGTCCTTTCACGAGCTGTTGTTAGAGTTTACATCTACCCTTGTCCCTCACTTTGTCTGTCTCACTTCGCTTAGGGTTTTAATGGAGATTTTGAAGCTGGAGCTGATGACGAGTCTATTTCCCCGGATTTGATTCAGCTGTTTCTCCATCTGGCGTTCGAGCACCTGGGGTAAGTCTTCCTCTGCAAACTGCTTTTCCCCGCCTTTCCAAGGTCTCCCTCTGTAAACCCATTTTCCATATTTGTACGCTTTGTTTTTTCTTCCCCTCTTCTTCTGCTTCTCTGCTATCTCCTGGTTCCCAACCATCCTGTGTGGATTTCCACCAACACATTAACATATTTAAAAAGAAAAAAAACAAACAAAACAACAGGAGAACATCAGCACCTATTTCTGAATAGTTTCAACACAAATCTTGCATTCAGGAATGTCTGAATGACACAACACCTTAAATCTTTATGCATTTACATTACAATTGCATTTCCAAAAGTACTCTAATGTGAGCACTGATCCGGCGACTCAAATTGGAACTTGCAAAGTGAACAGTCTGAGAGGCCAGATTTGATAACACAGTGTAGCACAGAGCTCCTCAGCCCTAATGAACACTACAGATGTGTCAAGCAGGAGAGGAGGGGTATGCCAACAGCAATGTAAACAGCAGCCAATTACCTGCCTGGATGACGATTCTTTACTCCTGCTTAGTGCATACACGGGAAGAGGCCAGCGCATCTGCTGCGAGGCCTGGCACCAGTGTACTACACGCACCAATATCAACCACGGAGCTGCCATTAGACACGCTGCACCTCAAGCGTGTCTTCTTCTTTCATTGTCACTTCTTTCAGTTGAATAATTCAGTTGGTTTTGGAACAAATATAAACATGATCCTGTGATATTATTTTAACATATTAACATTCAAGATCGTGGAAGTAATGCATGACATGTTATCAGAACAGCATACTCTGTGAAAGGGATGGTGATCTGTTGTGCTTTTGAATCAAATTGGACGTGAGCATGGCACACGGATGCAGATAATACTGAAAGTATGAGATGCCGACATTTAGTCATGAGTCAAACAGGGAGAAGTAGAGAGAGAGAGAGAGAGAGAGAGAGAGAGAGAGAGAGAGAGAGAGAGAGAGAGAGAGAGAGAGAGAGAGAGAGAGAGAGAGAGAGAGAGAGAGAGAGAGAGAGGGAGAGAGAGAGGGAGAGAGAGAGAGAGAGAGGGAGAGAGAGAGGGAGAGAGAGAGAGAGAGAGAGAGAGAGACTTGCCATCTGGATGTCTCCTGATCTCAGCCTCAGGCAAGATTGGCCGATGTGAAGGGCTGCCCTGCTGTAATCTAGATGCTGTATAGTTTGGTTTTGTTCTTTATGTAAGAGTTATATAACAGATGCACTCGAGAAGCTTATTGCCTCCACATTTTGGAACCATCTGTTTTAATGTATTCACACCTTTGAGGAGAAGTTCCTTCTCTTAAATATACCCGCAAAAAGTAAGCTCTTCTTGTGCACCAAGTCTTAACAAGTCAAATTTGTTCAGCTAGCGTTGCATGCTTTGACGACGTGCAAATGCATACACCTTTTTCTAGGCCACATTAATGTCGTCCTCCAGCAATTTTACCGTCTTTGATGAAGTCATTTCTTGAGAAAGGAAAGGAAAATGATGTCCACTCACTGAGGAGAAAGAAGCTAACGTTTAGAAAATGAATGAGGGAACCAGATGATAACTTGTGTAAAGAGCTAATCGGTTAAAAACTTGACATTTTGATGGCACTGCAGTGCAATACTACGTGTTCAGAGGGAAAGATGTTCCTGCAGGACTGAAGTCAGGCTCGGTCCCACAGCTTAAGTTGTGATATAATGTTAGAAACGGGGCATTCATATCCATCTTACCCTGAGGTGCTACCCTATATCTCTGTTTTCCTATCAAAATAGCTCCTTATGCGTGGACGTATGGAACGAATAAAACTGAATAAACTTTACATGTTGATCACATGAGATGAAGAAGCACAGATGACCGAATGCAAGTGTGCCTGTTTTCCAGCCTGTCTGCGTGTAGTCATCAAGCCGATGCATTTAAAAGCGCCTGAAAGGCAGCATGGCTTTCATTTGGTGTGGTCGGACAGTAATGCATGGTGACATGTCTCAACTGAAGGTAGCTCATTATACTGCACCATAAAATAAAAGAAATCAATATTAGTGATGCCTGGCTTCCCAACAAAAGGGATACTGTACAGTACGGCAGCGGTCGGCTCACTTTCATGTCCGCAGTGCGATATGTTTAGAAATAGAGAATGTGACTGTTTTTATTAAGAGATATTGCTGATGCACGCTACTGAATTGGGTAAATAAGAACATCCTTATCATAGTGGGCAGGGTGTTTACATCTCTTTGAATTCAGCGAGCTGTAAAAGTGGCACTCCTCGCTGCGAGCGGAAGAGGAGCTACTCCCGGTAAACGCGCCGTTGAGAGATATACTGTGGGACGGCTACAATATCACCGACGGAAGGAACATGCCTCTCCGGACTCTATAATCATATTTCACTGTTGGAATGTGGCGATTCTGATATGATGTAAGTCTGTTCTGCGCTCCAAGGCAGAACACGGGCGCCATTGTTTCAAGGGTTTCTCAAGGCAGTCACACTTTATGATGCAGAAAGCATAAATCTCGTTACCTTTAAGTGCTATAATGCTGACGCACAAGTCGTCGGCGCCTCTGCTTGTGTGTGAAGCACAACGCACCCAGAACTAAAGTGGCCTGACTTTATTCTGCCGGGACAAAAGCCAGCGCCCATCCAGGCCTCCCTGGGGTTTAAATTAGTTACACCCATGCCTCTCTGTGGCCTCTGAAGCCCTCTCACTTCTACTGCATAGGGTTACACCATGTCTCTGGTGGCAGGGCTTACGTAAAGCCCAACCCACATACCGTACCAAGAAATGAGCTATCTTTGAAAGTAACCTTGAGAAAGTAGGGCTGGAGGGGAGGGTTTTTGGTACACTTGATTTGTCTCCTCTATAATAAGACTACATGATTTGGCCTCTCCTGAGAGCCTGTCACAGAGCTGCCGATGCTGAATGCTGCCCTCTAAAACTGTTGGAAGACCAACAATGCATTTAATGGTTTGGCTTAATGTGCTGCAGTTATGTAAGCTCCGTGTTAAACAAAAATGAAAATGTGTGGGTGACAATGAAATAGTGCATAAGCAAGCACCTTATTAACCAGATAAATATGGCATAGCGTTGTGTTGTACAACGCTTAAGCCGTACTGTATGCTCTGCCTTCAAGAGGAGAAGCTCTCTAATAAGCCTACAGGGGATTTTTTTGTATTTGGGTAAGTCACTGCTCAACGTCAGCCAGGAAAGAAACTAACTCCTCTGAGATTGTGTGTACTATGTTAGATAGTTGAATGTGTCAGCTCCTCTTCATATGGTGTGCACATGTGTGTCCATATGCGATACATCTCTAAGAATACTAATGCTCCCCCAACACCCCTCTATACACTCTTTCTTCTGTCCATCAGAGCTGCCCTGTGGCCAGAACTACTGTCAGCTCTGAGACGCCTGCCATGAAATATTTACTATACCATGAGTCATGTTCAGACTACAGGGAGAGCTGTGCTTGACTATCCTGTTCCCAGATCAGACCTGGCTAAGAGGAGTCGCTGTTCACTTTGATCCTCTGCTGGGCCTCCTGACTAAAAACTGTCTCTCCAAATGCCAAGCTGGTACCTTATACACTACTTTTTTCCTTTACCAGCCGCGGCAGCGTGCGGCGCGTATTGTTTTCACCTTGCGAGTCTGTGTTTGTGTCATCGTGGCACATTGTGGTCCTGGAGACACCTACTGTAGCGGGAACTGCCACAGAAGCAGTTTTGAGTACTTTGCCAGGTGTTTATACTGTATGTCTGTCTGTGGACAGAGCAAGGCGCTGGAAGTAGAGGGTAGGAATTGGGGAGGGCGCCATTGGCCCCGCTCTTTACGCCCCTGGCCCGATTTCACATTGCGGCCGGTGTGATCCCATTGCAAGACGGTCTCTAGTTCTATCTTAATTCAACATTTAGTAGTTGCCAGCCGCGATAACGACGCTGGTATTTATTTTCACTTTGTGAGTCTGTGTGTGAGTTACCAGGTGTTATATTTCTGTTTGTGGACAGATCTTGTCACCGCGATAGTGACGCAACCGTGTAACACGCAGTCATGAAACTTAACTGGTCTGCAGTTGAGATCAAAATGAAGGCAGAGTTCGAAGATGGCCATTGGCCATCCCACTTTACGCCCCCAATTTACGGCCTTGGCCCGAATTGGCGTCACAAAATTTTGCAGGTTTGTAGTTGAGATCAAAATGAGTTCGGAGATGAGTGTGGTCCGAGCAAGAGTGCAGGAAGTAAGGGGGTAAAGAAGTGGGGAAGGGGCCCTTGGTCCGATTTGGTGTCGTGGCAGGTGTGATCCCATCATAAGATGATCTTAAGTTCCTAGCGTTAGATAACTCCTGACTGGAAGAAAGAAACGATGCCGTAGATGGATGGATAAAGAGAAAAAGGGAAGGCAGAATAACAGCTTCAAGCACCTTTCTCTTTCACGGAAGCAACAGTGTATTAGCCCTGATATCTTGTTTATGTACAACTCATCTTGTTGCTGTGAACATTTGCTAAAGAGGTGCCTAAGGAGCTGTCGATGATTAGTGGCGTACAGTATGTGAGAGGCGTGGTGTTGGTTCAGGGTCTTGGCTGTAAAGAGACCATAAATTACCAGAAACAAAGAATATCATCCCCCTCGGCAGCAGTGATTAATCTTACTTTGGGCTTTTAACTCTGGAGCCGGGTAGCTGCATGTTCCTAAGTCAGCCGGCATTTGCTCGGCCATTTATCCATTAGAGAGCCCTAAAGAACATCCGCGGACACCTCAATCGCTGCTGAAAAAAAATGTGCCTTTCATGTTTTGCTGCTCATTAAATCCAGTACCACATGTTATTTTAGTTGAATCACATATTTGACATTCACAGTGGAACCATTGTATTGACAAACACAAGCTGTTTTTGATTGACAATGCAGTTTGATTTCTTTTTAGTAGTAAACCATATGTGTCACAGATTCTCATAAGTCCTTAATTCTTACCGCACACCCTGGAGGCACACACACCAGAGCGACAGTTCATTTACTGTTAAAAGGCTTTTGCTCTACCTGCAGAGGAGACAAAGTGCACTCTCGTTGTACTCAGTCACTACAACTGCATAATTGGACTTCACACATCTGCTCTTTTACTCATTATGTCCAAACTGTGTCCTACTTTCTCAGACAAAAGTGCTCTTAAAGGTGTAAATCCACGAGGCTTTCCTCAAAACCAGAAGGCAACTGTCAAAAAAGCCAGTCACTGATTTTGTCCTACCTCAAGTCAATGTGGTCGTTAGTCTGTATGGCCTGAATAGAGGTAATAATAAGCCACAGTTTATCCACTTTAACGAAAAGTTTTCTGTGTGCTGTACTTTTAAAACACGGTGAAACTAGAATGGCACTCGGAGAGCACAGACTTCCCCCTCTCCTCTCTGATCAGCTTGCGCCAGCATCCACGTGTATTTTTGTTTTTATGTTGAGATCAGCTGTACGTAGCGGAGCAACGTAAAACACTTCATTCAAACTGGACAGATACAAAACAAAACTCACCTAAACCGTCGTCGTTACTCTTTCCAACAATCACCAAGTGAGCTTTGGTCGAACTCAACTGTAATTTCACCGAGTTTAATGTGGAAAAACGGCGAATCTACAGTTCTTTCTCACCGCGGACGGCCAGCAGCTTCCGCACACACACCCACACACGTATCTCTGCTCTGAGAAGGAGGAAGAAGGCGGGGTCACGCGTCATCAACGCTTCATCAGTTACACTGCGCATGTGTTATACCCTGTGGTTGTAATGCTCAGGCGGATCGGAATCCTTCAAAATATTCCTGAATCTGGATCGCCACCAAAATCTAATGGATTGTTCATTGTGCCACACCCTACCCAAAAAAATGTCATTCAAATCCATCGCAGACTTTTGGAGTAATCCTACAAACGGACAAACAAACAAACCAACAAACCAACGCCAGTGAAAACATAACCTCCTTCCTAGGCCTTCGGCCTTGGCGAAGGTAACAATGTGAACAATGAAAGTCCTCCAAGGACAAACATTTGTTGTCCAAAATAGAAATAAAAATTAGATACATTAAAGCTAGAATCAAGTGTCCTTTCGTGTCTGATAAGAGAACGTGGCCTCTGCCTTCTCAGTCCCCATTGGTGGTGAACTGGTTGCGGTCCCCAAACTGATCAATAGAGGTACAGAGTCTCTCCGAGGATAAGCAGCTATGTGACTTAGTACGCTTTCTCACTTGGCACCACTAATCTGTCGGCCTGTTGTTGTTATTTCTGCAGTTGTCGAGTGCCATGAAGCTGACATTTCTTTTGTAGAAAGTCCCAGTATTTTCTATTTTTCACCCTAGATTGTTGGGGAAGAGAAAGGCTTTTTTTTAATGACAAGAACTGTTCAGATGCCTTGAAAGGCAAAACTTTTAAAGAACAGTGTGTCCTTGCTTTTTCTTTTACCCACTAGACCTGTTCTTCACTTGTGGCTGAGTGAGTAAGTGGCTGATATTGACTTTGGAACAAAAATGTCAATGAAGACCGAAAGACAATACCTTGCATACTTGTGACAAGCAAAAAGACACTCTAGCTATGAGAGCAGAGGGAGGTTATTGAACCTGGCACTCATCTCACCAGAGTACTGAGATGTTAGTGCACGCTGTTAAAAGACCTCCTAATCAATGATTGACAAACACCAAGAATTCTCAGCAGGGACCTTGCTCCGCTTCACAAAAAGAACCAAGCAAGGACATCCTGTGGTCTCTCTCTGAACAGAAACAAAAGATACCGCAGACATTTTAAAGCACATTGATGATTTAAAAGCAAAAACGCTCTCAAGTTAAAATATTGTCCAGATTTTGAGAGTATAATTAAAACTCTATATTGGCAGTGAGTTTGGTCTCTTTAAACCAGTCTCAAACTTATTTGAGTTCTTTAATAGCACATGATTGTGTAAGTGTCCTTATATTTGAATTGCCTTAATGAGTGTAATTTGGAGCGGTCCTCCTAGCATAAAGAGGCTGCAGTGTTGTTCTTTCGACACCTGCTGCCCTTGGGAGAAACAGGAAGCCCTTTCAAGAAAAAGTCTACCAAAAGAACCAATTAACCAGTCTGACAAGTTCCCATAGTAATCACCACTGAAAGGATGGTACCACTTAAGGCCAATCAAAGAGACAGGCATTCAGAAATTAAAAGACCATTAAGTTTTAGCCTTTACTTGGACTCGTTGCAGAGTGGATAGGAGAGAGATTTACCATGTCTGCCAGTTTTATGGGAAACGTTATAATGAATGTTTTGGTCAGGTTTCCTGCTCAAGAGTCAAAATGCTTTTTGATTCGGGATTTATATACCATACCAACATTTCTGATGATGTATGATGGCAAACAAATTGATGTATGCCCTCTAATACCAAACATAAGACAGTCAAAGAGTTGAATGAGGACACACCACTCTTTTATAATATATGAACAAAGCATAAAACAAGATATGAAAGGACAGCTCTAACTGAGGAAATATAGAAAACACAGCAAACAATTGTCCCAATTTGGAGTCAATTGGAGGTAATATCTAATCAAAAAGATCCGGGTTGACTCACCAGATAAGGACAGCTGTATAAATCCTTTTATCCATGCCTATTGTGTTCGGTTACCTCACACCCTCACCTTTCATCTTCCTGTGTTGCCACTTTTCAAATATCAGTACCTATGAGTTATTTTAAAGATATTCAGGCAAAACTCTTTTTTTATTTTTTTATCTTTATTTTGCACAAATATTCAATTTGTATACACGGATACAAATTTTGTATGAACAGAAGGCCGAACTGGATGTGAAGCTTGGCAGAGACGTGCAGCAGTAGTTGAACATTGCAGCGCTTACAGTCCCCCATCAATTGTGTGGCATGAAAGAACATGTGTAGCATATCTGCTGACATACTAGAAATGTAATTTGTATTGATTTTTTATGAAATACAGTGCAGATAAAGCAGGAGTGGTCGCACAGAGAAACAACGATCGCGGAGAGATCAGTATAGTAGAAAGATGTATGATGAATTAGTCATTTCCTCAAAGATGTTTTTGTTCTTGCATGGAAAAATGCAGTTTTTTAAGGAGCATTAAAAACATTCTCACGATATCAAGTACTAAAATAAAACTGTGGCAAATCCTTCTCTTGACTAGCATGAAGTCTCAGCAGAGTATCACAGTTGCTGTGATCAAGGTCAGCTCTCATCCTCCAGACCTGATTTTCCTTGTCGGTATTCCAAGCACCTCAGAAACTGTTGGCAACAGTTTTTACTTGGCAGATACCTCCCCGACCCGATAGGGCACATGGAAGAGACGCACTCTGAATAGTCGATTCTTCCAACCTGTGGTCAGCATTCCACATGCGTCCCTCGGAGCTAAACGCTCTTCCTCTGCTCTCCTCTTAAGCCCTCTGACAGGAAGGATGCGATATTGCACCTGGCCTCTTTCATGGCTCCCTCCCCCCCCTTCGCCTCTGCCTCGTCGTGGAACTGTTCCACCACTCCACACTAATTGTTCATTCCTTCTCTCCCTCTTATTCCGCTCTGACACCTCCTCCCTGTAGAGCTCCAGTGCTCACGCCTTGAGAAAAGAGGACAACTCGTTATTCAAACTGTTAAACAGATGAGTTCATGAGCAAGAGCAGCTCTGCACCCCGGGATACAGAAACGGTGAAACCTCCCTATAAATCTGTTTTGATCTGGGCAGAGTTTCCGGGCAGTAGACCTTTCTGATGCCAGAAAGATAAACATAGGATCCTTCTGCTCAGCCTCAATAAGTCCATGTTGTTTAATGAAGCCCCATCAGTGGGAACAACCTGGCAAAAGATCTCAATCAAACTTTATCTTCTTATCTAATGACTCCCTGTGCGACTTCCAGGTCCTGGCCTGATGCACCTCGGAGTCCAGCTCCATGTCTTGCTTTTCTAATAAGCATCCTGGACCCAAATGTGAATCTGTACTCATTAAACTGCACTAAATCACACAAGTTCTACTTTTTTTTTTTTACATGTTTCATACTTCAAGGACGATTTAGAAGTTGTCTACAAAGCTGCAGTCTTCATTTCTGTTTCTCATCACAAAGTGTAGGTAATGCTGTTATTTGCTCTTACACCACAGTACAGTGGGCTGCTTTTTTTAATGGCAGTGTTGTGTAAGTAATGTGTTTTGTGCATCGATACATGTGGTGTGTGGGTACTGAATTTCAGGATTATCAATTTAATAATAGTATAGTATTAGAATATAATAGTAGTAGTTTTTTTATTATGCATGCCAGTGCCACTTGAGCACATATGTTATTCAAGAAGTATACGACTCCAGCTTCCTAGCACAATACGCAACCTTTGTGATGATAGGTGGAAGCTTGTGGTTGGAATTCTCTACTGATGTTCAATATTTGGGTCCAGTGCTTGTTTACAGCAGATGTACAATTAAAACAGGATTTAGTTCACAATAAGTATCCCGATTTCTTCTGTTGCTCAAACCAGAACCAGATGCATGCATAGAATTGGCAGAAAAAAAAATGATTTAACGGCAAGAAATACTTAAGATGCAATTTTCTGTTTATTTTTAAGCATTTTGTATTCATTGTCCGTGATCCTGCCACATATGAGAGTGATTAGGGATTCATTATAACGTGGCCTGTCAGTGCTCAGCCTGTGTACATGTGTGCAGTGGATCAATGGTGATTCTCCAGCATGGAGCCTGGCCTTGTCGTGTGGCGAGGGGATGTGCATGGAAGGAGCGGGCAGATTAAAGCAGCTTTGTCTGTGCGTAAGTGGATTATCAGCAGGTAGAGTGCTCCCTGTGTTTCTGCAGCGATTGTGTTAGTGCACTTCCTGCCTGGCCACAGAGCGGACCATCTGCCATTTAGCTCTGATGGATGGTCCCAAGCAGACGTCAGTCTCCTCAACGCAGAACACCTGCTGAATCCTGATCAGACGGTTGGCTCGTATTAGTAGAGCCCACCACTTTGTCATGAAAGCATCCGCGTCTTACTGCTGAGGTTCAAACAGGAACAACCATGAACACACACGCACACACACACACTGTAAAACAAGGTGAACAGATTTGGGTGCTTAACCAATATGGCATTGTTCCAATACATACTACACCAGGTAGACTTATAAACAAGCCTCATTATGGGCTGCATTATGCCCATTGCTCATTATATCGCTGAACAGACTGTAATATTTTGACTGGCATCAAATGGACGTAGCTGTGCCAATTCCTAACAGGATTGTGTGTCTTGAAGCATAAGCTCACCCAGTGACAAAGTACAGTATGTCTACTTCTTCCGCCCAAGAGATAAAAGAGAAACAGAGGGACAGACAAGAAAAGAAACGCAGAAGGAGGAAGAGGAAGAATAAATATAATATGCAGTATATCGAGAGAACCGTCACTATAAAGAGGAAATATCCAATTGATCTAAGTCATACTGTAACCCCATGGATCAGACTAGTGGATCACTCAGACATTAGACAGTAGAAACACTAGAAGAGGAAGACATAACGGCCTTTCATGTGACAAGTTGGGAGACATAAATCAAAAGACAGAATTTATCCATACGTAATATTAGAGAAGAGGAGATCTTTGTGTAAAGAAAGCTGAATTCTTAGATGATAAAAAAATGCTTTTGCTTGTCAAATGACCATCAACACCTGCAAGACGTGCAAACTAGAAACAGATAATTTACAAATGGAAATTTCATACAGTAAAATGTGTACATTTGGTATATTTGAATATTCAAATGCAATATGTGATAGTAGGGTTAGTGCTGATTTTTGATATGATAAAATAAATATAAGGCTTGTCTGTCTGCTTCAGTGGGCAACCTCCTGGTCTGAAAAGTGAAGTAAGTGCCATAAACTTGCATTCTTTCTAATAGCCAGCAGGGGGCGACTCCTCTGGTTGCAAGAAGAAGTCTGATTGTATAGAAGTCTATGAGAAAATGAGTCTACGTCTCACTTGATTTACTACCTAGGTAAACATGAATTTATGGTCTCAATCGCTAGTTTCAAGTCTTCTTCAGTACAGCATGATGTTCATTTAGTAAGTTATGGTCCCATTTAGAGTCAAATAGACCATAAAGCAGGGTATGCTTTAGGGCGTGACTACCTTGTGATTGACAGGTCGCTACCACGGCGTTGTCCGGTCTGGGAGCTGTCCGTGTTTTCATCTTAGAACTTTAACACTTTCACAGTGTGTTTTCAGTTCATGAAAGTTAATTGTAACATTTGGTTGCCTAAAAATGTCTTATTCACCATTCGGTTGTACTTAGCTTCACCCTCTCGTGTCACTTTTGGTTTCTTATATAGTCTATGGTCTGCTTACACTGTGTTGAAGATCCTGTCCTACAGCTACATGTGTGTTAGTAGATAAAATCTGTCACCAAGACACTGGTGCATCTTTTATTATTACCTATTCTACCATTGTCACATTGATTACCATCTCCCAGTTTACCTCATATATAATACATTTCTGATTCGGCTTGCTCTTTTTGTACTGTTTGTTTTTTTCTGTCATCCCCAGAAGGGGAAAGCTTTTTTCCCTATTAAGACATTTATACACTTAACAGCAACTCTATGTGTGGTGAATCAGTGTCAGTCACAGAACAAAAACGGGGTTTGTTGCATTGTGAGGGCTATTGACCCTCCCAGTGTGGCAGGCATGCTCTCAGCCAGATCAGAAGCCCTGATAGCCACCAAAAGGCAGCCAGAAGAAAGACCCTGTCTCCTCCTGACAGCCACATCCTACCGCTCGTCACTTTATCTCATCAAGCCCGTCAAGAAATAAATTAGAATACAGCCAACGCAGGGAAAACAGAAGCCGTGTCCTTTGTGACACACGTGACATTGGCTGCCAATCTTGTTTTGCCACGAATGCTTCCATAATTTCATGCATGTGCATTTTTAGATCGATTACAGTTTGATGCACAGCTCTAGTTCGTTGATATAATGCTGTTGCCTTTCAAATAATGAGAAATGAAATTCCATCATGTAAATGTGATAACAAATGTAATTGCAACTGAAATTGTAATTTGCACAGCAGTAGAACTTCAATTAGAAGAAAAAAATGATTTTGAATTATGGAGATTTTTGGTTCAAAACAATATTTAACATTTTTACAGTAATGATAGTAGTGAGTGTAGTTGTAGCTTAAGACATTCTTTATTTCTTAAACTATTGATTTTTAAACACTAGTTTTATGATATTCTGGATTTAGAAAAATTAAAGATGGAAACAAACATTCCCACCAGATGTGCTACCTGAAATTAGACTCAGGAAGCACAGCAGCACAGTGGTGAAGAGTCTGTAATAGGTCAAAATGCAAGAATCAGCATTGAGAAAGCGATCAGACCAGAGAGTCATGGCAAGCGTGCAGTTGTGAAAATGTAATGGGTTATTAGACACCAGCTCCACTTTTAAGTGGTACAAGTAGCTTATACTGTTCAGTTGTCAAAAATCTCTGAAGGTGTTGAACATATTTCCGTGATCTTTCACTGCTGCGCCTTCCAGCTGTTTCTGCACCTCTGCAAACCTAGTCGTCCACACTGTCAAACTCTTCATCTCACAGTGATGAAGTCTTCTCCTTCTCTGCATTTTCAAATCCTGTTTATTAAGCCGCTCTGTGAGGGAGATGTGTTTGGTACATTCGCCCCCCAAAAAACAAAACAAAAAAGTCCTTTATCCACGAGGAAAGCCGGACATGGACTTTAGCTTTCTTAGCATCAGCTAGTGCGTTGCCATCATCCGGCATGTGTGAAACGAACGAAACCGTCCTGACAGGAGTGTGAGCAGTAAACGGCGCCATCAATCAAACTAAATAAGACAGGCAATGCAACTGCTCATGGCGTAATATGGCATTCAGATGAGAGGGTACTTCAACATAATCAAAAAACTCACTTGCATGTGTGCCCATGACTACGCTACTACTTGCATGCCACATTACCAATCATTTACAGTCATTCTCATCATACTTATCTGGTACAGGAAAAACAGTGAGTGAACAAATGTAATTTATTTGCAGTAACTATATTGAAAATTCTATGCGTTGCACCTTTAATCTTAGTATATCTAATCTTATATTTCCTACCATGCTCTATGCTCTATGCTGTCTGTTGTATGCTTTATGGTCCTCTAGATAAAGTAATCAGTCCTGGAGGGGAGGACTCCAATCTCACCAATCTGAAAGAGATATCAAGCCCATGCCTGTGTGTTACACCATGCCTGCCTCTCAATAATAACCCTAAATCTTCGCTATAGCCCTCCATCGGCCGCTCACTGCCTCAGGCCACTTATATTCTATCAAAACAACCAGCATGGACATCTCCGTCTTCCACCACCTGCAGTGCCTTTTACTGCCCTTCCCATGAGCGCCGGGTGCGCTGATGTAACTGAAATACACACCCACTCACCTAACTGCCGACAGGTGGAATGGTTTTGCCTTCAGCACTGAGCGCGCTGTAGAGGGGCGAACGGAAAAAAACCTTTGTTTCACTCCGGTGCCCCAGGATTCTGATTTCAAATCATCACAGAGAATCGGTGCAACTTCTAAAGTCGGTATTTAAACTGTGAATGCTCGCTTTACCCCAAGAGTTCTCGCTGAATGTTAACAGTCACACCCAGCCGGCATCCGAAACCAAAGTGATCCGGTTGTCTGTCAGATAAAGCCCCCCCACATCTGCCTCCCCCACCCTTCCATCCCTTTTTGACCCAGTGCTGCTTTCATCTTCCTCCTTCGAGTACAAAGTGAATGCTGTGCTGGTGCTGGGACTCAGCCAGTCAAGGAAGAAGTCTACCACTCAGACACTGACTACAAACTATAAAATCACCCCGACTCTGCCTCGCCTCTCTCTCACCCTCTCTTCTTTCTCTGTCTCTCTCTCTCTCTCCCCAAGCTCATAAACACTCAGGCTTCCATTTTGCAGAAAAGACATTTTGCCGTAACTGCTGTGCTGTTCGTTTTCGGGGCTGCAGGATTACAGGTTATATTCAGGCCACCAGATATACACTGGCAGACCAGTGTCCCACTGACCCTCCAAAGCCTGCAATTTAGCAGGGTTATTTATGGGGAGAGAAGAACACATCCTCCCCGCCTGCTCCTCTGCTTTCATGATGCTGGACAGCCGCAGAGGCCCTTCACACTTGCGCCTCAGCCCTCCCCTGCTTGGTGAGCATGGCACTTTCTCCGCGAGTCACAATCCTATTACCCCTCTACGGCCCGCGTGGTGGGGCGATAAGAGCAGCCCGGCGCCGTGCAAGAGGGGTAGCGCTGAGCCCCCTTTAGCTGCGGTAGGTGGCTTAACCATGGGAAGAATGCTCCACAGAGCTTTTGCTCTCATCATTTCGGTGGGAATTAGCTTTTGCAAAGAGGTGTGTATGTTTGTTAAAGATGAAATTGCCTGGAGAAAAATAAACCAGAATATGACTGTCAAAACATCTGCAGCATAAGAGACTTTGAAATAGACCTTATGATTTAAAGAAAAAGGGGCAGGAAATAGATTTCTGTAGAGAAAACAGAACTGCATTTCAATTTTTAGGACAAAAAACAAACAAAACAATGCAGTATCATATTGAAAAACAAGAGTTTGGATTGAAGCATATTTGATACCATCTCTCTGTCGGGGGTGATCTGCTATACATTTTCACTTTCAGGAACACTGCACACCTAATAGGAATACGGTCTTTACAAAACCTTATTTGGGTTATTTATGCCCACAATTCAATTTGGCATCTGTAATTTTATGCACAATCCAAAGTAAAATTGCATCTCCTCCTGACTCACTGAATTGTAGCAACAATGGTATATTGCTAGTTCATTCACATTCACTCACATACACAATAGGCTTTGTACACTCTGAGACAAGAAAATAAACAGCAAAACACACCGACAGTGACGCATTCACTTCACACTCAATGTGATATTTATCCACATCGTACTGTATGTTTATGCAAATAGCAACAATTTTTGTGCAGCGATTTGAAAAATGCGGTCGACTACAGTATATCTCCCGATGTACTTGCCTCTGCTGTGAGCTACCAGGGGCTCTGACACTGTTAAATATATTAAAAAGCAGACAGCCTATCTTATCCTCCTCTCACCACCTGAAAGGAAATGAATGTCACATCATTGAGATTGCCTCTTTTTCATTGCAAGGAATATTTTCAGATGTCTATATGCTATTTGGGGCTTCCTCTGCTTTCCCCCCATTTTGAACTGCACTGGCCCTTTGATTACATTAAAGTCTCTTTATGCAAAACCACATTTGATATTTCAGACCATATTTAGTTTAGTGTACCCATTTCTTGCTGCTGTGTGTCCATGCTATGTGTAATGCAGCTTGTGTGTCATCTGACAGGGTGTTTCATTGTTACATGTGTTAGAGCGAGTGTGCTGACAGTGCTCTTAACCCTCTCATCAAAGCCCCGAGCTTTCCTCTGAACCCCCTCCCCGCTCAGGCCTTTATGTGAGCATCAATCCCTGTTCAGCCCCGTACACTGCGCCTAATTATGCCGAGGCCAGCATGAGAAGTAGAAGGATCCTCCAAACGTACGACTCTAACCCTGTCAAGAAGGAATAGGAAAAAAAAATAGGAGCGGATAATTAGGGAATCTGGTCCGTTTTCCTTTTCCACTTTCGCTCCTCTCCATCTCACCCTGCTTCATCTGCATTTTTTCAGAAGGTTTCTCCAATTACTGAGGCAGTACCCCCAACCGTTACTCCATCCGCCACCAGGGGGGAAAGTAGGAGGGTGAGTGAGGAGATGAGAAAATGGAAGGATTCAGAGAACAGTGTGAGTTTGAATTAATGGTTGGAATTAGCAGCTCTACGAGATAGAGCGTAAAATTGAAGGTGAGTGTTTTCTGCTGCATTAGGGCTGGGCAATATGGCCAAATCCTCTATCACAATACAGGTCATTTCATATCTCCATAACGATATATATCACAATATAGCATGTTTTCTGGCAGATCAGTAAATAAATAGTTATTAATAGTTATAATAGCCTATTTTTGTACATGCCTGTTTGATTTCAATACTTCATAAATAGAAAGTATTTTCTCATTTTAAGAACCTGAGTGCAAAATGAACATTTTAAGTGGAATTATAGAGAAAAAATAAATAAATATAGGCCTAGCCTATATTGCGATAGAAACAATATAGAAAAATATATACGATAGACATTTTGTATCGTTTTGACGATATATATATCATCATATTGCCCAGCCCTATACACATTTCAGTTCAGCGACAGTAAGAGAGCTTACCTTTATGTAGCCTTGTTCTTACTGCCAGCCTGATCCACACATTTGCTACAGTAGATATTTCCCCAAATCGACCCCTCGCATGCACTGCGCTCCTTTAAAAATGGCGGTGTGACGTCAACTAAAGCAGGATATGGTGTGAATCAGTAGCCTTGAGGGAGCATATAGATGTCATGCATTCGTGCAGGATTTACACTTCTTTGTATGAGTCATTGGCTTCTGTACTTCATGGATTATCAGTCATCAGTGAGGACAGCGGCCTTTAAATGGCAAAGCAGTAATATCAATCTTATTGAAATATTGACTGATTAGAGACATCTGAGTTTGTAACAGCCACTGCAATATACGCACATTGTAGATTACTACCACATGCACACCACATAGACATACACACACGCACACGCAGTAAAAAAAAAAACAAACCCTCACACTCTATATCTCATTTCTCAGTTTTGCAGAATCAGCTGTAGCAGAGGTGACAATATGATATTGCTGAGGGGAGGATGTTGAAGGTGAAAATGACTGATATCTGGCAGCGAGAGTGGACTGGTGATTTGGATTTCCTGTCACCTTTTCACACTGATTGGAGTAGAGGTTAATGTTGTTCTGGGGGGAAAAAAACATCATGAATACTAGCTCTAGTAGTAAGCAGTACTGTCACTTCTGTATCAAGTAAGCAGTTCAAATTGGTTGACCACTGAAGATGTCTTTTTGTACAAATAGCCCTTCCACAGTAACTGTAAAAACAGAGGCTTTTAAGAACAAAATTTGATAGCTTTTATAATAGATTTTCCATCAGGCCTAATTTCTTCATTATTTCCCAGCTTGAACGGCGGGCATGGGAGCTCTAGATGACTGCACGGCTGCCGCGTGAAACCCTTTCACTGTGCCCGAACAGAGAAAAACTGTTTTAAAACAGCCAATTATTACACTCTAATAGTCCCGACTGCTTAAAATATCAGCTTTGATGGAAAAGGGCTCTTTGATGGAAAAGTTAGGTGTGCTTGGCTTAATGGAAATAATGCATCTAGAGCAAGAATTACAGAGAAGAGCATTTGTGACAGTAACTACAACCATTATCTTCCATTTTCACCTGGAAAAGGCATCGAATGAAGGACTTTTTTTCCCCCCATGTCCGCTTCAGCTACTTTTACTGGATCTGGAGTCATTGTTTCCCTGTTCAGTTGCCATTAGTTTCCCCCTTAAATAGCAGACGGCAGCAAAAAGCTCTGTAGCTAATCTCCTCCTTCGTAGTTGGTCAGTATCGGCCCCTTCCTCGCTCTGCCGCTCACTTTCAGCAGAGATTAGGATGTATGAATTTATTGGGCTGGCTGTGGCTGTAGTAGTATAAAATGAACACATGTGAGCCTTGTATCTAGTCTTGTGTGCTGCACATCCACGGATACACTATCACTTTATTTTTCTGTTGACCCCATAATTCTCAGTTGTCCGTGATTTACGACTGGAAATTGCTACAAAATCCCCTCCACCACTGCATTCACGCACAGAAACCAATGAGAGGCATGTCGTAGCTTCTTATGAATAAAAATGGATAACATTATGGGGGTTTCATTTCAACCATGTAATGTTGCTGTCATTTTCTACTACTCGGAGCCCAATGTATGCCACACCAGAGAAATATCCCCCAGATCCCAGGAGAGAAATATTCATTCTCACACGGCCATAAGTCAGCAACATCCTCAGAATATGCAATCAGCCAGCGGGGATGGATGGAAACAAAATTGCTACTGGGTATAATAGGTAGACCTATTAAAAACATACTGCGGTCATGGGAGGAGTTAGGGTGGTTACAAGGTCGTAGTGGGGACCAACCTAATTTCCCCGAGCCTGTAATGTTGCCTAGAAATGATCTAGAGTACTTACCCAGCAGTGTGGTGAGAGAAAGCCTCTCTCCTAATGCATTAATATCATGGCATTACTAATTACTAAATGACCTGTATGAAACCAGTGCCCTGCCAGAGATTTGACCCTTTCAGCGAAACAGATTCACAGAGTGGCACCAGCGTATGCGGTGGGAAAAATAAACAGGGGAAAGCAGAGAGAGAGCGAGAGAGAGAGAGAGAGAGTTAGTTTTAGACAACACAACACACAACAGATTAACAAAGGACCATATTAACCTTCAGGTGCATCTAATTGTTGGGAAATTGAATGCAGCGCTCAGTGAGGGGGGGGATCAATATATCGAGCTGGCCTGGCTTACAACCTCTAATCCTACAAATCTTCTTGAGGTCCTGAAGTGCTGTATTGAATATCTGAATGACTCGGAGAGCACTGCTTAAGCATAATTTATGTAATGCGCCTGCTCGTGTCCACATTCATTCCCACTAGTGCCCGGTGATTTTTCAAGATCAGTCGACCTTTCTCCCGTCAAGATATATTTAGCTGCAGTGAGGTTAGATTACCGTCACATATCAAACATTATGAAAATAAGATTTTGAAAGGTTGAAAGTATGTGTAAACTACGGTTTTAATACTGAGAAGTTTTGATTTGAATCTGCTCTTTCAGCTTTGCATTCTGGGATTTCTGACGTTGTTTCAACCGGGGAAACGAGTTGACGGCAACGCTGAAAACACCAGACCAGCCTGGGCGGGAGCTCATCGTTTAGATGGATCCCTGTTAGCTGATTGGCTTACAGTCTATTAGAAGCCAAGTGATTGGTTGGGAAACCATGAGCTTCTGCCCAGGCTTTCGGTGCTGCCTTTTTTTCCAGTTTTTAATAGTTTCCTCTGTTGAAAAACCGTCAGAATCCCAGAATGCAAAGCTGAAAAAGCAGTTTTGGTTCCCTGAAAAGACAGTGTTGCATCCCTGAAAGGAGTATGTTGAATATCTGCAAAACAGATCTGTAACATTGAAAACATCACAATGCGAACATTGTCAGACTGAAGCAATTATTTCAGATATTCAAGTTATTTTCAATTGTTTGAATCCCATTTTTCAGTTTTAAAACCATAGCTCACACTTTTAAAACCTACATTCAACCTTTCAAATGTGTCATAAGTGTTTATTCGACATGTAAAATGAGTCTAATCTTGTAATTTAGGCCAGTGGTACAAACACTTTCAACCTGTGCTGCTTTATCTGCGGCTTGCCATGGCTATTGTGTGCAGCAGAGTACCTCTAATCCGTTCGACCTTATCAGCCGTCGGCTTGATCTAAATAGTAATGATACACAGCTAGATAGAGAAACATCTGATGCTATTGATCACAGTCGGTTCAGCCGTAGACAAATCCAGTATGGCACAGAGAAAGTGAAATATCCTTTCTAAGAGCTGAGTGAACCCTGCACATATGCTCTGCCTCCCACGTCGCTAATGTTCATCATGAACACAAACTGCCTTCTTCTCTTTGTTTAGAAGCTGTGACGCCGTATGAGCTGGTATCAGAGGGAATAACAAACGTACACATTACTACATTTTTCAAGTGCAGATGTGTTGACTGTTAATCAAATGATTTCTTATTTGTAAACACACAATACACATTCAGTGTCTTTGAGTTTCTTAATCCACCGAGTCGTGTCATTTGTGCAGGGTGACGTGCCCTAAAGCCTCCTGTCTGTCCTCCAATCACGGGTTATTGTGGCCCTGTCATCTGCAGTCAGGCCTGTTATTGAGAGGCTTCCCTCAGGCCGCCTCTTTGTCTTTAGCAGGCTCGATTAAATTAGAGTGACACCTGGCGTGGATCCTCAGCTGCTAATGGCCCTTCTTTTCATCCCATCCCTTTTTATCAGCATAATAGACCTCTGATGAAATATCACAAACCTATAGCTGCTTCTCTGCGCTTCACTGAACTGTGCGGGGTCGAAAGAAACAAGTCGTCGGTTCGCGAGGCTTTAATGACACAGCAAATTAAAAGAATGTATTCAAATAGGTATGAATAACATCTGGAAACAGCAGAACGTCTGCAATCCTCACATATTGAGCTCATTGGATAAATTAGTTTTGAAATTACATGAGCCCTCTAATCGCATTAAATGTATGGTTAGTGACTCGTGCACACTTGTCATGTAGAGGTGGTGGTGGGCGGGGGTATTTTTAACCTCTCAAAGGCGACGGCGGATATTGTGCTGAAGCATTTTGCTTCTATTCCTGGAAATAGAGGACTGCGTCGGAAAAGACAGCCTTTTTGTGGCGGTTCGCAGTTACACTTTGCCATATATAATGCATTTTATGCACCTTTGTTATGCAAAAGAGGCATGATGAAAAGAATTTCATCATTGAGAAATGGAATTCCAGCTGCCCCTCCTCCTCCCCGTGGTCATGAGTGCTGCTGGAGGTGCAGCACAGCACACTGGAGGAAAATCCCCTCCGCTCCAATCTCGTTGAGCTGACGTACATGGCCTTTTGATATTTCCTGCATCGCTTCTATGCAATAGAGGGATGGGCAGGGGAGGTGCTAACGGGGCAAGTTCAGAGCAGTCCAAAACCTGTATTCAAACTCATTTGGTTTCCTTGTAAACGGGAGAATTCTGTGGATGTGAGCAGAAACCACAGACTGTGCCTTTTCAATGAACCTAGTGGTACTTGATGAAAGATATTAATTATTCACACAGTGTCTTGCTTACAGTATCAATGCATATTGCCTGACCTTGCACATTTTGAGCATATTTTAACTACTTTCTATTGTTCCACCTCCGTTCACGAATGCTAATTCTGCAAGAGCTGCAAACAGTCGTGCAGTATTTTAGCAGCGGATGCTTGTAAATGTTCTGTTCTTGCTCTGCTTGCTTTACTACTGCTCTGGGTGACAAAATAACAATTGATAGCTATAATAATATTGATAGATATAATTGAAGAAATATTGTCAGAATTAGATGCACAACTGGTTGGTTGATATTACATCTCTCTGTTGACTCTTTGTGGCTTTGCGGTGGTCAAGATCTTCTGTTGTCTGTCTGAGAATCTAAAGGATTCATCCTGTTTTGCTCTCATGAACTCAAATTATTTAACAGATAAAAATGAATTACATTAAGATTAAAAGGTAAATATGTCAACAGAAAATCTGTCAATCCCAGCTTTTATCATAGCGCTTTTCTGTTGTGGTTTACAAACATGATGTTATTCTACCGCTCATCCCACTACTACCATCTACTAGATAAACAAGACAGCATCACAGGTTCAGCAGAAATGCCACTGAAATGACATCTGCCCACACATTGACAATATATAGTGAACCTCCTCCTCCTCTACAACCATGTGAAATAACACATGAAACGTATATTCCACCTCCCCTGAATGAATAGATTTAATATTCATCCCACCTCTGTATACATGTATGATTGCCTGCCAGTACAAACACACATCACTCACAGTCATGCAGACAGTGGGTCTGTTTGGGACGAGCGCTTCAAATAAAGGTCCGATGCTCTCTTTATCTATCATTCATACATAATTTCAGTATTTTCATAGGACCTACAGTATAAGCAGCTTTATTTATCAGAGCTGTCACCTGGCTTTCTTCTGTACAAAGCAAGTATAGTACATCAAGTTAAAGCTGGACTGACTGCACAAAAATACAAAACGGACCAAGTCAAACTAGGAAAACTTCCAGAAAACACAACACTTTTATTCATCTCATGTCCTGTGATTATTTCCAGCAGCTCAGAGCGAGAAAAGCTTTGGTATCTCAAAGGGAAGCGAAAATAAGGGGAAGGTAAGGCACGGTGAAGCTTAAATTGAGGCCATTATTGAGGGCAGTGAGGGAATAGTTTGGGGCTCGACTCAAAAAAGGCAGAAAAAGAGTTTTAGTTAGGTCAGATGAAAAACTGATGGCAGCTCCTATAAAACTGTGAAATGGTACAAAAGTACAGAACATTGACCTGCCACTTAGACAAGATATCTGTCTTATATTTTACTGGTAAAGTGAAATCATTTGACTCGTTCCTGTGCATTTAAACCTTGCCTGATATTTTTCTTTATCTGATTCAACGTAAAGAAATAACTTCTGACACTTAAGAACTTTGAAACTGGCTATCTGTCTGACAGTTGAGGCAGCTGCAGCTAATTATCTCAGTTAATAGTAAGATGAGAAAAGAGTCTTTGCTTCACCAACAACAGATTCATCATCAGCTTGACAATTAGGCCGGGATCGTGCAGCTGTGGTGATGTTTATGCAGACAGATTATGGAAATGTGGGGCTGCTGTGGATGCAGGTGTTTTACCCTCAATCCCTCTTTGATTGAACACAGAATCTCTGCTTCAAAGTTATAATGAATTGTGTGGGACACCAGCTTTTACAGTATGCATTAGGACAGAATCGCCTAGGTAATGTGTTTCTGAACGATGCTAATTGCAGAGACTTTTAGATACAGTAGCTGGTTTTCCCTGTGGTAAGCAGCACATGAAAAAGGGCAAAGAGGAACAGGAGAAAGCGCTCCACTTCTTAAATTAGGCCACAAAAGCAGGCTGGTAGAGTTGGATTTCAAAGAACTTGGGCGCAATATCACTCCACTATAGATGTTATTATACTCCTCGCCATAATTCAGACAGAAATTGCCAGTGTGGGAAAATGTTCGGTCATTTTTAAGGTTAAATGGAGAGAAAATGGGCACTCAGCAAATAAAATTCACCCTTGTAAATGTGTATTCAGGGGACAGGAAATGCATTTCTTTCTTTAGCGCTGTTGCATTGTGCTGACTCTCAGTCTAGTTGATATTTCGGATTTGTTTGACAAAAGAAACACCTTGTTCCCAGTATAATGTCTCTGTCGATTACCAGATTCCCCGCTGCCAAGTGATAAGATCCTAAAGCAGATAAAGACTGAATATGAGAAATGGCACAGTTGACGCATTATTCTCTCGCGGTACATTTCTATTCACATTTACAAATGCAAATCGTGAATGCAATCATTTAAAAAAATCTGTCACTTCACATTTTCTTTGTGCTTACGGGAAATAATTAAACTGGAAAGCCAGATTTCCCGTGTTCGGGCTGTGAATGAACGCTCACAGAGCTAGACTCCTGTGCCTCTCTGTGCTCTTTCTCCATCCCCGTATCACTCTCTGCAACACATTAAAACACATTAGCCCTCCCACATACGGCTCACAGAGAGAGGGAGAGAGCGAGAGCATGTGTACAAATGAATCAGTGCTGTTTGTTGTACTGTTTCAGGCTCGGGCTGTTTCAAGAATATTATTTGAGGGAGCCGCGGATCATGTTTAGTAAGCTCACCCTCATTATATCAGACCCTGGGGAGAGAAGGGCCCTCTCACTCCATACTATCAAAGCCACGGAGCTGCCTTAGAGGACATGCTTCAGTATGAATAGAGGCTCTAGAGTACATACAAAAAGTAGCATGCTCAGCCCTCATCACCTCTCTCAGTGGGAAGCTGCCAACATTCAAGGTTTTGATCAAGCCTTGCCGTAATGGCTGTGGGTGACAGGTATACGAGACCGTGGTTGTGGGAATAAATAGCTTGATTAGCATAATGCATCACCAACAAATTCAGCTTTCGGTGCGCGTGAAAGAACTACTTTTTGCTTGAGTGCAGCGTTCATATACCTTCTGGGATCATATTTCATAGGACAAACACGCAATTATGTAAACAGGGTATTTACTTCTGCACCATTGGAAGGTAAGATAATTTACTTCTAGTGTGTGCCCGATACTCCGTCACCATGTTGTCTGTATTTTTGGCTGCTTCGGATAAGCGCCGCAGCTCCCATTGTCCAACGAAAGCGTATTTCCCCTCTTTTTCAGCCATCATAATTCACCTGATACACGCGGCTCTTACCTCCAGAATTCCCAGCCATATTGATCCATCTGGAGCTGAGCGACATCGCTATAAACAGGCTAATCTAACATAAAAGCTGGCCTTTCAATGCCCCAGCCTGTTGAAACGATTTAGCTCTGCCTGGTAGCAATGAATAAATAAATAGATAAATGAGACACACAATCTGCGGGCTCCATCCTGCGTTGCATCCCGACCGCATGTGACTGGAGGCAACAGCTCTGAGATAGGAGATTATTTGGAATAATATCCCTCACATTTTTGCAGGTCTTTAGCACCGCGGGGTTGGGTATGAGGATGAGAAAGAAGTGAACGTGGCTATCATCAGTCAAACTCCTGTCTCCTCCCTGCTTCCACCCGCACCTTGCATCCGAACTTTTGACCTTTTGCCATTCTAACGTGTGATTAATTGCCACTTAGACTGTCCGCTAATAATCTATGTGATAATTATCAAGGGAATGAGCGCTTTACCTGAATACTAGTCAGGCCCAATCTCAGGGCCCATCGGCTATCGGTCTGACGACGGATAAGCTTCTGGGGGCAACAACAGGCTATATTTCTCGGGCTCCGGTGTAGCCAGCGGATATCCGGGCCAAGTCTTCCTTTTCCGTGCGCTGCTCATTGTTTACAGTCCGATTAGCAACTTGAGATGCGAGACTGGAGTTGGAGTTGAGAGACGATGTGTACGACTAGACTGTTTCACAAGTAGCCAGTTTACAAGCCAATTTCAAACCAATAAAAAGGTAAATCATCGTCAGACGATAGCCGGTGGGTTCAGAGATTGCATTTCGGCTAATGCGCTCTCCACACGGGCGGTTTACCTGCATTCTACCAAAGCCTGCTCCAACGTGATTGGTCCATACTACTCGGACTACAAACCAGAATGCTTCCGATGCCAAAATCTTGTCCCGATGCCTACTGATTCTACATGTGAATGCAGAATCTGTTTATAGAGATTAAGTCAGACCACTTACCTCTGTCTCCCACTTTTCCATTCTCCTCTCACCCCCTGCCTTGTTCCTGCTTGACTGGCTGCCAGTAGGCTGAGGTTAGCGTAATAAGGATAGTGGGGGGCTCAGATACCCTTACATCTGTCAGGATTACAGCAATTCATTGTAACCTTCAGCAGCCCTTGCCAGATGCTCTCACTCACTGGACAGTTTTTGCACTTGGACTGGTATACTACGTTGTATCGATACATGAGAAAACACATGGTTTAAGGGGAGGTAGGGGAAAAAGGGCTTTGAGATTTTTTTCCTTTGAGATTTGTTGAATTAAAAAAAAACAGATTTTTAAATTATTTTCTTTGATGAATTCTTTAAACCCACAGCTGTGTTTCCCTCCTCTCTTCGGCCATTATTAATTCATTGACATTTTGCTCGGATGGAAATTATCAGGATGTTGAGGAGTGGATATGTGATTGCCTGCAGTGAACAGACCGATGTTTGATATGGTAAAACAACAGAATGTGGTTCCTCTCACCATTTTCTTCTCCCTTGTGTGGTATCTTTTCACTTATGTGGATTTAGGAGACATTTTTTATCCTGTTTAACCCAGCACCATAAATATGCCCAGTAGTCAGTGAGTTGATTGTTTGTGCAGAATGATAATCACGGAGTAAGGAAACAACACCATCCCTCCTAAGATACCGAAAGACCTTTAGGTTCTGTTCCCAGACGTATCTGCACTCGGAACAATCAATCTCAGGGAGCATAAAGAATGTTGATCAGAGGTAATCCACAGTCCTCCCTCAAGTCAAACTGAATCTTTTCATCCTTAATTCGTATTGAACAGTAATTAAACCCACAATGAGACTTTCCTGGGCAATATGTGCCCAGTCTGTCAGTATCCAACAACTCTGTTTTCCCTTTTCCCTTCCCCCGCTAAAACCACATGTTTATTCCAAAGCTCGTCTATACAGAATTCACAGTCACATTTATGATTAATGACGAATAGCACATGTAATCTTCCTCTATACTCTGATAAACAGATGTAAGACTGTAAACACTTTGAATTATATATTAAAAAATCAGTGGTAGAATCAAACAGGATGCCAGCACTGTATGTGTGAGTGAGCAATCTTAAAAATCTGGAAGATATTTGTCATTTAATTTTAGCATTTGGAGGAAAATATTATATCACTACCCACACTGACTTCCTCGTCAGTAATACATGGTCTCTCCTATGTTTTCCTTCACTGACAAACTAACTATAATTAGATGCCTAACCATGCATTTTATTCTTAGCCCCGTAGGATTTAATTGCACTTCACTCATAGAATTAAAATGTTTTACCACAATAATTGTCACCTCTCATAAAATAAAAATGTTTTCACTAAACATAGCCTATCACATAATGAGTCTGTGATAGATTTATATCTTAAAGGATTTTGGGAGACTAATATCTGCCATGTAATAGCAAGCGATTAGAGCTGCCAACATGACTGTTGATTGAAGGCTATTGATCCAACTGTTGTTTTTGTGTTCCATGAAGAACGGAGCTGTTTCCATCACAGTTGTGGCAGTGATCTGTTAGCCTCTGGCAGCACTCCTCCTGCCCTCTGAGCTAACTGTGACCAACACCAAAATATATCAGGTCTATAGGCTTCAGAGGCATTTGTTCCCGGAAAACAAAATAAGGAAAGGTATTATGTTCTTTGCTCCAGAGGTGACTTGAGTTTCCTGCCACAGACCAGTTACGTTTGCAGAATGAAACTATGCGTGTCTCTGTTGAAAGCTTCTGACTCCTGGCACATTCTAGTCCCCCGCCGCCTCCAGCGCAATTAATGATCTTGCTTACAACATTAGCGCCACAATCATGAAAAATCTCACTGAAGCGCCGAGTCCCCCAACATATTGAGCTCAATTCATCAAGGGCTTCATGCTCATTGGCGATGTCGAACTTGGTCTCAGCGTTATTGACTGCCTCGGTAATCAAGTACCTGCCATAAGCTCCCAGGAGTGATTACTAGTTCAAGAAGAGATATGATTCAGTGAATGACTTGTCTTATTTTTGAGTTTTGCAGCACACTGTATCAGGCGCCCAGAGGAAGTAAACTCAAAAATCTATAAAGTGTCTTTGTTAATCCGTTGTTTTGTCAGTGCTTGAGCAAGTGTATCTGTGATTGGAACTTTTAACATCTGGTGCCTTCAAATGAGGTCGTGTTTACCGTGTTCACGAGAAAAGTCCATATGAACGCCTCCCTCATGTGGTATTGACAACCTCGTAAGTGGAGAGTTCACGTCTTGTGACGTGTTTATTGACGTTTGTCAGAAATGTCGGAGGCCATGGAAGTTAATTTTTCCGTACATAATAAGTGTATATATTGTAATTTTAGTCGTATATTCTAATTCTTCGTAATTTTATAATAGCTCTGAGGAAAATGTTGATATTCCCAACTGCCTCATCTTTTTCCTCTGTCATTATGCCTTTACATTTCCTGCATTATGTTACCCACTCACTAGCTTGCTAAATTGTTAGCCTCTGTGGCTTCTAGACGCCGACAGTAACGTTAATATTGCCGTTGCTTAGCATCGGTGTTCTTCACGACTTAACCACTTGAACGCCAAGCATATCGTGTACACGGCTTCCCATGTTGTAAACACGAGTTTCATTTGAAGGCACCATTCATCTCCACAAAGACAGTTATGAACAGGAATAGAAATCCTCTTCTAAGACTTGCTGTCCTTGTGTTTTTATCAGCAGACAGACACACCAAGATCGACCCTGGGTCAAACAATGTGGTATGCTGGGAATTCAACATTTTAGGGCTTTTTAGGCGTTCAAGATTGTAATATCGTTCTCTCTCTATCTCTTAAAACATACGATTGCCGTGTCAAGGAGACATTCTTTATGACTGCAGTCTTTAAAAATTCAAGATTGTAGAGAGTGTTTTGCCATGCCGTCAATGTCTTCAGACCTTGATCATCGAAAAGCCTTACTTTAGAGTCGTAGCCTATTCAAATTTATATCAAGGAGGAGGAGGTGTACTGTTGTGTAGTTCAGCGTGGTGCAGAATAGAGTTGGAGTTTGACAGACAAAAAGCAGGGTGTATAAGTGGCATGAAGACAGCGATCATCAATCAACAGACAGCTCTCCTTGGCATTGTGAATCGCTGCAGTGCCGAAGGGCATCATCTGTCCCCATCTCCTAATTTCAGACAAACTATGCAGCGCTATCACTTTTTACAGATGGGATAAACAACCAATATGTACCACTTGTTTTGTTTATTTGCATCATCAACAATCATACACATTCGTTGGTCTCCCAGCACTGTAGCACGTAAACACAGGACATGAATACCAGTTTGCCCATCCATTGTCATCAGCAGACAAGCCCGTGGATGTTTATCCTACACCAGGAAAAAAAAATATTCAGTAGCACAGTAAACCAAAAGAATCTGCCTCATTAAAAAGAACAAGTAAAACAAAACATATTCGATTACAAACCAACATCAGTGCAATTCTGTAGCATAGACAGTATGCAAATACTGATACTGTAGGATCACATTGGGAGGGAGTGCTCAGCAGTTCAGAGTTTTAACAAAGAGAAGTAAAAGTCCATAAGATAAACAGTTGCTAACACGGAATCGATCATTGATCTTTTTTGCTGTAAACAAAACCGAGGCGCCAGAACAATTAGTAGTACGCATTAGCTGAAATGGAACAGTTCTGCCCATGCTGTAAGTACTGCAATGCAGGCAGACTAAACCGAAGAAATCTTTCACTCTACCATGTAGTGGTGAATGGTGATCACTTTAAGTAAAATTACACTGTAAACATAATGGCACTGATCTATATGAAACCTCACTGGAGTGACTGAGATGAGTGTAGGTGCAGAGCAACATGCTACAGAGAGAGAGAGAGATGATGTATGAGTTATGTGTCTCATTATATCTAGTGCCCCCTAAGCTAAGACCCCTGAAACCATCTCTAAGTGCCCCGTTACTAGAGTCAAAGTATCCAAACGCTGCAGATTCAATTGAAACCACTCAAATACAAATGCCTAATGAAATTTTATGATGGTATTGAGTATCATACAGCCTTTTTTCACTTCCTTTACAATGCTGATGGTCCAGACTGAGTCATGACATGAAATGCTCGTCGAAGAATATAGAATGTGAAGTATTGCTGCTATATATGTGCATTCTATGCAAGCATAGAAATAATAAACATACTGTAGCATATTCATCATATAAGATATCTTTGTAGCCCGCATTGGCCACAATTGTGGCGTCATATACATTTCAGAATTTACATATATGCATATATACATGCACATCTAGTGCAAGATCTTTTTAATCTTTTTAGGACTTTTGTTCATCCGCGACAGTCCAACATCTTGAGACATCTATCTGGTCCTACTCAAGTGGACCAATTGCTGGAATCAAAACCACACAAGACCCCATCACAGGTCTGAAATTAGTTGTTTTTTTCCGACACAATAGTGACAAAAATAAATACCAGAAAGTGACACTATGCACAAAGTGATAATTTTCCATAAGTGCACTGAGAATCAGTCAAACGTGGGCACGGGGGTTTGTCAAGCGTAGAAGATGAGCTCAGGAATCTGTCCCCCCTGCACCCCGGTGCCGTTAGTGCTGTCCGAGGAGCACTGGTACTGAAATGTCACTTTCCCACACTGCACCTCTGTCATCCCTTCCTGTCCGAAGTAGCTGAGCTCGTTCCCATCCAGAACCACACTGGCAGTGTAGAAGGTATCGGCCTCGATCTGGACCGGATACTCAAACCACACCGGGAAGGTGTTGCTGGAACCATCAGAGAAGTATTTGCTGAGGTTTTGTCCCAGCAGTACTCCCTGACGTTTCAACTCAATCTTGGCACTGTACTCTGCTGAGCCACAGCTAGATCCATACAGTCCAAACCCAGCGATGAAAACTCTTTTATCCACTGCAAACTGTATGCTGTCACAGCGGCCCCGATAGCGCCACTGATTGCTTCGGTAGGCACAGGACTGGAATCTGTGGCAGCGCTGCGGTGTCAGGCCCTTCCTAGGCATGCTGACAAACTGCAGCTCGGGCTTCTTGGCTGCCGTGTACCACAGGAAGATGTCATTGGTCTCGTTAAGCGTCAACACGCCCGACTGGGCCGCTCCGTTGGCAAAATCGTCCAGAGCCATCGTCGGGATGCGTATCAGGTACATGGCCTTGCCCAAAACCTTGCGCCTGTTGTCAGTCGACGAGGTGAGGTCCTGTCTCTGGCACTCAGCCTCGGCCCAGTTGATCGCCGCCTCAAAGACCACTATCTCTTTAGCATTGAGTGTCTCTCGCTGTAGGATGCTCTCCAGGGTCTGGGTGTCGATGTCGCAGAAGCCCTCCGAGCGTAACGCCAGCTCGGCCTGGGCATCAATCACCTCCCAGCAGCGCTGTGTCAGGTCCGGCTCCTCGAACAGGCAGCTCTGGGAGAGTAACACGCAGGCGTTCTTGGCACTCAGGCTGGTCTCCAGGAAGTTGACGCAGGCACGCGCCAGGTGAGGGACAATGTACTTCTTGGCAGAATAAAGAGTTGCCAACACTGTGTCAGCGCTCAGGTCAATCTCGTCGCAGTAAATGTACCTGTTGGCATAAAAATGTGACTTTCTCAGCTTTATAGACAACAGATCGTATACCAGAGAAATGACATGCAATACGAAGATAATTATATTGTAGGAAAATGACCAGAAGGCATGGTAAATATAACAAAAAATAACTTCCTTTGAAGCGGACTGATGTTACAGTATTGTAAGCAATAGCATTGCCGTATCTGTTCATATCCAGATTGGAAAACAATTAAATGAGAACAGAGTGAAATCACTCCGCAAACTAATCAAATGGACCAACAAAATAGTGTTCCTCCTACATCCTCGTCATCTACCTACTTGAGCTCGCATGCAAGGACACAGCAAACAAAACTCAGGAATACATGTGATGGAGGAACAGCAAGGAGGGTGAATGGTGTGATTCAGTGTGAAAAGTAGAATAAAATGACTGAAATGAAAATAGAGCGATTTGGATTCTATCTCTGAGACAGAGGAACAAACACTTAATTTCATTTGTCTGGTGGGGTAAGAGCAAAACAGCTTTGTCCAAGATGTGCCAGAGTCTAGTTTCATCAAACCTTTTGCTCTTTGTTTAAAAGGGGCATTGTAGAAAACACACAAGAACAGGGCCAGTTGAAGGAAGTACTCAGTGTTGAAGAGTTAAGAGAGAGGAGAATCCTTACTTCAGCATTGCCAGAAATGCTGCTGGTTCCACATCTGGAATATGAATTTCATCGTCGTTCTCAGCCAGTTCACCATAAAACATGGCGTGGAACACTGAGCTGCCCACAGCCAAAACATACTGTTGGAAGAAGAAGAGAAAACAGAGTGAAAAGAGTGAAAACAGAAATGAAAACATGCCGAAGTTCGTCTGTGATTTCACTGGAAACCACATGACATGTAGTAACACGCGGTTAATGGAGAGAAAGATTATTAGAAATGGGAATTGTACTAAATCCAATTAGTTCACATGTAGCTCTTACTCTTTCCATAAAAACACAAATCTCTTAGTGGATATTGAACAATGCCTCAATTCTAATCACTGACTGAACCTGTTGAGTTTCTCACATAATGAGCAGAGCTCAGCCAGTTACTATTTCCCCTGAGGACAGAGAGGCAGATTTCTAATGAACAAGATTGCATCTGATAAAAAAAAAAAAAACAGGAAATCCTAATAACACAACTGAACAGAGTGCGGCAAAAGTTCAATTTACTGAAATTAATGACTTGTCTGAACTTATGATGAAATCAGATGCAACACGAGGCTAATCATTCCAGTGATAAGCACTGTATACAAGGCTCTGAATTCTTATTATACTGAAGTACATTCATGTTTTAGCGTGTGCATGTCTGTCCTGTGTGTGCAACACAAGTATGTGTAGGTGGGTACGTGGGTGGTATAAATTTTCTCAAAAAAGGCACACAGACTTTCTCTTAAAATTGCACTGAACCCAATTTAAAATAAACCTGGCAAATAAGGGTTTTTGATAACAATGCCGTTGTTGTTACACACTGGAATTCACTGAAGGACGAGTCTATAAATGCTGCATATTAGAATAAGATTAGTCCCACCTCTTGACCTATGGTATTTTTACAGATGTTCACATAAATTACCGCTTTTAGCTGCTAGCAGCATCCTCCATCTTGTAAGGATATAACGTTGTGAATTAAATCATAATGCATATCTGACTTCCTGCCAAATGGACACAATAAAGATCGCTGCGGTGAACGTCATTATATCCCACTGGCGTAATGTCTCAGCATTAAGTGCAGTCACGTCATCCTCTATGTCCTTCCATAATTGCTTTCTATAAATGCACTAAAGAAGTGCACTGCAGCTACCAATCATAGATAATACATGTGGGTCCCATATAAAGAAGAGAAAAGATGACCCATGCAGGGCTCATCTGACAGGGTGGATGTGGAATGGATAGTCGAGCCAAATTCATGGCTGCAAAATCACTTACCGGATTTTTATGCGAATGTTATAATCATATTCAAACAGAGTAGACGTAATGATGTGCTTTTAGATGAGGCACATGGTCAAGGCAACTATAAACCTTAATCATTCATGTGAACATCTTGGAAAAAGCAATGGGGTCAGAGGGCGAACTAAACAAAGGAGCATGTCGACCTGCATGTTGCAACTGGCATAAACAGGAAGAATATGGGCCCAATTATAATAATAATAATGGCTATTTATAGTAGATTCATTGTACTGTCAACCCAAAATTCAAAAGCCAATCAAGTAAATGAGTACAAAAGTATTTCTAGGATGTGAGATAATGTTGAGAGTTGAATGCATCTTGCTCTATTTCCTTATCATTGTATCTGTGCGCTGTCGGATGTGTTTGATTAAAAGTTGAGTAATTGCGGAGCTGTGTCTGAAAAGCTGAGCTAAATCAGAGACAAAGGCGATCCGTTCTGTGTGAGATGACTGCTGAAGAGGATATCCCTTCCTCCTTCGCTCACTCCATGCCTCTACCCGTCAGCCTCATTTACATAAATAATTGAGGACTGTCTAGAAAAGACACATGGTGCGGAAGTGAGAGTGGAGCACAAAGGATTTCACTTCCATTACTGCTGGCAGTGAGGAAGATTATTTTTTACGCTGATATGATATGAACAACACCAGGGCCGGGCTGGTTGATTGCTCGTTTGCTAATTTCCTCCCCGCTACCGTGACTTTACTGGTTGATGAAATTCTTACTCTGTGTCCTGGCAGCCGCTGGGTCCTTCCAGGTTGACCCACCACAAAGTGAACATCTGCCATCAGCTCATTGTTGAACATTACTGAATTTCTAAAAAGGGAAAGAAAAAAAAAACAGTAGAAAATGAATTTGGCATATTTTATCCTGTGCATTTGTTTTAGAAGAGAAGATAAGAGGAGAAAAAGCATCACTTGGAGATATAAGAGTGAGATTAAAGGAAGATCAATGCACATAAACCCATTCATATGGATTTATGTGAATAATAAAACTCAATTAGTCTTTGGCAGAAGTTGAAGCAAAAATAGTAAATTACATGTATATTTATTTTTACTCTTAAAACAAGAGTTGTATGATTATGTAAAGTGTCCCAATTGCTTCAGACAAGACTAAAGACATTTAATTGATTTAAAAGTCTTACATAGCACACTAAAACTCTTAATATCTACATAAAAACCGGCAAACAAGACAATGAACCAAATGGAAAATCCCTGCTGTGAAAGAACGGGACCAACAATAAAGCTGCGTTCATATATTATTGAATAGTGGAACATGTCACAGGGGTGGGTAAACAGCCCCATGAATTTCTGGAGAGACAACAAAGCCAGGTCGGAAAGCACACATTTTGCTCTGGACAGCTGGGGTCTTTTACTGATAGGCCAAGGTAAATATTTAGCTTTTAGTGCAGAGCAGCCTCAGCCTGTTGTGCATATCAAACGCACCCGGTGCCTGTCCGCCCTCTGTTATGTCAAAGCGGCAAAGTCTGCAGGAGCAGGAGAGGGTGTAAACAGAGATACCCCCAGCAGATTAAGGGCAGGGCAGAGGGAACACCCACCCATACTCACACCCACACCCCCACAAACACACACTGACCTCAGTGTACAAGAGTAATTACCTTACATAAGTGTTTTGGGATACATTTTTAGATTTAATGGAGGTTCTGTTCAGAAAACTGGCAATTAAAATGCAGCGGAACATGCATCTTTTATCTATCGAACTTTATGAGAATTTTTTAAATAAACTCTCAGATTCTTCTTCCCTGAGTGTACTGTTGATGGAAACTGTTGGGAGAAGCAGTAATGGTTCCTGTTCATGTGCCTACCTTTCTCTTATAGTGGAGTAGAGTCCTTGCCAGTTACAGTTCTGTATGGTGTTGTTGTTGTTGAGGTTCTGCTGCTGGTACTGTTGCACTGAGGTGGTGGACGCCGGCTTTTTGGTGGGAAAAATATCCGCTGCCATCTTCTTCTTCTTCTTGCTCCTCAGGGTGATTATCTCATAACAGACGGGGGGCAGCTTGGAGCTGCCACTGGCATTCCCTTTCTTGGAGCTTTTACTCGACTTGCTTTTCACTGACTCGGGAAGCATTAAGAAGAAAGTCAGACATTTCATGTTCCTTCCCTTGGCATCGACCATGAGTGTGTTCAACTGCCGAGCAGTGGGATTGCATGCAGAGAAGACATTCACCAGGAGCAGGCAGGTGTGAGGGAGGACCGAGGGGGGGGGACAGCAGAGACTTGAGCTGTACTCAGCGGTGTAGTAATCAAGAGTTCCTGTACGAGGTTTCACCTTTCGGGAACTATTAGGACAACTCTCTTTTTTTTTTGCCCCTTTTCTTCACTCCTCTGAAGAGACCGGTGATCCGAAGGCACTTTTCCTGTGTGAAGTTTGATCTGCTGACGGCGAGGCTCTCGGGGTTCCCATCCCTGCTCGTCCAGAGTGATGAGATCAGCTCTTTAGATCACTTCTTTTTCTCCTCTGCTCCCTTGCCTCTCTCACTCACTGCTTTGTTGAGGGTTGGCCTGACAGCCCCAGATTTAGTACAGCTGCAGTGTTCCTCAGGCAGGCAGCGGTGTTTACTCAATTCCTTTCATTTCCCACTCTTACTCCTTCTGCGCTCCTCTCCTTCTCTCAGTCTCTCTTCATCAGTGGATCTACCTTTTTCTCTCCAGCACTTGTCCTTTTTCCCCTTCTCTCTCTCTCTCCTCTCCTCCACGGAGCAGAGTCATCTGCAGGATGCTGTAGCCGTGGATGCTGTGTAGCTCTGCTCAGCCACTCGTTCTGCTGACTACAGAGGTTGAATGGGAGAGCGCAGAGGAGATGGAGAGCCCCCCCCCCCCTCCCCGCCCCTCACAGCACAGTACACGGCTCTCTCCGCAGCTCAGCCAATGGCAGCGCGCAGCATCCACGATTGGCTAATGCAGCCTAGTGCAGCACAGACTTGAATATGCAATAGTCAACGTCTCAATTAAAGTGACAGCCTTGCCCCATAAGAATGATATATTTATCTACTGTTTTTGCTTCCTGTGTTTGCTTTACCTGCCACAGCATTCAGTTTGCACTACAGTGACTGTAGAGTCCATGTTATATTTCAAAAGGGCAATGCAAATTTACATGCTCTTTTTAAGGGCAGAATTTGCTTAATACATGCATCCTCTGACAGTCATACTTCTTTTTTAATGAGCTTTTCATAAATGTATACAAACAGTTGAATTTGTAATACATTGGTCTTTGCTGCTTTAATTAGATTTGTGACCTCCAAACAGTTTTGTCAGTGCAAAACCTTTTAGATGCAAGTGTACATGCGATTTATAGACAAAACGTTCATGTCAAAATGAACACAAGCTAATCTTATACTACTAGAATTCGATAATGTAGCATATTGCAGTGTGCTAATATTCCTGTACCTTTTAAATATTTTAGATCACAATTAATGTCCAGTTTTTGCATTTTAAATATGTGAAATCGCTGTGAAATACCATAGACTTTCTTTATAAAAACCATCTGCTTCCAGTCTCAGCCATGAATATGTGCTTGTGCTCAAGCTTTCTTGTTTAGTCATCTCTTCAGGAGAGTAAATGGGGATATAAATGTAATGCACTCGTTGCACTATGTATAATGCATACAGTTCCTTTGCTCTTCTTGTCTAGTTGGGCTTGTGCACAGTGGGTATTCTATTTAAAGTGCTGCGATGATTTAGCTTTTTGGGTGGTGGTGCTTTAAAACGTTATGAAATAATAGCATATTCAATGTAATATGTTTTATTTATTTTATTTGATGGCGTTTTGGTAATGCTACTGCTATCGTGTACCTTGCTTTAATAATAGTATTGTCTGAAGTAGCACCATTACTACTATTAATAGAAGTTAATTTGCGTATTATATTTGTGTAAGAGTGAAAATCAAACCGACAAAAAGAGCAGGATGAGGTGAATACATTTAATTGAGAATATCTTCCTTGAACCATGTCACAATATTGATTTTTCCATAAACCCTACAGTAATTAACTGTCTTAGTGTTTGCTGCGCTGAGGAGCGTTAGCCCACTAAGCTCCCTTATACAGTGTGTGCTGGAGAACAGAGAAATTTGCTATGGTAACATAGAGCCAACATTAGGGCACCATACTCTCAAATTGCAGGCCACTTGAGATGTTACCTTGGTAACCGCATCCACAAGCAACAGCAGGACAGAAATGTAGTATAAAAACAATGAAAAGTCTTAACAGAATTCTGCATCTGTAGAGAAGTTAATTTATATACAAATTTGTGCTGTGATTTTTCTGTTATTCCACAGCAATCCAGTGTCATCACTAACCACACAATAGTAATGTTTGAGAAGCGACCTTGGTAACTGGTGACAGAATACACATGTTAAACCAACAGTTCTGGGATTTATCTGGCGTCCTTGTCTAGCAGCCTATATGATAAATAGGATGTCGCCCTAAATGGCTTCCTGCTTTCTTTAATTGCGTTTTCTCTCCATTCATCAGCAGAAAATGTAATTGTGTTATTCACACATTCAGAGCCAGGAGTGAGAGGAGGAAGTAATGGTGGTCTTGTCACAGCGTCAACATCCCCTATGTCTCGCACTTTGTCATCACATAATCACACTTTTTTACAGAAAAGGAAAACATTAGCACGATTGTTGTAGCAAAGCAATCAGCATAGTGGTCCACAAAGGCCATTAGAACTTAGTTAATCCTTAACGCTAAAATAATTTAGATATTAACACAAACATTGACATAAACACAAAAATTAAAGACATTTATATTACAGTTTTTTATAATCGCTAAAATCCTTTTGTCCAATCCGTAGTCACATTTTCCAAATCTCTTAACACAATTAGCACAACATCTGTCTGTAGGGGACCAATTCATGTTGTTTTCACAGATTATGCAGTCAATTAACACGTTTCTAAAATGCATACATTTTCTTTACATACAAGCTTATCCTGTCTTATTTACAAATGCTTGCACACAGCGTGCCAGAAATGAAAACCTAAGGTTCAAAACCTTGAAGATAATATAGAGCCTGTACTTCTGCAACAACATCAGCAAAACAGCTATATTGAAACAACTGATAGGCATTTTTGGATGAACAGATCATTGAAACATTGAGAAATAGCTGATTTATTGTAAGTTCTGTAAAATAGACCGCTAGGGGTGGATAAGACATGCCAATAGTTTCTATCCGAGGTGCGTAGCGAGAGACAACATAAGATGAGATGTGGCAGCCCGTTCTCATTCCCAGGGTGTCATATACCGTCGGCTTTTGATACCGCCGCACAAGGCACCCTTGAGCGGCGTATTATAAAAAGAGAGAGAGACACACAGAGCTTGCGGGAGGGAAGGTGGATTGGTCCAACAAACACAAGGCTTTCATCCAGGAGACTGCTGTCCGTGTCCCATGCGTTGTGTTTCACTTTCACTTTACAATCAGCTGTTTGTACGAGTCCTGTGTTCACAACATCAAGTCACATTTTCACTTTACAAACGTAGTAATTTTACTGTAAGCCCAACCATGAGGTTTTTTCCTAAACCTAACTAAGTGTTTTTGTTTAATTCACAACATGAAGGACGTGTTTACTGTGACGGAAAAAGTGACGCCGAGGGGTCTGATAAAGCGTCAGTATGTGACGAGTTGGGATGAGAACTTGTTGGATATGGACGAGAACATGTGGTGTAATGCAGTTTTTGTAATGCCATCAACTGTTAGTATTTTGAAAGTCGTCGTGCTGTGATTGACTACATGTTCCTCTTGGAGAGAAAGCGTGCTAGTGTTTTGAAAGAATGAGTTGTTATTGAGTCAGGTTTGCCATGTTTTGATAGTTTTTTATGCATTCTGAAATGCAGAGTTGGTATTTAAAGAACAAAATGTGGTTTTGACCAAAACAAATTATTATTATAATTATTTTATTTTATATTTGGCTAATTGTGTGATGCAGGTGTGTTGCTGTGTTTAGAAAAATAAAAAGTATCTTAAGTGTAGGTAAACGCTTGTTAGCAATTGTAAAAAAAACTGTAACCATTTTGATATAGTGCTCAACATATCTCAACTGTCATTCTTTTATGATTTTGAGATAATAACACTATGTACTTGCAGTACTACCATATAAGATAATTTTATTTTCTGACGCAAGTTAAAAAATTTCCCTCATATTTCAGAGCCTGGCAGTAATCCAACCTCCTCTGTGTATTATCTTCAAAAAGCGAAGTTTAAAAAGCAGCAGAAGTCCAGCTGTGCCTTTGTTGATAGCTTCTTGATGACTGTACTCAGTGCAAACCTTTATCTTCAAAGTAGTTACACCGAGACACCTTCGTCTTTTAAGAAGTAACTGCAGCTGGCGTGAAATACATACAAGCCGGCGAAGGTGGAAAAAGTAGAAATAGTCAGGTACCTCAAACGTTCGGAGAAAATAAAGTTACTCTATCTCTGCTGTTTTTCACACCAGCACATGCTTGTTTTATCATTTTTGCACAAACTCAGCCGGAGTAAGTATTATTATCATTTCAAGATTGATGCATAATGGCTAATTTAAAAATAATTAGTGGCTTTCAGACAGCGGCTTACTGTATAATGATTGGCCTGTGCTCACAGTACTGTAAGACATCAATTTGTAATTCAAGCAATAAATGGAAGTACTGGTAGTCGTTTTTCAGGGTAAAAAAAGCCAGATGGTAGTTTGGTAGAAAGATCTCAGGAAAATTTCTCCAAACCCGTCTGAATACCGAGGTCTTTGGTTGTGGTGTGGAAGCGAGTGCCTGCCTTCCTGAGTTTGAGCACAGAGATGCGGCAGTAAGTGTGTGTAGTGGCAGAACTCTTCTGCAGAGAGAGACACCTGCTGAGAGGCTTGGCTGAGCACAGCGGAGGAGAGAGGAGGCTGTGAAATGAACTGTGATGCAGGCCTGGCACACGGAGGCAGGGACAGGATCCAGCAGCTCGTCCAGCGTTCGCCCCCCCCCCCCCCCCAACCCCACAGCCGCGTGCCCTCTCCGCCGCCGCCATTAAAGCAGGCAAGGGCACCTGACAGGTGGAAGGGGCGGAAGTGATGGCGTCTGCCCAGAGACGGGGCTTAGAACTCCTGAAAAAGAGAAGCGTTAGTCAGCGGGGTCTGGGAGAGAGCCGGCAGTCATGCACGAGAACAGTGTGAAGCTTGTTTATGTGTGTGTGTGTGTGTCTGCACGCGAGTGTGTGAGGTGTCCATATGCAAGTTAATGTGTGTTTATGGAACGGAAACTTGTGGTTTATCCAAACTCTCTCTCTGACGCTGCACTCTTTCTCTGTTTTTTCTTTTCTGCTTGATCACCATCGCAGCATAAATTCAGCCAATCGTTCAGAATTTGAATATAAAGTTTAAACGACCAAAATTTAATCAGACCAACAGGAATTTTTTAACAATATCGTGTCAGAAAATGGCCACTTTCAACTGACCAGAGAAGACAACAGCACCGCAGATGAGATGATAGCCTCTCCTTCAGCTCACAATCAATATGTCACAGTCACAAGATGTATGGGGGTAATTTTACTTGCCTAGGGAGCACAGAGAAGCTGTAGGAGACTGTAGGAGGGCTGCAACTTCTCTGGATCACATGCACAAGACTAGAGCATCATTTTAACAGAGGCATTTAACATTCCCCTACACATGCAGCATCAATACAGCTATCTGATATATCTAATCTAGCAGCCGTGCATGTGTGTGTGCGCTTCCGAGTGCGTGGACACAGCAATGACAGTGTAGAGAAGACCTTGTAACCCCGGCCCACCACGTGCTGCTCGCGCGCCGACTCCCACACACTTTCCGCCGTTGCTCATTCATCGCCCTCTCTCTGCTGTCATATTAAACTTGATAGCCATATGCCAGAGTGATTAAATGCTCTGAGCGTAGCATGAGGTGATCTTTGCAGATGTATTACACATTCTGCCCTGTGGTTAATTCGGTTTATTTGTTTGAGCGTAGTTTGGTTAACCTGGCGTGCCAGATGGTTTGTTTCACAGAACCATCTGAGATTGGAAACTGTTGTGGAAAAGGACGGGCACTTTCAAAAAAATACTTGGCAGGTGATTGGATGAACCATCTGTCTATCTCCGTCTATCACGGGCTAACTTCAGCCAATCAGCGGACCACCAGCGGAGCCAGTTGGTAAATCAAACTCTCTTGCCGAAGTCAGTCGGGAGAAGAGCGAAAACATCTTTTCTATCGAGGAAAGCCTTCGGTGCCGGTCAGTTGTGATATAGCTGTTGTTATTGCAGCATTTACACTAAGTCGCCTCTTCGTGTCGTCACACAAACCTAAACCACGCCCGTAGTAGCTCCTCACAGGGCGCTGATTGGTCAAAACGCATTACTCGAAGCCTGACAAGATGGATTTTGATAATCCAGTGATCCTGTAATTCCCTTGTGATCTCGTGATATCGCGAGAAGCCAGCTTTCGTGCCAGGTAATAGTTTGGTGCCCCCTTAAAGGAATCCCAGTTCTATTGAGATAGTGTAGACCATCTATTTTCCAAAGCCTGTTCTTGGTTTGTATGTGCATAACACCTAATTGGTGCTTCACCTATCTGCAAAATTCAACCTTCAACCTGCACAATTATACTGAAAGGTTACAACATTTATATTGCCGAGGGGGAAACCTGTCTGTACCCAGGCTATTTGTTAGAGGACTGTTTTGTAGATAATTCGTAACAAATACCATGTTCAGCCTTTCCAAAAATGAAAAACACAAGAGCAAAAGTGTTGGGAATGGATTAGAAAGTGTTTTCACAGATGTAAGCTGCAAACATTAGCATATCTGGCTAACTACCTTACTACTTACAATAGTAATGTAGCATGTAATTAGCTAACTGCATTATTTCGTGGGGTTACAAGCTTATTTATTTATTAGTTCATTATTTGTCTGGCTGAAGCTAATTTGCAGCCCCCCCTCCGCCTGTAGGCTTTTAAATCGAGATTAAAACAGTGTAACAAATGAGTTGATAGAACAGAGTCAGGATAAAACCAACAGAGTACATGTGTTTACAGCATATTTCTGTGTGTATGTGTTGTACATGACTGTGTATAGATTGAGGTGTGATGGTGTGTGTGTATGACTAATTATGAATACAGTATGTAAGCATCGATTTGATCAAAAGTTGTTCAGTGTTCACATCTGTGTTGTTGTCTAAGCCGGTGTTTTACTTGTGTAGTGAAAACTTTATGTGCTGATTGCGATTTTAAATCAGGCGGTGAGGTGCTCCATGGTTGCGAAGCTTTTACTGCAAAAGCCGTTCCCTGAATGGCATTTATTGCTACCAGAAAGCTCTAGCAGGGTGGACTTTTATTGCTGCATTTCAGTGAGTTCAGGTCTTGTGAAGCTCAAGATTATTTGTGATTATTACATATTGCGTGTCCCGCACAGACACATCCTCTTATCCTCTTTTCTGAGTCTACTACCATCCAGATCAATATTTAATTCATAAATTACAAATACTTTTGGCAGCAGGTTTACTCTGGAGTCTGACCGGAAGGATATGCTTCTTCACTAATTTATGAGAGTAATAAAGTACTACTTTATGAGCCCATATCGTTCATTAAAATCACTGACTTGGAATGCACTAAATAACGTAACCAACATTGATTGTCCTGCAATACTAATCCAGTCTGGACACAGTTTTATCTCCTTTGCATAGATCACGGAGGCAGCGCCAGAGCTCTGCAGTGGAAATGCTTGATGTTTTGTTGACATGAATTTTAGGACTGTGTTCCCTGAGATCCCCCACGAGAGAAGTGAGGGTGCTGGGACAGCTACAGGGAGCTACCCAGATCATTTTACACTCGGAGTGAGTGATGCTTTAAAATATTCAGCTTTCAGTAAAGCGTATTCAAAGTTGGTGATTTTTACAAACAGAAATCCAGGTGCAGCCGAGGTTTGTGGAGTGTCCATTTTAGCCTCTTTTGACTGATTGCAGATGTACACAGGAGTGTTTTGCCACTCAGGTGGAGAGGGATCAGCTGCCTCAAGTGGATGTCCTCAAGTTGAGGATTTCAGGTATTTTGGGTCGTATAAGCTGTCACTTATCTGTTGTTTTCTCTTGTGAAGCACTTAGAAATAGAGGTCAACCGATAGTGACTTTTTAAAGACCGATATAATAACGATAGCTTTGTGCAGGAAAAAGTTGATTAATCGACAGCTACATTCCCCATTACATTACTTGATGTTCGTGCATATTCCCGGGGTAAGGAGGATCCTAAAGTGTGCAATTTCATTTCATGAATGGATAGTTACACGGCTGGATTATGTGGAAGAGAGAACGCCATATTGGTAAGCAAGTTAAAGTAACAGTGAATGATTTCTTTCCGTCTCCGTCTGCCTGTCTTGTATTGTAGACTATAGCTGATATATATTCGAGAGATAACTTTTCTGTGGAGAAATGAACTGAAAACGGGTCAGATACGATACAAATACCGCTTGTCTGCTTTCCGCAAAATCAGCCTTTCACCGGGACCGCAAAAGGTTAAGCCCGCATTTTCGTACCCTATCGCCAGAAAGAATAATGCGTTGAAAGTTTTTGGAATTTTTATGGAGTAGAGAATTGCTTTCTGAAAAACTTATCTCTGATGTAGTCTGCATTGTGACAAGGCAGACTACAGCACCCTCACAAACTTCAAGTCCATCATCTGATGCACATAAACTCCCCTAAAGCACCACTCAGTTTGTTCCATGTAAAATGTTTGAGTCAGTGACAGGGTTTAAATCATGCAGGTTTTCTTTCCAACAAAACATCGAAACATGATTTCTACTGATGACACCAGAGGCACAAAAACGTCAACCGTACAGAAGGTCTTTTTCCTATAAAATCAGCCGTTTAGGGATCTTTAGGAGCTAAAACCTGCATATTCTCAGACTAAATGGCTGCCTAATCCTGCAGTAAAGCTGTGCTATAACTAAAATATGGAAAGCAAGGTGTTGACGAAGCTGTTTCGGCGTTGGCAGGAGTCCCACCGGCGCTGGAACGGCTGACCATATGGTTCTACCTGTGATGTGATTTACACTAACATGTCTGCAGTCCGTGCAGATGCAGGAACTGGTGTATTTACACAAGAATCCCAGTCATGGTGTGCACCTTACTGTATTTTCAGCTTATACATTTTTGAAGCGCATATTACCAGAGGACTTGTACTGTCTTGGATTGTGATAAATATGTATATGAGTATCTAAACAGACTCCTTATGTGTTCAAGCTGCGCCAAAGGAGCCCCAGAGGAGCAGAGTGCTGACCAGGCACATACAGGCAAAACAGAGAGAGAGAGAGAGAGAGAGAGAGAGTGGGAGAGAGAGAGGGGGAGCAGACAGATGGAAAAGAGATATAGAGATAGTTTGTAATGAGGGTCCTTTTGTCGAGGGAGGAGGGGACGTCTCCTTACTGTCTTAATAAAGCAGGAGGAGAATGGCAACGGGATAACTGTAATGATGTGCTCAGCTGTCTAGATCGCACCCATGGCATTTATACAAAGAGAGAGAGAGAGAGTGACAGAGAACAGTAACATGTAAACACACAATAAACACGAGAAAGCAGACATCTACGTGTTATTTTGCTGAATGTTTACGAGGTGAGATCCTGGATTTATGTCGCAGTGAGAAGCTGCTATTAAGATGCTGTAGCATTGTGGTCAGACGGTGTAGTTTGTTGCAATGTGGGTGCTGTCAGGGGACCCCAGTGTTCCATATTGCAACATGAAATTGTATGTGGGTGTGTGTTTGTGTGTGTGAGTGTTAATCAACAGAAACCGCTGGGCAAGAGAAGGTCATAGAGGAGATTGGGTTTTCTGAACTGAGTGAAAACAGTCCCTATAGAAAGCCGTGGAAAAGCAAAACGTGAGATATGGTTCTGTGGCGCGCATGGGAAAAGCCCTTCAAAGCTGATTCTTAATCCTTTCCTACCCCAGACCTCCCCCCTTCTCCTTCCCTCAGTTTAATCTCTGACACTGCATTAACATTTAAATTTTTTCACAGCAATTTGAATCTAGTGTACGCCATGACCACCTAGATTTATTCATTTACACTAATTACCTACTGCTGGGATGGGAGTGGATGGTTTAACCTTCTCACAGCTAATTTCTCATGATTTCTCCAAAGCCGCGCACAGCCCCACAGGGGCAAAATATGACCTTTTCTTATTTTATTATCAGCACCACAAACAAAATGACACTAATCAGGGTAATGTGGTGGCACCTTTAAAAAGCATTTCATTCCATTTCAATTTGCAGCACTACAAGACAATAATGAAGATTGACCTTAATGTAGAATGGTTTATTATCTTCCGTACCCATTTCTGTTTTTTTTGTGGTGGTTTTTTTTGTCATCAAACATATTCTCTGGCAGCCGGCCAGTGTGTTATATTCACTGGGTTTGACCAACTAAAGCGCTGAACCCGATGCAGAGATTGCCGTGGAAGATTGTGAAGTTGTGCCGATTTGTCTGTCCATCTACAGTAGCCACACACGGTGTTATCTTTAAGCCTTTGGTTTGTTGCTCCTGGCAAAGACAAAATAATGGCTATTTGAAACAAAAGGACTTGTGTAGCCTTGAGAACCGTGCTGTATGTGACAGTTTCTCGAAAAGACCCAGAGTGAAGCGAGAGAAGAGAAGCCACACAGGTTCAAATGATTTTCGGGAAGTTTATTCATATTTGTTAAAATAAAACACTATGTTAAACCAGGGTTGTCAAGTCATAATGGCAGTGTATGGCTGAGTAAAAAGTGGAATTACTGTAAGCAAAGTAGTTGGAGGAGTGCAAGGAGGATTAGAAACAGAGGTTATTAAAGCCACTTAAACAGTCCTGAGGGCCAGTTGCCCAGATGGACAACGTCTCTCAACAAGTCCTCCAGACTAATTGCTAAAATCACTTTAAAGTCACTGCCTTCCAAAATGAAAAATGTGAGTTTTTTCTGATGGTGTCCCTACTGGCAGGACGACTTCTTTTGTCAGTGTTACAAAACCCTCATCGCTACAGAAAGGACTCATAGGATTCATATGTGACGTATGAGATCACGTGTTTTCTGAACTGCCACCTCTATGGTCACGGTTGGGTTTAGGCATCAAAACGTTTTGTTAAGGTTAGGGAAATATTAGGGTCAACGCTACATCTGAGAGCCACAAGAAGCGCTTGTCAGTTAAATGTAAACATTTGTTGTTTTAGGCATTTTGACAAATAACTAATACTGGTTATTTTTCTGGTGAGGCAAGTCTCATATTTCCTGGCATCTTGCCCCAATCTGAATATTGTTTTCTTACCAGTGGGCAACTCCGTGTCTAAAAAATGAAGCCAGTGTTGAAGTGCCTTAAACTTGCATTCTATCTAACAGCCAGCAGGGGGCGACTCCTCTGGTTGCAAAAAGAAGTCTGATTGTATAGAAGTCTATGAGAAAATGACCCTGCCTCTCACTTGATCTATTACCTCAGTAAACATTGTAAACATGAATTTATGGTCTCAATCACTAGTTTCAAGTCTCTTTCAATACAGCATGATGTTCATTTAGTAAATTATGGCCCCATTTAGAATCAAATAGACCATAAAGCAGGGTATGCTTTAGGGCGTGACTACCTTGTGATTAACAGGCCGCTACCACGGCGTTGTCCGGTCTGGTAGTTGTCCTTGTTTTCGTCTTAGAACTTTAACCCTTTCACAGTGTGTTTTCAGTTCATGAACGTTAATTCTAACCTTTTTGGTCGCCTAAAAATGGAGCTCCACCCTCTCGTGTCACTTATGGTTGCAAAAGACCAAGATGGCGACGGCCAAAATGCCAAACTTGAGGCTTCAAAACGGCATTCCAAAAACCACTACGGTGACTACGTCCACTTTTTATATACAGTCTATTTTGCTGACCCAAGAAGCCCCATCACTCACACCGACAGAGGAATTGATGTCACTACGGACAAACATAGACTGACCTTTACGTGCATGCAAATCAAACATATGCACAGTGCCAATTAGATTGCCAACTAAACGTTTTTTTCCTCTTTGTTCTGTGTCCCAAGCCCCTGGGCATCTGGTAATTTCACAGCACAATTAATTTGAGTAAACTTTGTTAAAAGGTCAGCAGTGAATGATGGATTATGGCTTGTTCTAATTAAGATATTTGTTTCTGTGATGCCATTGAAAGTGAGATAGTGAGTAAAAACAAATGCAAATCATTTCCCACCATCTTCTTTACCTGGCACGACATGTTAAATGGTTTGGATCTATTTGCTCATGCATCTCTCTGAGGTATATGTAGGTGCGCTGATGCACATTAAAACACTCTTTTATAGTCTTTACCGCAAAGAGATTTAGGTACGGTAAGGTAAGATTTTGCCCTGAAGCAATGTCATATTTGTGGTTTGAAAAACCTTCATATTCTCAGAAGTGCTAATGTCAATCAAATCTAAAGCCACTATGGCTCCAAAACAATCTATTCAGACCTTTCACATCTTAATTTCTCTGGGAACCAGAGCCAAAGCTGACTAATTAGAATGATACTGCTTTTGGAGAGGCATGCTACAGTTTTGCTTTCTAATTTCAGAATTGTCTGACAGTGGTGCAGCCCATGTGGGTGGTGTAAATGCCTGGCTGCTAACTTCCAACATGCCCAGAGAAAAGACTGCACATACTTATTATAAGAGAGTCTTTGTCGCATTTTAAGATGGTACAAGAATTTGTATTTTTGTCATGTCATAGATGAAATCCTTCAGGAAAAGCTTCACGTTTCTTTTTCCAGTTTAAAAGGGTGTACATCCATAGAAAATAACATACATGTGATTTAATCTCTAATACACATATACCGTAAGGGATGGAATCAAATATGCTAAGCTTATACAGTACGTTTTTTTATATAGAATATGATTTAACTGTTTTTTTTTAACAAATGACAATTTAGAAAGTGCCAAAATCATCTATCAGAAAAGCATTTTACAGTCGATTTAATGTAAAAGTATGACACCTCTAAAACTACCTCGATGCAGAAACTCCCATCCATCTGCCGTGAGAGTAAAATAAACATTTGCACCTACTGTTTGCTGCAGGGTTTCTTGCATTGTACAGTAGGTGTGGTGCAGCCTGTCGCTGCTGTATTCCACCCCTGAGTGCTGTGAAACTGATTTATAAGAGGGAGGGGCCCGTGAGCTGCAATCAGCCCATTTCCATCAGCGTTATGGCTGCCTGACAACATCCAGCTGTCCCTGATGTGCAACCGAGGGCCGACGGTACGCTTGTCAGCTCTGCCGTTTTACTGCAGCGCTCACTGAGACGAAAACATATACACATGCATACTTGCCCACACAGTCACACATGGCGACACGCGTGCTCCCCCACACATCAAAAAATCACCAAATGAAATACATCATTGTCTATCCCAGTTTTGTCGTGAAATGAGATCAGTAATCATGTTGTATGACTGTAGAATTGTAATGAGAAATGTCACAGCCAGGTGTAAGAATATTATAGTATTGCCAACATGTGGCATTACTGGAAAACTTATTTCACCAAAGCAGTGTCTGATATGTAATAATAATAATAATGTGTTTATTTATAGAGCACTTTTCATACAAGAGATGTAGCTCAAAGTGCTTTACAAAAGAAAAGAAAAATGCAACACATTCAAACAAGAGCAGATAGGCAGTAAATTAGACAATAAGAGGACAGTAGATGCTAAAATATATTAGTGAAATTAAAAACAGAGACCATAAAGCCATTAAAATACATAATGATAAAAAGAATGACGTTAATTATGAGCCAAATTAAATAAAGCCTGCAAATTAAAATAAGCCTGCATCTCTTATTACCTTTTATATCAGTCCAGGACATGATGACTATAAACATATAAACATAAATTACAGTATATTGAAAAAAACTACAATATTAACACTCACACTTCTCCACACAGTTCTTTGCATCACACGGTGCCCTTTACAGTAATTCACACACTTACCGTCTTCAGACTCTTTCTACTCTAGTCCGCATTGACATCAGTGTTCCATATTATGAGTCCCAAATTTTACATAGCATGCTATTTCTTCCTTTTTTATATTTTTAAATGAGGCATTTTCCCACTGATATTATAATGTAAAATTATTATAATCTCTCTCAGAGCTGAAGATGTATGACATTATACTCCAATGTATCTTGATGCTACATACTTATTATTATATACTTATTTGAGTGCATTTTTGTGATACAGACACCACTGTTGTTTGGTTGGACGTTAAAACACAGATACGTTCACTCAAGCGACTGAAATGAGTTGTAGATACACGTGTCAACCATTTGGGAAGGACTTAAAGTCTGTAGCAATGGTAGGAGGAGCGCTGTGACACTGTAATCAATTCTCAATATACAAAAACAATTGTCTGGTAGATGAAACATAGAGAGAGTTTTGCTATTCTTTGATTCTTACTACTTGTAGGGCAACAAATGAAACATTTGGGCTTAGAGTAGAAGAGAACTTATGTTGTTAACTGAATCAAAAAGGGTTTACTGTAACCGACATTCATGCAGCGTTTGTCCCAAAGCCCCCAAGAAGAGCACCGGTCTTTGAAGCAAATTTTCGTAATGACCAAACGGTGGTACTACAACTTCCGTGTCCGTCAGGTGTTGCCATTGGGCCCAAAAATACTTTTTCCCATAGACTTGCATTGGGAAAGAGACGTCTGTAAATCGGCGGATGTTTTTTATTTTAGGTAAATCAACTTCCCAGTACGAACACTTGAATAGCCCTAATTTAAATTATTAGGTCGTAAAAGTTGTAAAATGCACTAATAGCCGAATCCAGAGTTATTTCCCTTCCTCCGTTCATGTGAATGAGCCCCAGACCGCGGCTGAACCGAGGGCTGGGAGGCGGAGTTAAAGGAAACGCTACTGCTCCTGCTCTATGGGCCCAATGGATGCAGAAGTTCGGTGGAAGATCCGGGTACTTTATCACTCGGCAGTCGAGCCATTTTGGCTTCATGCGCCACTGAGAAACTTTCATAGGAATGAACGGGAACCCGCCTCCAACGCTGGATCCGGTTCTCTTAATACATCCATGGTTTGTTCAGGTGTGTGGAGGAGAGAACGTTGCCAGGATTTGGACTTCTCCCTTAAGCTTTCTTTTTTTCATTCTTTACACAACTATTTGTTACAACGGCATGCAACACTATGAATACCTTCCAGGAAAGTCTGAACAATATTATATATTGATAACAATATTTACATGATTATTGCATCTCCCCCCTCTCTCTATGACGGCCAGCTTTTCACCCCGCCTTCCAGTGTGGCCATTCAGAACAGCTATAAACAGTTGAGGTTGCTTGACAGGTTGTAAGAACTACTATTTTCATTATAACTCTGCCCTTACAGTAGCATGTTAGCATGGTGTGTCAGCATTACGCTTGAAGTACAGCTGAGGGTAATAGGAATATGGGAATTAGTTGTATGGATATCTTGAACTTCAGTGTTAAACAAGAGGAAAGTTTGACCTGCTGTTTGTGCTGCAATGAAATGAAACAACTGGCCAACACCATCATTTCAGAGCCAGTGAGGCTAAAAGTACAAATATTGTCACATACTGTGGAATGGATGATTTTACTATTTCATCATGTCACATTTCCTGTAGTTAAGTCCTGTATAAGACATATTATCTTCACCAAGTCATTAACAGTCAGTGACTCCAGACTCTACACACAATTTATTGTTGTAGGAAATTGCAATGAAATCAATTGCAATTCTGACGTTTTGTGATCACACTTGTCCTCTTGTGTGCATCGAAGACCCGAGCTGGGCGCTGTAAACAGAGGATAGGTGTGCAGAGAGCGTGGCCGCGTGGAGAAAGTAACCATTTCTAATGTCTTAACTTAACCATGGTTAAATTCTGTTCTCTTGGCAATTTCATTTTTAGACAGAGCGTGAAATAAAAAACGTGTTATTCCAGTCCGGCAGGCTGACAGTGCAGGCATTTATTGATTTTGCCCATTTAATGCATTCAAGATATAATACGATGGCTCCACTCAGCTGAGGAACCTGTCTATCTTTCTCTTATCAAGCATAACTAACAGCTTACATTTCATTTTTACCGCAGTTGGATGACGGTCGTCTGAAACAAGTGGCTATGCTTTCACTGGATAAACATGCTGGAGAACCTGTTGAATTGTTAATATGCATACTGCAACTGTTCGTCACATTTGACTTTAAAGCTTTCATGCATTGCAGAATTTTCATCCCTTTATTTGCTGTTAGATATAATCAATAAGCGACTGGAGTAAACAGGTTTTCAACAGATGCAATTCGAGTCCATTGAGATCAAAAGCAACAAACAGGAATCTGTGTAATTTGGCAGACATTTAAAGTCAAAGGAAAATGGTGATAATTGAAATGCAGTGTCATTTGGCAAAACCACTGAGCTGAGAAAATTAATAAATAAAGAAATCAAATAGTTCTTAACATCTTCCACTCATTTTCATTTTTATCTCCTGTTAAATCATCCAAGAGACAGTTATTGTTTGTTTAAACGTGAAGACAATATTCCCTTCTTCTCAAACAGAGGGGTTCAGATCACCGTCTGATCAGATTTAAATGGATGTAACATTCCTTTCTCTCCTCTAAAATACCACAGAGACGTTGCTCTGGTAGTACACACTAGCTGTTATCGTGCCTGAACTACCACGTGAAATTGGTTTGTGCATTTTGCTTCATGCCTGTATTTTATGGTTGAGATAGACAACATAAGCAGACCCTTTACCTGAAGAAGTCTCCTTGACTTTCAGGATTTTAGTAACCACCTGAAATGTTCCTACATATTCCAAGATAACATGCTCTTTTTTATATATACAGTATATTTAGCTTGTCAGTTTCAGGGTGCTTATTTGACTGAGCATCCATGTTGGACTCATATAATCACAGTGGTGATGAGTGGTACAGAACACGCAGACAAAGTGCTCTTTCTCTATTTATCTTCAGTGATGGATAGAAGAGTGGAAATGATAGAGCATGCTGTGGGAGGGAAAAGGCCAGTTTCAGCCTCTGGGCTCCTCTCTGCCTCCTAGAAATGGAGCTAGACTGATCAACACAACCACACACCAAATAATCTGTGGTTGCGTCCCAAAATTGAGCTTGTTAGATATGCACCCATGTCTTTTTGTCCAGGTCTTTGTTATTGCCAGGTTTGTAGGATGTAGCTGCGTAGACATTTTAGATGTCTGTGAAAGGTTTTGCCTGATGTTGTCATCCAAAGAGACTCCCACTAAGAGCAACGTGGAGTGAGAATCCTCGGTTTGTTAATCAGCCACAGTTAATACGCGGAGGTTTCTGTCCTCTCTTCACCTTGAACATCATAGCGCGCACTTTGCGAAGAAGAGGATGTTTTTAATCATTCCACAGACGTTATTCGCAGGGGTATTTCTAAATACCTCAGGCTTTTGAAAAGACACCCTGCAACCGCTGCGCATTGTGTGCGTTGTTTGTGTTTAATTCATACTCGGCGTCTGCGGCAGATCGGCTCACAGGGGGCGGCTCGCAGACATTTGAATTAAAGCTGGAAAACTATTAAAAATGTATGGTCTGTATGAATGCATGACCTATATTTTCCAAATAAATAAATAAACAGGGGGTTTAGGGAGGATGATGCAAATCTTTCAGAAGTGGGACACCGGATGAGTTAATGACATTAGAACAATAAAGACTTTGGGGTTCACACTGAGAGCGTAATGGAAACCAATCCTGTCTTTGCTCATTCCCTGCCTTTGCTCTTTGCCTCTCCTAGTTCAAGTGTATATTGCGTCTCACCTCTCTCTGCACACTTCAGGATTGCAGAGAGAATGCCTTTGCTTTAATGTAGTGGTGTGTGTTTCTAGAGCCGAGACATTGACACAAGGTGTTTTTTGGAGTCTTTGCCTTACTGACGGTGATGTGGCCTTCCTCCTTCATTCTGTCCTTAGACCACGTCCGTCTGTCTCCTTTTTTCTGCCTCTCTTTATGCTCCTCTCCCCGCCCTGTCTGAACCCCTCTGTTGTCTCCGTAGGTTTCTTCTTCACTCTGCCATTCAGTCAATGTCAGGGACCATTGCAGTGAGAATAAAGGCCAGTGGTTTCTCTCGCTTCGTGATGAACTGTCGCTGTCTGACTGAAGCAGCCTCTAAAATTCACAGAGAGAGTGAGAGAGAGAGAGAGAGAGAGTGGAAAACGAACCCATCAACTATCAACAGCAGCTGATTTGTGTGGAACTTTCACAGGCTGAGTTGTTGAGCCTCGGCTGCAGGAGTTATTCTTGTTAAGAGAAGTGAAACCGAAAAACCCCTGGCTGTTTTGGAGGAAGGGTAGAGGGGTTTTGAGTCAAGGCATTAACATCAATTTGTCATCTCGATCCTGTACATGAAAAGGTCACCTCGTTATCTCTCACATGGTCTCACGTGGCGTTCGTTTTCAGCTTGAAATCTGTCTATAGACCACTGAACCAGGGACGTAACACTGACCCTCACTCTGTAATGGGAGAGTGACCTTTAACCTCATGTTTTCTGCAAAGGCCATCCTGTCTCTGAAGCAGTGTTTCTTACCCTCTGTGCGTATGTGTATCCATGTATGCGTGTATCTCTGTTTGTGTGTGTGTGTGTGTCTAAGTTCAGGCGAGGCTGTTGGCCGTTTATATGAAGCAGAAGAGTGTATCCATGCTGAAATGACTAATTGGGAAATATAGTGTACAAGCTCATTTGATGCACCAAGCAACTTATTCCATTTGCATGAATAACTGCAGGTTTATGCACTAAATATAGTTCTTCTGTGTAGCTTCTTCGTACTCCACTGCAGCCAGCGTATTGTTGACTTTAAACCCGGTGACAGATTATGAGAATCACTACACGGCATTATGCTTTTTTGCTTTCTTGTGTGCATTGTGTTTTCTACCCTGAGGGACTTCTTCCCCCCCTCCTCCTCCTCCTGCACCTCTGCTCCGGCTACTGCCACGAGCTTGGCATCAAAGGGCCGCTAAAGAGGCTTCTTCTAAATGAACTTGACAGCAAAGCCAAGGCGTGGTGATATGGGTGGACATGCAAATCAATATTTCACATCATCAGCCACTGGTTGGTGGAGAACGGGGACAGGGTGACGAGGTGCGGGCCGATACTGTCATTGATTTAGACCGCAGAAGAAGTCACGGAGGGCTTAGCGGTTGCATCTTACACTTGTACTAAAGGTATTGTGGAGGTAATCAAAAGCCAGGGATCATCAGGGAGCTTTTCTTTCTGTTTCAGTGCTGAATCCGCATCCTGTCGTTCTGTTCTGCGGCAGTTCGGCTCTACAATTTACAGCAAGATGAGTCGGAGGCTGTTGATCACACCGAAATGACATCTGCGCTTTGTTTATCCACCCATACATGCCATAACTGTCTGCAGTCTCATTGTAGAAAGAAAGGATCAGTGTGTAAGCAAAGCAGATGGAAGGCGTATGTAAGCAAAGACAATTCCCCCCCCTCATTGAATCGTACCATTTAGTTCCTACAGACCGGCTAAGCAATGTGTCACCGCACTAGCGCCGTTGATGCGGCTTGGCAGCCCCGTGAACAGCAAACATGTCATTCAGTTGTAAATTATGTTACACGCAAGGTCACCTTGTGTAAAGGTTGGGAAGGAGGAGGAAATGAGCTGAGGGTGCAATTCATCTCTTCATGTCAGAGATATATATCACACGGTGGAAATCGAAACACATGCGGTTAAACTCCCAGATAAACCAAACAGAAACATAGCACAGATGTCTATATTTATGAGCCTATTAAACCATGCATCTCAAGACTGTCAATCCAATGTTTAATGCTATAAATCACATATTGTAGTAAATTTCACTTTTATCTGCATCGCTATAAAAAGTATCATTCAGTATTGATTTGTTATTAAAGTGATAGTTCGGGTGATTTGAAGTGGGGTTGTGTGAGATACTTGTCCATAGTAGAAGTATTACTTACAGTAGATGACAGTCGGCGTGGCCCCAGCATCGAGAAACGGGGAACCGGAGCAAAGCGACGTACTGCTCTGGACGGGGATGACAGAAAAACACATTTTAGCCACTTAAAAGAAAGGCTCAACTAAAAAAATGAATATCCGTTTAAGTGTACCCTATATTTAGAATGTTTTCCGATAGCGAACTGAACTGAAAGTGAAACGTTTCTATACTGTTTTGTCGTCTGAGGCTGCAGACTTTGGAGAGAGCGTAGATAAGTTCCATTTTCAGTTCAGTTCCCCGTTGGAAAGGAGAAAGAAAGGGCTAAATTTAGCGGAAACTTAAACGGATATTGATTTTTTTTAGGTGAGCCTCATTTAGGTGGCAAAATAAGTTTTTTCTGCCTCCCCCGTCAACAACACTGTATTGCTTTGCTCCGATGTCGGCACTCCTGTCTGTTTCTCCAAGCTGGGGGCGTGCCGAACGTCATCTAATGTAAGTAATACACCTATAAGTACCTCATATAACCCTACTTCGAACGCCTGAACTATCCCTTTAAGGTGAAGCACAATCAACCAACAGAAACGTAGCTATTCAAACTAATTTTTGCAGAGGCAGCGCTGCATGTCATCCAGTACTTGTAGCTGGTATCTTCTTGCTGGCCCAGTTAAATCTCCGTCCTTGTGTGACTTTCAACTCCAAGCCATGCTCCCTCAAGGATACATGTCTTAGCATAATACAGACAGCTTAGGAGCCATTGAGACGTGGTCCCTCTACTCCGATAGGCAGACACTGCCAGGCGAGGAATCCCCCTCCCCCTAAACCAGCTTGTTGCCAGCACAAAGCCCACTCTGTGCCTCTTCCAGCTTTGGCACCCTTGACCATTGACTCTATCTCGTTGACACCTCCCCTCCCCCAGACACGCAGGGTACAGTGTGGCAATGTATGGTTCACATTTACTTTAACGATCCTGTCTGTTACCATCACATTTAATGTTGATAGAAGTGCCATGCAATGAGACCACTTGCATTCTCGAATTGAGTTGCACACATTCTTTATCTTTTTTTCCCCCCAATATACACAGTTTTTATCATCTACTATCACCCATTCGCTTGGTACTGTGCCAGATATGGGGAGACTGGCAAGGTCAAATCCATCCCTACGGTCCCCCAGCTGGCACTAGCCCCAGTGACAAGGGTGTCTGGGAGGGGGAGATGTTTTCATGCTGGATGCACAATTTGTCTAGTGTTTACTCTGCTGTCCATTTGCATCACTGACTGTAGACCTGATTGACATCAACATGAAGCCGCAGTCACAGAATGCTGCTGCTTTTTTTTTTCTTCTCTTGGTTAGCCTGGAAATCCTCTCCTAGATTCTGCACATGATGCATGCATGATTTCCCAGCATGCAAACTCGCACAGTATCTTATTATGCAGACCTTTCCTGGATGACATCCACTCTCTAGCTTTAACCATCACCACTCTACATGTCTAACCTTAACCCAGTGTTTCCCCTATATTCATTCTGCAGCAGTGCACCGCCGTGAGTCCATGAACTAGGCATGAAGTGTCTGTGGTTAGTTCACATGTCTGTAATAACAGCGGGACAGTCCAGTGTCTGTTATCTAAACTGCTAAAGTCAGTTGAACAAGTGAAGTGAAGATAACGTTGTTGGTGTAGAGAACCAGCTGAGCTAGACCAGATAATATTCCGTTAAAACAGACCGGTGATGCTGTTTTGCCCTCATTGTTCCTCGTGAAGTTTGCTGGACGTGATGTAATGTAGCCGCGGTGCGTTTTATGTGGAGCGAGCGCTGTGCCGGACTCCGTTTAATGCTACATTGCTTGTCAGCAGCCGGTCATATGGTAACTTAGGAGGCAATTTGGCCCCGTGTGCTCTGATTAATTTGGCATGCAGTTAACACACCAGTCATAATATTGTGTGAATGAAAACTCAACTCCTGGCATTTGCTCCTGGTGTTTGTCACCACTGTTTTGGAAGAAGGAAATAATGGGAGTAACAGGCGAACCAGCTTTAAAAGTGACGTATTTTCTTCTTAAATAAGTGACGTGCAGTGGATCTAATTTATAGCCGATGTGAAGAGTGGTTCGTGTGGATTCCGAAACGCGACTGATAAATATTTGGAAAAGTAACTGAAAAATATTTAAAGAAACTTTAAAGTGTTAAATTTGAGAATGGCCCATCGGCCAACCTAGGGGAAACCCTATTGTAAACTTAACCTAAACCTAATTTGAATCTTAAAGGAATAGTTCAACATTTTGGAAATGAAAATTAAAAAAGGTTAGCATGAAGATTGGAAGCAGAGGTAAACAGCTGGCCAGGCTGTGTGCAAAGTAACAATCTGTAGAGGTGCTGGAAGTTGGATTTTTTTTTTTTTTTTGGACAGATCCAGGCTAGCTGTTTCCAGTCGTTATGCTGCTAAGCTAACCATTATCTTGGCTTCACATTTAAGAAAGATATGAGAGTGGTATCAATCTTCTCATCTAAACCTGGGCAAGAAAACAAATAAAACCTAAGTCTTAACACCCCAAACAGCTAAAATGCCGTCACTTTACATACATATTTTGAGTCTGAAGGTATTGAGACACATTGGTAGTGCATGTATACACGTTGATTTGCATCTTTTCACATGCCAAACGCTTCAATACATCACAGCGTATTAATGGAGCGTTCCTACGTCCCTCCACATTGTTCTGCTCCTCACAGGCGTCTTTGAAATAAACCCCCTTAAATGTCAGCGAAATTAGCAAAGACCCACTGCAGTATATGTAACCCATCTGAGCAGATTATCAAGATACAAAACTGTGAAATCAGCTCACTGAAGATGCGCTTTTTCACACTGAATGCTTCCAAGAAAAGCCCTAATCCACTGATTTCAATCAGTTGGTTTACTGGGTTATAATCTTCCAGCCTTTTATGTCACTCCAGCATTTTTATTTTTATTTTCACAGCTCTATCAGAAAATATCAATCTGAGTGCATAGCTGGATGTGCTTATTTGATATTCAGGTTTGCTACTGGAAAAGTATGGTCCTGTATTGTTTATTACATAAGCACAACAGGGCTCCTTAACCTTGCTAGGAAATGTATAGTCACACCTGATGATGAACAGGATGACCTGATTTCCTGTATCTCCAGAGACATCTGTGCAGATGAAGGAGCGCAGTGCATCAGGCCTCCAGTTCCCTTCTTCTGCAGCCTGTCATGGAATCAATCCTGCCTTTAGATGTGCTCTCTATAGGGAATGAATCAGTGAAGGTGCTGTGGTTTAACCTTCTCTGTCTTTCTCTCACTCTCTATTTCCATCTGTGAATAGATCCATCCATCCATCCTTATATGTTGTCATCCTTTTCTCTTCGTCCTCCTCCGAGATTAGCTCTCTGCCTCTTTCCGCTCTCTCATGCTGACTTTCTTTCCGCCTCGCTCTCTCTTTCCTTGTCTTCTCCTCCCCCTCTCTCCCCCTCTCTCTCTCTCTCTCTGTCTCTCTCCCCTGTCTCGGTAGCGCGGCAGCTCTTGGAGCTGAGGGACTATGATTAGGACAGAAGAGAACTGGCTGTAAGACAGAGACAAACTCAGAACTGGGTCATCATTGTTTCTGTGTGAGGGCCCGCTCTGCAGATGAAAAGCTTGAAGACAAGAGGAGCAAACGATGCTCAATACGGCACCGGGAGCCCTAGACATTTCTGGGCTACCGAAATACTCGTGCGAAGGGGGGGATCGGAACTGCAACACAGAATTTATGTAATAAGAGCTGAATAAAACATGCTGCTGGCCCGCTTTTCTATCTCTGAACCCTTCAAGTTAGTAATCACCCGTCGGTCGGCTATAGCGGCGGCGGCAGAGATGCAGTGCACAATCACGGAGAAGTGCAGCGGTCAGGAAGAACAAGACAGGGAAAACCTTGGTTGTCAAAGGGTAATAGTATTTTGACACTGATCGTCATTTTTCTCCTGCTCTCTCATGCTTTATCTCTCTTTCTTGTCCTCTCCGCAGTCATCTCTCTCTCTCTGTCTTCCACCCCTTTAGCAGACAGTCTGACAGGGTCTGTCCCACTGGCCAACCATTCAGCACTCATCATGCGCATCATTTCCTCTCATCATTCCCCCTGGTGTGCTTCTTCCATCTCCTCTGGCCTGTTCACTCGCCATCAACCACTCCCCGTAAACCCTTTTATTTGTGACTGCGTGTGTGTGTGTGTGTGTGTTTGCGCATCAGTGTGTAGTGTATAGGCATAGCTGTAATATAGGTATGCATACTATTACACGTAACCTGCCTCTACATGTTGTTCGTGTCAGCGTGACTGCAAAATAATATTATCGCACAAACAAAGATGTCACAGTGTGGGGTAAAATGGGTTGTGATATCAGTTTGAAACAACCAGAGCTCGATACTAAAATATATAAACTGTCATGTTTTTACGTCAAGGCAGCAAATTATGGTTTTATTTATCGTTTCATACATCGCGTTGAGAGCAACAAGTATCTCACCGTAGATTTCTGCCGTGACAACTTAACGTCCACTGCTGTTAGTGAGAGCCACGGTCTTTGGCTTATATGTGTGCAACTGTTCTTGACTCACAAGGCAAACAGCACTACTGTGCTCTTAGCTGCTCCATTAAATGGCAATGTCTCTAAAATAAATTAGTTGAGCAATGTGACATAGTCATCCTTTCCCACAAACATCAAATGGAATATCCTGCATTAGCATGTTCTTCTTGTGTTTTCTCCAACCCGATCCATTTGATGTTGCTTGTGTCAAATCTTTTATTGCGAATCAGAATTAGTGGAGCCTTGGCCTACTTTCCAAACCATCGAGGAGCAAATAATCAGCCCGAGCTGAGGATTTGCCTGGCACTCTCTCAAAACGTGGAAGCATCCTTTTCTGCAAGTGTTGGGTTTCACGGAGAGACTCTCAAGAGCGTTCAGTGTTTCTGTCACAGGGAGAATACTGAGACTTTTACTGCCATCTAGAGTGTAATCGCAGGTGGTTCATGAGAGAGAGCTGTGTGGTTAGAAAGGATTTCTAAATATGTTTAAATGATTTACACATCATACATCAAATGAAATAGCTCTACTGTATTTGTCATGCCATAGGTCACAACTTAGACATGCTTTATTTCCCTACTTTTCTTTTTTTTTTTTTTTACCAAAAGTCTGAAATATACTACAGAATTTACTCCGACCGACAATATGATTTTTAAATTTTTTTTCCTTTTGTGGACTTGCTCTTCCGCTGCCTCTCCGCCTCCTTCCTAGACAAGCCGACTCCTCAAAGCACGAAAGTAATGCCAGAACAGTTCTCAGTGCCAGAAATTGCCCGGAGGTTTATAAATGAAGTACTTGTTGTTCCGAGTGTGGGAAGATTTTTCTTTTTATTATACAAATAACCCAACACCAGCTAAAAAAAAAAAAAGAGAAAGCCAGGGATCATCAGAGGCTTTAAAACTCTTTTGCTGTATTATCCACCTCATTTGATTTCTTCCTCTTGTTATGAATTTTTCTTCCTTTGTGGTCTGCGCTCTGCTTCTGCCACACAATTCAAAATATCCCAGCCACTCTTCGCTTATTGTGTTCCACAATGATTTTTCTAATCACCATTTTTCATCTTGCTTTAATTAAACCTTTTATTGGACAGAGACACGGACCATTATGCTCTCTATATTTCACAGAGAATGGATTGGAAAATGACTAATACCTTATGCTGACCTTTCTCAATCGCTGCCTGCTGGCAAGGCTATGCAAAGCAATTTCACCAACATATTTATCTCATCCAAAGCACACCTTAGACTTAATCCTAATGGCCTTTTCATTAGCCTTATAATTGAGCAGCGTGGAGAGTGTTAAAATGTCTCTCAGCCCCACGTCAGATCCAGCCTATACACATTAATTTGGGGTAGTTAAACCCACGTTAACCTCCAAGCGTAGTCATCAATCACGCATGTTCTCCCTACTTCATTCGTAATCTGACTGTGTGACGTAGTAAATAACCTGCTGAATGAAAAAGAGTCTGGCTCACATTTACATATCAGCCATGTGTGTCACAGGGTTCGGGGAAAATGTTCTGTAATTACAAGGGCTGTCCTCGACAAAAGAAATTCTTAGTCGACTAACACTCAAACGATTTTGTCGACTAATCGATTAGTTGATTTAAATCTGTAAAACTAAGTTTCTCCACAAATTTTAAAACAGCGATAGATACCGTTTCTAACTGATGATAATAACAAATTACAGTTAAAAACATTAATAAATGAGTATAGTAAGTATTTAACTGTTTTATATGAATGTTAGACACACAGAAGTCAACTTAACCAGGAGTAATCAAATGAATCTGATTCCTCTCTACCTGATGAAGAGCCAATTTCACTACTATTCCTAATGTAATGAAGCAGAAGATTTAAAGGATGATAAACTGTGTTGAAAGTCCTTGATAGGCAGAACTCACAGTTTATGGACTCAGCACCTGGACAAGAAAGCTGCGTGTGTTTTGCACATTAATCAGATAAATCTACCACAGGATTACTGATTACAGTTCGAAGCATGTGATTTTCCCAACCCTGGGTATTCATCCAGACATGGAAGATGATTGTTATACATCGCCTGCTCTGTATGAATAATAGGATCTAATCAGAATCACTTCATAATCAGCCCCGAGAGGCGTTCTCATCTGTGCCCCATTTCAAAACGACGGTGTGGAGTTTGTGAGACGTCCAGTAGATGGCAGTACTTCCTCAGCTTGTCTGGACTGGCGGTGAACGCAGTGAGAATAAACCAGGGACAAAGGTCAAATAACACAGCGCTGTTGACCAGGAGAGGGTCAACACATAAATATCTCCAGGGACTTTCTCAAGTGACTAGTGCGCCTACTTAGTGTGAGATTTTCCAGAGGAAAAGGCAGAAGTCCCATTTCCACCTCAGCAAAATGAAATCAGAAGCCCCTGGGATTTACTCTGACCTTCCTGGCTCTCACTGCTGCTGAGTGATTACTGAAATATAAGAGGCTAGAAGGTGTATTAACCACATGAGGGTTTACAGGACAGAGCTACATGACAATGTGAGACGATTTGCATACATTAATAATGATCATCTTCTAATTAACATCTCACTAACTACCTCATTAACTGTAATTTAGAGTCTCGTGGCGCGGGCAGACAGTCGCAGACGCACAAAGGGACTATTATGAAAACAGGAAAATACTATAGTGTCTGCATTAGGCAGCAATCCCTTGTACTGTACAGTATAATATAAGGCCAATGCCAGTCTTGTTTGTTTAACGTTTAGTGGACAGGAATTCCTTTGGTTCACTTCAGACCTGCATGCATTTTATTGGCTTGTGTGGGATTTGGGCAGGAAACCAGAGCTAATGCCCCCTCTCCCACTTCAAACGGATGCCAGGCACCCTTAAATGTCATGGGGTGGTTAGAGAGTTGACGGAGGTGGGAGGGAGGGGGGGGGATTGAGGAGTGAGAAGCTGGGGCTCGATGGGCGAAAGAGAGAAATCCAGCCTCACCGGGCTTCTCCTCACAGCTTATCAGTGTGTGCGCTGGACGTAGCTTTACCGAGGCCGCTAAGGCAAACCAGATGCAGCGTAGGTTGCTCTGTGCCACTACGTGTCAGGTACAGCCCGGGTCAACCTGAGGCGCCTCGGTAGTGTAGGAGGAGGCCACTGTACAGTTCAAACTCGCTGCAGATGTTCCCGACTTGCGTACAGTAGGGTGTCGGGTCCTGCGGTTCGTCCTCTTGACTTGACGGCATCTTTGAAACAGTTTTGAAGGTTTCACGGTGTCACTTCAATTACTCACCCCGGTGGAGTCCCTCTGCGTTTTAGATTGACAACTTGCAGCGGTTTATAGTTGGAGAATCAAAGCCTCTGAGTGTGTGTTCTGGGGTGTGTTGGTCACTGGGAATCCCGCGGCGTCTTTCTACTCTTGCCAGCGGCAGTGTTTATAGGATTTTGTCTCATTTTCTCCAGTGTTAATTTATTTCCATAAAGGCAGCCATGACACATTCTCTCCTCTGCCTTCTGTCTCTTGTGTGGCTTTACTTTACTGAGCAATGAAGTCTCTCCGTGCTGAATGGAAGAACAGACCGGGGTTGACCTCAGTCAATGCTGCATGGTTATTTTGACAATGAGCATCATCATCATTGTCAATTCCTCTCCAATCTCTGCGTCTCTCCCCTACATCTCCCACCATCTCTCCCCTCACCTCGACGTGTCGACGCCCTGCTATTGCATTGTTTTGTGGTTTTGAATAACTTCTCACCATATTAAGCTTTCTAAGGTTTGTCATTATGGTTCATCTGTTGTCAGTGGGTGAATGAACATGTTGTAGCATGGTTGACTTAATTTCGCAAGTATCTCTAATCTCCAGTATCATACTCCTCCCTTCCTGTGGGTCTGTTTGGCAACCAGAAAATACCGTCTCTCTCTCATCTTCAGGATTATATGGAGCTCATTTGCCTTTGATTGCAAAACCATTAATGCGCAAATGTGTTGGTGACTGACCTGTGACCTTTCTCATCCGCTGACAAGGGAAACTGGTCTCATCATTTCTCCTCTCAGGCTCTTTGGACCCCAGGGGTCTGGGTCACGGTTTGGTAGTGTTTGTGCTGTCTTTCTGTCAGACTTGCATGATCCACTGCCACTTAACGACGGAGAACAAGGCTGAGAAATGAGGCATTTCCGGGCCCACGGGTTTATTCCTACAACACAGTGGATTACATTACAACATAGAAAGGGGAGACGCGACTCATTTTTTAAAGAAATCGTCTGCTCTGAACACAGTTTCAGACCAATCCTAGTGTCTAATCTTCAAAGAGAAATCAGGATACAAAGCTTTCGGATGTGTCTTTACACCACGTCACATATTTTCTGACTCTATCCTGTTTCTATCTGTTCTTTGAAAAGGTGAAGCATGCTGTGTCCTCATCAGGCTTACATTGTTGTACCCTCAGAAATGACTGAGAATGCTGAAAAAGAAATGTTTATCACATATCCAGCGGAGCAAAGCTCTGCCTCTGTTGTTTCTTCCTTTTACTTTTCTTTTTCCCTCATGCCACAAATATGATGTAAAACGAGAGGAGATCCAAATAGAAAGAAGTTTGTTTGTGTTTTTTTTTTTCTGGAAACATGTTTTTCATAGGCATTGTTCTGCACATACATTGAAACAATATGGATTACACATCACTATCTACCAAGCACAAAGCTATGTACATGTGGTGAAGCTTTAAAGTAGGAAAAAAGTCACATAAAAACACAGCCATATAACTATTTGACGTTCCCGACTAAAAGACTTTTGGCAACAATCTATGAAGAACATTTCCCTACAATAAACATGTTCACATATGGAGGTAAATAACTAACTAACAAAAGATGACATCACCACTGTTTCCCTCAGTCTCTGTAGTCGTCTCTTTTCTCTCCGTCGTGTCATCAGATGGCCATCACCTTCCGTCGCGAAGGGGTTTCCATGGTGACCACATCCCTTTCTGGGCAGATTATTTGCATGGGATCGGGGTTGACGATGCGCTGCAGGACCAGAGGGTGCTGCTGGGTGGTGGGGGTGGGCGGGGGCTGGCGAAGGACAACAATTTTAGCGCTGGGTCCCTGCAGCAGGATGTCAGTCAGCTCTTCCTGTGTGGAGTCGACCACCGGCACACCATTCACCTCCACCAGTCTACAAGTTTAATTACAGACGCAAAAATACATGTCAAACAATGTAGAAAGTTAGAAAAGACTCTTTCAAAACGTCAAATGTTTATACTACAGGTAAAGACAGGACCTTTGTAATGCTTATTTAACAAGCAAAGAATAACAAAGAGTTCACAAATCACCTTTACACAAAGCTAATCAAAATTTCCCTTCATTAGTTTTTTATTTATAGCCAATCGGATAACACTGACAGGGAAATAGCAACCCTTTGTATTTCTTGATTAGCTGTTTAAAGAGCATTGGCACAGATGTTGCGATAAGTGAACATACACAGTGAGGCTCAAAGACTCTTTTCGGCTTCTGTGGTTGTGTCTCTGCACCGTCATGTAGACTTCTCTTTCTTATGGCGGGATTATCTCAAAGAGGGACGTCAACTGCACTGTGTGTGTGTATGTTTGAGTTTGAGAGTGTTGTGTTTCTAAGCATGTACTTGTAATGCAGTAATCGCTTAATTATGTGAAGTTATTTTATCTGCTCCTTTTCACTCTCTTCTGCATCCAAGTATTACGTTACAGTGTTTGCTTGCTTTGGGGCAAATATCGGATGGGTTTCCATAGCTACCAAGCATAGAACAATAGAGCGATGAAAGAAATGGGAGGGATGAGTGATTTACTGGATATCACTCTCACTATCTACAGTAGGTGGCCTCTACGAACACTAACCAAGTATTTGTCATTAAGCCTGGATAAATAAGCCTGGATAAATGACTTGGTTTCTTTTGTATGTGTCTGTGTGTTACCTGTCATCCACACAGAGGTGAGATTCGTCCACCTTGACAACCACTAGTCCGCTGTCTTCTCTGTAGCGGCACGTAAAGCCATAATGGCCATCACGGTTGTGGTTCTCCTGTACAACCAGCAGCATGGCGGGAGATTGCGGTGACACCAGCTGGCTCAGGCAGCCAATGGCCAGACTCTTTTTCCGAGCTTTCTCCTGAATGTAGGAACAGCAAGAACACATCACAAATGCGAGGGCACAGACTGCTTCAGTGCAAATGTTTCTGATTTTAAGCCATCGCCAATTTGAGGTGGATTGATATAAATGTCATGTGTGTGACACAAGAAGTAGTATTTTTACAGGCCAATTTCATGCTTTCATTTTCCCACTTAAGTCATATACTCTTACCCTATATAATAATAGCTCACTTGTAGTATATTTGCATTAAAGGAGCAGTGTGTAGGATCTGGGGGTATCGGTGAGGTTGCAGATTGCATCCAACTGAAGCCTCTCCCGTGTGCCAAGCGTGTAGGATTGCTGCGGTCGCCGACGCGAAAACGCGAATGGCCCTCTCTAGAGACAGTTGTTGTAAGAGTAGCGTAGGTCATATGGAGCAGAGGTGGAAAGCGAGTGGTGAAGCAAGAGAGAGAGAGTGGAGGTAACGGCTGCATATAACGTTATTGACTCCGGACCAAACAGGATAAGTTGACAGTGTTTGGTTTGTCCGTTCTGGGCTACTATAGAAACATGGCGGTGCAACATGGCGGACTCCGTGCAGTAGACCTGCTCCCTATGTAGATATATACGGCTCATTCTAAGGTAACAACGATACTTTATTTTCAGGTGATTATACACTAAAAAAAACATACTTATTCATATTATACTCCATTTCAGCCAATAGATCCCCCTAATTGTTACACACTGGTCATTTTAAGTAAAGTAAATAGTTCAGCAATTTGGGAAATACATCTATTAATGTTCTGGCTGAGAATTAGATGAGAAGATCAATACCACTCTATATCTAACAGCCAGGAGAGGGTTAACGTATCTTAGCAGAAAGACTGGAAACAGGGAGAAACAGCCAGCCTGACTCTGTCCAAAGGCTACCAGCACCTGTAAAACTCACTAACTAACACGTTTTAACTTGTTTGTTTATTCAGTACAAATACGGAAGTGTAAAACCGTCAAGTTGTGCTTTTTACGGGGAGTTATGTGCTGGATTATTTCTTGGCCGGGTGCAGTGACTTCCCGGAGTCTTGTCATCACTGTGAGTTTTCCAACCACACTGGGACGACATGAAGCCCCCTGTTTAAAAAAACAACTTGTCGTTTTTATATTTAGTTTTTCGTATGGATTATACAAACAATATGTAAGATGTTCATTAGTGAGCTTTAGAGGTGCTGGTGGGCAGATGTTTTGTCTTTGGACGGAGCCAGGCTCGCTAATTCCTTCTGTTTCCAGTCTAACTCTGCAAGAAAATGAATAAGTGTGTTTTCCAAAATGTCCAACTATTCCTTTAAGGTACTGTTAATGGCAGATAGTTAAAAAGACTCAAATAACACATTCTCACTCCCAACTTGTCAAATACCGCCATTTGGTCGGTGCCCCTCGGCATCGTAGACCGACGCACGGTGTGCCCCTCTTGCGTTACTACACGAAGGATGGCCTGTCAATATACGCTTGTTACATGCATAGTGTCCTTTCAAAATAAACTTCTATTTTCACAGGAAATTAGGTTTAGGCAACACAACCACTGAGCTAGGGTTAAGAAACGGTCGTGGTTTATGTTAACTTCACTGACTGACGACTTACATGACTCACGATACTGACGACTCACGTGACTAAAGACAGACGTGACAAAATAAATCAACTTTACTTTTAGTTTCACACGGGACACAACCACCGGTCTCCTGGTCGAAAGCCTTGTGTTTGTTTGACCCATCAACCACCCCTCCCGTCCGCCCTGAATGGTCTCACTTCGTCACATACTGTTGCTAAAGGGTGCCTCCGTGCGTTGGTTTGCGATGCCGAGGGGCACTTACTAAACGGCGGTATTTGACGAGTGAGAACGGGTTGATTCAAAAGTAGTCAAGTGCAACCTATTGTATTGTTATCTTTATCACAACCCTATTGAGTCATAGAGTATTTAAAACTTTCAATGGTGTGTTTCTCTATCTCTGAAACATTATTTCCTTGATATAAAATTGTAACATTAGTTCTTGGAAAAAGCTTACAGATACCACTGCATGGAGGTCCCCAAGAGATAAGGCCGAGGCTGCGTCAAAGCCAGAAGACCACCAAGATGTAATGATTAGCTTTCAAAGAGATCACACCACAAGTAGCTTGCAGGGATCAGAAATAACTTGTGAGTCTGACCACTGAATTCCAATGTCCCCTTATCCAGCCTCTTGGCATACTCCCCCCCCCACTCCCCCTGAACGGCATGTGAATGCCTCGCAGCAATAGATGCCGCCTTGCCAGGGTCAGGGGTCAAAGCTAAGGCTTCTCTCCCCTCAGACAAGTGGGCCAGACAGGATATATCCACGGAAACGCAGCCCAAGCCCCTTGGGAAGCACACGCTAATGCGCATCATTTTCCCTTTTAGTTTGCCTCGATGTTGGACGCACGCCAAGAGGCCTAGGAATTTTCTCTTCATATTTTTCTTGTTTATCCACAAGATCAAATCCTAACCTACCTGGGCCAGACACAGGGCACACATCCCATAAACACAACAGACACAACCAATGAACTGCTAGTAGGCAATAAAACTATTCAGTATCACAAAGGTCGAGAAATAATGGCTCACCAAAGAGAAAAAAAAAGTGAGTTTAAGTTGCAAATCTCATAAACACCATAATTTGCCTCCATCACAGGAAGCTACAACATGATCTTTGAAAAGACTTTGTTTCACCCAGCGCGAGAAATGATCCTCCGACAGCTCAGACAACATAGATGCTAAGTGGAAGGGATTGCATTTCATTTATAATGATGGGTGTTGGTAGTTCTGAATTCAGTGGTGTCATTCTGCTCCAACAGCAGATATCTTTAACACCGTCAACCTTGGTGTAGAAAATGGAGGACAGATTAATGGGAGACAATGTGACCACCATGATCAGCCACAACTGGTATCATGATGTTTCTATTTAAAAACTGGAGACATCCTATCCATTCCTTAAACTCAGAGGCATGCCATGGCAAAGAGGTGGCAGATTTTTCTCACAACTCAATCCATCCTCAACGGCCATGTGAGACTAAATAGTGGTCAAAACAGTAATTCTTCCAATTTCCCCTCTTTAATAGTCTGAAGTTTTTGAGTTGTCCAAGCTAAAGTGCTTATTTAAAATAATTTCCGCCATTTGTTGTCCTTCCCCTCCTCCCTTCACTCTCTTCTTCTGTTTCTCTTTCTCCTTCCCTCTCGGCCGCTTTATTGATGCTCTCCAGTTGCGATAGATCCCGGAGATTAGACTGCCCATGATGAAATATTTCCTTATTGTCTGTAATGCGGGGCAGCCTACGAGACCAAACACGGGGCGGTCTGCTCCTTATTAGAGCTGCAGCTCCATCAGTTCCCAGGCTGCTCCTCAGCTCTGACCTGTGTGTTAACTCTGATTAGGTCATATGATAAACATTAGCGCTGCTGCTTTTCCCACAAACTCAGCACCTAAAAAAGCGTGGCCCCGGGGCGGCAACGTGACACGGGGCACCTTTCAAAGCCGAAGCCGCGTGTGTCCTTTCATGGCACCTCGTTAGGGCTTCTCCAACGGGATAAAAGAGCCACATTAAAAAAGAAGTAGGCTCCTCCGGGGATAGATGGAGATAGTTTTACACATGCTGGCCCACTTCTCAATTGCACTCTCCCAGTAGCTTTTGTCACACACATTCCATTGTTGGTATGGTCACAGGCTCTCGGATGTCAGCGCTAAACATCATTTTCTCAGAAAAAAGTGCGTGTTCATCCAAAGGACTTCCCTCCTGCCTTGTATAGCCACTCTCAACTGCACAACTTAGCGAAACAGAGTCGACTGAATGGAGCATTGTGTTGTCACTCAGGAGAACAGTGAAGAGAAGATCAAAGATGATGGACATAATAGTGTCACGTAATGATCTACCACATCAGGAAGCTGTTACCACCTTTCCTAGTGTGTGCTAATTCCGCTGCTGGACAATTAAATGAACTAATACTGTATATGAACTTCACATGTTGTCTGTGATTATCACAATATGGCCTTCATTAGTGAAGAAAAGGCCAGTCTTCTGTGTATGTTTCACAAGTTGTTCTGATATGGTTTAAGACAGAGGGGAAACAGTATTGGCCATGACGTTATTGTCCAAAAATGGCAAATTTGACTCGGTTCTATCTTCAGCTGGAGTTTGATTTTAGTATCCCATACCACGCATGCTTCTCTCGATAACTAGCGTCGTTTTGGTGCAAATCTCAGTTTTCCCATTGTTTATTTTTAGCAATCAAAACATTCTCTGACTCAGACAGTACAGCTTTCCCACATATTGGTGTGACTGTGTTTCACATGCTATCGATTAAACTCCGCTGACTGAGCTCCAGACCTGCAGCTTGTTGGGTAAGTTCTGCAGCAGTGCAAATGATCCATAATGAAAGGTATTGGTCATGTTTTGATCAGTAGTACCTTAACATAGCTTTCTTGCAAAGCATTTTGGAGGTGAGCCACCTGTCGGTTGAGATGCACCATGGAAATTTCCTCCTTGAACACTTGGCAGTTCAGTTTCATCTTTTCCAAGAGACGAACGTCCAACTGTCTGAACAGCAAGAGACCACATTTCAGAAAAGGTCACGGATATACATATATACAGTACAGTATGGTCTATGAAATATGTAGTTAAGGTTTTGTGTGAATTTCACCAGAGTTAAATAAACATAGCAGATGGTTTAGTTTCCTTGTAGTGGCAAGGCTTTGACATATTTGGACTTTTATGTCCAAGTGGAGTACCCATATCTCTCACAATTTAACTCCTGCTGGACACAGAGTGCTGCAAGAATGAATCCTAAAACCAGGAAATGAGTTAGCATTTTAGAACTTCCGGTTCCCTCATCTCAAAGTCAATGGGTTTTTAGTTAGATGCCTGAAATAAAGTCTGTGGTTAACACAAGCTTAAGAGATTTTAACATTTTGTTCTACGAAAATAAAATACATCAGTAAATATCCCACTCGTGAATTTTGAAGCTTTTACGTGTCTTTAAAAAAGGCGGTTGCTAAAACATTATCATGGCGACTCGTCCGCATTTACAGCCTCGTTGTGTATACTTGCGTTCATGCGACCGTGGTATAGTTTGTTTAGAGCCTAACGTTAGCTTTTTACTTCTGCCGATTGCATTCACACTTCAAAAATCATGAAAGTGAGATTATCTTGCTGAACAAGGTATCACAGACGTTTGTTTGCCACAGAGTTTATTTCCTACAATAATCCAAAATCCAAAGGAAAAAATCCCATTGACTTTTTGTCGAGGGAACCGGTGCGATGCTAACTTCTGGGTTGGCCTACGAAAATACGTCATCACTGCTGCACTCTATTGTGGAGAACTGCAGGTAGAGCTATACACTTTTTCTGTCATTTGATTTGGTGAAACAAAAGCCACATCCCCTTAAAGTCTCAGAAGATTATAAGCTACTATTAGCTATGTATTCACTTATTCATTAACTGTTCCTATCCCCTGATTACTTTTTGGTTTACAGTACCATCACATATATATTTGGGTGGATGGCAGTCCAACACAAAAAAGACATTAGACATTTGCTCAAATTTACAGTACATTCAGATCAGTGGGCGTTTTGTAGTCTCTCATCTAACTGCTTTTCATGTCTTTGGAAGGCGGAAGAAAAGTTGTATGCTTTGTTGAACAAGCTAATTAACAGAGGCAGTCGACCTACTTCTTCCTGTGAGCAGTGGCGTTGTTAATGTTGTCACTGAGGGTCTGCAGGCTCTGCCTCTTGTCGTCTTGTCGGCCTTTAACCAACTCCAACCTCTGCTTCAGCTCAGCAGAGCCCAGCCCGTCTACATCCACATCTCCATCCATGCTCTTTATTTCTGAGCAAAATGCTACCAGACCGTGGTGGAGCTCCTGGACCTTTGGGTTCAAAACATCAGTGGTGATTATATTCACTACTAGGTTTAATAATTGCATGAAATGTAGAGCAAATATTTTTCTGTTCCATATTGTCATAGATGTAGCTGAAGAGAGATATTGACCTGCAGGATGACATTTTGTAGCGAGTCCACCTGTTGGTTTAGCTCCTTGATCCGCTCTTCTTTAGCTGGCTGGTTCACCTTGACGTTTTTGTTGATGTTGCTGTTCTCATTGGAGCTGTTGACTTCTGGATTATTGTGTGAAGCAGTACCTGATGACTTCTCCTTTGATGCAAAAGCATACAGAAAGATATCTTGTTGATTGTTATATGTCCGGTTAAGCCTGGTATCTTACATATAAATGATCCGCGTTACCGTTTTACACAAGTGCAGCTCCAATTGTCGGTTCTCTGATGTCAGCAGGCTCCCAATCTGCTGATCTGGTGTGAGCTCCTCTGATGAACCTTAAAGCCAAAGCACATGTACAGTATATGATTATGAATACATGTGTCTGTTTTTTCTATTTTTAAGATAAAGACTACATGATGTGCTGTGCACCTTTCTTTTCTTTCAGTATGAAGAGACTCTTATCTTCTGTCGTTCCCAACATTTTGATGCATGAATCCATGATTTTTCCCACTGTTGTTTCCTTTGGGGTTCTGAGATGAACTATCCGCTCTGATGCTGCAACACAACAATCTTAAGTATTATAGAGGCCTGATTTATGCTGTAGATTTATATAGGTTTTCTCCATAGTGTCTTAGTTATAATATACTGCATATATTTAACCTTTTACTCACCATTAATAGTAATCTCTATCAGTTGAGAATTCCTCTGTGCCATGCAGTTTGGACTGTTGTTTCTTTAGTGGAAAAAAAAAGTCCAAGAGATTAAAATACAGCTTTTTTGTTTGTTGTCATTGTCTTTATGAGAGTCTGTATACCTGAGCTTGAGGGAACGTCGATTCATGCTCAGGCAGCTCACATGAGGAGATGACTTAGATTTGCTCATTGACACTAAAGTTGCAGTGAATGTCTCAACATTGTTAGGGCCTAAGGATTCTGTAGGAAAAAAAAGAAACATCAGTAAGCATACTTCATTTGCCAGCTGTCCAGGTAAATGTTCCATTTGCCATGTTGTAGTGATAAAAGTGTACCGAGCAGAGAGTTGAGTCTCTGGGTGACGGTGCTGGGAGGGTGCAGCTCATTATAAATGGCCGACAGTAGCTGCTCCCTATCTTCTAGCGTGGCGATATGGAGGATGTCCAGAGTGTTCACATCCACCGAAGCTATGTCTGCTCCACACAGTTTTACCTCTGAAAGAGAAACATTCAGTCATACCCCTATATAGTTAAAGAAATCTGAGAGATGTATCGCAGCCAATAAGCTATAATCCACTGCAAACATTTGAAAAAGACTCGACAAACATGAAGAAGGCAATGTTTGCCTAAAGGCAAATGACAAGTCTTTAGATACCTGAATGCCATTTCATTTTTAAAAAGAAAGATGTGGAAATTGGGCATGTAGTAATATACAAGTGATATCTTTGTGAGAGAGAAAATAGAACAAATCTAAAAATTAATATGTAACTGTTGGCATTTACAAAAATATACCAAGTTTTACGCCAAATTCGCACCAGGCAGAGCTGAAGTGTTGCTTATAATGACATCATTCTGCGGACGGAGGCGTATTCATGTGTTTCAGATGTGAAGAAATTCTTTGTAACATAAGTCAACATGTCACAGGATCTGTTTACTGATTGGCTGCGGGTCCTCTCTGGCCGCACTTCGCCGCTAAATATTAAACTTTTCCCAACTTTTGTTTGGCCGCAGAATCAAATGACTTCCGCTCACTGAGCTCAGGAACGGCCACAGCAGCTTTTCATAGACATTGCATGGCAGCAGGCCGCATTACGCCGCTGCTCTGGTGTGAATTCGGCGTTACAGCCGCTTTCAGCTATTAGCTACTTTACTACATTACTAAAGGAATGTAAGACAATAAATATTATCATAAAGCCATCATGCTGGAACTAGACAATGGAGAAAGGCCTAAATGTAGTTTTTCTTAAGGTAAAAGAGAAACTCTTATGACACATATACCTAATATTTTAACCCCAAGCATAGATTACAAGCGCTATGAAGGATAGTCAGACAAGTTTATTATTGCATAATATGATTTATGCAGTAATGGTGTCAAGTTTAATCTTGCGTTATCCTCATCTCCTTTCCTCTCAAGTTATTGACGTTCATAAAAAAAGCAGTTTTGATTTGATCTGCGGTTAACATAAATCAATTTGGCAATGTCTGCCTACGTTATGTCACCAAAGGGCTGGGAGAGGAGGCTGTTAGAAAAATGTGTTTTACCTCTGATGAAAGGAAGACATTTCTGCAGTCCAATTCTGGTAAACCACTGGCAGAGTTCCTCTGTGTTCAGCTCCCCAAGACATTTGGCCACTTGCCTGTCCATGTCCTGGGAAGGAGAGGTTACATACCTGCTGCTTATACAACATTGTACGTGGTGCAACTGATTTTATTGACACCACATTACAAAAAAACAATCATTAAATCATAGTACTATACACACAAGCAACATATTCTTTAAACCATTGTTTTGAGATGTGATACAGTACAGTATATATGTATTTTTTTAATTTTCTCCAAAAAGTCCAAAAAATCCAAAAAGTAAGCAAATGTTGGGAATTGCAAAGAGGGCGAACCGTGACGCACAGAGATGATTCAAACTGCTGCATGTGAGAACCTATTCAGTAGGACGCAACAGAGATCGAGACGAAACACGGTTAAACTCCAATGTAATTCGTCATCGTCTGTGTCACTGATCCATTCAAAGCAAGTATGACTGTGATGGATATCCGTGTTTCGACATATCACAGCAAATAAACACATTTGTGTGTGTTAACTGTAAACAAATGTTTAAAAAGGACAAAGAAGTGTTTACCTAAACACAGGTTTCTATGTAATCGTTGCCTTAGTCACAGATTCTCTGTTTATGGTGGTCCTGGGAAGAAAACTACCGTGTTCCCTGCTGCCAGTAGAGGCTTTACAAGGTGACTGTGGAGTGATTAGATGAATTGAGGTGAGAGGTTTGCCTTGTCTGAGGGATTTCACTATTATGTTATAAGACAGAGACTTTTAGAAAAAAAAATATTAGGTCATAATTTACAAAAACCACATAAGTAATCCACAGTTTCAGCCATTTTGTGTAATTTGGGGTCCCAGTGTGGGGCTCTGATGTGAGGCGTGGCTGCTTTAACATACATGCTGCATAAATTACTCAGACTGTATGAGGAAAATAAAACAGTTTATAATGCGTGGAGATAATAAGTGCAGGACGTGAGCAATTTGCTTTTAAATTAAGAAAAGGTTTCTTTCCGTTTTGTGTTTCAGCTAACACATAGATCGCTAAGGATACGAGCAGCCTTGCTTGGCAAATCCTGGACACAAAGATGAAAATCCTGAGACTATTTGCAGAGTCATTGCTTTGACAGATCAAGGGAGCAGGGAAATATAAACAGAGCGTATTCTGTAATTGCGGCAGCCCTGGGCCGTGTGCTGATGCCACCCTGAAGGCCCTGCTTTGATGGTTTACAGTACCTTCTCAGGGAAGTTTCCATTCTGATCCTTAGACTGAGGCATATATGATGCTGCATGGAAGGCATAAAAAAAAAAAAAAGACTTGTGTTAGTTTTGAATGATGTATCAGTCGGAACAGTAGTAGAAGAATCTTGTTTGTCCGTAATATAATATTGCCAGACTCACCTACGGTTTTGCGTCGTTGTTGTAGCGACCCCTCCTCTTCCTGGTGGTCTGTGGTCTGGGTTAATGCGTGGAAAGTGGCGCTCATGGTCAGCGTGTCCCCAAGACTGCAGGAGCGCGTTATCGACCTCTGTCACGTAATACAGTTTTCAGTTAACATTAGACTGATAATCCAGCCGGGTCTAATCAATCAGTCAGTATGTATTCTGAAGTCGTAATACACAGTCATAGTCTAATTCAGATAAAGTGCATTTCTTCCAGGAATGTGTAGTGACACTGTAGATACCTTTAAATTAGAGCTGTCAATCGATTAAAATAGTTAATCGTGATTAATCGCAAATGAATCACACATTTTTTTATCAAATGTACCTTAAAAGGAGATTTGTCAATTAACAACACAAAACAATGACAAATATTGTACAGAAACCCTCACAGGTACTGCATTTAGCATAAAAGATATGCAGAAATCATAACATGGCAAACTGCAGCCCAACATGCAACAACAGCTGTCAGTGTGTCAGTGTGCTGACTTGACTATGATTTGCCCCAAACTGCATGTGATTATCATAAAGTGGGCATGTCTGTAAAGGGGAGACTCGTGGGTACCCATAGAACCCATTTTCATTCACATATCTTGAGGTCAGAGGTCAAGGGACCCCTTTGAAAATGGCCATGACAGTTTTTCTTCGCCAAAATTTTGCACAAGTTTGGAGCTTTATTTAGCCTCCTTCGCGACAAGCTAGTATGACATGGTTGGTACCAGTGGATTCATTAGGTTTTCTAGTCTCATATGATGCCAGTATCTTCACTCTAGTTTTAAAACTGAGCCTGCTACAACCTAAAAATCGCAATGCGTTAAAGAAATTAGTGGCATTAAAATAAATTTGCATGTTATTATCGCGTTAACTTTGACAGCTCTACTTTAAATACATTAAAGGTGCGTGTGTGGGCCATAGAGCATGTAATATACAGTATGAAGAGATCATGAGAAAAGCTTTTGAGGAAAAAAATGTTCATTGCATTGTCTTCATACCCTTTGGTGAGGAAATGTGTCCATGTCTGCAGCTTGAGGAAGCCGGCAGAGTTCAGCTTTCAGCATGTCGGAGCAGCTCACATCTCCGTTGCTCACTTCATCTGCATAGCGATAGAAACAGTAAGTCAATAAATGAATAAGAATTGATCCAAGTTAGTCCTATTTTAGTTAGTCACTGTGTGGGAAACAAACTATTTAATGAAGGACTTCTTTTCAGCCTTTTAAGCCACTATTCTTATGGCTTTCTCAGCCTTCACGGCGTGCAGGTCACCAGGTCTATTTACAGTGCATTAGCTGGTGCTGATACTGGACACAGTTAGATGGGGTTGCTTGGCAACCCGTCATGCACACTAATGTCCGTCTGGTTGATGACATACTTCTCCGACAACCCAAGTTCTTTCCCACAGAAAGCTCATATTCTTACATTTTCCAAATGTCACTTGGTCAGCGAGCAGATATCTTTTTTTCTGCTATCATAACAAGCAAGACGAATGAGGCTGAGAATATGGCATCCGAGCTAGGCCCCGGCTTTCTCAGGCAACACAGCGATGTGATGTGATAGATGTTGGAATGTTTGGTGTTCAGAGTAACTACTTTAAGTTGTATATCTTCACAGATTGAAGCGTAACAAGCCCCCCTACAGTTTAAAACGGTAGTCTTTTCAAATAGTTTACCCAACAAAAAAAATTCAGCCTAATTTCTTAAACACATGTTTTTCATTTCAGAGGCCTGTTTCTGAAAGGCTGGTTTGACATGGATGGGAGTTTAGATGGAGTCAGAATCAGATAAGACGGTGTAATTGGTTTATGTGTGTCAGCAGTGGAATCTTGTCTGAGTCCTGGAGAGACAGAGGAGTACAAGGAGGGGGGGGCGGCGAGCTGGCACTCTCTTCATCACCTGGCTGGCCTGTGAGTCAATCTGTAGAGGATCATAAAGTCTGGCCTACAGCTGAGCAAATTCAGAACACTCTCCATGCAAAACACAACCGTCTTGAGAAGAAAAGCGATGAGTCTTGGCTCAACGTGATGACATGTACGAGCGCCTTCCTCTAGCTGACCTCAGACACAACAGTGTGTCTATGAAATCCTGAGAAAATCATTTCCAGTCTCGCTCGCTGTGACGTCTTTTCGCCGTGCATGGTGAGAAGACACACAAGATGCAGAGCTGTGTGAGAACGCTAATGGAGGGTAGCAGCATACCCACCCTACCACAGCCATGTTCAGACTCCACACAGCCTGCGTCGTCCGGGAAAAGCCCAATCAAAACAAAGAAGGACAGGAAATTTTGGGCATGGCTTAGGGACACACAGCCTGATGTTGCCTTAAAGGGTGAAATCAGTAACGGAGAGATGGACTTCATTCTCAGTCTGAATTGGCTCAGTCAGGACAAGTCGAAGCATGAGTGAGTTCTCTCACCCTTGACTGATTAGCACAGACAAACTCATTGCATCCTTGCACGCACACCTACGAACACACTGAGCAATCTCGGTTTGGTGCTTGATAAAGTTTGACAACCAGTCACACACAGACACACACAGGGTTAATGACAAAGCAAAGCTTTGGAGTCCGAACTTTTCAGCACATTTATGTAATGGATAGGCAAAAGCGATGCTTATCGTTTCCAGTATTATTGTCCTCCTCTGGTTTGAAAAGAAATTAAGCTCTCTGAGAGACGACTGAGGGAGGAGAGCATGCTGAGTCACAGGAACCCAAAACCTGGGAACCGCCTGCCCAGCCACGCACTGGGAATACACACACAATGGCTAAAAAGGGATTCCAACAAAGGGGAACTTCTGCAACTCCCAAAGGAGGCGTTCGAGGTACTGTAGCCATGTCACATAATGACTGCCATTTCATCTGAATGGGGAACTGAGATGAAAACCAAGAGGCAACACATGAGCTCAACAGCTGGATGGAGCGAACCATCATCTGGTGCCATTTACCTCTCACCTAGAGTTTACCTAAATGCAAACAGAAAGGTTTAAATACATACAATACGTGTGAATTTACCTCAAGAAAACTCACCCAAGTTGTGCTCAGTAAATGACAAAAGTTTTATCCCAGTGTTGAATCTCCCTATGACAGAGAAAGAAACCAAGACAACCTTTGTGACAACAATTCCCTTTGAAATAAAAAAAAAGAACGTCAAAGAAAGATTTTGGAAAAAAATTTTTTACCCCAAATTAGAAGAGGAGAACAGTGTCAAATGTATCTTTATGTGTTCCGTCAAGAGATAGGCCTTTTGACAGTAGACATTTTGACTTGTCATAATAGGAAAAGTGCAGGGAGCCAGTATGCACAATACCAGGACCCTGAAACTGAATCATCATTAATTTCAATATTTACACCTGCGCTGTCCTACTGTCAAAATGCCCTCTATGAAAAAGGCCTATTGTTCTAAGGTGTGTTTAGCAGTTACCCTCCTTGAAAAGAAGAAATCATACCGTGCAACAGCTCAAAATGTGTCTAATTAATATGTTTTATTTTGTTGGCTAATTATAATCACCTGGGTTTTGTTCGGTGGATATTGACCGTTTCAACAGAATTGCATTGCTAGGCAACAACGCTTTACGCTAAAACAGTATGTGAGATATTTTAGTATGTATGAAACCAGTAGTACGAGAATTGCATACTGTTTCTTGTGAAATATTAATGTATGCAACGCTGGACACTACGGCAGCATAAATATCCCACAATGCAATGCGGTAGTGACGACAACGTTCACAACAGATGTTGACGGACAGCTCTGTAACGTCAACAACGCTTCAATTTAACTGTACGTAAAATATTTCACTTTGCTAGGCGTAATATACATTTTAAATTAATTCAGACTTTGTTTCTCACAAACCGTTGTTTTGGTCACATGAAGTTGGCACGGGTTACCATGGTTACACCACGTCTCCAACCGGCAAGGAGGCTCTCAGGGAGGGACGACGTAAATTACGCATCCGAAAAGATACATGCTACTGTTTATTCACACAAAAGTATGTTGAATGATAGTACACGTATTGGGTATGTAGTGCAGAGTACGCGATTTCAGACAAAGCCCTAGGTTTTGTTTGGTGGATATAGACCTTTTCAACGGAATAGCATTGATAGGCAACAGCCTGGGTCCATGTTTACTTCCTGTCAGCTGATGTCATTCACATACGCTGCAACAGGAAATAAACTGGGACCCGTTTGTGTAATGTTTATGTCTAGAACTGTGAAATGGTCTATAGTTTAAATGTCTAATTTATAGTAGTTAGGGTGAGACTTTTGGGTTGCTGTATGCAGTCACTGAGTACAGCTGCTGCTAATTGCTTGTTTAACCACAACGTCTCATTTTCTATTTCTACACGAGTTAAACACACAACCAGTAAATAGGCCAACTTTGGAGTCACTGGGAGTTAAGCTAATTGCTTCCAGTGTTTCTGCTAAGCTAGGCTAAACATCACAGAGGTACCTCGCGTTGAACACAGAATCTAATTCGACATTAATCATCTCAACTATCTCCTAGTAAGAAAGCAAACAGGTTTTGCTTTATTTGTAGATTTCAATGAATCAGCACAGGAGATGTTCTCACTGTTGGACTCACTTTTCTGATGGTACTCAGGGAGAGGAGCCACCTGGTAGGCGCACCATAAGAACCTGGGATTTGTTTTCTCTTTATCCCCCCCTCTGGTTGTCGCAGCATCTCTCTCTGCTCCAGACTCATCACTTGGGCCCTCTTCAGGCTCGGCTGCATCATCAGCACTGACCTTATTCTCAGCCAGTGTGAATACCTCCGTTGACTCCTCTGCCTCTACACTCTCCATCTTTCCCTCATAACTCTCCTGGTCACCGGCAGCAAAGCTTCCATCGCTGCCAGATGTCTGCGCCACACTTTCCTCCGAATTAATGTCAAAGAACTGATCATCGTCAACGACGTCAGAGGGAGTGGGTGGGATCAGATTAATGACGGGTGGTGTCAGGAGGCTTCCGGAAGCCGGCGTGCTTTCAGTGCCGCTCTCGAACAGCAGCGGGTCTTCCTCCTCCTCCTCTTCTTCGTCATCATCTCCACTGGTAGAAGTGATGGCCTGGCACTCTATAGGGAGTGAAGACAGAGGCTTCAGTCGTTTCTGTTTCAGAGCCCTCGGGCAGGCAGACACAGAGCTGGCTGAGCGGGCCATGCTGCTCCTCGAGGTCAGGGGGTCGTCCTCGAACAGGCTGAAGCTGGCGTTAACTATCCCCAGATCCTCTACTGTAATCTGGATAGCCTCCCTCTCACCTGATCCCCGTTGATCCAAGTGGGGATGCTGAGGGCCCCCATTAATCTTCTCTTCCTGCTGCTGCTGCTGCTGCTGCTGCTGCTGCTGCAGAAGATCCCCCTCCTCACCTCGCAAACATGAGCAGCAGAACAGCCTGCGCGAAAGACGTCGAGTGCTCTTCCTCCACGGACGCCTACGAGGCCGCTGTTTCTCTGCATTTGCACTCGCCATAGCAGTGGCTATACGCTAACTAAACTGCTAAACACACCATTCTTCAGCTTGATCAGATAAACCTCTGCAGACTGAAGGAAAGATAAACAGCCATCCACACCTCTGAGATATAACACTGCCCCGTGATAGAAGCCACAGCATCTGCACACAACACAAACACTCATCTGCAACATGTGTTGCTTAGGAGAGGAGAGACATAAATGGATCAATTCATGCTCCGGGTCAGGTGAACACTTGAAATGAATGCCGGGCTTCATCAGCAGGCTTTGATATGCTAAGCAGCATCATTGTAGATACAGCTCTTGTTTCAAAGGGCTCCAATAAGACCGCAAAACCCTGCCAAAATACAATCTTGGCATAAACTATATGTAATGTAGATAATAATAAGGAAAGTAAATTGCGCTTTTATGATTATACTGTGCATGTTTGTATTGGTGCAAGTGTCCATGCATGATTGTGCATGTGATGATATTATTACAAGTCGGTGTTCAATTTCTATGTGGGTCATCTGTCGGAGACTTACGGCATGTATGGAAACCGGTGAGAATATGGGCTGGCGGATGCTTGGCTCATACAACCCCTATGGCATCAGATAACATTTCCTTCATTCCACAGGCCCGGTCCTGTTCTCTGCTACATGAGTCACACAAGTCACCCAGCATCAGCTTAAAATCCTTTTTGCCACACCACCCACATTGAGAGCTTGTATGAAAAGATGATATCCGTGTGTTTTTCTCACGCCCATAAAGTGACAGTAGCGTGATGGGAATAATTACTCCTCCACAAGTATCTACCTCTCATCTTGCAGTCTCTCTTTGGAGTGAACGGAAGCGTCTACTACTGTTTGTTTTTTGAGCTCTGTCATTACTTTCCTCAGTTTCTTCCATTTCTACCCCCTTCAGCAATTGGTTCTCCCCTTTAAAGCTTCAGTAAGCAGAATGTTTTTGGCATCATTGGGCAAAAATTCCATAATAACCTTTCAGCATATTGTAATTCAAGTGTTCTGAGAGAAAAGTAGACTTCTGCACCTCCTCATGGCTCTGTTTTCAGGCTTTAAAAAATCTAGAGAGCGTTCCTATTGAGCGTTCCTACTGGCTGTGCTCCGGCTGGTGGGCGGTGCTTGGTATTTCCTCAACATGGCTGCCGGGTCACAAACTTTCTCATTTTACAGCTAAACAGCACACTACAAGATGTTTCTGAAAACATTTGAAGCGAGAAATAGGCATTACAGTAACAGAATATTGATTCATATTTGATTAGCGCTGCCTAGCTTGACCGTTTGATCGGAGTTCGCGAGTGATTGACAGCTGCTAAGAGACGGCAGACTCCAGCTCGGCTCTGATTGGTTGTTTTCCTCCGGTCTGTGAAATCTTGCAGATGCCGTTAGGAGCACCGGAGGACACAGAGGCACATGATATTTTTCAGATTACCTGTCTCATGCACTACTGTCAGGATATAGTGACCGTTTTATAAAAATAACTTTTTTTAATCATATTTGCTCCATTTCTACCCACTGCTGCTTTAAGAACTTTAGCTCCAATAGGCAAGATGTTTACCTGCCTACAGTGTGTAAAATCTAGATTAACTTCCTTCAGTTTTAAAGTTATTCTACATATATTTCTTCTGTCATAAAAGTTAAGTGCCAATGCAATATATTCCCCACACTCATATGGAAAACTCAGCTCTATGTTTAAATTAAAATCTACCACAAAGGTTGCCTTAATTGGGGTTTTAACTACACTGACTCTTTTTTTCCCAAATAAAAGCTGACCTCAGACACTGTAACTATTCTCAAATTAGGCTAAACAATTTGTTGGCGTGCAGTTGTATAACTTCTGCACACTGGCAGCAGATAGAAGCAAAAGTAATTCATTCTACTTTTCTAGATACCCTGAGCTTTTCAGGTAGTAACGTTCCAGAGAGACTTAGTTGCTAGGCACAAATTGCAGCACCTCGAGGTGATTTCAGCGGGAGGCCAGCTGACTATTGACAGACTCAGTGCAGGGCTGAAGACTCTTTGTAGTGGAATGAAAAGCGCTTTTATACCCCTGTCACTCAGAGACCCCATGATGGTGTCCACAGGGAGAAAAAGGTGATATGACGTGAACAACATGGCCTCACAATTAGGGGAAACTATTTGGGTTCAGTTTACCTCAGATTTGAGCGTGACACAGCAAAGCTAAAAGGCAAAGACACACCCAAGCTGAGAGCTACAGTACATTTGGAGAGGTGAGGAGGACATGCATTAGAAAAAAGAAACCTGCCCTCCACTTAAAAACAGCTGCAAACCATTTTTGGAGCTAAGCATTCTAGACAAAAAAATATATATAATGTATGTAAATTGTATGATCTGCAGTGTCGAGAACAAGTGTGTATTGTTAAAACATTGTTCAGTACTGCATAAGGGGGGAATTTGAAAGTAGGGGTCTGTGTGACATAATCCTGGTCAATACTATGTGCCCAACAAAGGGGGGCAGTAGAGAGCAGATCCACAACACTGACGGGACATAAAACAGAACCCACCACTTCTTAGAACGACCTCCTCTGGTATTCACAAGTCTGGATAAAGTTAAACCACACAAGTGCTTTTCATTCGCAGCCTAGCGAGGCCGGCTTTCATGATATCTTGATCTGGTATTTGCAAGAATATCAAGTTTTGTCATAATCCTTTTTACATGTTGTTTGAATATACATAAGCAGTAGGGGAACGAAAAGATATATGTAGGATTAATGTTCCATCCCCTTTATACGGGCTGTGTTTGAAATTAGCTGAAAATCTGTGACCTTTACTGGCAGATTTAGGAAAAATGAGTTCCTTATGATAAATGTTGAGAGGCAGTGTAAGTGACAGACAGACAAAAATGAATGTTTCACAGCTGCCGTAGCCTGGGGCCATCTGTGGGAGAGATGACTGAGACAGACATGGAAACCCACCCGTCTCCACTCTCTGAGTGACGATGTACTTTTTAAACTATTCTAATTATTTGTCTTTAACTTAGCCTATTGAGTTTGTTTGACTTTCTCCATGCATTCGCGAAGTTACATCACCGGACTCCATTGCGCTTGGTTAGATACGTCTACATGTCCAGACATAGGTCCGTGAGTATCTGAGCATGCTCTGAGCGGTAGATTGTGGACGGGTCCCAGACGGCCGTGCAGCCAACATCAACACCAGCCCTCAGCTCTGGGAGGGCTCCTCTCGAAAACACCCTCACCTCTTGCTCAGTTGCAGCACAGTGAAACATGTTGAACATTTCCTGTGACAGTCATGTTTCCATATAGGCGTCAAGACTCTGGGTCCATAGTCAGCGGTGGGATCTGTGGTGAACATAACCCTGTTTGGCCATACAGAGAACTCACACAGGCACACACACACAAAAAAAAAGAAAGAAATAGAGGCTTTTTCTCCGCTCTAATTCACAGAAGAGGACAGAACAGTCTGTAATTGCATTTGCTAAACAAGACAGCAGCATGAGTCACTTTCCAGAGGCAAGGAATGTCACCTCTTCCTGTGAAAGCAGGAGGAACGGTGGGAGTTATTACTTCGGAATAACATCCACAACCCTCTTTATATTGTCGAGGATGTTGAGCAACCGCGGAGGGCCAAACAACGCGGCGGCATTCTCAGAGCGGCGAGGGGGGTCTACAAAAATAAGCATATTTTTCAACCGAGGATGTTGAGTTCCCGATTGGACAGATAAATCAACACATCACGCATCGAGCCCTTTCGCCACCGAGTTTCACTTCAACAGATGCGTCCATTTTGCTTACACAGATCTTCCTGTTTGTGCACACCACCACCAAACCTCTTGGAAGTCGGACCAAGTGTGCCAAATATTTGCAGTTTCCCCTGTGGCTGATACCTAATAGCATGAGAAAAGGAGTCCGGCGGGGGGAGGGAGAGGGCAGTGACCTTGAGAACTTCTGGGTTGAACTTTCCCCTCCATCCCGCCCCCCCCCCCCACCCTCACCCGCCAGTCCTGTGCTCCCTAATCAATTACTGTTGGCAGTCAGGAGACCACCAATGATTAGCAGCAGCAAGGCAGACGTGGTTTGGGGGTTGGAGTGTGGGATGTGGGAGGCTGGGAGGGTGGCGCGTGGGGGGGGAAAGGAGAGGAAAGAGGTCCTACAAACGGCTTTGATCAAAACGCCGCCTCGAGAAAAGCGTAACGCAACAGGACCCCCCCTGGTTTAAATGACCCTTGAACAGTTTTATTTATCCATGAGAATGAAAGCCGGCATCCTTTTGTATTTTGCCTCTCAGACTGTCGCACGTGAGCGGACAGCTGTAGATCCCAAATAGTGTTTACACTCACACATGCACAGTAGAAACCAGCCGAGACCGACAGGCTCAAAGACAACAACACAGAAACACCGCACATAAACACAAACCTTTTTTGTTGTTCAGGTCTTTGAAGCAGGAGGGAAATAATTCACAGGCTCTTTTTTTTTTATGAGAATCTGTGCCGTTCCCACGCCCAGTGTGGCAGGAAGGCTCGACAAAATCATTTGTCTTAGATTGGCTGATTGGCTTTCTGGAATCTGAGTGTGTCTTTGACGGAGATGGAAGTTTAATTTGATGAGAGGAACTTTCCCACCACACCCACCCATAACCGGCATCCTCTCACTTTTTTATTCTTTTTGCTTTCTATTTCTCTCCATCTCCGATTCTTCCGTCTCTCCCCTTTAACTTTATAGGTTTATCTTTTTTTTTATAGAGTGAGAGTGAAGCTGACAGAGAAAAGGGGCCCACTCTCCTGCAGACGTCAGAAATGTTTGTGTCATTAATTCTCCCCTCTTGTTTTATGGTCCGGGGGTAAGATAGTGAGACACTGTTAATGTGCATGGGGGAGAGAGTGAGAGAGATAAACAGAGAGAGAAAGATTAAATAAAGAAAGATAAAAGAGGAAGAAGGAATAAAAGACGGGAGATACGAGCCAGAGAAGCCCTGACTCCATACAACACAGCCGACTGCTCACACAAACCTGCTTTACAAGTTGTGGCTTCCTCCGGAGCTCTCCGTGGCTAGCCCTTTCTCCAACTCTCCCTGCACACAATTAATGGCACTATGAGAACCACTGGAAAGCTTCAACTAAACAGTTGTGTCTACAGTTTTCCCATGGGAACACAATTTTGTGGTGATGCCAAGCACTCTGTAGTGATACGGTTATCTCTTTTCACTGATGTTCTCCTATGGGGACTTGCGCTGTTGAGATAGCTTTGAGGTACTAAAGTAAAATCAAATTAAGATTTATCTGTAATTTTCAGAGCCAACGAGGATTACTCTATCATGATACATCACTGAGCAATGCGGGCTGGACTCGGGCAGTTTTGGAATCCAGTCCGCGGTATTGTTTGCTGCTCTGGGTTTGTCTTTGTCATGAGATGTTTTTCACAGCCAGACAAGTATGGTCACTGTGATGTCCGCAGCCAGAGCATCTGAGCCTCATCAGGCAGGCATTTCAAAGCTGCTGTCATGGGTATTTAGAAAGGGGCAGACCAAGGACAAAGGCCGACTATTGGCAACTTGTCCATTTTGTAGCCCCTTTGAGGTTTCCTAACGATGCCTGTGCCCTCATAGAAATCACTGCAAATTAATTTTAACACTCAGTGAAAAGACAGATTAGTGCCGAGAGGATGGCACAAAGGGTGTTAAATATGGCGAGCAGCATGCTGGACCACAGGCCAGGCCTGGGACACATTACCCACAGCTGCCAACACTGACCTATTTTCACCAAACAAGCTTAAAGATTTTTAGCATCCTCTATTGTGTAAAGGCCCTGCAAAGCACACCATTGAAGTCTTATCTGCACGACCCCCTTTGGGTATACGGTGGCCTTTGATGCCTCTCATAAAGGCAGTGATGGGGTTTTAATTAAGTGTGGCAGGTGATTAGATGGTCCATATTGATCTGGAGGGTTAGGGGCAGATGTTGCAAGAGACAGCCAGGGGGAAATGGCTCCATGAAGAATACAAACAAGGGCCCGAACCATTGTGGACGACCCTCACTCTTAAACCGAGAGAGAAAAGTGATTTCAGATTCAATTATCTTCTATGCAGGAGGAAATAGTGAGCAGATGGCAACAATAGTCACGGGCCTCACCGCGATCAGCACTGTTCATGGACATCTTTTCTTTGGGACAAATTTACCGTAGCCTCATGAGGTTTTCATTGAAGTGTTAGCACTAGGAGGTGAAGCCTGCCAACAGGTCAATAGCATTAGAGACATGACAGAGGTCCAGAGCGTCAGAATATCTTATGTAAACTCCCTCTGACACCCCTTCCAGAAAAAGATTTGCTTTGTCTGCTTGCATTTTGTCAGTTTGATTCTTTGGCGGGGGGGGAAGTGATTTTTTTGTTTTTACAGGAAATGTGCTTAACTTCTTTTAACTTCCTTTACTGCCTATCAGTTCATGTTAAGCAAGTATTGACATGGTCGACCAACATTTATACATGTCAGCATTTAGTTCAGTCAGGAAAAACTATCCTCATGTCATGCTATGAATCACGATCTAAAAGAGTGTAAATGCCCGCTAACCAAGTTACAAGTTACAAGGGCCTGTGATGATGATTGATGGGGTCATGAGATGACTAATTTGTAGTTACAGTTCATGGGAGAAATTTATAGAGACAAAGACTTAGAGGCACGTCTGAGTTTGTCTGCTGGCTGCCACTATGGGAGCAGAGCGAGAACCATATTTGAATGATGACCACGTGTTTTAACACAAATAAATGACCTCCATTTAAGGGTACATAAATCGGATCGTTTGGAAGGGCAGTGACCCTTTTGAGGGAGCACAGGCTAAACTTCTAATTAAATTCATGCCATGGCTGAATTAGAAGGGAATGTGTTTACTTTTTGGAAATAGCCATGAATAAAACAAATGGGACCTGGGAGAAATCCTAAAACTTTTATTGAGGAAGAAGTAAAGAAAGATTCAGAGGGTTCTCACAGACACGTTATCTAAAAGACTTTAAAGTGAGTTCCAGTCGTTTATAAAGCAGATGTTATGCTGTGTTTAGCCCTACTCTAACAGTAGGGCTAAAGCTTTGAGTAATAAACGGTGGCTGAAATATAAACAGCAGCCCGTGCAACAGTCTTCCAATCCTGGAACCCATCGGCTATCGGTCTGACGACGGATAGGCCTCTGGGGGCAAGGGGCTATATTTCTGGGGCTCCGATGTAGCCAGCGGATATCCGAGCCAAGACTTCCTTTTCCGTGTGCTGCTCATTGTTTACGGTCCGATTAGCATCTTGAGATGCAAGACTGGAGTTTGAGTTGAGAGACGATGTGTACGATCGGATTGCCTCACAAGTAGCCAGTTTACAAGCTAATTTTAAGCCAATAATAAGCTGAATGATCATCAGACGATAGCCGGTGGGTTCCGAGATTGCATTTCGGCCGATGCGTTCCGCCTCTTTTGCTCTCCGCGCGGACTGTTTGCCTTCAATCAACCAAAGCCTGCTCGAATGTGATTGGTCTCGGACTAGAAACAGAAACCAGAATGCTTCCGATGCCAAAATCTTGTCCCGTTGCCTACAGATTCTACATGTGAATGCAGAATCTGCTTGTACAGATTAACAGTCTTCAGTCTGTTGTGAATCATTACTCATTATTGTCAACATTTGCCAATGTGTCTGCACTGCCACCTCAAATTAGTGTTACGGTGTTTGCAGGTGTCAGGAATGCTTAAGGAAAAGGCTAAAGTATTTGCAAGGTCCTGCTCTTTGCCTGCAGCTATTGGCAGTCGCCTTCATGAGGAAGGCTTTGTATCTGTGCTTTTGGTCCTGTTCAGACCTGGTATTAACATGCATCCTCAGTGATCGGATCACGAGAGGACAGCTTTAAGTACAGGTGCGAATGCATCCAAGACACATTGAGGACGCATTGAGATCTCTCAGACCACATTCAGAGGTGGTCTGGGCCACGTATGGCCACATTCTTTTAGCAGTGTGTACTCAAATGTGTCCTGGGCCACATTAAGGACCACCTACTCAACTGACCGTCAGCTTGGATCCGCGGGTCTCACTGCGCTCCCCATGTGAATAATCAGGCAGACGCCGTTGCTTGACCGGTGTCGGCGGCACAGAGGTCCCCGGGGACCAACGGTAGAAAAATAACCTTATATTTTATGTTAATAAAATGTACCCGAATTCACGTATATGTATGACATTACTACAGACATTCCTGTAATATTACGTCCCAACGTCTGCTGTATTAGCCGTGTGTTTACTACATGTTTATTTGCATATACAGTAGAGCGGGGAAGTGAGATCGGATCACAAGTGGTCACTCAAGACACATGTGGAGACGCATTGTAATGCCAGGTGTGAACAGACGTACTTAAAGCTGTCCACTTGGGATCTGATCAGCCAGGAAGCATGTTAATGCCAGGTCTGAACAGGGCCTCTGATTAGAGCAAAACAGTGGTATTGAAAATATGATTAAAATGATTTGTATTTGTGTTATGCAGGTCATTTACACCATTAAAATGTATGTGCGTGTGGTGCACAACAGTATGAGAGCAGAGTGAACTATAGGTCCATTTTTCTCTGCCACTGTTTAGTTCACACGTTTAGTGAGATCAGACCTAAAAATACATGCACTGTGTCACAGAAGAGCCTGTTTGTCCACTTCACTGCACCAACCTGTCTGAGTGGTGTAATATACAATATGCTGTAGTCATTTAATACAGCGTGTGTTACTTCAAAAAATGTGAAATATTTATGTGTTTATATTTTTACATATTTACATATTACATCCAGCACACATACACACTTTGTTGTAGCGTGTGAATGTGTGTTTGCATGCTTATCAGCATATATCTCAGCGTGACGGAAGACTGGAAAACAAACAAAAGACTCGACAGAATCTGTATTTGATAAGTCAGTGAATAGGAAAGGGAGACACACACTTCCTTTCTCTCTCCTCCCTCCATCTGTCACTGAAAGCTATTTATGAATGTCTGGCAGTGCTGATGCAGCGTGGCACAAAGGCCACCTTTGAGAGCATAATATCAGAAGTAATCAGCACCTTGAATGGCTTCAACAAAAACCTGGAAACACAATGGGATCAAATGTACTGTATACTTATTAATCACCTGTGACAACCGTCAGTGTTCGTGCAGATTGCCAACATTTGAGGAACGCGGGCGGTGATCCTTTAATTTCACAGAATGAAGTGTCGACAGCAACCTGAACCTTCTCAGCAGCTAAATTAGAAAAAGGGCAACACAATAGTTGCTCATTTCCTGCACTGAATAGACTTTTGAAATGACCTCAAGCTTATTCTTCCATCCTCTTACCATTATCAGCATTAGCATGACACAAAGTGCTGTTCCTTTTAGGAACTTGTAATGGTCCTATTTGTAGAAATTACATTCTTGTCACTTCGCACAGGAAATTACCCTCCGTGTCAATGCATTGTCTGATGGTTTATTAATTCAAAAATACCGTTAACTCATCACATCCAGGTTTGTATCAGCAACAATGTACGCTGTACCATGTACCAGCGAGCGAGCGAGCGATCTACTGGGGATACATTGATATTTTTATGCTCTAATTTAAAGGATGTAGACCGTTTTCCTAAAATCTCGGTGTAATCCTTTAAAGCGCACGCTTCTAGTGTGCTGTCACAGACATATAATCTCCTCTGTCCTCTGTACTGCTGGGGTGTGAGAGGGGAGTATTTGTGTTCTTTTCCTCCTGTGCTGACGGTCCTCTCAGGAGGCCATTAATGCTGCGTGTCTAGTCACGCTAGACGGCAGCAGGCTGTTTTAGTACTCAGGTTGCTGAAGGTTGCTCTCTCACCTTGACCCCGCTGAAACAGGAGAGCTTGAATACTGTCTTCCCCCATTTCTTCAAATAGCAACATCAGGGTTTTTTTTACACCAGTATGGTAACCGGAAAGCAACTGTATCTGTGTATAGAAGCACAATATACGTATCATTTTCCATTATTTGTTGTTCTTTCCTTTTTTATCCTTTGCCTCCTTTCTCTGTTTTCCCTGGTTGTTATTGAGAGCAGTAAAGGGTTAAGCCTCTTGCTCGGTGCAGCCATCTTATATTCCACTGTTTGTTGTATCAGCAATGTACTTGTGGGTCATTAGGAGCTACCAGTAGCATGTAGCATTTACCACCATAGTCTCATAGTGTCCTGATAATAAACATTCTTTCATGAACAATTCTTTGAATATCGATTAAAATATAAAAATGTGTTAATATGAAATATGAGATATTGCCTCTAAATTTAATGTTTAAATATCCAGTAATATTATAATATAACCATTTTTGTAATACTATTGTGTCACACTAAATTACAATTTACGTAATAGATGCCAAATAATAATTACCTAAATATTACTAATAAAAACACTGGCTGACCTGCTGTTTATACACACACACAAAAAAAATCATAAAATGTTCTTTTAATCGTTGTTAAATGTACTTTTATCAAAGGGACAGTGTGTAGGAGTTAGTGCCATCTAGTGGTGTGGTTGCAGATTGCAACTAACTGAATACCCCTCCGCTCACTCCTCCCTTTCAAAGCGTGTTGGAGAGCTACAGTAGCCTTCAGGTAAACATGAAAGTCTCTCTCTAGAGTCAGTGTCTGGTTTGTCGGTCCTGGGCTACTGGAGAAACGTGGCGGACTCCATGAAGATGACTCGGTCCCTATGTAGATATGAAGGGCTCATTCTAAGCTAACGAAAACACAACGATTCTTAGTTTCAGGTGATTATACAATAATGAAAACATACATATGAATATTATATTCTATTTCTGCTAATAGATCCCCCGAAATCCTACACACTGTTCCTTTAATTTTGCCTCATGCTGTACTTTAGTATTATTAGTTTTACAGTCGCACTACCTTGCAACCTAACTAGGTGCATAGCCTTTATAGAAATAGCTGGCGTCAGCACTTTTGAAACAGGGTGTTGACCATCTCTAAGCATCTGTTTAAGCAGGAAACCAAACCCCAGCACAGTTCCAGCTCCCTGATAGACGGCAAATCAGACTGAGGGTCAGCTTCTGGGTCAAAAGAAGGGAACAGGTCCATATTGTCAGTTTGATTAGGGCTCGTACTCTTTCACTAAACCCTGTCCCCAGCAGCTCCCTCACCTCATCCCGGGCCTGGGTGGAATGCAGGGGGAATCTGATGGCAGACAGGAAGTCCTTATTGTACTAGCGCAGAGATCCCGGAGCCAGACAGCATACGGGAGCGATGTCATCCCTGGCCGGGCCAGGCATATCTTTGTGCTTGCTCACCGCGTAACAAAGACGTAAATAAACACTGTTACCCCCACCGGTCTTCAACTGTCATTTCAATTAGGCAGGGTAGTGATCGAAAGCCACGGCCTGTGTTTTTCCCAGCCATGCCGTTACCTCTGACCCCCGCGGCTCGTGCCTGAGGTGATTTTCTTTATTAGTCCATGGGGTCAGTATTTAGCCCCATAGCCATCAGTAGCTGGCTTAAATCTGCAGAGTCAACACTCTGCCTTCCTGGCTGTTAGCTGCATTAGCACACTGAAGCCCCACAGCCCTCCCACTCCCACTCCCCAAACATCCTCCCTAAGGCCAGATAACATCTCTGTCCTGTGCATTCATGAGCCGGCCAAAAGCCCTGTGGTCTGACGCTGGGCTTCTGCACATGTTGATGCAAAGGGGCTTTCTAGGAAGTCTATTCAATTTAAAAATGTGACACTGGACAAAGGTTTTACCAACAGTAACAAGTTTAGAGTTGTGAAAGATAAGAAAACTCATTGGCTGCTGAAACTGGTCTGACTCTCTGCGGTTGTTGATTGATTTTCTTACCTTGAATTGTATTTTGACAGCGAAAGGCAGCCTAATGAAAAAAGTTATTAATGGAGAAAGGGCAAAAGGTTACCTAGAGGCTATAATCTATCTCATAGTTTTGAAGGTCTCCTGACACGAGCCATATACTAGCCTATTGGAGGTCTTGACTTTCTAAACCCTCAGTTACAACTAGAACTGAGGCGAAGAAGTTAACAGAGCTGTGACCAAATGATCCATTTTCCAGGAAACCAAGCCTTCGGGCTTGAAACACTAAATGTTTTGTTACTGACAATAAATCACGACATTGTTTAATTAGCATCCTCCAAATTCTCATTCATTGTGGTGCGCCTCTGAGATGTTTCCCTCTTTGGCTTTTACTCGCATATTTCTCAAGATATTCCACCCATCAATTTTGCCACTGAGAGCGAGATAGAGGCAAACGGTAATTACACAGGAGGGAAATCTGGTGAGGAATAAAATGGGCCATTGTGATAATCCTCTAGGAGGGATTTACAATCCCTATCAGATAAAGAAACAGCCATTTGCCTATCTGGCTCATTTCTCATTAAACACATTTTTCAACATCTAGCAAAATGATGTACATAATTACAAGTTCTGTTGCAGATAAAACTCCAAATTTAGTATGTAAACAAGTGCGGTCTCAGCAAACTGTCTTCTGTTCTCACAGAAACAGCCTAAAACACTGATGAAATACCGTTCCTCCCACTCTCCTCTAACCCTGGGCTTCACCTGAACCTAATCTCACGGGGCATCTCAGCCATACAAAACCCTGTCAACCTGAGTAAGACGATGCCTTGTTGGTGGTGGTCTCTAAAGACCAGCGGGGACAATGGATCAAATACAAACCGAGAGGCTTTGAACTATTGTTGTAACTCTCTTTCTCTCTATTGCTCATGCCCACCATGACCCTCTGCTCCTGATATCTCGCTTACTATCTGACTGAGTGAAAGTGCCTCATTCTAGAGGAGGAGGAGGAAATGGCTGATTTGCCTATCTGGTCTACCTGTGACCTAGATAACAGTGGCTACTCAATGAATATATGTAGATTTAACAGCCTTCATATTGGCTCACTGGTGTTTTTAATCTGATAAAAATCTACTCGGAATTCCCCTACATCCATCTCAGAGTCATAAAACAAAAGCAGTTTGGGAACCATGGGCGTGTAGGTAGATCAGAGGAAGGAAGGGGGAAGAGGCGGGATTTGGGAATAACAGATGACATGATACAGGATTACACGTAATCCAAATGATTATCAGTTACGACGTAAAAAAAAAACAAATCCTATAAATTTCTCATTCTTTGCATACATGCCTTTTGTAGTTCAATTGTCTGTTCTCCCCGCCTCTACTCGCCCATTAAACACAAGCCATGAAACATAAGTCATCCACAAAGCGCTCAGACACAAGTGTGCCCAGGAGAAAAGCTTGGCAAAATATCATTGCAATATTTAACAATAACAGCCTCATAACTGCATGGTCACAAAAAAAGCCATAAAAATTTCATTATGCATTTTCAGAAATAAGCCATGCACTGACAACTGTCGAAAGGAAAGGCGGGAGCCTATTTGTGTGTGGATATTGCAGAGCGCTGCCAGCTTTCATGAATAACACAATAAAACAGTCAAAGAGCTCTACGGAAATCTTTCAGGTTTCCAAGTGTTTGAAAAATGGGACTTTCTTTTCGCAAGAGGAATCCCGAGGAATCTGATCCCTGGATATCAATCTCTGTCTGCGTGATAAAGACACTGATGACAGAGGAGTTGATCACTAGCCTAGGGTGGGGTCCATGCATATTTGTCTGCAGTTCTACAGTAAATGCTGCTGTCTCCACCCAAACTCAAACCACTCCACAGACTTGTCTCTCTTCCCGAGCTGTCTGCAGACATCAAGTCTAACATATTGTACACTCGGCGTACACCTTCATTCCATCGAGCATTTCCACAAGACAGGACCGCGAGGAGCCTCGGCTAATGAGAAAACAACATGTATGTAATCAGCTTGAGAGAACGAGGGGAATTCTGCAAACCTCAGTAAAGCTATCGCTGGCAGAGGCTGCTCATGATACAGGCTTGTCGGTTTCTGCCAGCTGGCACAGGCGGCCCTGGCAAAACCATGCATGGTGGTTAATGGATCATAAAGGTTTGCTGGGAGCCGCTTCACAGCTCGAGTTGATTTAGCAATGTAACACAAACCCATTAGTGCAGCTTTTCTGTGTAAGCGAGCATGGCATTCAGACTCCATGCACCATGCAGGCTCCATGCAGCAAAACACAGACTTAGAGCCCTCGTAAATCGTCAGGTCTGGGCATCTCGCGCAAAAAGGCAGTTAGACATTTCATCAAAAGAAATGATACAGCTTATCACATAATCACTGTAAAATTATTGGCATGCCCGAGGCAATTATTCTCAACTGCTTCATGTTAAATCGTAGGAGCAATTTCCTAACCATTCTGTCCACAAAAACGATCCATTAAATCCAAAATGATGCTAAACTTGTTCTAAGGAGAGGTGCACTGCCTTCACCGCATATTTAGAAACCTGGCTGCATTGTTTTGCCTCCTATTTCCATGGCACTCTGTGCATATAAAAGTTAAATGTATCATTATTGTGAAGAAGAAGAAGAAGAAGAGGGCTCACTCTTACCTTAATACAAAAAGACCCCAGAGCATCATTATTCCAGGAGTGTGCCGTTAAACTGAAGACATTATTCAGCCCTTACTTTCTCTGTTTGAAGATACGTGACACGCTGTAGATGTTGCGTTGGCATGAGGACAAGCCTGGCTGGCTGACAGAACGGGATTAAACAGTATTAAGAGTGTCCAGATGCAGGGCCACACGCACGTCCGTTCATGCTAATACTTCGACATACTGACACACTGCACCGGAGGATGAACAATGATCAAAGCCATTATCTCATCGCTCAGAACCAATACCCATCCTTCCGCTGTTTTATATAAACACTTGCACATTGGATCTTCACAAATCAAAGCATTTAAATAAAGATAGTCAGATGATAGCTTCTGTAGCTAACAGTTGGATGTCTGTTTTTTACACATGCGCTTTGTGTCGTTTCGCCGTCTGTAGGTCTGTTGTTCAAAGCTGATTATAGTCGGCCAGATGGACCCCGGTGCCCACGCCTATTCTGTGTCACCAGCTCCCCCCCACCCCCCTCCTCGGTGAAGGATAAACATCTGGGTCATGAGATTTGGTGAGTACAGTATTTGTTTTTCAGATTTCTGCATCATGATCGCGGCTTTTGAAATATTAGAGAGTGATTATAAGTTAATCAACACCCACAAGATGATTTAATTTCCCTCTATGGCCCATTTAAACATCACTTTCCTATGAAATCTACATTTCCTCTGAGGTCAGTGTAGGAAGGCAGAGTTTATGAACCTGCAGTGTAGTTACAAAGGCCAGAAATTGCCCAGCCGCAGCTCTGAGGCCGGCCCTGCTCCCTGGACGGCCTCCCCTGGAAGTCTCCTGTGACCCTTCAGACTTTCCATAAATCTGCTGAGTGATTGCGGTGGTCAATTAACACACTGTGAATTGCTCCCGGTGGAGAGAACGGTCACATCCGTAACAGCAAGAAACCAAAGCCGCGGGTTCACTCCGAGTTCTGCAATAATACCACAGTGAACCTGGTACAATGAAAAATGGTTCGAGGGCCCAAAACTATAATAGCAGCTATTGTGCTGGTGGTCACACAGTCACTCAAGTGCAATATTCAGGAAGGCCATTTCATTACATCCAACAGAGCCTCAATCATGTGTAAAATTTGCAGTTTGAATGGGCTCGCTATCATATCAATCATCAGCAGCTGCAGTGAAGGCTAATGGAGGTCCTTTCTTCCTGCTGACTCTTTTGGCTTAATTTAGTGCTTTTTTTAATCAAGACAGGCCTTTGAGTCAGTATTGTTGTGCTGAACCAGGGCGCTCACACCAACATGTTTCCTGAAGATTAGAAGAAAAAATAGAATTTGTTCTGTTGGAGGAAAGAAATCAGTCAAAATGAGTGTGTTTGATGTTAAGTATGGCAGTGACCCTGCAAAGAATTTGTTTAATTTTCACATCCTGAGTTTGGACAATTGTATGCCCTACTAAAGACTGAAACAACAAAATTAAGAACAACCTTTAAGCAGTCTTTGGGAATTTAGATTATGAAGTATTGTTTAGCCATGTTAGCGGCTGCAAACTGCTACTAAGGATGGCAAAGTCAGGTCCCCCACCTCGGTCCAGACTGAAATATCTCAACAACTATTGGATGGATTGTCATGAAATTTTGTGCGAACACTCTTAGTTCCCAGATGATATATCCTAATGACTTGATCCCCTGAACTTTTATTTATGAAGTTCACATTTGTTGTTTTGAGTGAAATGTCTTGACAACTACTGGATGGATTGCAATGAAATTGTAATGAATTGTAACAACTTTTGTTTTCACTTAACGAAATTTTAATTTGTCTAATACCTAGTTTATGACCAAGTACCAGCAACACAATACTTTGCTTCCGCCCCTGCTGTACTTTATGTTTAGTGCTAATTAGCGAGAGTCTAAACTATGATGGCGACCATGGTAAACATTACCTGGTATACATCAGCATGTTAGCATGCTGACGTTAGCATTTAGCAAGTACAGCCTCGCAGAGCCGCTAGCTTTAGGCTCCTAGTCTTATTTTATTATTATGAAATACTCTTTTTCTGGTAAGAAGTGCTCTTACACATGAGCATATAATGTATAAATGAAAGCATCGAGTATGCTTAATACAAACTTAGTAGTAGCCTCCTCTTGGCTGCAGCACAGCAAAGATGCTCTATAACAAAGATGATGCATTATAAGCTCCGCCAATGGTTTGAAATTGTATACACTTCCTGTCTCCTAAGTGGGCGTAATCATGGCGTGTTTTCTTTAGTGACTATGGTGCGAAAGAATCAGTCATAATCTGTGTTCACGTTCACTTCTCCCATTGGAGTGAGTAGACTTAGGACATGCCGCTAGTCTCCTAAAGGGGCCGGACAGTGGCGAAACCCATGTGACACAGATACAGGATACTGACTCTCAGTGAGCCGTCTCCTTTCGGTCTCTGATCAGGCAGCCTCCATGATCTCTCTGTGAAGTGGGGCCGTTTGTCAGATTGACAGTTTTTGAAAGTTACAATATTTTAAGACACACTCCCCCCCAATTCTGACATCAGAAAGGTGTGGAGGAAAACAGTTTCAGACGCTGTTTGACATTCCAACAAGTACTTCATTTGAAGCATACTGAGGCCCTGACGTGTCCCGTGCTCCTCTGTCTGTCAGAGGCCCATATCAGGGATGAATGGAGCCACTTTATGAATGCATACATGAGGAAGTGTACAGAAGAAGTTTGAGATTGACTCAGCAGCTGCAGGAAGCGGAGGAAGCCCCAAAAGGGAAGTGATGCAGTCGGAATAATCGCGCAGATGATTCACAAAGGCTGTTTAAAAAAAGCACCCAAACTATTTCAGAAATAAGCTTTTAATTGTGGACATTTTTCTTTTAATAGTTTTTGCTGCTCGTCGTGATGAGTTTAATCAAAAAGAAATCTCACAACTATGAAGTCTCACAAGTATAAAACATTGCATGCGTCTCATATAAACAACAATTTGAAGTCAAATTACTGTAGTTTGGGATTTTCAGTCTTGGCATATTATGTTTATTGGGCCAATAATACATTTCTAGGGGGACAAAAGTTTTAAATGAAAACAATAAGCAACCTCCATTTTTAATTCGATGCACAGCTTTTGTCCCTCGGCTCCAAATGCTCATTACCCTAAAATTACTTCATCTGTGGTCTAACTTAAGGGTTATGTTGTGACTTGGAGTGTGGAAAATAGGTGGTCAGTACCCCCACAAACCCCTTAATTTGCACTTTGTCGGCCTTGTTTTTTATGACGCTGTGAACAATTATGTATACAAGGAACATCCCATAAAAGACTCTAATATAAACCTTTTACGACTGCAGACGATCTTTTCCCCAGCACAACGACATTATAGGAAGTAAACACATGACTTCATCATCTATATTTTATCGCTAGAGTTAATATATACACCCTGCAAGGTGCTTGGCACGAAATCAATAGCAGACACTTGCGTTATCCCAACATGTAGTTCAGGGTTTTCTGGCCGGTCAAAGTCTAGTCCAGCTTTGCAGAACCAAGCTGTGGCTTTTGGTCCCTAGTAAAATGTTTTTATGTCTAGACGTCGCACCAAAATAGAAGCACTGAATGGATTTAGCTGAGAATCAACTGTTTCCTGCCCGCAGGAACAGTGTACTTTCTCATGAGTGAGAAAAGCGCTCTTCCGTTGTGTTATTTGACCTCACAGTTCAATAGACCCGTCAGCTGGAATAGTAATGTTGATACAGCACTAAGGACGGGTGAGATAACAATGATATCTGATGTAGATTCGAAGGCATGCATGGAACACTGAAGTGAGGGTAATAGAGTAATGTTAATTCAAATATTTAAGCAAAGTAAAAGCTTGCATAAACACAAAAATAAATGCCTCATATGATTGTGTTTCACAATTCAAAATACGCCTGTGACATTTAGGAATGCCCTGCATGTATTAGCAGAGAATTGAGTCAAGCGCAATGTCGCTACCATAGGTTTTGTGTTGAGAAACAAGTAGGGGTGTAAGCAAATATTGATACACATGAGTATCGCGATATTATGTTTTGTGATACTGTATTGATTCTCCAAAACGCTGTATTGATTTTTTATTAATCTCTTAAAAATCCGACAGCTGCTATTCTGTCTTTTGGAGTTTGTACCGGGCTTTAAAGCTAGAGTGAAGGTACTGGCATCATATGAAACCTAAAGAATCCAGTGTTTACCAACCATGTCATACTAGCTTGTCGCGAAGGGGGCCAAATAACGCATCAAACTTACTTACAAATTTTGGCGAGGAAAAACTGGCATGGCCATTTTCAAAGGGGTCCCTTGACCTCTGACCTCAAGATATGTGAATGAAATGGGTCCTATATGGGTACCCACGAGTCTCCCCTTTACAGACATGCCCAAAAAAACCATGCATTTTTGTGCATGCAGTATAATTGTGTTATTTTCACCTATTTTAAAATGGTGTATTTGAATGTTTCTGCATACTGGGGTCCCTAAACAGTCTTAGAATTGCATAAATTAGGTATGACTGGAAAGCTGAGCCTCTTGTGGATCCATGATGTCAGTCCCCATAGTAGCCATTTCACATAGTGACTTTTTTTTTATACATATGGTGGTGTGTTCTTTACACTATGACAGTTTTCCTAAAATTTGATTTGAAAAATCGCAATATATCGCCTTCCTTACAGTATCGCAATATTTCGCAATATATTGAATCGTTACCCCTGTATCATGATGACAGCCCTAGAAATGAGTTTCAGAAACGAGAGAAAGGAGCAGACTTGGCTGAGCATTCTCCTCTGCTTCTCCCAGAGATGAAAAGCAGGGAGTGCGTGCAATTGATAACGAGTCCAAAACCTATTATTTTATTGGTCCTTCAATAGTCTATTTCTTTTAACTGCTGACACATTGTTTGGCCAAAAAGTCTCTGGCTTTTGTTTTTCTCTCAAACTTGGGAAAAAATATCAAACCTTCTAAATCAGTCTGCAATTTACATTGCCAGTGGACTACTCCTTGCTGAAATTTATTTGAAAGGTGCTTGCCCAGGGAGCTTATGAGTCAGGGTTCAGGAATCCCCTCATTCACAGCTAATGCACAGTGACAAACAGCGAGGATGGATCGGGATCTCCAAACATTCTCCACAGGCTTCATAGAGCAATCAATTTATCACAGGCCTGGCAGAGCGGTGCCAAGGCTTTTAACTGCAACACAAGACGCGGTCCGTGCTGCTAACAGGGGGAGAGCATGAAGATTGATGGCCAGATGAAGCTCTATTATGACTAACCCCACTTGGCGGTTTTCAGACGGTGCCGCCGGGCTGCTTTGAGAGTGCCAGTGGTGCTGGCGGAGCAGCGCGACCCTGCCAGTGAGAGTGACAGGGAAGAGTGGCACAGCTACATACTGAGGATGTTTTGTGGAGTCTGAATGCTGTGATCTGCATTGTGTTGATCTGCAAGTCAACAGACAGTGGCCCAGTGCTGGCAGCGGTCCACGCTAACAAATACCAGCTTTAACTCCGGAGAACAGATAGTCTCCACTCTTATTCTGAGTAATGTCTGCCTCTCGTTCACTTGGGCGGCGCATGAAAAGTTTTTCAGACACCGGGGCCATGCCAGAGGTGACATCACACCATATTTTCTCCTCCTATGAGGCCGACTGCAGCAGGATGTTAAGGAGGGTGACATGACAAAACCACCTCTGCTTACGAACGTGTACGTGTCAACGCCCTTTTTATATGTGTGGCGTGTGTGCGTGCCGCCGCTTGCGCCAGACTGTACGCGTTTATGATCATGTGTGTTCGCCGTTTGATGATGGTGCAGGTCTGTAAAGCCGTTTTCCTCTGTAGCGAAGTGAAATGGGGTAGGGGAGAATTACTTGAATAAAAAAGAGATTTATTGGACCACTGAGGCATTATTCTACTTTCTCCGAACTTTTTTTTTAAGGAGGTAGAGTAACTCATATTTCTGAGATCTACATCCAAGAAAGAGCCGTTGATGACTAGGGTTATGCCTGATGTGCTTGCAAATTACATACATAATACATTAGAGGATAAAATTTCCCCTATTGAAGATATATTCTTGCACCCTCTTCAGTTTAAATTAGTTTGCTTGTGATTGCCTCACATTCAGCCTTGATACAATTAAAAGACAGATGTGTACCTTGTTCAACTTTACATGTCTCGTGGCTGCTCAATTAATCTTATTTTAAGGCCTTTGTAGACCACGTTTCTTTAACTCGCTATAGGCAGTGATTATGATTATACACTTTTATGTTCCATCCATTGTAAGCTTACTTTTGCCTGAGCCACTCCGCAGAGTAATTTATATTTCAGCGCTGACTGCAGATAAAGACAAGGGCCTTTGTGTCTGTGACAGATGGAATGTAACCAGGAATTAACCGAGCTTCAAATGGCCTAATACGGCTAAATAATTACCCACGATGATTGCAGTTTGTTTAAGCACAAGATAGAGAGCGCTTCAGAGGTCTCATGTTGCAAAACACTGTTTCTGCATCACGTGTTCTTGTTCAGATCATCACTTAGGCTAGACTTGTGGTACTCCCTGCGGCTGATCTATGGAAACATAAAACAGGCATCACACCTACAACTTCCCCCCGTGCAATCAGGACTTGTCTCTGTGGTCGTCACGGCGGTTTGATCTTTCAAGTTCATTGTTTTAAATGCCCCTCCTCACTGCACATCATTTAGTTATTAGACTGGGAAGGAGAGAGTGAGGTAGGAAGAGAGGAGATGGGGAAGGAGGAGTATGTTTGCAGGATTTTTTCCCCCCTCAACTTAGCCTCTCTTCCTTGCCTTTCTGCTGCATTCCCTTGTCCTCACTCTGCAGTCTCTAACAGAAGAGGGCTTCAAGGAGAGGCTGGTCGAAGTCAGACAGGGATGGGCCTGAAAGAGGCGTATTGTGAGGTCACATTCTTCCCAAATGCAGGCAGGAGCCAAGTCAGTAGCTGGCGGAATTACCCCCATGAATCATGCCCATTGTGATGCCTACCCAGGATGAGAACATGGAAAGGAATTAGGTATGGCAGAGCCTTATCAGCTTCCCATTCGGAACCGGCCGGTCGCTCGGTGCGAGCAGCCGGACAGCCTTTCCCATCCTTGCTCATGTAGAGTGTCCGCGAATGTGGAATTCCTCCACTGCCATGTGTTGTTACTTAAGGGTGTGCTGCAGCCAAGTTACTGCGCACTTTTCCATCCACGCCCGTCCTCCTGTCTGTGCACTTCCTTCCCTCCCATTTACCCAGAGATCTTTGTGGTAGGTCCTGGAGTTCAGGCAATATTAGGTTGCACCTCTTAAAACATGTCAGGCTTTGTGGTGAAAATTAAAGAATGGAAAAATGATGAAATGTAACATTTTTGCTTAGGGCTTTTTTTTTCGCATTCAAGCAAAAGGGAGAGAAGATGAGACGGATGGAAACACATTTGACAACTTTTATCATACTGGGTTTATTTTTCATGTACAGTCCCATTTGTTTCCTCTTAAACAGCTCCCTGCAGGGTCCGTGTTAAGTGGTATGTCTTGGGTGGCATCTTTGGTTTTAGGATCAACCAGTTGTCTCGAAAGTGAGGAAGACGTGAGAAACAAAATATTTTTGCAGCACAATTTCGGGGGGTTTAATATATCGTTATTTCACCTCAACTTTCCATTTGAATCCATTCATAAGTTGCTGCTTGCAGAGACCATAAATCCCCCTTGACTCTGCTCTTTGTGTCTCGGGGTGAGAGATTCTTACACGATATGACAAATGAAGTGAATTTCATGGTGAACAAAGAGATGTGTTTGTCATTTTTGTCAAGGAGGATGAAAGAGATAGACATTGAGAATGAAATGCTGTAATAGAAAACACTCCGCAGCGAAGGCATGCATTCCCACTTAAAAAAATAACCCTCTGGTGATTTGAATGAAAAGAGCCAGCAGTGGATAAATGAGTCTGCCGCATGATAAACTATGCTACGCAGCTATCGAGCCTTACATGACTCCAGCTAAAGGTTTTAGCCCTCCAGGACTTTGTGATGGATGGTAAACAATCCTGAATCGTTTTGAAGCTTGTATGAATGAGGTAATAGCAGCGAGACAGGAAAATGGACTGTGCCAGGAAGTCTCATGTCAGCATTTTCAACTGTCCATGAGAACAAAAGAGAAAGAACAAATCTTGCCGGGTGAAATCTAGCTATCCTCTGTCTGTTTGTGTGGTTGTGTGTGTGTGAAGTTTCCATCAACGCCAGGCAGGACAGGACAGGGTGTGGGCAGGAGTCACCCCCTCCACCCTCCTCCCGGCCCTCTCTGCCTGGGAAGGGCAGACCGGGTGGGGCTGGCAGAGCTGTGAGGGCCCCCATACCTCATAAGGGCATGACACAAGCACTGACTGCATACATCCGGGGAGTGAAGTCTTTGTCATAACACAGCTCTCCGCAAAATAAAATAAACACATGAGAGGGAGAAAGGAGAGGGTGGGGAGAGATAAGGACAGGGAGGGAGCTAGTGGGAGCAGGTAGGGGGGGGAAGTGGAGAGAAAAGACAAAGAATGGAAGTGCTAGAGAAAAGGTGGCGCATGAAGCCCCCCCAAGTTGATTACTATTGAGTAAGCCCTGAGTCCATTAGCCCAAATAACATCCAGGTGCTGCTGTGGCTATGGTGGCTTTTTTCACTGGGGTGTAAACGACCTGCTCCTTTTCATGCTCCAACACGGGAGGCCGGGAAACAGGCCAGACAAGCGCCATGCCTCCTTGGGCTATTCCTCTCTCCCCTTCTCCCCTCCATCACCTGAGTCCCATCAGGATTCCCGCTGTTACTCGAGTCGTGTTCTGTTCATCTGCCGCCTTTGACATCACCCGAAAAGCATCGCTGCTCTCTGATCTGTGTGTGTGTGTGTGTTGAATGTGGGTGTCTTCTCTCCCTGGGCGAGACCTCCCTCCATTAACCGTTACAGTTCCCTTCCCACAACTGAGCCGGGGGGCCCCCCGAGCTCGCACTAAACGCGCTTTCTTTTTCGTGAGTTTAATGAGGAATTGGAGAAAAGAGAGGGAGAAAGAATGTTTGGCAGGAAAAAAAAGGTGGAGGGATTTTTCAAAACAGCCACAGAGGATTTATTTGACAGAGGGAGAAAGGAGAGGGAGAGTCAAGAGACGTTCTGGATGTGGAGACAAATATGTGCACATGGAACCACATTACACCCATGTTACCTCTCATTACCTCCAGATAAGCAGCAGTACACCACAGCTGGCTGCTGTCTCTCAGTAATGACCACTATAGTATAAATTAGTGGCTGTAGCCAAGCCCAGTCCCTTTGGCTATTAGGCCTGGACATTACGTCCTCTGGGTCTGTGTTTCACAACTGAGAAACAAGCTCAAATGTTTGTCATTACCTCCCATTTGAGGCTGCTAGTCATCCAGGCCATAAAGTCCCCATTATTCTTATTCTCAGAGTTGTGAAGTTAACGTAACAGGATTACAGTAATCCGGTTACAAAATATAATAAGTGAAATCCATTAGAGGCAAAATCTGAATCAACCTTATTTGCCAAGGACACATTTACAAGCAATGTGACTGCTAAGACACACACCGACACACACATATATATAATAGCAGATGCGCATGACACAGGACCCCATTGGTGCCAAGGGTACAGTTTACACAGGAATATATATGTATAGTATGCATAGACATTTGGCTAGATTGCAGTGTTTGTCACATATGGTACAGCTTCGAAATAAAATGCTGTATTTACAGTTACAGTTAATAACATGCAGTCATCAAGAATTTGTGTGACAAAAGTGACAAATTAGGGGGAAATAACAACATCATCATTATTTAACAAAGATGTTATGCATTTTATCAATCTTGCAATATATAAATCATTTCTCAGTCTTAGTTGAAAGGTCTTTCCGTCTCATGGATCTCTTTGGTAATTTCAAGCTAATTATTTGCTGTAGTAGCTGAGTACACATACATATTGTTTTATGTATTATTGTTATTATTATTTGTATCATGAATCCTACATCTTGGTATCATTTTAAGTAGGTCATGTTTTAAGGTTAGGGATAAAGTGTCCCTCTAAACACTGCTTTTCCACTATGTCAAAAATTCGGACCCAAAATTGACAAAACAATCTCATCTCAAGGTCCATTTAGTAGCTGTTCTTAACGCTTTTGATCATTTCATATGATCTTCATCAGCAGATGTAGTCGCTCATGATGTTCTACTCGCCTTTTTTATGGGATAAATAAAGTGCCTTTCTGTACAATGTGACCATAAATAAAAGACAGACAAAAGACAGTAAATAGATGGCCACTGCATGCTCTTCACTCTTGCGTGTATACTCAGGTGACTGTACATTGTATGGAGGTGCTCAATCACTCCAGCCATTGCCCTCATGTCTCCAGTATTCCTTTCTGGGGTATGTATTGTGCGTGTCAAAACAAGAAGTTCAATCCTCGCAGGTAATGATCCTGCGAGCCTCCCCTCCTTCTCACCGCAATATTTGCACGGCGAGCTGCTGCTTTGTGTGCCCTATTTACCCCGGTTCCCCTCAGCAGCGCTTCACCTCTGGGTCGCCCCTTCGCTGTAAAACAGTTTGCGTTGTAGTACGAGCTCGGTGTCGTCCTGTGTCAACTCCCTATGAGGATGTCTGTGAAACATTCACTCAGCGGGGATACGAGCAGTTACAGGAGGCTGCATTGGGGATAAACCAGGCAGAAAATCCGCTCATCCCTGGGGTAACCATTAGATGTGGTACGTTGACATGATATGGGACTGGGTGGTGTTTGAGGTGAGGAGGCCTCGTCAGAAGACACAGCTCACAGTCTTGGAGGATCTCAGCCTTGAAGAACCATGACAAGGGAACAAAGCCAAAGCTCTGATCCTTAAGCTCCATAATGACTGGGTGCATGTCATCCATAGGGACTGATCTCATTTATGTTTGCAGTGTTTCGCTCTGTGAGCCTCATGCTCTCGACTGCTCTCTATAGTAGCACAATATCGAGCATTGTTGAAGGAGTGTCTGGAATCTATCCAGCTTCTTTATCGCTTCAATACAGATACGTGAAGGAGGGCGTATCTAGATTTGTGAGCACACTGAGTGAAATGTGCGAGCGTAGCGTTGGGTGGAGCGCACACAGGTGAACGTGCCGTAAAGGTTTGTGTGAATACCACGTGTTTGTGTTAATATTTGTGTTTGTACATGCCACTGCTCCAGAGCTGTGAGTTTGTTTAAGGCATTTATCTGCTACTGGGAGCCTCCAGGAGGAAAAGCTGTTTCAGCACTGAATAAATGTTGTTTATGGCCACTTTGACAGATGATCATACAGGAACTGTGCACACGGAAGCCAACTCCAAGTACTTGGCGTAAACACGCCGAGTGGCTAAATCCTGGTTCAAAAAGCTGCTTAATAGTACAGTGAGGGTTTTTCTTTAGCAGAGAATGAGGAACATGGTTTGGACTATGTCAAGGAACTCTGAATGTTCGCTCAGAACAGAGAGTTTGTGAATGAGGAGTGAGTTGAAGAGGATGAGGATGTCAAAATGTAGAAAAAAATACAGTATGTGCAGTGGCAATCAACGGCCCTGTAACATTCAGGGTTTCAGTGCCCTGGTTAAAAATAAATTCAGCAGTGCCATTGCTCAAACCTAAATGCTCCCATCACTAGAGCCCTGAATTACGAGGCAGGATTTGGGGTTAGCGAGGTAACTTCAGGTTTAACTCTGGAGTTTCAGTCCTACGACGGTGGTTCACCTCTTACAGGGGTAGATCTTCATGGTAACATATACTGAACACCTAACCTGCTCCAGAGCAGGTTATGTTCCAGATAAGAGATCAACTCGTATAAAAGCACCGCCTACTAACCAATCAGAGCTTGGTGCGCAGATCGTAAAATATTATACAAATACAAAGAATTTAAAGTCATAATCCAGGCTGAAAGCAACACAGTTAAAGCTGACAAATGCATTGCCTTGTGTTGCTTTGCTACCGGTACTTTTATGCATGCTGTGGGTGATTATAAGACATGAAAGTAAGCCTGCTTACCGCTTTGAATTATGTTCTTATGTTTATTTTTTATTTGTTCCCAAAACTGTTTCACACCGCCGGGGACGCATTTGAAAGAAGGCTACACATGCCACAATTTCCCTAAATGTAATAATGAAGTCTGCCATTCTGTAAGCATTATATTAATTTAAATGTGTATTAAAGAATACACAAAGTAATTATAGTCAGATCTACTCATGCTCTAGATGGGGCAGTGATATTATAAGTCTGTTCATTTACGCATTCACATATCAGAATTTCTTTTTTTTTGCCTGCTGTCCTTCCTGCATTTGGCAGCTTCAACTGTGTTACTGTTATCCTGGATTATGTGTTTGACTTCTTCGTATTTTTCTAATACTATAGTTCGCTCTTCCTTTGTAAAATATGCCGCTCTGCTAGACTTGTCCATGTTTGCGATTGTTCATATGCTGCAAGCACCGCCCCTTTTATGTGAACGCGCTCATAGCCAGAATGAGAAGCCCTGGGTTGATTTACCGAGTTGATAACCACGGTCGTAGGACCGCTTAGCGGGATCGCAGTTGTTAGGGTTAGTTAAGCCAAATAACGAGAAGATACCCTCGGTATGTTGAACTCGCTTCGTGGTACAGGCCTCCGGGCTCGTTCTGCCATCAGGCTGCCTATGATGCAACGAGACAGTAAATCCACTGGTTCAGTGGAAAATCAAGCATGTAGCGACAGGTCAAAAATGATTGCATATCAACTTTATGCAAAACCAAGAGTCATGATTGGCATGGCAATGTCACCCCAGGGATAGGACTGATGATCATCATATTATGTGATTAATTTCCTTTAGGGTCTTTTTGATTATATTGTTGATGTCATATTTTCAATGTAACCTCTTGCTTTCACAACACAGGATTTCAACATACAGCAGATGCACAGCAAGTTGCTCGTGTTTAGGCAAAAGTAACAGCAAATGGATCTTTTGCTGTATAAGTTACTATGTCTTTGTGCTAAAACCCAAAACCCTTTTGGCTCTCGTTGCCCCTTCTCTGCCCTACTCTGATGCACTCTGGTCTACTGCAGTACTGTACACTTTATTATACCTTATTAGCTTTGATTTGTGCAGTAAAACACACTGTTCCCATGGCAATGGCGAGGCTCTACAGTGAAAGCCTTATTTGTTTGCCGGATGGTTTCCTCGCCCGTGCTGGTTCAGTGCCTTGGGTTGGACTCGCATGTTTGCTGGATTTGATGAGCAAATGTTCACTGCGTTTTGGAAAACGGTCCATTTCTGACCCAATGCTTCACTCTACTGTGTGAGCTAAAATGCCATATAAAAAAAAAAAAAAAAACATACTTTAGCTGTTGTGGCAGGGTCATTGGAGACATAACGAAAAAAAAAAAAGCAGTGTGTGACATTTTTGCGTTCATTGAGTGCATTCCATTTACTTTCCAAAATGCAAAAATTCCCCAGCCGAGCACATGGCAATGATAGGTACTGTAGTATATTGATTCATGCTCTAAGTACCACATAACCCATAATTAAAGCCACATGTGCCATGATGCACTGTATATCTGAAAGACAAGGTATCAAAATTATGATGCATTCCATATTAGAAATCCAACACAGGTGACCAGCAGATTCCCCAAGGATGTTTTTTATTTCCATTACAGTGACAGAAAATGCATCATCCTGTTTAACTGCTCTGAAGGAATACAACATCATTAGCTGGAGGTTCTCAACCAAACTACAGGGCATTTTTACAGTGGGACTGGCTGAATAAATCAGCTCTCTTGGAGTTCTCAAACTAAGTAGGTTTTACTTGGCCTCTTTGATCTCTGCAGAGCACCTGCATCCGATGTCTCAGGGAAAATCCTTTAAAAGTCAGAGGCATGTTTATGTGGCTGGCACAGAGACCTGCTTTCTCATCACTTTATTATCAAGTCTTTTAACTCTGTCTGTAAGAAACCAGACTGAAGCTCCTGAGCGGTACCAAAGCACGAGCATGAGGAAATATCTAAAGACATAATAATCATTAAATGATTAAACCAGGAAAGCGGGCACTGAGTCATCTCATGTGTATTCAGTGTAAGTGCTGCAACTCTCAGGAGGCACCTGTGTTCCATCAGGATGCCATTAGAGTCTAAAAAGATCACGTCCAGGATCCTGCTAACATCCTGTTTCTCTTGACTCGGTGTGTGTGTGTGTGTGTGTGTGTGTGTGTCACAGTCCATGTGTACTGTATATGTGTGGAGGAGTAGGGGGGGTGTACAAGGCTGAGTTGTTTTGTTTTAATCAGTTTCGCCTGTAATCACACTACTCAGAGTTGGCAGGCGATGAGACTGGAGATGGGCCCGATGCGGGTAAAATGACTTCCTGTCTCTCGCTCTCCCGCTCGCTCTCCCGCTCTCCACGGGCTGACTCATAGCTGGGGAGCGGCCGTGCATGTGAGTGTGAAGACGAGGGGAAGTGAGCTCACTGGTGGGCCGACCTGGCCCTCTTGGGGCCGAATCGCTGCCCGCTAATTAACCACAGAGTGGCCCCTTCCCAACTGGACCCAGCAGGGACTCTGCTCACCACAGCCACTGAGCTAGCGGAGTCGCTATATGCAACTTTGCAGTACTTTCTCGCATGAGCGCGTTGAGGATAACTCTGTGCACAAGTGTTGATCCTCTCGCTAATCTAAAATGTACCTGGCAAAGTGTAGCAGGCATCTCCTTTCCACACTTTGAGTGACATCAGTTGTTTTCTTTGAGCTTCGACCTCGTTGATCTGGCTGTGGTCCTGGGACCATGTTGCCCATGTTGCCATGACAGTGTGTACCTTGTGTTGTGTAATGCGTTCCAGATGGATAGGTAAAGCCAAACATACTACGTTACACCAGCGTCTGGTAGAGTAATCTCCCACCACCTCCAAAATGCTTTCCTTGGATGCAGAAAGGAAGTGATGATCACGATTTACAACAATCTGCTTTGATTTCTGGAAATCTAGACCACCACCTTGTCTTGGCTGGCAGTGACTTATAAACTGGCAAGATGGGAGTCTGTGGCTTGAAGCTAATAGGCTGACGAACAGCCAAGCCCACCCACACCTGATAATCCAGGGTAATATCCAATAAAAAAAAGGCAGGCATTAAGTGAAAAGGGATTTGCTTTTTTGATTTTTACACACTCTTGAAAAGTCAGGATAACTATTTAACAACTCACCGCAGAGTCTGAGAGCTATTTTTGCTCTGACAATAGTAAACAATGTATGGCAGTGGGACTCACGAGGGAGGCAAAATGCTGATCGACAGATAGTTTCAAGGAGAATCAATCCAACACGGTCGCGTGGACGATTGATGTGGTCAAGTAAACAGAATAATCTTTTTGCATAGTTCCTCTGGAACAAGACCTTGAATACACGCTCTTCAAGACTGATTCTGTTTACCAGCATTACAGCAGTGCAGTTACTGTACACACACAGGGAACTAAAGCACTGCTTAGTTTTCGGACTTTGTAGTAGATAGAGGTCATTTTAAATGTATATTGTAACAGGGAATAATCGCTGTGCTCACCAAGCATGATCTTCTCCTACTATTGTCCCTGTTCAAAATTTGATTATTACTCCAAGTTGAGGGGATTGTCAGCAGCAACAGATTGCTGACTGTCTGAAGTAAGTAAAAATACAGATAAATGGAGTGGATCTCAGATAAATGTGAGATCTTTTCTTTTCTTTCCTGTCATCGCTGATGGTTTCTTTTTCATTGTGGACCACACATGAGGTAAACTGATATTCAGACAGTGTCAGAGGAGGCTTATGAGACTGACATATTAATATTGATACATGTTTTAATAAAGACAAATTAAATAGACATGAAATCTATACTAATGTCTCTATAATCCCCTTGGAGCCCCCTCTGTGCACTTAAAAATAGAATCATTGTTTAACTATCTGTTACGACACAGCTTGAGAAATAACCAATATTGAGAGCCGTATGACAACCATTGACGGGAAGCGCATTAAAGCTTTGCATCATGGGATGTGTCATCAGTTGAGCAGTTGGCATGGCACTATGTTGATGTAATATGGCAGTCATTATCTTCCACAGACCCTGCCAAAGGAGGAATACCCTTCTCGAATGTCAAGTCACATCAGCTCTGTGCAAAACCGCGCTGACTACAGTACAAGAGCCAATTTGTCACATTTGCAGCATGTGGCTCCACACCAGCTCCAGCAACATTCATTACTGCCCTGATTGGCCCTCATTAGGAGAGCAATAAAGTGTACCGACTCCCTACAATCCCACTAATCATACAGATATTGCATTTTCTCTTCATTGTCAAATTCAATTGTTGGCCAGAGGATTAATTTCCATTTTTGGCCCGCGCTGCTTTGACCACCACTTCTGAATAAAGCAGCAAAGACACTTTAATTGCCAAGAAAAATAAATGTACAGGAATTTGTGTTGGCGCTATTAGTGCAGAGGCACATGGACAATATACAGAGTTTAACAGAACATACTGACAGACATACAGTAGAACAAGGACAACGGGACCTCACATAGTGTGTGCAAGGAGATGGAAGACATACTGTGGAAGACACCACACTCTACATATATATACAATGCTTAAAGCAATAATACTTTTCGGAATAATGCCTGCACTAAAGTTTGTTTTTAATTTGTAAGTTCCTTTGAATGCAGATGGCATGACCTCCTTCCATGTGTGCAGCTTTCAAACCCTCCTGCAATGCAAAACACTCTGTACATTGTTTTCTTTAACATAAAGAAGCTATGTCGGTGCCAGATGGATGCTTTTTCAGTTTGCAAACCGTAACTACTCTTGTTTCAATTTCTCATCTTTTGTTTTAAACAATTTCATATTGCAATGTTCTGTTGTGCTCAAGTGCAAAGATGGTTTGTGTGTGTGTGTGTGTGTTTTGGCACGGGGGTGCTGATGATTATGCTGTGCCGCGTTGAGCAATGCTATTACTGCTATAGCTAGTCTTCTATATCCAGAGGGCAGGCATGGGATGACTCTGAGAAGCATCCGGAACATACCTTTCTGTTGTGATTGGGCTGAGATTAAACTACTGAGGCTACAAACACAAATGTGGACCACATATGAATTAATGCAAACTGCAACCATATGACGCTGATGGCAGACAAATGAAAGAAAGAGAAAATAGACAATGACTGCAAGGTCTATTGTAATTAGAAGCAGTGGGCTTGCTGGAAATACCCCACTGAATTGATGAGATTGACTTTGTCTCCGTCCGCACGCACACACGTCTATAAGTACGCACTCACGCATGTGCAAATGTGCACGCACGCACTTGTATGTGCATGCACGGAGCTCTGGAGGATTTACTTTTCCTGGCACGACTACCGTACTAATACTTTTATACACTGAAGTGAAAAAAAAAGAGCTTGTAGTCAGGCTCTTTTGCCAATAGCTGTTGCAATACTTCTCTCATGCAGAGTGAGAATTTGGGGTTGGGAATATGAATCCACAGTGTTACAGATATACACTAAGTAGGCAAGCCAGAAAACTTTCTACAAAACCACCTCTGCATTAATGGTCCTATTCACTGAACATTTTTAGGTGTTAATATATAAGTTCTGTGGAAAACATTTAAAATAAGGGGCCAAACGGCTTGGATTAATTGAAAATTACAATTCAGTTCTCTCCTGTGAATACTCTGAAAGCCTGCGCTCAGTTAGACCAAGCTTACTGTAATTCCTTCTGTAACATACATATATCTAAATCATCTTAATTGCGGAAAATTTCCCTTACTGAGATAAGGAAAGGTACTGTAGGAGTATGGGAATGCAGAGCAGCGGTTGTAAGAGAGCCCAGCCTTGATTTGCCTTCAGAAAATAATAAACCGAGCCATTTTTGTAAAGGACACGCTCTTCTTGGTCAGGTTTGTACATACAGCTAAGCTTTCAGTCTGCTTTCAATATTGTTCCACAGCAGCTGGCAAGCTACAACACACACCTGGGTAAACACACTATGCTCTAGCTCTTGTCCTGTTCGCTCTCTGTGTAACCGATGAAGATCGTTGGCCGTTGCAGGGGCCTTCGTTTGTCTTCGCTCTTCATTCTGCTCACTGTCAGGCTCGCGGGGCTCGGCCGCGACCGTAGATCAATCTCGCCTCACCGGCTAGCGCCGTCCATCTAGACACCGGGGGGACGCCGCGTCGAAAGGCCCACCCAAAATCCCCCCAAATCCTCCTCATGCAGAGCAAGCGGCGCTCGCAGCAGTGTGCATTACCTCAGGAGGCTGACATAGGCCAGCCCCCTCCGCTCTGGACTGGTGGGCTCGTTTACATCCAGAATTTTGATTGTATCAGCTCTGGTGATGTCAGCCCGCTCCGCTGCTGCTAACAGCTTTCTGCCACTCTCTCCCAATTCTCCCTCTCACTCCGTATGTCAATCCTGCCAGCAGATTAATCCACGGCTCCCCACCACACACACTCATCACTCTCCCAACAACAGGCACAAAACTCATACTGCCAAGAGCAGGATATAGGCTATTAATGTCACACCTGACTGACATTTACATTGTGCAAGGCAAGCTGCCCTCACCCGCTCCAACATTACTATTTGGTTCAGCAATTTATTTCGCAGTATTGGAAAAAAAGCCTGCTCCTGCGCTGACCTCCCCTCAATTGCAGCATGGGCCTCCAGATGCTGGTGACTTAACCCGTCGCCTGTAAAACAAGAGCAAGAAAAACACCCTGGTTATGATGACTATATTGGTGGCCTCGTTCTCCCAGGGAGCAGAGGCTTGGCCGAGGCTCTGTACGACTACAGAGGGCCAGTTGGTATTAGTGGTTACTGTAAAGTTTTTTGGGGAGTAATTTCGTTTGGTATCAGACCAGAACGCCACCGCTGACCCTTCCCTCTATGTCGTACCCCTTGCGGTCCCCCCTACTGTTCCCCCTTAGACTGGGGAACTCCATGTTAGGGGTTTGTAGATCTCACCGTTATGTATTTATGAGTGTTTAAATGCCACAGCACCCTGGCAAGGACTTTAATGGAGGTGAGACACTCCCATGTCGCACTACTCCCCTCAGTAAAGTTTTACAGCGTCCCACCACACTCTCCAGAGAGGCCAGGGGAAAGTGACGCCATAGCCTCGGAAAATACTCTGTACTCATGCCTGGCCTGACACTCTGGTCCAGTCAAGTCGGGGGCTGTGAGGTACCTTGAAACTGTGAAAATGTGGTTTTTGGTATTGCTTTTCTTTCAAACAACTCCAAATGTTAACTGTCGTCAAATATCACACTTTAAAAAAGCAGGAACGAGCTGCTAAAAGTCCAGTCAAAACAGAGGATTGCGCCACATTTGATCGCAATTATCACAACATAATGTCCCTCGTGTAACGTCGCCCTCTCGACTTGTTCTAATCAGCCCCACAAGCCGGTCGTGTCTGTCAGGCTTCACCACCACTGCGGCTAATGGATCCGCACTTTATCACATTGATTCTCCCTGTAAAGCCAGCCCCCCTGTCAACCCACCCACCTTTCCCCCTTCCCTCATATGGCCTTGATGAGATCCAGACTCTGTGTGGAAGCATATTAAAGTGGCCCAACAGTGTCAGCAGGAGAGCTAAATGGAAGGTAGTGAAATCTTTTGAACCTCTGTTACATTATAACAGTTCTAAACACATCCAGCTGGGTCCAAAGTTCAGGGAAGACATAAAAGCACCATTGCATGTTACCTTGGAGGATGATAATAGCCGAGCGCCACTAAAACTACTAAGACAGTCCACAATCAAAGGGCCCAGAGGAAGGACTCCCCGCACTTCTTACTGGTTGCTAATGGCCTGTGTGTGTCAGAGACAACCTCTCTGACAGTCGTTATATCTGCTATAACACACACTCCATGCGTTGTAAAGACAGGGAACTTTTTCGGTGTTAGTGATTAAACTCCATTAACTTTGGGTTAATTAAAATACAAAAGACTTAGAAGAGCAGTAATTACCCTGTACCAGTCTGGTAGGTCACCCTTAAAGCAAGTAACAGCGCACTGATCTTGATGGGAGGCTGCTCGTATCGTGACTTCATGGCTGCCAGACTTGTTTTACGGGAGGCGGACTGCTGACAATATTGCTGATTCTGTCTATATTACAGAGGAGATGAGCTGGACAGACATATCGGAGCGAGGCCAGACAGCATACGGCGTGTGTGTGTGTGTGTTCCTTGAGCTATGTGCTGGCTGTGGCCTCCTCCGTGGCGTTTCAACCACACACGATAAATATGAGCTTGTGGCGAGGCCGTGGTGCCCCAGGAATGCTCACATGTGGTGGAGCGGCTCTCACCACCATTGACACGAGAGTTAGATGGCTTTTGGTCATCGAGATTCCTGGTGGGGAGAGCTACATAGGAGGCCGTGACTCGAGGCCGTGGTTGCAGATGCCAGTTTCCTCTCTGGCTCAAGTCTCTTACTAAAGCGTGTTATTTGTTTACTCCGAACTCTGACGCAGCAAACCGATCGCACTATTGTTTACTGGCTGACTGATCTCGGTCAGCGCCAAAAATGCACTTAATCACCAGTTAGCAGCGTCTGAAACAAACATGGAACGGCACGGTCGACAGCAATATTTCCCAGATCAAGTGTAATTCTACGAACGTCTTTCCATATTTATTTATACAACTCAGAAATGCTCTCACAGCCCCCGTGAGACCCAAGTTAACGCCGGCACAGCTAGTTTGGCCTGAAATGTAGGATTTGGCCAAAAAAAATGAGCAAGTGAGAAGTTTAGGAATCTGTGCAAGAAGCCAAACAAAATATGAGCCACGATAAGATCAGTCTTAGCTTTAAGGACATTCATCAATAAGACGTTTACACGGAGACGCAGCCAGAATAACCGCACCCATAGGCCACCAGCTATCTGTGTGTACAGTCCTCAGTTGCTTGTTGTCCTCTGATACTTTGACGTAACTGGCCTCCCGAGCCATAACAAACTTTAACATGTCCAAACTTATCTACTCCGTCGAACTGGCCGAGTCAAACACGACTAACAATATCTGCGACGTGTAAATTGATGCACAGCAGAAACCAAAAGAAAAACAATCGTCCTGATTGATGTTGCAGTGATTGGGCTGTCTGTTATTTTAATATCAATTTCTAGAAAGATAGAGCCAAAGTAATTTGCTACCCTCAGCAATTGTGCCAAAATATTTCTATGGATCTATTATTCACACTGTAACCGCCGACATTCTCAAAACGATTCCTGTTCCTTAAATAGCCCTTTGAATGAGAGCTCATTAAACGCTGGCATAAATTATACACCAGAAGGAATTTGAAAATTGTTTCACAAGCAACTACAAGAAAACAATTACCAAATTGACTTAATTCGGGCCAATTATGTTGCGGTCAAGCTATTAAATCAAATTTCTACCAAACATCCAATAGTTTTAGGAAGGAGTCAGTATAAATCATGGGACTATGAAATGCCCTCCTTCCACACATCCGTCATCGGAGACCAATCTGTTGTCTCCCATAACTTTATGGCTGACATGGGTCATTCGCCTGAGGCCCTGACGGGGACTATATCCCCTCTCTGGACAGATGCAGTGGCATAAGGGGGGCCCGGATGCCCCCCTCTCCTCCTGCTGACCTCTCCCTCTCTTCCAGAGTCTGAGAAAGGGTCCCGAGGTTGAGAAGGTCCTGGGGACTGGACACATTGCGGCATTAATTACACACTCAGTTACCATTGAGCCTAATGTTTGGCCTCCCCCCCCCCCTGGGGTTAACTCCTTCCTGACAAGCAGGGAAAGTAATGGGGCCTCTGTGGCTCGTTTGCCAGCAGTCAGCCAAGACAGCTCCTCCATGATCTCTTCCGCGGCCCCGTTCTCGCTGACTGACAGCAGCTAAATGCTTCAGTCCCGCGTCGCCTTGCACGGGGAATCGCACGCGGGGAGGAGGAGACGGAGATAATGGGAGGTGTGAGGCGGTGGGTGACAGGCGGGGGGGCGCTTCATCCCATCAAAGACCTTCTTCGCTGGTCGTCTTGTGCAAACAAAGAGGCTTTTTTGGAGCGTTATCTACCGGTGGCTTCTCCTGCTGACATCCTCACTGCGCCCGCGTCTGCGATTGGCTGAGAAGAAACAGAAAGAAGAGAGAGAGCGTGCATCGACAGGATATCCCCTTTGGTTAACAGTAAAGTAAACACAGAAGAAAGAGAGAGAAGGAAGTCTACCTCTGTCACACAGACTCGAGGTGAGACGCTTGCAGATGTCCTCAGATGTATTAAAGATTAGTTCCTGAACTCTGGCAGGGCTGGCGTTTCTTCACCGAAGCGCTGCTGGCTACAACTATAATCACAAGTGTCTCTGCCTATTGCTGAAGTAATCCGATTTCTGTTGACAGGCGCTGTAGTCGGTAATCTGATAGGAGAGTACTTACAATATCAAGGCTTGTGTTGCGTTTGATTAATTCATAGCCTACAGGGTCTATGAGATAGAGGGAGAGCGCAGCATGAGATCATGACCCTGGAATTCTAAACAATAACCATCTGTGGTGAACCGTGTTGAGCTCCATCCAACTCTCGCTTTTCCTCTCTCACTTCCTCTTTCTCTTCCTCCCTTGCAAGATAACATGTTAAAGCACACCCACACACACACACACACACACACACACACACACACACACACACACCTGCAAAAGCCGTTTTCCATGTAAAACCAACCAACCAAGTACCAGAAATATGTCACGACATGCACGCTGTTGAAAGAAGCATACTTTAGGGCCTGAGGCACATATCAACATAACACCTGAGCTAAAACAGAGCTTCTGTGAAACTCCTGTGCACGAAACTCTCTGCCTGAGTCATCTTACAAGCAAAGTTGAGAACAAAAATGGTCCTGATTCACTTTCCCTTTTAGAGTATCATGTAATTTAACAGTTCCTTAAATATAATCAGCTTGGCAACAGTGCTTCACCCTACACGCTGTTAGTGTTAACAGCAAAGAAAAATAATCCCAGTTCCATGTTGGATTTAATGAATTAGTCCACTTCACTGTGCTGGAAAAAAAAAAAAAATCGCTGCATGCTTGAATCAGACATTTTCAAAGAGGGATGGTCTGAATTAAAAGCTTTGAATTTCTTTTTTTTTTTTACTCCACAAAAAAGAAAACAACATCCCTGTAAATGTCAGAGCTCTTCCAGCATCTCCTTCGTCGTTGAGAAAAAGTGACGTGGTTTGTTCTCTTTCAGCTGGTTGCCACAGGGCCGAGAAATGATAGATGAAGTGTTACTTTGTGGACTATTTTTAACTTTTCCAAGTCGATGTTCAGACGTCCCATCTGGACAGGGTTAAAGGCAAGGCGGCGCAACTCCTTTGCCATTAGTTACAGTAACAGACACCGTGAGCCCTCCTCAGAGGTCAGAAAACAAACATTATACTTGTTTATGTGCCATGGCATGGCTGAGATGATGAGTGCAGCCTGGTTAACAGAGGTGATGCGTGACTGTTTAATAAGCTTGGACAAAGTTGTGTTACACGGAGAGTGTGGTTTCAAAAACTTCAAACAGCTCTTTCTGTTCATAAGAATATAGTTGAGCTTCCACAAAGCTAGACTGTCTGTTAGATTATCAAGTGAGGAACTACCATATCTGTGTTTATGTTCAGGAAAACAGTATGTTAGGCTGTGCAGGACACCTCCAGCATCTTTCTCCGTATAACACATAGACTGTAGATGGACGACGCGTCTCCACTTCCTCCCACTGTACAAAAGTGAAGCAAAAACATCCCGATATGGGAGCTGCCATATTGAGATTCTGACGTCATTTGGAGCCAGAGTCTGCGCAGTAGTGATCCGGGGGGGAAGAGCCACTGTATTGAGGTCCCGCCCACACACCCGCCCGAGCCAATCACAAGCCGAGCACGGCAGCTTGCTAGCATGAGCCATCTAGCTGCTACGTTAGCACCACGGTAGCTGTTAGGCTAGAAATACAAGGCTAGAAATACATGTGTGTTCAAAATGACACGTTCTATTGCACAAACTCATGGTCAGTTATGGAAAGATAAAGTTACATCTCCTCTCAGATGTAGAGCAGGTCGTCCACCAATCGGAAGGTCGGTGGTTTGATCCCCGGCTCCTCTGGTCACATGTCCTTGAAGTGTCCTTGAGCAAGACACTTAATCCCAAATCGCTCCCGAAGGCTGTACCATCAGTGTGTGAATGAGTATTTAGATTAGATCCTGATGGGCAGGTTGGCACCTATACTTTGGGTATATTCAAATCTATATTACATTGTACAGGATAATTTCAGTCTGTGACAGGGGCACAGTCGAGCTGGGTTTGGATTATTTGGAAAGAAAGGTCTACGCAAAGCAGCCATTTTTTTCTCAAGAAAAACATACACATTAGCTCGGTAGAGCTGGATGATGCAGATTTTAGAATGTGCCACTGTGCGTGAAAAGGCCTTTTTTTACATAGTGAGAATGATTTGTTATAATTAAGGAACGTGTTTCCTTTCTCTTTCAGACCCTTGACTAGGTCCAAGTCCCAAAGTTCTTATACTGTATATTTTTACAAAAGCAAGATTGTGAAACTTATCTGTACTGTTTTTGTCATCTGATCCTGCTGGCTTTGGAGAGAGCATAGATAAAGTTTCACTTTCAGTTCAGTTCCCCGTCAGAAAGAAGAAGGAAAGGGCTGTCTGACGGCAAGATAAAGCGGTGAAAATATTCTAAATATAGCGTAGACAAACTGATATCGATTTTTTTGGCGAGCCTCTTTTAGGTGGCTGAAAGACAGTTTTTAAAATACGTTTTTCTGCCGTCCCCATTCACAGCACTGTATTACTTTGGTCCGGTGTCGGTGCTCCTGTCTGTTTCTTGATGCTGGGGGCATGCCGACCGTCATCTACTGTAAGTGATACACCTACTATGGATAGGTAGTACCTATAGGGTGTCACAATTTCGATTTTGAATCGTAAATTGATCGAAATTGGCTTCCGATCTCGACCATCAAAATCAAAAGCCTTCAAGGCCTTTAAGGTCAGTATGTAAAAATGCCATTTTTGCTAATAATCCATGTATAAAGAAAATATGTTTTGGCTTACAAGAACAAAATCTTTGGTGTTCAGAGACTGAATGTGCAGCATAATATTTGGCAAAAGGGGATTAAATGAGCTTGTATGTATCTTTTTTCTCTCCTAGCCACCTCCCAGCCACATTTCTAAAATTACATGACCTGCAACCGGCCGCCAAAGGCTTTGCTTTGACCTGTGACTGAACAGGATGAATGACCTGTGAAGGATGGCCTTCCCAGAGAAGGACTGTCTAGCTATCAGCCAGGAATCTCGTAATGTTTATGCTTTGAGGGGTGTGTCAGGATGAGAGTGTTGGGCTGAGATTCTTTGAGAGAAAGGGAGGTACACCCTGCCTCGCGGCTCCAGTTGAATGTCAAGTGTAGATACGCTGCAGAACAATGCAGCGGCAACACCGTCTCTGATGAAAAATGTCCTCCTGTCCGCAGCTGGAGCACGAGTGGCCCCCACAGAGCTGCTCTAATACACTCGATTTCCATTCTTTTATTTTATTTCCAGACGAACCACAAGGTCCACAAATAACTGCGCGTTGCATGTGATGCATTTTTATCAGCAGAGGACTCTCACTTCATACCACTATTTTTGACTTTATAGTGAGAAAGGGAGTTCCCTTGATTATGGTTATACAGCGAACAATAACTGGAGTCAAGTTTCCCTCTGCGCCCTGTGAGCCTCAAATAGCGTGTCCACCGCGGAGAGAGCCTTAGGTTTTCAATTTCACTCTCAAAGTGGTCCCCGATCGCTCGCCCTGTCACAGGTGGTGGGATGTAAGTGGACGGGCAAAACCTGGTGTTCCATTTAAGAAATATGTGGGAAAAAGTGACTGTGAGCCCTATTTGTTTGGAATGTTTTATGGTCACAGATGTAACCCCTACTGCGCCAACGTCACTCTGAACTAACAATGTCTCTGCTCCGCTTCTAACCACTAATTACAGCATCACAAGTGGGACTAATTAACACATAGCGTAACCAAAGAATACAGTTGGCTGTCATTATTTTGCACTTCACACATGATATTGTAAATATAGAACTCAGTGCAAAGACTGATGCTAACTTTCAGGATTTTTAAAGAAGTTAGTTAGTTGTTCAATAATCTCACCTTAATCGGATCTTAAACACTTTCCGTGTCAGTTTCACTATGTCACTAAGTCACTATGCGGTTGGCATCTGCCCGGGTGGCCCCATATTGCTTTGGGGGGTCTTGGGATACACAATATTATAAAGTCCCACCCACCCTTCTCTCTCTCTCCACATTCATCTGTATTACATGTGTTATTTGGTGGGGGGGCAGCGAGCCACCAAAGTAGAACACAAACCACTCTCTCGAGAAGCTTTGTGTTCAAGAGAGAAAAAGAGTGAGAGACAAAGAGAGACAGCATTGTGTCTGTACTCCTGAACCAGAGAACCACGGTGCTTCACCAGAGGACTCTAAAGGGGAAGCCCACACAGCAGGAACAACAGTACAGTACAGCCTGATGGGAAAACATCCACGGAATGATTTTCATCAGTTATAACAGAAACCCAGAGAAAAAAAAAAAAAAAGAAAAACACTGACATGCATATCATGCTTAAATCTGTTTGGCTTCCTTTGCGATATGTCATGTGTAAAGCTATATCCTGTGGTTCTGCCTGGTGGTCAGGCAGAGTGTCTGCGGGGGCCCCAAGTCCCTCACCAGGACTTGGAAGCAAACTGCGAGCTTTACCTTGGACCAGCAGAGGTCAACGGACAGAGAAGCGATCGTCCCTTTGGCTGAGATACAATCTCCACACTGCAGCTCAAAGCCTTGATCTACTTTCAACAACATGAGGGAATGCGTGAAGACTTATGGATGTGCCATGAAGGATCATACACTCAGCAGTGACCATATACTGTATGAATACGCATGATCTACAGGACTTTTTTCTCTTATATCATCTTGAAACAAAGATGCTGAATTAGATATCCAACGAATTAATATAGCAGCGAACAACTATTTGCTATGTAAAGATATAGAGGAGTAATGTCTACCTGAGCAGAGAATGAAGTCACTCTCCCTCTGTGTGTGTTGTAATCTGAGCTTCTCTGTGCTTTGTTGACATAGCCGGGGCGGTCGCACACGCTTTTAGTGCATGTGAGCGTGCCCCACTGGCTAGCTCATGGCCGCCACTCTGCACTGCTCTCATACGGCGGTTACAGCTGATAACGCCGTCCCGTCGTGGAAGTGTAGCGCCCACCCTCTGGTTTCCCCTCCGGTAAACACTGTTAGCTTTGTCAGTACTGTTCGTGCTGTTAGCACCGTTAGCTGCGAGCCACTGGCTCAGCCGTCGCCATGTTAAGAGCCATGGGGAGGCACTAGATACACTGAATTTGTTAAAGAGAACCTTTAAAGGAATAGGTTGACATTTTTTCTACACTAAAACGCTCATCCATCATTACTTTAAAGAAATTGTTTGACATTTTAGGAAATACACTTATTGCGAAGAGTTAGATCTCAACATTCTTGGCCAACTTAATAAGTCTTGTGAGAGTCAGTGAAGACAAGACTCCATTATACCACAACATGTTGTTTTTACACTTTTTTACACGTTTTTGCTCAGATTTAACAAAAGAGTGTTAATTAATGAGCTTTAGATGTGCTGTTAGAGGGATTTTGTTTCATTTGGACAGAGCCATGCTAGCTGCTTCCCCCTGTTTCCAGTCTTTATGCTAAGCTAAGCTAATTGGCTGCTGGCACTAGCTTCTTATTTAGCGTACGGTCATGACCGTGGTGTCAATCTTCTCATTAATCTCTTGAGAAAAAAGCAAATAAGCGTATTTGCCAAAATGTTTAATTATTTTTTCAATTAAGTGGTTTAGTGTGCCAGGGGTTCTGGTCATCAGTCATCATATTGTCTCCCCCACTTGCAGTTATGAATTTAATCTAAAGACGTAAGTGTTCAGGGATAACCCTACAAATCAAGCCTCTTCAGAAAACCGTCTCGGAAATTGACCCCTTAAAAGGCAGCAGCGCCCTTTGACCCCTTCCATCCTTCCTCACAGGAACACCATTCAAGTCACACACAGACACACACACTCACTACTCTCATTAGCAGTTAGGATTCATTAGAAATTGGAAATTTAATTAGTGGTTTCAGTCCGTCATCGGATAGCATTTCCTCCGTCTGAAAGCCAACCACACAGGCAGAGTGGTGTCTAACGCCTGTTAGCAAAAAGGGGTTTGAAATGGAAATGCTGTTGTGGCCGTTCTCCACACCCTTCTATCATTTGTCTTAACCGAACCCGCCCAGAAATAAAATTACTCAAATGCAAGGGGATTTTCAATTATTTTTTTCCCTCCTTTCTCTCTTACACTCTTCTACTTCTTTTTTGCGAGTGGAAAAGCAGCACGCTTTGCGGAATTCAGTCGCCCACGCACTCTGTCAGGACACTTGATTCCAATTAGATATTTTTCTTTGCTTTCTTGTTCTAGCCTGTCTGGGCCTCCTGCTTTTATCCCTCCCTCTGCCCTCCCCTCTAACTCCCTCACTGTTGAACTCTCCCCTCCTCTCTCCCATTTCCTCGCTCGTGTCCTCATTCTCTCAATCTCTATCACAATATGTAGTTTTGTGAACCTCAGTACCCTGCTTTGCTTTCATGTATTCGCTCATACGCAGATTTCTCACAGTCCGACATCCTGTGACCGATTTTAAACTTTGACACTGACACATACAACACATCAGGGCTGTAAAACACTGCGGCAAAACTGTTACAGCGCACAAAACCGAACAGTGTCCATAATGATAAAGCAGGGATTCAGAAGTAGCGTTAGAAGTTTGCAAACCGCTTTTGTTTTGCTCCTAGGCAGTGAATATTTATTAACCTATGGATCCATTTGATTACAGTGTGAGGTCAGCTTTGTGCTTTGAAGGTCCTCCCACACATTCACTAATGACAGCCTAGCCATGGAGAGCACACAATACATTTCACCCAGAGTGCAGTAGCCACATGTAATTCCTCATCCAAATTACTGTAATTAAAACATTCCACTATCCTTTATGTGTAATTTCTCCCTTCTTGTGCTGTTGTTTCTTGTCTCGGCTCTCTTTTAATTCAACAAATCAAATATTAGTCCCACAGTAGAAGAGATTTGCATTCTTGTATTTGGAAATCCTCGTAGCGTCTAGCGACATTATTAGTTCTGCTGACTCATACAGACTACACACAGCCGTATGGCACAGCCCGAATACAGGAAAGAAACATCTCTCTGTGTTATTATAAGCTTAAGAAAGTCTGTCAGTAACATTTCTGCAGAGATGAGGGGGTTAGCACACTGAAAGGCTTTTGTTGCTAACGCTGAGTCCATTTCTCTTTTGTTGCCGGCCACAGACGGATGATTTCGAGTGCATCCCTTCAACCTTAATTGTTTCCAAGCAGGGGGTTCCTCTGCAGCGTCCAGCCCATCACTTCACAACAGGCCTCGAGTTTCTGCTAGTTCCAAAAGCCAAGCTATTGAACTTGTCAGCCACATTTATCATGTAGTTGTACAACTCTGGAAATATTCTGTGTTACAGTTTACAATTTCATGGCTAACCACAATAATAGAATAATAGGAATATCTAGTATATTTGAGTTATATCATTAGAGTTTGGAGATGGAAAGCTTGCAATTGAATTTGCTATTGAGCTGGAAAGGTTGCGTTTCTTTTGCAATTGCTTGATGGTGGGCTAAATTAATTTCTATTGGAAAAGCTGAGCTTCAGAGTCCCCTCTGGTTGCCCACCTTCAATTAGGCGTGATTCTGGATGGGATTATGTTACTGATGGGCCAGCTGAGGTAGCAAGCTCTAATTAGGACTGATACTCGGGGGACAGATTAGTACTGAGAATGCATTAGAGGGGAGGTATATACACGTTTGTTTATCCTTCACCTTCAGTTGAACATACAGCCTGCAGAATAGCTGGCGCTGAGCAATTACAGCTACGCCGGGCTGTAGGCACTGCAATGAAAAGTACTTACTGCTCACTTGGGGCCGAAGCATTCATCACACGGAAAAGAGGGATGGATGAAAACATACCCCCTGGTCAAGGAGAGAATACATTCAGTAAGTCAAAAAATCATCAGATTGCCTCCAAACCCCGAACACATCCACCTCATCCGGAAGATAATATCTAATGTCGTGCATGGGCTGGATGTAGATAGCAGATGGACCTGCAGATGCACCTCTATTATGTACTTTCCAGATGACAAGATTTACCCACAGATTCAAAACTCTCAATTGCACTGTAAAGCAAACTATGTTCAGAGAAATTACTTCTTGAAGATGAGAGGCAAAATGATATCAAACAAATTAATTTTGGCCAAAGATAGTAGGAAAATAGTCTGTGGCCAGATTTAAGTTGAAAACTTGCATGGCAGAAATAAAAGTAAAATTATTCTATGCAATATTCAAGACTTTTTGCTTTCCTTTCAACTTGCTAAAATAAAATGAAATGCATAACAAACTAAAACTAGGAATGATGATATAATTGTGTCCACTATTAAATATAAATGTTCTCCTGCAGCCCTTTATTCAAATAACTGAAGCTAATAGGGAAACAAGAATGTTTCCAAGGCCCTCTAAGAAGTCCTTCAGGATTTCCGAAGTGCCAGCAGGTTGGAGTTTGACTATAACTGAATATCATTTAATCTACATGAGGAGCATGTGCCTTTAGCCAACCATTAGTTTAAAATGTTTTAAAAGAATCTCCTCTCGATGCACTTCGAGGAACCGAGAGAAAATGTTGCGCTGACAGACGTGTCATCAGGGAAAGTTTGGACCACCCTTCATGGCTCTTCAAGGACGGAGCCATGCAGGCATGAAAGATCTACAACTGGACGAGAAGCCTAGCCTTGCATCCTGCCTTTTAAAAAGCACTCGCTCTCCTTGAGTGTCTCCAGAGTGGGACAGATGCAACAAGGCAAGGCGACCTCTTGGAGGGGTCAAGGAAAAAACACAGGGACGCTTTGGGGGGTGGGGTGTGGAGTGTTTGACCTCACTGGAGGTACCTATCATTCACTGAAGGTGTTGGCACCTTCAGCAGACGTACACACACATATATGCACACGCTTGAACACGAGCACGAAGAAATCCCCCCATACACACACTTGTCTATCCTGTTTTCATGACAGGAGGTCTCTAATGAATGTGGCACTCAGAAGACCCTTGAGAGGAAGCAAGGCCACTCTCACTCCTACCACTGACTCTGCAGGGCACAGAGAGGCCCTCGCATGTCTGCATCTCACAAGATAACCAGATTGAAAAAGCCGTCTCCAGACAAGTGTGCTCTGTCAAGGGCTGAGAGCCGTTTTTATGTCTCCCCGTCGCTGTCTGACGGAGCCGCGGAAGGTCGTCTCTGAAGGAGCGCTTGTTCACGGCTATTACAGTCGCTGGTACAGTGATGGGGCCCTTCGACTCGACAATACCCACATTATCCGTCTCTCTCTCTCTCTGCCTCTACTGATGTGCGCCAGGCACTCTGTCTTGATACCCAACACACACTGTCAGCGTGTTATGGCCCCACTCAAGTGACTGTATAAATTCAGATTATGGAAGAATTATTCTGGTCTGTCTGGCAATTAAATACGCTCATGTGTGGCTTGCCAGGGCAGCCAGCCAAGCTCTCATCGGCACCAGTCCCAGTCCGATCTAATTCTACCAAGCGCCTCCCTTTGTCTGTGGTAATGCACTTTTATCAGAAGGGAATGTGTCTCATAGGATTGAAATATCTCTTTCCACTCACGCTTCCTGAAACCTTCAGTACAACAGCAAAGGCATGGAGGATCGCTTTTGGTCTGTGTGGCTGCGTCGGTAAATCCAAACAAGATGAGGCTGTCTCACAGTCATCTGAAGTTTGTGTGATCTCCAATTCATTTAATTGTTATTTAATACTCATAGTGGCTTTTTCCCCTGAGAGATAAAACGTCTCCGTCTTGACTCCTCTGCTGCAGAACTGGAGAGTGTAATGAGCGTCTGGCGGTGGATAAAACAGTAAAAAATCTATTGACAGGCCAAGTGGATATTCTGACATGGTGCAGGTTACCCGCGGTCTCTGGGTGTGTAGAAGATACATGTTTATTTTGGAGGTGAGTGACAGTGAACACTAGGCCCAGACCTCAGAGACAGGAGACATCACGTCAGAGCTCTCCTCACCACAGTGGGAGCCACTAACGAAGGCTCGGCCCCCACCGACATGCTCGTAACGCTCACACACACTCTCACACCATCACCTTCAGAGGGGACCCACCACCCTGCAGCGGAGCCTGGCACCTCGCCAGCAGAGAGGGAAGAGGGGGTTTTAAGTGCGGAGCCTGGCCTCGCCTCATCCAAAACGCAGAGACCACTTAAAACACATTCCTGCAGCTATTCAACACAGCGGCTCAACGCAGCTCAACAGCTGAGGGCTTCCAAACTCTGAGAGCAGTTGAACTGGTTGGGGTCGGGGGGCAGAAGGCTGATACGGTGTGGGGGGCTGTGGGATTAAACTATTACTTTAACCACAGGAAGTAGATGAAATACGATACCTACTAATTCCACCAAACCTCCTGTTGAGCTGTGTGTTCCCTGAACAGGTCCTTATTGCTAAACTCTTATCTCATACTGAGCGTTTCTAGACGCCATTAGTTATCATTGTTCAGAAACTATGATTACAAACCAAGAAGCCTTTCCGCTGGTACACGATGTCCCCGTCATTAAAATTGCTGACGTAAGCATCTGATGTGGTAGCATAAAACTTTTATGTCCATGACAAGTAGAAGCTTGTCACGTTTGGATCCATTTGTATTCACCTTGCAGCCATATACTGTACATCGGCACACCTATAGATAAACATCATGATCCACAAGCTTTAATGGGAGTCCTTGCTCTGCACATTCAGTCTTGCTTTGTAATAATGAAAGGTTTTGTACGACATTCATTTCACAATGGAAATGCAGAGGACGATGCTCTGCAGTACCACACAAACAGGAACCTCAGGTAGGCTGTGTAGAGTCTATTATTTATTTTTGAGTACAGCTGAGGCTGATGATTGCTTTAGTTTTGCAACTGTTTTATTTTAGACCAAAGAATTGGACAAATTCCAATTTTGAACTAATGATATGTGTCAGGGCCTTTAGTTTCTAGGTTTGTTGCTTTTGCTGTGATGAAGATTTTAGGTTCAACATCTAAAGAGCTATAACTTTTGGCCAGAAGGTTTCCTAAAAGACTAAATCATTCCTCTGAACCCTTTTTGTGCAGAAAAGACGTAACACACACACACCAACGGAATTATTCAAGGCTCGATGAGCTCAAACAATGTTTTTATTCCTCCGCAGATGCATGTAGACTTCAGAGTAAATTAGTCCAACATACACACAGTTACAGCAAGTTGAGACTACGAATGATTGTGATTGTAATACAATGTCTTGGTGCTCACAGCGAACCTGCATCTTATCAGTACGCTTTTGCCTCAGCTCCGTCGTATGTTTTCACCGGAAGGTGTGCGCTCACATACACACACACACATGCAGAGAATCTTTTGTGGTACGCCATCGCTTAGTACAATGAATGCCGCCTCCACCCGACCGAGTGTAATTACACACAGAAAAGCATGAGCTTGAGCCTGAATTTTTTGGGGGGTCAAATTTAAAAAAACTCACATGAAGGCTTCAAATAGAACATTCCAGTGAAACACCTCTATGGACACTGTTATTTTACCTCCTTATAAAACATCTGGTCTCACTTTGCAGTTGATTATTATAGAGGCTTACATGTAGTGTCATGTCTGACGATTTTGTCACACGAGGACACACAGAGAGGACAGTACATAATGTCCATCTTGTTAGGGAACCAATCTAATGATCTGAGGTGACCACTGGGTATTAAAAGCCTTTGCGATTGCTCACATGAACTCGTAATGCATTCAGTTTATGAAAGAATCCCTTAGGGGAAAGCACATAAAGGATTCAACCTTGATGTTTGAATAAAAGGAATAACTGAGGTCCCTATTTTGAAGAAAAAAGAAAGAAAGGAAGAGAGAATGTCCCTCTGGTTAATCTGACAGAGGTGGTTATAATGAGGAGGACAGATAACACATGGGAGCATGTGGAAAGAATCACAATCACAGACTGTAACACACGCAAGAGCAGGCACACAAACTTCCTGTCACAAACACTTCTTCCACACGCTTAAACACATGCAATATGAAATTCAACCCATCCAAACACGTCCATATACACCAGCACTTTTATATCCTGTTTTACCGCACAACTCGCCTCTTACACAAACAAACTCTTTCTGTAAGATGACTTGTTACATACTGTATGGCCATTTGCACATACACACACACAGACACACTGGCCTCCTTTCGTCCTGCACTGGAGCATGGACAGGCCAAAGCTCACTTTTCAAGAGGGGATGCTTTGAGTTCCAGAGGGGTGCACATGAAAGAGCAGCAGAATATAAAGGAGTGCCCAAGGATACACTGCAGCGCTCAATGTGAGGACAATTTAGCCCTGATGGAAAAGCCGGATCAAAGGCCTGGCCTCCATAATTGCACATTCCCCAACAAACACTGTGCCATTTGAAGAGTGGGCCAGACCTCCGGACTCCTGAGACCTGTTCCCGTGCACAGACACAGGCAGCCCCATTCCTTTCACCTTGCTATGTTCTCTATCTCAATGTCTCGCTAAAAGATTAGAGAAATGCTTTCATTCCAAAAGTGCTCACGATTTCTCTTTGAATGTCAAGATACTGCCCGAGGCCCGGCCAAACAGCCCTCAAATTTTCTCCTCTCTCTTTGTTGTAAAAGGTCGCCAAGTCATGGTAGTCGCCACGGTGATTCACTGTTCAAAATGACAAGACTCACACCTACGGACTCATTAGTTGCACTTCACTTAAATATCTTTGCTCTTTTTGTAAGGTGAACTTCAGGTTGCGGTGTGCTAGATCAACAATAAGGGCACCTAAGTATTTTGGTTACATAAGCAGCTCACAAATTACTGACTGCCCCCCTCTGCTGAGACTCCAAAACAAGTTCCTGCTTTTCCTGACTAATTGTAATGATATTAGGATGATCTGTTTAAACTCGTGGGTTTATCTTTATGAGAGAATCCGTTGTGTGGAGGATATAGCTCTCTGTGTACTTGCCTGTAGATGATGGGACAGGAAATTGTTTTAAAACTAAAAGGTTTGTTACTCCCTTGAGCCCGGCCCGCAGGTTTATTTTCTCCTTTCAGCCACCAGAATGCAGTTTCAGAGCTTGTAAATCTAGCTTGGATATCTTCACTGTGCTGCAGGTGGGAGACCTCTGGATATTGTGGAATGTCTTGGCTCTGCTACGAAGGAAACCATCAGTAAAAAATACTATCTGTTAGAGTTGTAAGTATTGCAAGTAGTCATGGGTAATCTTCAAGAAAAGCAGACTAATGCCAATATGTTTGCGTGTCAGATGCAGTGGGCAACTCCGGGGAAGTCTGATTGTATAGAAGTCTATGAGAAAATGACCCTACTTCTCAATTGATTTGTTACCTCAGTAAACATTGTAAACATGAGTTTATGGTCTCAATCGCTAGTTTGAAGTCTTCTTCAATACAGCATGATGTTCATTTAGTAAATTATGGTCCCATTTAGAGTCAAATAGACCATAAAGCAGGGTATCCTTTAGGGCGGGGCTACCTTGTGATTGACAGGTCGCTACCACGGCATTGTCCGGTCTGGGAGTTGTTTTCGTATTACAACTTTAACCCCTTCACAGTGTGTTTTCAGTTCATGAAAGTTAATTGTAACATTTTGGTCACCTAAAAATGTCTTATTCAGCGTTCAGTTGTACTTAGCTCCACACTCTGGTGTCACTTCTGGTTGCAAAAGACAAGATTGCGACGGCCAAAAACCAAGATGCCGAACTTGAGGCTTCAAAACGGCGGTCCACAAACCAATGGGTGACGTCACGGTGACTACGTCCACATCGTACATACAGTCTATGGTCGGAAGACTTTCACAACCACACTTAGTTTTGTATGTTAAATCCTTTTCTTGTAGACCATTGGCATTTTTATCACCGCAACTCATAAACTGGTGGATAAGATAATGACTTAGGTGTTGCTTATGTTCTTGTTCTACTACTGTATGATGCCTGTAGTGAACTGGCTTCCTTTCATCCTGTCACCATCCATTACAATCAATGTACTGATGCTTGCACTAAATCTCTCCTAACTCTGCACAGACAGCGGCAGGAAAACCAACGTGGTTGAGCAGCAGACACTGACAGTTCTGTCCATGAGAGCCTGTGAGTGCTTACTCCAGGACTTCTGATGGTTTTATGTTGCGTCTAGACTTTAATAAGTGGTTGTGTTTTCCTGAAAGCACACCCCAAATCTCCCCTGAAAGTCCTATGGCGATGCTTTAGTAATAAAATACTATATGCATGTGTTGTTGAGCCGGACTCAAATAAACATGCTCCTAATAGACCCGAGTGTGGCAAACCTACAGAAAGTGCCTTGTCATCAGAAACACCACTCAGTGTGTGTGTGTGTTTCTGTGTTACTACATCCTAGCACATGCTTTGAAGAGGTTTTTATGAAGTAGACGTCACATGGGAATACTACAATGTAGACTACAATGTAGAAAATTACTTCTTTCTTCTGAACTTTCTCTGTTTTTAGTCGTTTGAAGTCATCGTGGGAGCATGGGGCTGCATAAACAAACCTGCTTTTAATATTGAGCAACTGAAGTTCGACCTCTGATCTATTGCTTCGTAGCTTTAAAGCAAGACTTTGAAACTTTTGAAAGAAGGACTGACACGTTCTTCATCTTTCAGATGAAAAATTGAATTCATAATTAATAAAACACTCCCTTGCTCTATTACTCTGGTGCAATCTAACTATAATGCGAGGAATCTCTGTCTGTCTGTCTTTCTGTATGTCCTTCGCATATCTCGAGAACCATTCTTCTGATCGACTTCACACTTGGCGGGTGTATTGCTCAGGACCCAAGGGAGTGCAGTGTCGAATGTGGTGCAATTTGACCAGATGGTGGCGCTATAACAATGGACTTTACGTTTTGGCCTGTAACTTCTTAACCATGGGTCCAGACGAATCTATCCACGCTCATTTGCGTCTAGATTGATTTTCTGTCATTTTGAATTGTGTCTAAATCAGATTTTTCGCTACTCCTCCTACACATTTTGAGCTATTGTCACAATCTTTGGTGCAGAACATCTCTGGGCCAAGCCGTAAGAAGTTACTATTTTGGATTGTTGATGTTTCGTACAGTTTTGCTATAGCTGGCCTCAAACTTAGCTCAAATTCTGTGGGCAGGGCTTATATTACAAAAAATGTCATATCTCCTGAACGCTTTGTACTATTGTGACCACATTTGGTGGACACGTGTAAATATGATATCTGAGTGACCATGCCAAATTTGGTGCCTTTTGGCCAATAAGTGACGCTGTAGCAACATCATCTAACTATAAAGGAAGGAATCTCTGTCTGTCTGTGTATGTATATATGACTGTCCTTCGCATATCTCGAAAACCGTTCGTCCAATCAACTTCATACTTGGCGGGTTCAAGCAGCCATACTGCGGTTCTCGAAAACGCTGCAAGCAGCACTTCTGGGGGCCAAGCAATTGACCCATTCCGGATAAGCACGCACTCCAAACAGGACTGCAATAGTTTTAAATAATGTATGATCCATGAGAAAATAAAAAAGAATAAGTTAAATACTGTAAGCTGACTGTTTAGTACAGATATAACCCTACAGCCTACTACCAGTAGTTTATGAATCATCATTATAGACAGACTGAGTGATACACATACATCTACCATCTGTGGCTCACCTGTGACCCAGTCCTATTATACCTTCTAACCAGATGGACCATCAGATAGCCCCTCTCCTGAGACTCTGTAAATATATAGGCCTAAGTCCCCCATTCAGTGCTGACCTATCGTTAACCTGCGAGGATTTTCTTCAGTTGTCAGTGAAAAGCATTTGAGTGGGTCAGATTGAATTTCTCCTTTTCTGACATTCAAGTTCAAAGCAATCATGTCGAGTAGGTAGAAAGGTCCAAGAAAATAATAGAATTTAAGAGGTGGTTTGAACATTTTTCAAAAGAACCACAATGGAGTTATGATGAAGCATAATGATCATTTCCTTGCCGCTCTAAGCTTTGAGGAGAAAAACGCCGACTGAGCTCTTCCAAATTTTATTCCTTCTTGGCTTCGGTGAAACCTGTTGAGGTGCTAATAACAAGACGCAGACTGTCCACAGACTCGGTTTTGACAAGTCCGCAGTCTCCATTTCACTCAGAGGGTAGGTCACTGTAGAGATGAAAGCCGGGAGGGGAAAGAGGAGGCCTTTGGTGTTAATCAGGTGCTGATTGGCAGCTTGGGAGCCTTTAAGAGTTTGGAAAGCCCGTAGAGAAAAGAGTCATTATCCCCGAACACCACTGCATTTCCTCCTTATTGTTGTCAGTGGCAGCACTGAGATCAGGTGTTCCATCATTATCCTCTGTAGTTCAGCAACACCTATACGGTGCTCCTGTTTCTTTAAAGTGAAACTGACATTTTGCTAAGAAATCAGTTTATATATATTTTCTTGGTGTTTGTTGCAACTCATGTACTTCAGTCAAAAGTATATAGCGCCCCTATATTAGTGTATGTGTGTGTTCATTTTTGGTTCTGACTGTTTACCGGCTTGGGGGCCGACATAGTAAGTCGTTGCTTAACCCCATCTGTGATTTTAGCACTCTGTTCATGATGGACATGACATGATACATGATACATGGAATCATTTTTTTATGGAATATTTTGGCAGCCTGGTCATTTACTATCACCGCATCTGGACCCATAAAAGTGTGCAGGATCTGTTAATGACTCAGCAGATGTTGAAATAACATGAATGAAAAGTAACATCTAGTGGGAATCATTGCTAATGCTATAGCTTCCATTTTGTGAGTGGAAGGCAAACTTAAAAGCTCAACAGAGTGTGCAAATGTTGACTGCTGTATAGCGACAGACGTCTTTAATCGTTCGTAGCTTAAATCGTAGCATTCTTAGGATAATGTGTGACATCCAGTCAATAGTACCACATGTTGACAGCGTGTTTCCATCAGTGCCGACCCCCAGATGTCAGTCAACCATTGCACTGGGAAACGCCCACCCAGAGGCTTGTAGCTTTGACGCTGTTTACAACTTTTAAATCCCTTTCAAACCTGCAGGAAATTTTAATTCAAGTCTGACTCTTCTTTACTAACCCAAACCTGAGGACTAAAAATATGTCTTCCTATGCTAGACCAAACCATCCAGCTAAACACTTTGACTGAACCTCAGCGGGGACAGGAAGATCACAGTCTTTCATGCCCAAATACAGCCCTGCTCCAATAAATATGTTCTCGAGATCTTTTAGGAAATGGGACGCAAGTTGGCTAATTGGAGGGGTGGCAGGGGTTAAACACTTCCCTCAACGTTTCAATCTGTCACTCCACACAGCTGCATGCTGGGACTAAAGCCTGGACCAGAACGTGGGAGTCCATCTGAGCCTTTCCAAGGACACTAAACTGTAGACACCCCAGAGAGGCTGTCACTGACGCCTCAGGAGAAACACACAAACCAGCTGTGTGCCACACACACACAATCCATCACCTCAGGCTACATCCACACTAAAACGATCTCTGTACACACAGGCGTTTTTGCACCGTTTTAGAAATAATCTCTGTCCATGACATGACCATACATTGGACAAGCGCGTGCCGGTGTAAACAGGAAGCAGATTTGTCGACTCTGCGGTCTACGTTTTATGTCCATCGTCCTCCTCAAAGCCACAAACCGTGCCTTCTGAGGTCCGCTCCGTAGGGCTGATAACGCCGCTGGCCACGCCACTCGCAAATCGCTTGATTAATAGCTTGCTTCCTGCATGCAGGCAGTAGTAGCATTATAAAATGCAGAATTTATCTGCACAACAGCTGCTAGCATAAACAGCAAGGTCAGCAACGTCTGTAATTCGTTATCCATGTTGAATTAATCACTGGTAGTCGCACGGTTATCACGGCCGATGTGTTTTCTTCCAGAAAAGTGTCACGTGATAGGGGCGTAACGAATCAGGAAAGGACACCTCGTGCCTGATGAGACTCAATCAAGAAGTGAAGGTGGGTGTCTGCGTCATCGTTTTCGAAGGTCCCCGTTTCTGCCCGTCCAGACTAAAGCGCCACCCCGGAGTTTTAAAACTAAAACGGCATCAGCAGCATTTTCAAACGTGTCTGTTTTAGGGGTTGTAAAACGCCAGAGTAGTGTGGACGCTACGCATAAACGTAGCAAAAGTTATGCGTTTTAAAACAAAAACGTATTATTGTGGATGTACTGTAGCCTCAGTCTGCACATCCCTGCTCTGGTGTCTATTGAATTCTATTTTTTTTTAAATATAACTTTATTTTTCAAGATGAGAGCCACCATCCTGTCATGTAAACAAGGTAGACAGGAGGGACAAGTTTGTTGTTGTTTTTTTTAAAAAAAAAGGGATAAAAGGACATACAACAAATCTAAAAAAGAGCAAACAAACGAACAAAAAAACACTTAAAAGTTTACAGACATTATATAACAAAAAATAATAAAAGCTAACGTAAAAAAACACAATTTTATTTACCCTCCCTCACAAATGCAATTTCTCAATCAAAACCCCACAAACTGTAACTAACACATTTTCTCAATAATCGCTGTTTCATTTCCGTCTAAACTAATGTCATTCTCGACGGACTGCCAGCAGAGAGTTTTGCTCTTAATGCTGTTGGGGCCTCACACTGATTGAAGTCTCGTTCTTGTAGCTTAAGTCAGCCTGTTTTAACCCCAGGCCCTTGCAGGATATGGCATGAATTACATGTGCACACCGCACTGCTTAGATTGTAATCTTTTGATAATATACAGCCAATTTCCCCCGTGTTATATACAGCTGATTGGTGCAGAGTTAGCGGAGCACAAAGATATAAAACCGTCCAAGCCTTCCTTCGCTATCACACTACTTTATGAACGTTGTTGTTTAAACAATCAAGTAATGAAGCCTCCCATCAAGATGCTCTGCATAGTTTTCTCCTACCCGCTCCTTTGTCTCACAGACTAATCATTGTTTCTCTTTTAATTAGGCAAACACAGTTCTTTGTATACACAATTATACATTTATAAATTACACTTTGATTAGCTTTCCACTGAGATGTTGCAATAAAGCAGTGGAGATGGCTAAGGAGGGAGGGGGCTGCCAAATATTTGCTGCTGTCTTTCAACACTAAATGAGGGGTGTTTTCTGTCTTTGGCAGTTTGTTTAACCACTTATATGATTGGATTGCTCATTAATTCTCATTCTGTCACGTCCCAGCATTAATCATTTTTTTAACTGAGCCTTTAAACTGCCACCCTAAACATCTGTCTAATGATTTAATGTTGACATATTACACAGTGAGTTGTTTTTCCGCCACCGATATATTCTGATGCTTTGATGCAGTGAAGCGTTGTAATTCATTTTAACCAAATTAGTGCTCCGCGTCATATTAGATTTGATATGGTGAGGCTCGGGCACATTCTCTGAGGAGCGTGTCCAGAAATGTGTGTATGGCCCTTTACTACAGTTTGTTTTTGTGTTTTAAATGACCAAAACGTGTAAAGGAATGTACCAAATCATTGATAGCAAAAGTACTCTTTATTAGTAGGAAACACAATGACAGGCCAGACTGCTTAGTAAGACGTGAGAATGTCTGAGATCCTTATCGTTGTTATCATTAGCTCTCCCCCCCTCCCCCTTCCCACCGCAACACACCACTTATCTTGATAAGCTGTCAACTTTGAATTGGCTTTCAGCATGAGGCCGAGGTAAAGAAACGTCAGTATGTGCATTTTTTTTTTTGCTTCGTACTGCTCTCTGTATGTGTTATTGTGCTATGATTTCCCAACTCTGCGGCCACTAGCCTCAATAGCCACAACCCAGCTGAGTGCTGGTCACCACACCTATAGGAAACACGCCCACAGGACATGCTTTACGCCTCAAAATATTGAAAACATTATCCACATCCTTGTGTTGGATAAACAAATATTTCACTGGCCAAAAAAATCCATCAACTTACGTTAAACATCCAGAGGCTTTTGCAACACAGTGGCAACTGGCTTTGCTGTAACTCTGGTGAAACAAATAAGAGAGTAAAGGTCTTGCAGCTCCACAAATCGTTACGCAAACATTATCTCCTCATCTTTCCTCCCAAGAAATGTACAGACTGACAAATGCGTCTTCACTCATATCCCGTCGTTTATCTCTGCAAATCTTTGTTTTTGCGAAGTTCACTTTTCTGTAATATGCAAATGCTCATAAAACTAGTGGAGACTTGCTCCATTATATGGCCAACAGGGGAGTTAGAATTGTACACACAGAGTCACAGCATGTTAATGTCAACTCTGTCTCCCAAAAATTACATATACATACATAATCATAATCAAGTCAATTTTATTTATGTAGCGCGATATTACAAATCACAAATTTGACAGACAGGTGCCCTGTATTCTGAGAGCCTCAATCAGAGTCCTGATTGGAGTATAAAGTTTAAGGAGATCAGGCAGGTAGGAAGGGGCGTGCCCATTTGCAATTATGTAAGTCATCAGAGGGACCTTAAAATCTGAGCTGACACAGATCGGGAGCCAATGCAATGAGCTAAAGCTGGTGTAATATGGTAACATTTTGTAGTTTTAATTAAAGGTGCGAAATGCGAGATTGGGAGCATTTCTATTGCCTCCGTAAGGCTCTCAACGTGGCAACGGCTGAGCACGGTGGTTCGCAGCTAACGGTGCTAATAGTGCAAACAATGCAACAGTTCTGACAGAGCAAACTATTTACCTGAGGGGGAACCGGAGGGTGGGTGCTACGCTTCCGCTACGATGCCGGACGGTGTTATCAGCTGTAACCGCCGTATGAGAGCAGTGCAGAGCTGCGGCCGCGAGCTAGCCATGGGAGCACTATGTCAACAAAGCGAGGAGAAGCTCAGATTACAACACACACACAGAGGGAGAGCGATTTCATTCTCTGCTCAGATAGACATTACTCCTCTAGATCTTTGCAAAAGATATGGTGGAGTAGCAGCAAATAGTTGTTTGCTGCTATATTAATCCTCTGGATCTGAACCTTTAAGATTCTTGCTGCAGCGTTCAGTGAACTAATTTGCATTGCCATTTTGTGGGAAACATGCTGCGATAACATGTTTTATTGTCAACACGAATTCTCAGTGGTATAAGAATGTTACACTTCCTGCATTGGAACAAATTATAGCCAGTAAACATAAATCAAACGGCAAATACATGCCTTCTCAAACATATTTGGCATTGTATTGTAAATGCTGTTGATTTGTTCATTTACAACTACTTCTCACTTGCACGTTCCAGCTCCAAGACCAGTGTATGAATGGTTTGACACAGGGGAAGGACGTAGGCCAGCTGTGGTTCTGATCCAGCCGTTCACTTGTATGGGTCCAGACAGATCAGTGTGAGGGAGGTGCTGCTGCTGTGAGGCTGCTCCACCTAATCCCAGGCTGCATTACTCAACCAGTCCAGTCAAACAGCACACAGACGCGGGGACTTCCCCTTCCCTCCAAAGACGTAGAGGAATACTGTATTGCCTCATGCACCACTGAGGTAATATCATTACTTCAGCAAAGTCTAACCTGAATATCGTCTTACTAAGTGTCCCGAACCACATTGAGAGTATATGCAAGGACCAATTTGTCCTAAGGAAGTCTAAAGCAATGACACTTGTATTATTGTTGCATCTAAATACATCTCACGGTGCTCTGTAGCAAAGTTTTCTCTGGTTGTAACATTAGCCTGCTGAGAGAAAGCTTCACCTTGACTCCTGCCAACAGTATCGAACAATGCTTTTAGTCATTTTTATGTTTTCCCCCCCGATAGATACCAATCAAAGCTTCTTGAGGGAAAATCCTTCACATGGGTGTGCGGCAGCTCCACGAGGTATAATCTCTTGCACGCAACTCTAAAATTACTGCTATCCACTGTTACTGGCACTCCTTCAACACCTTCAGGGTGTTGAGGGGTGTCATTTCTAAACGGCTCAGAACACTGTTAGTAACAATATTCATATCTGTTGAAATATGGCTCATAAAATCCACCACCTCTCATCATATGCAGTTCACAGGGGCATTATTGTATGTAAGTGCGGTTTTTGTTCTTTATTTTTAGCTTGAAGAAAGGTGAGAAGTCGCAGTTTGAACAGAATCTGTTATATAAACCTTTCCATGAAGAAATGTGACACCTAACAAACTTTCATGTCGGATGTTAATAAAGACACAGGCAGGTTTATTCCTCTTCAGTGGCATAATGAGGGAAGAGACTGTGTAAAAAAGTAGAAACTGGATCTGCACTGACATATTTCCCTCGATAGATAAATATGAACTTGAAGCAAAGCGTTGGGTCTATCTCTGAAAACAAACAGGGCCATATATTTCACTTGGAATAACAGAGATCAGCTGTATCAACACTGGTCCTCCTACTGCAGCCAGCCACCTCAAGTGAGAAACCATCGAGTCTGAGAACCGTCCTCTGAGTGCTTTTTGAGCAGACGGCAAAGCTATTGTCATTCAGCTGAGTGAACTAATCATTGTTTGATACCAATGACTATCTGATTTAATGACCAATCTCAACTCAATACAATAGAAAAATGTCCCGACAAAATAAAAGAATCTACAAAGAGACACAGCTGAAGAGCACTTTACGGTTGTTATGATGTGATGGCAGTATTATGTTAGCGAGGCCTGCCTTAATTTTCACTCACAAATAATCTGACTGCTGTTTGCACTGGCACAGCTGTTTGCATTGCCTTTGTTCAGCTGTCTGTGCACTCCCTCCCTTTTCCCAGTTTGATAACATAATACTCTGAGTATGTTTCTAAAGGGTAATAAAATGAGAGGGAGCCGCTATCTGCTCTTTGATTGAGCAACACCACATTTAAACACATCCCATGAACCTGGAACATTTTTACCAGCCAGTGTTTTCTCTTTCTCTCATACATCCTGAAGACGTGGAGCGTGCAGCGGAGTTGAAAGGCCCAGAGAATTATTTTCTTTTTAAGGCAGAATCCACCCTCAAAGAGATTCAGATTTGTCCAGCCTTTGATGTTGAACATTTGTCATTTAATAACAGTGAAAATAGACTGCAACCAGGTCAAAGAGCTACAATCTGAGCTACAAGAGAAACCCCTTAAAAATTGTGTTTGCATATCAAATGCATTTTCGTTGTGACCCTGCAGCCCGGTCGCACGGAAAGGCGTGTGAACCATAATGCACAAGGCAAAAGCGATTAATAACAATGGCGTTCTTGCTTTAGGTGTGCTATTTCACACCATGTAGACTGTACTTACTGCAATGTAAATGCATCCGTGTGAATATGCTATGCTCAGAGCTAGTGGTGTAGGATAAAAAGTGAGAAGGACCTTTTATGGCAGGCAGGAGGGGAGGATGGATGGGTCCAACAAACACAGGACTTTCAACCAGGAGACCGGTGTTTGAGATCAGTGTTTGCTTTGTAAATTACGTTAATGACGTTTGTGACTTGCTGTTAGTGACGTGTTTTCCGTACTGATGTTACGTCGTTTCCGACGGGACTTTCAACCAGGAGACCGGTGTGTTCAAGACCGGTGTTTGTTTTGTAAGTTACATGAGTGACTTTTCTCACACGTTTTGTAGTGATGTTTGTGACCTGTTTTCCGTAATGACGTTACGTTGTTTCCAAAAGGATTTTACTTAGTTTACATGCTTACGTATTTTAAGCCCAACCACGATGTTTTTCTTAAACCTAACTAAATGGTTTTGTTGCCCCCTGCTGGTACAGCACCTTCATACACGTGTGTAATAATCACGCCTCGGCGAGGCAAAACGTGACACTGACACACTATCCTGGACAGGCGGGTCTATTACGCGCCTTGGCGTGATATCGGATTGGACCATAATGCCAGATATTTTTATCAACATAACAAAGAAGCATTTATATTTAATATTTGTGCAAACTGTTCACTTCCAACACAACATTTTACCAACAGGGTGGCTGTTTTTTGTGTTGTTTTGCCACCTCAAAAGACCAAGAAGTGTTCAAAAATCATTGGTAGCAATGTTCACATCTGTAGGAAGCTCAATGATTTTGCGAGACTGCTTAGTATAGAGAATGTCCAACTTTTCACTGTGAGTCAGCAAGATCCTTATAATTACCTCTCCCCTCCCACCTCAACACACCACTTATCTTGATAAGCTGTCAACTTCAAAATCAGCATCCAGCATGTGACCGAGGTGAAGGCACGCTAATCTTTGCTTCTTCTGTTTTTTTCTCTTCGTACTGCTTGCTGCCTTTGTTATTGTCTTATAATTTCCCAACTCTGAGGCCACTAGCCTCAATAGCCACAGCCCAGCTGAGTGCTGGTCACCAGACCTATAGGAAACACACCAACAGGACATGCTTTATGCCTCAAAATATTGAAAATATTATCCACAGTTGTGTGTTGGGTAAACAATATTACAGAGGCCAAAAAGTGCATCAACTAAACTGTTTATTGTTCAGAGGGAGCTGCAGAAGAGCATTACTAGCTTTTCTCTAACTCTGGTACATCATTCAGGCTGTTATCATACACCCTTTGTAGCTGTACCTCAGAAAAAGTAATGCACTGTGATTCATACAGTATACATCCCACCAAATCAATTTGTATGTAATCCACATTACTGTGAACCAGAAAGTATAAAGAGCGACAAATGCCGCGAAGGGAGGAGGTCGGGGTGGACATGGATGGGAACACCAGACTTTCGCCAAGGAGGCCGGTGTTCGTACCCCGTGTGAAACCAGAAGTCAACGTTGATTTATTTGTCATGTAACTTCCGTACTTAAGTTACGTCTCTTCCGGAGTTATTTTAACCCAAACCACGATCTTTTCCTAAACCTAACTAAGTTGTTTTGTTACCTAAACCTAACCAAGTTGTTCCCTGTGAAAACAGAAGTTTATTTTGAAAAGACCGGAGCGAATATTGACCCGTGTTTCACATGTTGCTGGACATTCGTAGGAAAACGAACGAAAAATTAGGAATAACTTTTCGTAAGATATCATACTAACCGTTGTATGACGATACGTTGCATCATGACAATCTGTTGCTGCTTCCCACTTGTCTGTATCATGAAATACTGTAAGTGACACTGACAAATGATGTCATCTTGTTTATAGGGGACCTGTTTTGTCTTAAAGTCTGTAGGACTGAAATGTTCACACTAATCCTGCAGAACGTATTTCATTTGTTTTCCCCCTACAATATCTGCTCCCGGCTAGGAAAGCATAATTCACTTTTTAATGATAATGTTTAGGCACAAGAACATCATACTTCCTGGGTTGGAAAAAAAAACATTGAATGTAATCCACGTGTGTCAGAGCAAATTATAGTATGTAAACTTACTTTATAGGAGACGGGGCTGCTCCTGGATGTGAAATGGGGGAGATGGAGCTGATACACAAAAATTTCTTTTTATCTCATAGAAGGTCAAATAATTGTGACCCAGCAGATCCACCTTTGACCTCACAAAATCATTGTCATTGTCAAGACTGTCTGGTCTTCTGCGTGCCATCAGTGGAGCTGCTGCAACATGTGTTGATTGATGACAGTGGACTCTATATTAGAGTCTTGTTTGTAGCTTTAGGAGTGAGTTGTTAATGTACACACGTCTAGACTAAACACATACAGTAAGAAAAGGGGCACAAATACTCAAACTTTGGGGGCTGCAGCTCATACAAGCATGACGGCGTGCTTAGTCACAGACCTGCAGGCTATAGTCTAGGGGGGGGAGGACTCTGTGTTTTGTTTCAATCATCAAAGCTATTGGGTTTAGGGTCTCCTCTCTGTGCCTATCACTCAGCAACACTCATGGCCACTCGGACCCTGAAATTTTACTCCGGGCTGCTGAGAGGAGCGGGCGGTGGGACTGAAGAAACGTCTCCTTGGCCTTGCTCTGCACTGCCGGGGGTCACTCTGCCATTCTTCTGTTACACAAAAGACTTCTTCAAGTGCCTGTGTGACAATGGCCTTTAGATCACTGGAGCGTAATGATTGCTGGTTAACGTGAATGCACTCCGTATTAATTGAGCCAGAATTAATATGAAGTTTTTAGTGTTTTTTATGAGTTGGCAAGGAAACTTGTTAATGGCGCCCCGTAACCATGACTAAATGTTCATGTTGTCTTTTTTCGCATAGCAGACATTGTTGTGGTGGACTCACTCTGAGGCCGTTAATGAGCGCAACCTCTCACTTTCAACCCGGAGAGCTAACATAATGTCACTCGCAAGCTCCTCACAATGAACGTGCACAAACCACATGTCCACAATAGCAGTGAAGCATGATTTCACAAGACATGCCTCTAAGTTAGCACAAAGGAATGTCAGATGTGCTGACACAAAAGATCTCCGTTCTTCCCCCTCTTGATTTACATAAAGCATAATAATGCACTGAGGGAGATGAGACTTTCAAGCATTTGCACACCACAATAAAACACACTCAGGGATTCTGATTAGGTCAGAATGAAAAACATTATCAAATAAAAATAATTAGAACAAGATTTGGAGTCTATGGTTCCCAGACTGTTTTTGTTTAGCCGTCATCATAAACAGAGTTAGCTGTGTCTGTCAGTGAATTAAGAAAACACTGGGCCCCTTCTGCTGCGCCGACCTCGATTCACAGATCCTGTGAGACTTGCCAGCGGTTCGCTCTCTTTCAGCACAAGTCGACTCAGCCAGTGACAGACAGGCACCCTCATGTCAAAACACTGTCTGCTGCTGCCAACCTATAGGCCGCCCGGGACAGCATGCAGCGAGACACAGTCACCCTCAACATCACTAACATATTTATGTATACAGTATGTTTGTGTGTATAACAACATATGCAATATATTAAAGAAGAGATATGTTGTAAGGCAAGAAAGCAGCCAAGCCTAGTCAACAGTCATATATGTATACTGTTAAATGGTTTGTGGAGCTCCTCCGTGCACTGTTTTCTCTCAGCCTTTATCTTTTAGCTCCTCTTTCCAAAACTACTTTCCCTTAAAAGTTTCATCTGTGCATTTTAAAACTTTTAAAACATTTCATTAACATATGCGGCCTTGTCACGTTTTACTCGTCAACATTTCAGTTTTTCGCTCCGTCCCGTGTGCTGCTAATTGGAGCACTTTGCTCGGGTGTTTTGGCCCATTTAGTGTGGAGTAACCACGAGAGGACAGAACCAGGCCGAGATGCCAGTTTGCTGCAAACTGACACCTCTTCAAAGGGCCGCGAGTCTGCCAAGCATGCAGAGGTATCCTCTTTCTGACCCGAGTTCAAAAGGCAAGACTCGCTCTCACACTTAAAGCTGATTGGATGTTTAGCTTGACAGCGCTATAAAGGAAGAAATAGCAACATGTTTTAGACTTTTAGACATGCTCAAGTTGCTCTTAATTCAAGATGAATTAATAGAGCAGGATACTAGAATAAATGTGTAGTCTTCATCTGTTTTTTTGTACCTGTGTACTCTGAAAGCAGCCAAACAAATGCAACCCATTTTCCGGGTGTCTATTTTATTCCCATTTCAACCACAGGAATGCTCTGAGGTATAGGAAGAAGGAAATTATGAGCCTGAACATTCCCATTTCTCACTTTTCATGGTGTCTTGGATGCAGCGCGGTTGTGCACAGAGTTTCCCTGCCTTCACATGATGTAGGAAAAATTATGCAGCCAACATGTTCAACTGCAGAAACATGGAGAATTTGCTTGAGGATAAAGGACTTGGCAATTTTCTATCTTTAACAGTGCAGCCCGTTCGTACGAAAAGGCGTATGAATGCCACAATAATGCGCAAGGCATTTAGCATGCAACAGAATCCTTTTACAAATTTTTAGTGACTTATGTAACATGTTTTCCGTACTCATGTTGTTTCCGTACGTATTTTGCATAGTTTATGTACTTATTTTAAGCCAAGCCGTGATGTTTTTCCTAAAACTATGTGAGTGGTTTTGTTGCCTCAACCTAACTAAGGACGTTACCGTAGTTTTGTTGCGTGGCGTACAGATGACATGCGAAAAGCCTAAAATGCGTCCTCATGACACGCGGAATTGTAATCTCTGTAATATTGTGTTATTTACATGCCTTCCTGTTGGACTGGGTTGAACAGTGAGAGTTTAACTCATTTCCAGGTTAGCTAAAAAGAATTAAAGAAGAAATATGTAGAATTAAAGAAGAACTGGGATCAAGATAGTAGTGTAATTTTTTCATTCTTTTTCGCAAAATCATGGAGGTGCGTGTGTCCTCTAATGATTAGCTAAAGAATTGAAAACTATGTTTACCAAGTTATATTAACCTATAATTAGCTCTTTGACCGCATGCCTTTTGAATTGAACGGGTGTATGATTAATTAACTATAACCTTGGACTCATTTAGCTCAGCCAATAAGATTAACAAGAACAAGACAGCAACCGCAAGAAAACTGTAGGAATGTAACACTCAAGATAGTCTAACCAGATAGTTATTTTGTCCTACACCAACAAAACAAGCCGCCTGCAGAGAACAACCCAATGAGCCAAACTGATAATTTGAAGTATTACACATTTCAGTACAGTATGTTGTCTGTATGACACCCACGCATGCATTGCCTGCATGCTATTTGTCATCATGCTGTGTGGAAAATATTGCTCCCACTGACAGCTTTATGACTACTTCACACAGCATTTTGAGAGTCATGGCCAAGAAAAAAAAGATGGCAATAAAAACCCTCCTGTTGCCTATTACGTTATAGTGAAATCTAACCATACTGAGGTTTACCATTGATCGTGTGTCACGGCTCCTATTGTACAGACTGAACAGAAGCATGACATTTTCTTTGTCTTCACAAACTGTTTGAAAAATATCACATTTTTCTATAATACAGGATATGGTAACGACATGAAAGGTCTAAGTCTGTCAGCTCAAGTCAAAAAAAATGAACAGTCAGATGTTAGTGTTGCAGCTTTCATAACTTGGCCAAGGCTGCACATTATTCAGTTGCAAGTTTGTTTAATGTCTTTGCCTGTCTGCAAACACAGTTTAAAATCAAATGAGTGTGTTTCCTTATTGGCCTGTTTATCATGTTTGGTCGTCAGACGTACATTAAAACTAGATTATAATTGAATGAACTGTTTTATCAATACATTGGGAAACTATGGTCACTGTATCCTGAAAGTAAGTGTGCTTTCACTTCAGTGGAGCAACACAAACACACACACACTGAGCCGGAGATTAGATCCAACAATGCATTAGTTAATCCAGTTTAAAGCAGTTATAATCAATATTTTTATATTAATGATGAATCCCATGACTACTTGTATATGGAAGGTGTCGCTCATGGTGACGAACCCACAATATACCAAGTTATTACTGTGGGTGATGATTTCTCATATTATGTCACGGCCATGAACCAATCAGATTGCTTGATTTGAGCTACCCGCTTTATAAATTATGTTGTATGAAGCTAGTGCTAACAGTCGATTAGCTGGAAAAAGACTGGAAACGGGGAAACAGTTAACCTGGCTCTGTCGGTAGTAAAGTCAGCCTACCATCTCTAAAGCTCACTAATTAACACGTTACAGCTCATTTGTTCAATCTGTTTTAGCGTATGTATAAGACGCACAGGGTTTTCAAGTAACTACAATGTAAACACACCTGCGTCAATATTAAACGCTCAGAGAAAGTGCTCCGGGAGTGTGGTGACGTAGTTTAATGAGCGAAAAAACACAGGGAGGGGTGGTGGCATTTGCGTTACAAACGTAGTAATTTTAAGCCAAACCATGTTGTTTTTTCCTAAACCTAACTAAGTGGTTTTGATGTCTAATCCTAAACAATTGTTTTTGTTTAATTCACAGCATTAAGCACGTGTTTACTGTCACCGAAAAGTGACGCTGAGGGGTCTGACAAAGCGTCTGTATGTGACGAGTTGGGATGAGAACGTGTTGTCTGTGCACAAATAGAAATGTAAAAAAGACAGTTTGACAGGCGGATTTTTTAATCTTTGGAGAGAGCCAGGCTAGCTGTTTTCCCCCTTCTTTATGCTAAGCTAAGCTAAGCTAATTGCCTGTTGACTGTAGCTTCATATTTAGTGTACAGACATGAGAGTGGTATCAATCTTCTCATCTAACTCCCACCAAGAAAGAGAAATCGTATTTCTTTAAAGTTGTAACGGATGAGTGTTTCAGTAGAGAAAAATTTGGACGAAGGAAACTGAGGATCCAACACATACAGCAACAGTCAGCTCTGTTCTACCATTACACTTGTACATCATGTGTCAGACCTTTTAAACTAACAGCACATTCACAATGGGAATGAAAGTGGGCTCATTAGTTTAACATTAACAGGTAGTTGACATGCTCCAGTGAAGTGGACCCGTCCAATATTCAGCTTTGCCATGAGTCTTGTAAGTGAGCTGTTCCCACATCTTTCCGTGTTCTTTGTGACTGCTCCACTTCTCCTGCAGCGCCGTCAGACAAACGTCTATAAACAAACTGAATATTGTCCTTCCCTTGTTAGTTGACACTGTATAATCTAATTGTCAGTATATTGACTCACTAACTGTTAGCGTTGGATCTAAGCCAAGCACTAAATATGACAAGAAACAAGTTTATTGTTGTATAAAAACACAGCACACTTGAACTATATTGTAATTAATTACTGTGAGGAAAAGCGCAAAGTAAACATTCTGACAGGCTTCTATAGAATTCAAATCTCGTATTGGTCATATTTCTACTCCCTAACACCGCATATTGCTTTTTAATGTCATACATCCAGTTTCCTGAAATAACATTGTGGCTTTCAATCCGCAAACGTACAAAAACAACATCAATTCAAACCGCCTCACTCAAGAGTGAGCGGATTGAACATGAAAACATATATCAGCTCGCGAATGCCTGTTCTATCTCAAGACTCATTCCTGGTGTGTGATCACACTTTCTGTACGTGTGTGTGTGTGTGTGTGTGGGAGAGCCGGTGGATTTTGTTTACTTTAGAGGAAAGTGAAATGCCGAGGTCGCCTATATTAAAACTGACAGGCCCATTTGGAAGCAATCATCAAATGTGTCATGGAAAAACCGCTACGTCATGGTGCGAGGGACGTCAAGACGTTGCCAGCATCAATATTTTTCCTTCAAGGCTGGCAATGGATGTCGTTTTTGACTGGGCTCATGTACATCAAGCTCCTCTCGGCAAGTCTGCAGGTCATTTTTTCGCAATAAGACGAATGATTGTCTCTCTTTCTTTTCTTCTCAGACGTGATCCAAAATGTAACGTGATCGACAAACAGGGACAAAAGAGAGGAAGAGTTTTTATCAGCGTCACCTCCTCCAGATAGGAAGTTCAGGTAATTAGCCGCACTCACCTCAAGCGAGGGCCAATATCCTGTTTGAAGAGATCACTGTTCTGACTCACTGATCCTCAGGGCAACACACACACAGGCCCTCCGGACTCTGGGAGACCACCTTGGATGGTGTGATGGGTAAAGGATCTAATCTTCCTGCCTGAATAGTTTGCATCCTCCCACCTGAGACTTTGTCACATTGATCAATGATTTAAGCCGTAAACATTCCTCGGCTAGCTTGTTCTCAGACCTTTTCCACAAAATCTAAATCGAACACACTTTGACTCTCTGCAGCGAAACGACTGTGCTATGACATATTACGCACTCGCACACAAATCACATGATCACTAGGGTCAGCTCAGCACTATGAGACCTGATATTGTTAGCCAGGTAGAAACGCTATGCTGGTGAGTAGTAGGCTACTAGCGTAAGCAGGGATAATCTGCTTTGTCTCACTGACTGCAGCTCTCTGGCCTCCCCTCCCCTCAGAGGATCAAACACCTCCCTGGCCATTAAGGACACACACAGACTGATGATCCATTCACAGGTTCTCAACGCAGAGTGCTGATCCAGTCTCTTGTGACGCTTTTGATGTGCACGCTCTAAAGTAAATCCATGACCTGTTAATCGGGGAAAATATCCGTACTGACGCACTTCCATTAATGGCCTTAAATACAGATCAATAAGATCACTTCCTGAACAGATTTCACCATCAGCAGATGGATTTATTAGTAGTTTGGCTTTAAAAATCATGCTAAAGTCACATAACTGCTGGTGGCTGGTTCGCTTGCTTTCACACCAGAAACGAACCGCACCAGAGTTCAATTGGAAGCAGACTGAGACCCAACTTTTGAGGTGGACCAGAGTTCGGTTGTTTGGTCCGCACCAGAGTTCAAATGAGCTTTCACACCAGCCCAAACAAACCGTACTAACCAGGCAAAAGGACCTGAGCTCCTTTTAACCGAACCAAACGGTTTATGTGTGAAAGCAACCTTAGTGACCTGTTTCGCTAGCAACAGGAGCGAATGCAGAGAGAAAAAAAACATGACAAACCGCAATCCGCTCACAGGAGCACAGGAGCAATTGATGATGATTATCTCCTTTAGTTGGTCATATATCACAGCTAGTTAGCAACCCAAAGTTCTACCAAAATTCAGTATCGCTTTAACTGTGATTAGAGGTTACTGGCGACCCAAAAATGTATCCAGCGATTTCTCTACCAAGTTTACTGCTAATGAAAAGATAAATGCACCGATGGAAAGCTGAAGATGTTGCCGTTCTATAGGTGTTTTGGTTGTCATTCTATCATGAAGGCATGCTCCTTTTATTTGGTCCTTTTGGTCCTTTTATTCACGTTTTTCTCAGGTTAAAAGCCTTTAAAAAAGCTCCCTTAAAAAATAAAGAGGGAAAAAAACATATCTGTGATCTTCTGACATCTGATCTAATCGGCTTGAACACGCCTTGATCATAAAATCAGTTTTCTACAACATTTAGAAATGTTTAGCGCCTATTTGGTGGTCATTTTTTTAAAAAATGGCGGCTATGGCCCCCGAGGGGCCAAATTTGCAGCGTCCCGATATCTATATCTTGTCATAACATATAAACCTACATCTGTGCCAAATGTATTGCTTTTATCACAAAATGCACAATTGTAATGCTTAAAAGCCCCCGCTAGTAGTTCCCCAGTGCCACTGACATGCATGATACCACTTTGGGAAGAAAAAAGAAAATGAAAGAAGGACAACTAGAATAAACATGACATAAATGAGTCACCCACAGCATCACCACAGCAATTAAGCACAGTTTGAACCAATGAAAATCAAAACCCATGCTCTCAACCTAACCCTCTATAATCCAATTTTTACTTAACGTAGCAGCTGGACTCCCTGCGCACTAACCGCATTGAGGTACTTACCACAAACACACTCAGACATCAAAATACCATCACCTCACAGAACGGGCTCTCGGATAAATGTTGAAAGTAACAAAGCGGCCACCTTTAACAGTGGAAAATAATATTTATCTGAGCGCCGATTGCTGATACCATCTGTGACACGTTCTGTAAAAGCAGCTCCCATAAACACACCATGTAAACACTGTGATACTTTTAAACGGGCCCGACGCTGAACTACAGAGAGATCCTCCCTGTCTGTCCTCCTCAGATGTGCTTCTTCACCTCGCACATTTTTCACTCACACGCAGATAGACTGACTTTACTATGTAAATTCACTTTAATTCTTTATGCTCGCACATCTCTTGCTTTCCCACCGCGACACTTGGACTGTATATCATCGTGGAATTTAGCCGTTGATCGTCATAACGCCACAACAACACCAGATAGATGACACGAACATTATTAGACCATGTCGTGCGTTCGCTGTAAACCTCAAGTGATCATGTTTATCTCATTCACTTTGTTATAGAGAGTGGGGAGGATGGCGTTTTCACTGGAAATGGCTCCTTCTCCATCATTGAACATTCCAGACTTACTTCCAAACTAGTTGTGATGTGTGACCGATCTCAAGTACTACAGTGGCAGCTGACATACACGTCACTTCTGCCACGTCCTGATGCAGAAAAGTAAATTATCCTTTTCTCTGTCACACGGTGCTTTCTCGTTTCTCACTGTTGACTGTCCACAATAGAAGTCCTTGTTGATGCAACATAACCAATATAAGAATACAAGAGGGAATTACTCTGTTCTCTGTCTTTGGGATCCCAGGCAATAATGTCATTAAAATAAATGGGATAAGATTTAAATAGAAGGCCGGTGGTTGTAAATCTTTTTAGGAGAGAGTGCACCACAGATTTTAGTAAAGGTAGGGAGGGAAGGGGGGGGGAGGGAACGCTCACTAAGCACCTAATCCACCACATTCTTGTTAGGGGTCCGAGTCTGATTCAGGCAGGCTTCAATGCCATGCACTGCGATAGGAGGGGTTGCAAAAGGCTGAGGTAATTGGATTGGAATACGGCATTGAGTGTCAGACAACAAAAGATATCCATCTCTCTCATGGCCGTTCAGCTCTTTTGTTGCCGGCTGGAATTTATTTGGTCATTCACTCTACTCTTCCAAGCCCGGCGAGGACAGAAGAACAGGGGCAGGCCACCAGGACCGGCTCAGTCTGGTGGTCTCGTATGCGGGCCAGTGGAGTCACAGCGCCTGTGCAGCCGCTGTGCGAGGATGTGTGAACACCGCGGATCCCCCAAAGCCCAGGGGTCATTTGTGTGATCATTACCATAATCACATTAAGGCTGCAGGAGATTAGCACCATGGCCTCAGAGGAGAAACCCTGTCTGTGCTCCATGACGACTACAGACCATGCTTAGAGGGAACAGTGTGCACGCTGCTTGGATACCTAGTAGATGTGTGAGAGACGGGCAAAGTGGCAGTCATGTGGAAGAGCTGGATAAAGCAAGGAGGCATCCTTCCTTGGCTTGTCCTTTGTGCAAAATGCAGTTTTGCCAAAAATAGAGACACATTTAACTTTTTAAAAGTGTGTATGCACATTTTGTACATATTGTATAAATATGTAAACGCAGGAAAATACTATTTGTTTAATAATGTGGTACTGAAACTCATGGTCAGGTCAGACATTTTCTCTCAGAAAAACAGGCTATCAAAATGTATCTTTCTTGCTGACAAATTAGGGCTGTCAAAGTTAACGCGATAATGCGTTATAACGCAAATTAATTTTAACGCAACTTCCGTACCTAAGGAATCTATTGGTACCAACCATGTCATACTAGCTTGTCGCTAATGGTCCTTTTTCTTTCGCTGACGTTCTCCCCCTCACTGTCATCATCCCAACACCAGCATCATCCCGTCACATCCCCCCCCCCCCACCCTCAATCCATCTGCAATCTCTAGACTCAATTTTGGCTTTAGGCATCAAGGGGGAAAAAAAAGCTCCCAAGGGTTAAAAACTTCTCCAATTAACCCTAATTACCCGGAGAGAGCATTTCAATGAGGCCTGTAACCTGAGATGTCTATCAGTTCAGCGACTGAGGCGGGCGGGGAGGAAGCCGTACCTTTCATCTTGAAGTTCAACCACAGGAAACGAGACATTTGAATATTGACAGCAGTGATTTAAGAGCTTACAAGCTTCCCTCTTTGAATATAAATACATTTTACCACAATAATACTACACTTATTACTACTATTAAACAAGGTGTTTCAAGACGTATACTTAAGGACATCCGGGGCTATCCCTGCAGAAGCTACGGTTCACATCTCTGTGTCACTGAGGCATCTAAACTAAAGATAAGATAAGCTTTGTTGCCTCGGTGAAAACAATGACCTAGACCTTGGTAACTTGCACGGTTTCTAACAAAAATAGTGAGAAAATGCCATACCTTTTTGCTTATCAGGTCCAATCGCATACGGGAGAGATGTGTGACACCCTCATAAACAGCTATAAAATGTGATGGTGAAACATTACGTAGTTACTGATTGATACGATCTTCTCTCTCTGCAATGCCACAGCTCCCAACTGTGTTTCCTTGATTGTGACCCATTGCATGACCTGTGTAATTGGTCCACACAAATCACTAACCACAGGGGCAGAGGGGGTTCCCATCCTCTCATATGAATGTTTATGTGTGTGACTGTGTGTGTGTGTGTGTGTAGTCACTGATCCAGTTCACAGATTACCTTCTTGCAGAGGTGCACCCGGCCGCAATTGCCCTTTGACACCAAAAGGGTACCGGGGAAATAATATATTTCAGCAGTCTGTTACTCTGTTTCTCTCAGTTTAAGCTGAGTTTAAGCTATAAATTTGGTCATTTGGGGTTAATATCCATCCTGGCGTTATATTTGGCCGTAAACTACAGGTTGATTGTTTGAAACAGCCTTAGAAAAGTCATTTAAAATGTGTGACATTCCTCAGGCAGGCATAAAACCTGCAGGTCTGCCACTCTGGGGCACTGTTGTGTGCACTCCTGATAACATCATGTTTACATTCGGAGTTTATTTATATTCCAAAAATTAAAGTAATTTCATTTGGAAACAGAAAAATATGCTAAAAATTAGCATTTTTTTCTACTGTGGAATAAAATGTTCTTTATCCAAGGCTTGCATTTCATGAGGAAAGATGTCTAACATACCATACGTTTAACAAAATGCCCTTCACTCAGCCACTGGCCTTGATGCATGCTCATTTTGCAGCGGGTTACTTAATGGCACAGAGTAAAACCAGCTAAACTTGGTCTACCCACCTTTTAAACTTGCAGTAGGCAGAATATTTTTGGCATCATTGGGCAAAATTCCATAATAACCTTTCAGCATATTGTAATTCAAGTGTTCTAAGAGAAGTCTCCACTTTACAGACATGCCCACTTTATGATAATCACATACAGTTTACACAAGCATATTTGCCAAATCCCATGTTGATAAGATTATTAAATACTTGACAAATCTCCCTTTAAGGTACATTTTGAGCAGATAAAAAATGTGTGATTAATTAATTAATCGTGATTAATCATGGACAATCATGCGATAAATATATTAAATATTTGAATCGCTTGACAGCCCTAAAAAAAACTTTTTTTTAATCATATTTGGTCCAATTCTACCCACTGCAGCTTTAAGCTGACATTAATCTTTATGAGGTAAAATAAAAGTATGAATTGTGGTGAGTATAGTATGCAGGATGTATGAAGATAAGGTCCTTTATAGATTAAAAAATGATGCTTTTTCCGAGATTTATTACATTTAGGTTTGCGGGTTGTGATGCCTTGTGATTATCAATATGTCTGCAGGTCATTTCCAATGTTACTTTCCACCACATCATTTCCAAAGGGGGCAATCTGTGAGAGTATGATTATACTCCTAATGTGATAGAGGGGGGGGGGCGGGCTCTCTGTGATCCCAGCTCATGAATATGGAGGCTCGGAGCTCCGCAGACACTCCCTCCCTGTTCAACTTGTGTATCCAGCTCCAGCTTGGGCCAGCAGTCAGTCAGTCAGTCAGTCAGCAGTGGGCTCGGCTGCCGCATGGCCACTGTGTAAACTTTTCTTCAACAACAAGAGGGGGGAAAAAAACTGTCGGATAACGAAGAAGAAGAGCAGATTGCTCGGAGAGAGGTTCAGGGGAAGAAGGTTCTTCTATGAATCGGCAACGTGTGCTCCGCTGATCAAAGTGTTGTGTTTTCCCCCCAGTCGTGCATGTTTAAACCAGAGGAGAGCTCTGGTGCCGTGTGTCGGCCAGACGACTACTAAACAAAACGACGAGAGGCAACAGCAGTCCGGAGGAGGCATGATTCTGAGACGGGGCTCAGTCGTTGCTGCCTTTTTACTCTGCTTTCTGGCGAAGGTATGTGGATCCGCTGCAGAAAGAAGGGTCACTCAGTTCAGCTGTTTTGGATATTGCTTTGATTGAATGTGTCGCCTTTTTATGCTGCATTTGCGCCATGCAAAAAAAACAAATAATGTCTGATAACCAACTTCTTCTATCAAAGTTTTCCTTTGCATTCACTCTTCTGTTCCCTCAACAGGTGTCAGAGGGATCGGGACAATTCGAGATGCAAATGTTATCGATGCACAATGTGAACGGAGAGCTGCTGAACGGCATGTGTTGTGACGGCGCTCGGAACGTGGCGGATAGAAAGTGCACACGGGACGAGTGCGATACGTTTTTCAAAGTTTGCCTGAAGGAATACCAGTCGAGGGTTTCTGCTGCGGGGCCCTGCAGCTTCGGTATGGGATCTACGCCCGTCCTCGGAGGGAATACCTTTTCTTTCAGGAGCTCTGTCAGGAACGACAAATCCAGGATAATTTTGCCCTTCAGTTTTGCCTGGCCGGTGAGTTGGAAAGACTTTCTTTCTCTCTTTTTCTTCCAGTTTGCAGGGCAGTTATGTGCAATTACAGCCCGTCAGTCATTCCCCACTCACTCCCTGAAAAGTGGATCTTTTTGGCTCTGTGAATTACCCATTTTTGAAGAAGGACCCCCCTCTGGTCTCCTCATTATCTGCACCAATTAACCAGGTGCAGGTATTTTTCTCCAAGCCTAGACCTGTCTCTTCTATCTAAATAGTAGTTAGGGTGTTAAAACGGCTTTTACACCATCATAAAAACATCAGTGATAAGAATGCAGTGTGAAATCTGAAAAGGTGGGTTAAAAACCACCACATTCATCAATAAGATTAAATACTCTAGTTTATTTCCTCCACCATAAATTGGTTGGATGCTACTTTTTTTTTTTTTACAGTGCAATCTTGAAATGTTCCTCATGAATAATTCCCCCCTTGTCTGGCTTGACTCGACAAATAAAAAAAAAGTTGAGATAAAAAGCTGCATTCTCCCAGATTTCCTCCTCCTCCTCCTCCTCCTCCTCCTCTGCCTCCCTGGCAGCTGCTCATGTTGCACAGTTCACTAACTCCAGAGTGAAAAACCCACTTTCTGGTTTCCTCAAGTGTCAGCTCTTCTTCATAGAGTAAATAAATGGGCCTGACAGGCCTGTGGGAGAGTTGTAGCTCTGCGAGAAGATATGATTTGCCATGCTGGAGCACATTTCGACGCAGTGAAAAAAAAAGCAGGGACTGTGCACAGACTGGCTGGCCCCACAGCTTGGCCCGCAAACTCCTCCACTGTGCCTGATGGGTGAAAGGCACAGTCCGCTGGTATGTGTGTGTCCAATTACATCAAGGCCTATTTTTACCTCAATCTCGATGGAAGTTCTTGTTGTAATTTCAAGCAGCGATGGCCTCAAACGGCCCGAATAAGTGAAAGAACTGGATGATGATTGCTTTTTAAGTTCGTTTTTATGTGTGTTACCTGTGGGGCAGAACAGATCATTTAGATTTGTGTTTTCCCTATGATCCGAGCGCCAGTAAAAACAATGTTCTCAGCAGGGTAGCATGCCATTTGATATATGCTCTGTATTTTTTATTTGCTCTCCACTTAGACACTGGCGCCTCGCACCTTTTTTAAAAGACAAAGGTTTCTGTTTGTGTTCACGCCATGGCAGCACTAACTTGGCATGAACGCTCAGAGCCAGATTAGTCTCATCTTACTGGTTGAAAAGTCCTTCCTAGGAAAACAGCACTTGTTGACGTTGATATTAAACCCGATGCCATTTCGAGTTTGAGACTTGCTTTACTCGTTTCTTTTCTGACATATAATAATGTACGCTAAATGGCCTACATGTCCTAGACCTAATGGAGGATGTTCTTGTGATCAACGGCAGGAAATCCATGGAAAAACCAAAACTAGGAGGTTGTAGAAAAAGATGATGTGCTTTGTTGTAGCCAATTTCACGTTTAGGCCTAGATAAATTAATTTATTCCAACTCTAGTGTATAAAATGGGAATTAGGAGCAGCCAGGCTGAGACTGGGGAAGGAACAGAGCCGCCCGTTAGATTCTCTCATCCTTCACTTCAAGTGCTTTACTTCAGTGCACATTAACAATCGTCAGGTTAGGTATGATATCACTCTTTGTCCTTTTCATCAGTTGATTGGCTGTTGTGGACAGATGGCAGTGTGGTGCAATTGGGTTGTTGGGTACTCCGAGTTCATGAAGCCTTTTTTGCCCCCCCCCCCCTTCATCCTCTCTTGTGAGCTGCATGAAGTTGGCCTCTTGTCCAGGCCAAGGGCTTTGTTTAAGTCACGCTCGGTTGGACCCCAGGCATTTCATCGCTTTAACCTTGCCACCCACAGTAACCGCTGCACTTAATGAGGCTACACACATGTGCTCAGATCAGGTAGGGCGAGAGCCAGGCGAGGCATCCGTCTGAACGCCGGCGGCTGGACATCTTTTCACATTGTCGTTGTTTTAGAGCCCCGCGCGGATTCGCCGATGTCTGCTCGGTGCTTTTATTCCACAGAGAAGTGAGGGCCCTCACAGTGTATCAAGCAGGGACAATGGTGTGCCCTCAGTGACTACAGTGAGGATTACAGAGCATAATAGAGGCAGCGCAGCTGTAATGCCAGCGCGGGGCAAGCAACAGGAAGCAGTTGTAGTAGACTCAGCAGTGATGAAGTTGGCTCTCAGGCACACTTTGCCTCTGTGGCCACCTCAGCATATTTGCCAACCTATACAGAGAAAGAGAAGACCTTTCTAAATTGGATCAGAGGAGCTTTTATGAGCACTTCACAACTAGTTTCTGTCTTGATTTATCTCTTGTCTTGCATCTCAAGCCCCAATTCTGCTCAAATCCGATTAAATTATTACATTTAATAGCTTAATTTTCCTCCACCTTTCACTTATGCAGGCGTGTTCTCCCAGACATGTAGGCATCGCCGTGTTTTGATTTGTTGACAAGTCTGAGCGGTCTGAGAACCGGGATCAGGTGAGTCGCAGCAGTCAGACAACAATAGTAAGCTCAGCCCGGAGGGTAAGTGCCTCCGGCAGCTCTGGGGGTAATGACATGTTTGTTTTATATAGTCTGCTCTGATGTGGCAGTTAAGTGCAAATTACTCAAGTGAAAGAGGGAAAATAAAAGTGTTCTTTCTTTTTTTTTTTCCCTCCCTACCTCACCCCGTGAAAGGACTTCTTTTAGTGTACTTGCAGTATTGTGTCAGTGTGACGTTACATAATGGCTTCGCTGCTTATCACAGTTGTTCCAAGCTGTATGGAAGAGTGACATGCATAGAAAATGCATTGAATTGGGGATCACCTGTGCCCTGTTTTTGTTTCCCTTAATGGTTAATAAACCCTAACAGACAGATGCTTGTTAGTTAGATGCTTGACGGTTCATGTTTTGATCTTGTTTGCTTTGCGAGAGATCCAAAATCTGTTTTGCCGCGTCTGTTCTTTCAGTTGGCAAAAAGGTGAGATTCTTTCGTCGGGGGTGAGGTTGCGTCGTGTCCCTGGGCTGACGTACCTCGTTAATAAGCTGTTGTACAGTCTTTCTCCGACTCTTGTCGTGATGAAAACCCCTTGCAAAACAATGCATTCCTTCCCTCCCTCCCTCCCAGTCCCGTCAGTGCAGCCACTGGCTTTAATGGCGATTATGAGAGTCGTCTTTTCATGACTGTGCCTGTGTTTTACGGCAAACAGGGGTGTGTTACCTGGCAGTCCCAATCATTGGTTAGATCTCAGCTTGATACTGTTGAAGTGATTGACTCAGGGAAACTGATACAGAAGGTCAACATCCCTTTTGACTGGGCTGTTTACATTTCCTGTGTGCTGAGTGTAGGCCCAGACCAGTCTAATCTCTCGTGCCTTGCCTTTATTTAGACCTTTGGCTTTTGCCTGTTATTCCGTGAGACATGCCTCTCTTTTTTTATTTAGTTGGATTATCTTGTAACGGTACATCAGATGGCTTCATTTTCAGTCGAGGCCTGTGGGTGTGTGTGTGTGTGTGAGGGGAAAATTCCCCTACTGAGAGGATTCAGTAGTGTTCTTTGGCAAGTCATTGTGATTCGAACTGGAATGATCTTTATCGTTATGTTACATGTCTGTTGGACAGTGTCTGCTTGGCCAGGAAAAGATAAGAAGACATATGGCCACACTTATTGCACTTGGACGTGTGTGTGTGTGTGTGTGTGTATGGGTGTGTGTGTGCGTGAGGGAGTGTGTGCTCTGTAGTTCAAAGAGAAGTTGTGAGTCAGCTGGGAGCCTGGGAAAAGTGAACCTGGCAGTGGCAGACGGTTCCAAGCTGATAACCGCCAGAGAGTTATGGCGTGTTAGTGAATGAGGAGTCAGGCAGTATCTCACTTTCTGGAAGCAGTTATTCAGTCTGGAACTAAACATCCCAATAAGATTGAGGCTACTTGTTAGATCAAGCCGCTACGACATTATTGTTGTTGGATAATACAAACGCCTGTGGCTCTTAAGATGTAGTTTACTTGGTGTGAACAGTAGGTGAATGGTAAACTTTAACCAAGGCCGGTATGTTTTAGATTTTGGTTTAAGTTTTTATGGCGTGGGCCCCGATCATGTTTATGTGGTACTAATATGTCAGCGGTCTGTGTTGGCGATGATGCTGCAATAGCTTCCATGTTGAGGCAAGTCCAAATCGTGCAAGATATGGGTGTGTTATTTTGTTGCAGACCCGCCTTTAAAGAAATCAGCCAATAACCCATTAAACATTATGCCTCTTCTCTTGACAACTGCCTACCACAAAATGACTTAATTATTATTTTTTTTCCCCCCCGTCAGTCCTGGACACGATGTGAAGTTTCGTTGTGTAGCAGGTGAACCAGGCTTGTTGACGTTTTCACTTGGCAGGGATCCATTGTTGCTGCCTGTAAACTGATAATGTGCTGTTGAAAAAAAAAAAAAAAAAAAAGATTGTTCGAGAAGTCACTGAAGGTGACTGTAGTAGAAAAAAAACTACGTCAATGTAATGTTGCAGCGATGACTAATATTAAAATTTCGTACGTGTTCCGTGATGTAGCGTTTGGGTTCCTGTTTTTTGGATGAGCTCACCACGCTCCCTGCGCCCCAACCCGAAAATGTTTCAAAAGTCTATGTAGTCATGCACGTGGGTGTGCAGATACCGAAATGATGCATTCAAGTGCAGTTGCACAGGCTGGAAAAATGACTCCCCTAATGAGAGTGTTGGACACATGACTTGAACACCAAAGCCAGAGGTCTCTTGTTCTTGGTGTTAATATAACTATCTGTAGTTTGGGTCCTAGTAGGGGGTGAGTAGGTATCACATTACCACTGACTCACTCCCTCTGTGTCAGGTGATCGCAGCCAATTGTGAGTCAGGATCTACTGTAAAAACTGCGTTGCTGATGAGCACTGCATTTCAAATAATAGCTGCCCTGATTGCAGTGAAACGCTGGCACGGGATGAGACAAATGTCTCCTGGAAAGATGGAAAGTTGAATGGCTGACAAAACAAGGTAAAGCCATGAGAAACGGTCCAGGAGTGAGTCATACGCCTGTTTTCTTTCTGTGGAAAGTGAACAGGGGGTTTCCTTCGAGCGAAGGTTTGTTTACCATGAAGTCATCGCGGCCGAGAGGGCCGTAGTGGCAATGCAGAATATCTGAAATGCCTCCACGCAGCGCTGCTAGGGGCGAGCGTGTGTGCGAATGTAACAAGTAGGTGTTTTCTAGTGGACGCTCGAGCACTGTAAGTGGATTACACTTTCTCACAATCGCATACTTTCCCTCTGACTCTGTCCTTGCGCGCTCGCAGACACATTGTTCGCTTCCCTCATGACTGTGGCACAGGGCAGCGCGAATGTGTAAGCTGATATTGGTGTGAGCGCTACCGACCCTGAATCAGACAAAGCGTTTTTGGGAGTGCTGAAATCAAGACAGGCCCTCCAGAGTGTAGCACTCATTCAGTCTCTCTCTGCCTTTTTGCCTTTCACCATCCATCACATACAGTTTTTGTTTTGTTGGTCTTTTCATTTTTCTACCTGTCTTGACTTCGCCTATAAAGCAGCGTCCTTAAGCATTTGATTACTTACATCGTTCTTAGCAGAGTTTATAAATTAGCCTGACATTGAAAATCCCATATACATCGCAAAACGGTGTGCTTTCTCAGAACGTTGGAGATCATCCACCGACTTCTCTCGCCACATTTTATTAATATGTGGAAAACAATTTCTAAAGAGAGCGTGGCTAAGCCGAAGACATATTTTTGGCATTGCGGGGTGAAGTATCCTTTTCTATGTGCTATTATTTTGACTTATTCTAGTCATTAGTCCAGCGCAGCGCTGCTGTATCTGGCTGTTTTTTTGGTGCATCAGACACCCTCCCGCTGGGTGGGTGTCCAGCTAGACCAGACCACAGAGACCTCTGCACCACCGCCAGCTTATCCTCACTTAATCAGATCAACTGGACCTTTGTTAGAAGTTCACAGTTTGCAGCTTCTGTCCCGTTGTAAGCTCCCTCAGCGAGAGGGAGATGAAACTTCGTTGGCAAGGCTGGTGGGAGTCTGGTTCAAATTAGTTTGCACGGTTACTAACAAACAAAAGGTTGTTAACTGCCCTGTGGCTCTCTGCACAATAAGCTTTATGAAATATTTATCACTTTGTCATTGACGTTTACAGTTTTACAGTGATTGCTTGATGATCCTGCTCTTGGCTAACACTCCTTGTGTCTGTGTCTTGTCTTCCTCAGAGGTCTTACACTTTGATAGTGGAAGCCTTGGACTTCAACAACGAAACCAGTGGTGAGTATGTGTCCTTGTCTCGCATCTCCATCTTGCCTTCCCCCTCTCTTTTTCTGTCTCTCCCCTCCTCCCTCCCTCCCTCAAGGCAACGTCTGGGAGGAGTCGTGTGTTGAAGGTCAGAGAAGGAAGTTTATTCTCCCTGAACCCCCTGCCCTCTTCCACATGGTCCACTGGGTGTGCGTGTGTGTCTGTGTTAAGACAGTGTGTTGACAGGTGCCTGTAAGGCGGGAGAGCAGGACGGGGAAGCGAGGGGGACGAAGAAGAAGAAGCGGGGACAGGGAGGGGGGGGGTGCAGAAAGAGAGAAGGAAGTGTGGCGAGGTAGAGGAGGGGAGGAGTACAGAGGGGGGGCCGCGCTGCCCCCCTATGAAAATGTTTTCATTTGGCCGATGACTGATGGCAGGTGCTGCCAGCCAGGGTTGGGGTCACACTGTCTCACTGTCACTGAGGCGTGAAACACAGAGTTCATCCGGCCGCCTAGCCCGCCGCTGCAACTAGCCTGCAGTCACAATGCGCGGTGGGGTGGGGGGGTGGCCGATGCCTCTGAGCTGTGCTGTCCTGTAGGTTAAAGTTACCTCTGGCCCAGATGGGCTGCAGACTCCGCTCAGTGTAAGACTTTTAGTGCTCGAAGACTGTGTGCGTTCTTGAATGCTGAATCTGAATTCTAGTTGCCGGATTTGGTTTCTGCCGTCAACTATGCTGGGATTCCTGCCGGGTTGGCGGTCAGATTGGCGACAGCGGTGTTGAGGGAGGGCCCTATCCCATTCTTGTTTGCGCAGGTCCGTTCGAGGTCAACAAGGTTTCGGTCTTTTCTGCTGTATTTGCCGCTCCCCAGAGAGCCATTAGGGCACTGGTGTGAAAAGCCCCCTGAATATACACAGTCAATGCTGGTTAAGCCCCTCTGAGCTCCACCGGGCTAGCTCACAGCTCCGATAGCTTCGTATGTTGGGACTATCCTACCTGATGGTTAAAATGCCGACTGATTCCTAATCACAATTAAAACTTGATTTTTAGTTTTATACTTATGTAAATTTTCTCTTTTTTTATATCCTACACCAGAGCACTTTTCTGAGTGTATATCCAGTGTTTGAGTTAAAAAAGTCCCCTTTTTACAGCTTATAAGTGTAGATTTTCTCAGTATAAAATGAATATGATGCTCGAGCACGACCTCTCTAAGCTTTATAAAGCTCGTCTGATTTATGTTTAGCTCCGAGCCCGGCAGCAGGTAGTAAGGATGTGCTACTCCTGACACCGCGGGTCAGCAGTCGGTAGAAAAATGCCACACAGCTGAGCTCTGGATTCCAGACCACTGCGAAATGTTACCGGGCACTGTGATTTCAGTACGCCCCCCCGACCCCCCTATACACAGCACAGCACAGTAAATAAATGACAGCAGGCCGTCTCCCCCCCCTCTCTGCATTACATTGCATCATACTACACAGAGGAGCGATTCACCCAGCGGTCAGCCACCTCTGCTCATGTGAGCGCAGTAAATAACGGCTTTGACATATTTTTCATTCTCTCCCAGGTGGAAGATTTAGATATCAGGTAGCGAGTGCTACGTGTGCGAGTGAATGAGTGGTGTTAATGCGCAGGGCTCGTATGCATGTGTACAGTGTAGTGTCTGGAGACTGGGCTGAGCTTGTTTGCTCAGTTTGAGAGTGTTTGCTCTGTGTGTGTGAAGCTCATTACAGCCCTTGGCTCCCAGGTCAGTCCTTGCCCGTTTGACAGAGCCGTGACCTCTTCATGTTTGACAAGAAAAGTCTGTTTCTGGGTCGAGGTCTGTGTGTTTTTCTCCTTCGGTGTCGCACAATCACAACATAGGCTCAGCCATCTGAAGTATAGATAGATACTTGCGAGTGTGTTAGCTCAAGGCCTTTTTGACTGCTGTTACAAGAATGTATGTGAGGGGAGAAAAAAAAAGTGCTGATGGCACACTGGCAGGCTTCCCAGCAGTGACTGTGGCATCGGTGTCCTCCTCACGCTGTAATTTATGGCGGCTGCGGTTCTGTACTCGCCTGAGCAGATGCAGAGGGCAGCATCCGAGACCAGTAATATCCTCAAGCTGTAAACCTGAGAGTCAGAAACCAACCGGGGAGAGTTGGAGAGGGAGCGTGAGAAAAAAAGCAGTTAAGAGTGCTCATTACAGGCAGCCTTTTCCTTTTTTCCGCACTTCCTCCTTGTACTTTTCTTCCTCTCTAGTTGCTTTAATTACATATAATCTGCTATCTAAGAGATCTTCTGCAATTTGTGTCCGAATTTTTGGGGCATTTTTGGGTTCCCGCTGTATGATCACGGAGAGCATTGCACCTCCCAAATATGTAATGAAGGATGCTGCATTCCACTGTTCCCTCCCTGGCTCCAACATTTGATGAACACCAACATAGTTGAGGAAAACATGACATTTTGTTATGCTGATCATGTCAAAATTGATGTTTCAGGTGCAGATGGGAAGTTGATAGAGAAAGCCTCTCACTCCGGCATGATCAACCCCAGCCCGCAATGGCAGAAGCTGACCCACAACGGCCCCGTGGCCCAGTTCGAGTACCAGATCCGGGTCAGCTGTGACGAGCACTACTACGGCTTCGGCTGCAACAAGTTTTGTCGGCCCAGGGACGAGTTCTTCGGGCATTACACGTGCGACTACAACGGCAACAAGACCTGTCTGGAAGGCTGGTCCGGACCTGACTGCAACACAGGTAAGCCCTGCTGAAAATGGCAGCATGAAGTGATGGAAACACTGAGGGAGACAGCGGCTCGAGACAAATTAGTATTTATGACTCTGAATGAGTCTTCTAAAACCCGCAGCCAGACTGTAATCTGTGATTCATGCTGATACACTGTCTGCTGCGTGGTTTGCGTTGAATGATAGGCTTTGTTCCCGAACTCTCGCAGCATTTTTCCCCTTTCCTTTTCCATTCAAATAAAGTCACTGCCTGTATGACCAGGAATAAACATGTATCCCCAGGAAATCAGCGTGGGCAGCTGTCAATTCATTCTTATTAAATATCTTTACTGCGTTACGGCAGGGCAAGCTTGGCTGTCTGTCGACGGCAGTCTTTGTCCTCGCAGGCTGAAATGTCGTAGAGGGTTTTAATTATATCATTTACTGCTATAATTAAAACGTGCTAAAAAACATGGAGCCAAGTTTGAATGTGGCTACCAGGCAGTGATTATTATTCTTCTTCCTCCCCTAGCTATATGTCGACAAGGCTGCAGCACCGAACATGGATCATGTAAGGAGCCAGGTGGATGCAAGTAAGTGTCTGCGTAATTTACGAGTCTGTTACCAATGATTTTAATGCAGTTTTACTATGTAAAATGTCAAACATGGTTTGCTCAAGTGCTTTTAGTTATTATGGAGGCTCGTGCCAGAAGCCTGTGGTGTGGATTATTCCGATATGTAGGGATTGTGTCCAAGCACCAGTTCTGTCATGGCATGGATCTTTCCCTGTACATGCTCGGTTTCTCTGGCCAAGAGACTATCAGTACCAGGGCTTTAGCAGAGATGCAGGCTGAGCTGCTTGTAAATCTCTCGTGGAGCTTAGGACCGGAGCTGCCAGTCTGAAGAAAAAAGGGAGAGGCTCAACTGCCAAGACTCCCATGTTGGAAACGTAGCCTATGGGTTTCCCCCCCTAATGAGACTGTAAAGTGTTATCAGTCAAGTTGTTCAGATGGGCCTTAAAGTGTATTGTTTGTGTAGCTAATGGCTTCCTAATGCTGTTTATGCACACAGCCAGAGGAAAAGCCGGGCGCAGATGGATATCAGAGCTGGGGCATTGTGTGCAGTTAACAGTTTGTATCTCATCCTCATCCTGGAGGAGGCCCCGCTCTGCCCGACTCTTCCCACAGCTCAGGAATAGGTGGTTGCTTTCTTAGTTGTCTGATTTGGCCATAAATCAAGCACAGGGACGATCAGGTTTGCTCATTTCTCTGCCGCGGCTTTGTTGTTTTTCCCAAGCTTTTGACATCATCAGGTTTCTTGTGAGTGCTTGTGTGGCCACTGGCAGAACAAGAGGTTTGAATCGCTTTAGTCTCTGCACAGGTGTGGCTGTGTTTAAAGCTCTGGGTTTAACTCTTGTTTATACGCACTCTGCCAACAAACTCTCCGAGCAAGCTCGACTACTACTACTGCTGTAGTTAGTGAGCAGTTTCCCATCGTTGGGCTGTGGCAGATTGTTAAACAACAGCAGTACATAGCAACATTGGCTGCAGGCCGGGGCTGCCGCCTTGTCACTAACTTTCTGTCGGCAGTGCCACAGCTAATGACGCTCCATGGGATTTTCTTGTAGCCAGGAGTTTTTAGTGATACCCGCAGTTTCCATTGGTGCTGGCAGAGTAGTAACAGTGCACCTGTGGACTTGCCACAGTAGGAAAAAAGGTTTGAAAAGCATTAACTGCGCAGCCGCAACATGCAGATTCTGAAAAGAGGCTCTGTTTTCATGTCCGGGGTTAAAATCTTTATGTCACATTCCCCAGTAATTTGTCTGTGTAATAACTGTGTAAATGATTTGGGAATCCTGCTCCGCTTCTCATGGAGAGGATTAGCACACATTTAAGAATAGCCTCTTTAATCACAGGCCGAGGTTTACTTAACCACCGCGTTTATTTTTACAGTCCGTCCGTTTCTTGGGGCTAATCAGCGCGCCGCTCCCCCCCAGAGGGACGCCGTTTCCTGTCGCTAGGCTCCACAGCAGCAACTGTATCGCCACCTCGCCACCTTTTTTTTAAAGAGCGGACTTATCAGTCAGGCTGGATTGCCATCTTAATTATGGAGCCCAGGAAAGAAAAGGGGCAGCGTTATCAGTGTAATTATGGACCTGGACATTTCAGTGGTCAGCAAAGCTGCGGTCCCCTCCTCAGCCTCGAGGCACAAGCCCGACTCCTGACTCCTGACTCATGGGAACCAGGATGAGCGGCAGCGTATAACACTCCTCTCTGCGAGGGACTGCCAAGCCACAGGCAGAGTGTTGTTAAAGGGAGCTCCGGCCGCATGCTAATGTTAGCTGTGCTACAGGTCCCATTGGAGCTGTAATTTAGTGTTTTGTTTTTTTCTGTTTGGTAACATGCTAAATACTCCTCTGTTTCCCTGTCCCCAACAAGTATTGTTTAAAAGCTGTTGCATAAACACCCTGCCGCTTAAGATTCATTTGTGGTCTTTTAAGACGCAGTCCAGTTGTTGTGAGGGCAAGAATACTGGCTCTTTGTTTGTTTCATTGGTGCAGCTCCATGCTGTATATGCTAATGTGCAGTTCATTAAGTTCAGATTATTGCTTGTGAAGGAATTTGGAATAAACAGAAGCTTAAGATATTAGCATTTTCAGGGATTATCTGACCTCGCTGTGTGATTGTTGTACATTTTTTTCCCTGAATGTTCTGCATGTGTCGCCGCGGCATGTGTGTATTTGGGCTGATTTTTCATTTTATGTCCCACCTCCGAGGCTGACGGCATGGCTCTCTGTGTGTCTTGCAGGTGTCTGTATGGCTGGCAGGGCCAGTACTGTGACAAGTGCATCCCCCACCCTGGCTGTGTACATGGCACCTGTGTAGAGCCCTGGCAGTGCCTGTGCGACACCAACTGGGGCGGCCACCTTTGCGATAAAGGTTAATTCCCATCTCTAATTTCAGTCGCAGTCGCTGCAGTCGCGGCCCGTGTTGTGTCAAAACAAAAACTAAGGCCGTGTGAAATGCTCCTTTTTTTGCAGATCTGAACTACTGTGGCACTCACCAGCCATGCCTGAATGGAGGGACGTGCATCAACACAGGACCTGACAAGTACCAGTGTACCTGCGTCGAGGGCTACTCTGGTGCCAACTGTGAGAGAGGTGGGTGTCCGTGATCTCCTGCAAGATAACGTTTAGCTGTCTTTGTTATTGCTGGCAAGCTTTAAAGGGCACTCCGCCGGTTTAACAGATAAAGTTAACTCGTCATGAGTTATGAGTACTCGTCAGCCCGTGAAAACAGTTTAATGTCTTCTGTAGCACTGTTGGGAGCTTTCTAAAGTCTAAGAAAATACCCCCGACGATGGCATCATGGAGACTCTAATAAAAGATGCTATCAAGTTGTATTGTGGGAAATGTAGGAACCAGTCTTTGTAGAGGCTGAGTGACTAAAAGTCCGAATATCTTGTCCTCTGCTGCTTCGATTTTGACCATTCTTTATGCAACACTAAATCACCCAACTGTCCCTTTAAGGCTACTTGTCATATCGCTTTGGCTAAATCTTATCTGTTTTGGCAAACAAAACAAGAGGCTCCAAGATGCCCGAGAACTTCCTTTTTTATATTTTTTTTTTTTTTAATTTATAAGACGATCTACATTTGGAAGCTAAAATCAAAATACAAGATTTATTCTCATGGGGTCCCGAACTCATGCTTGCAGTTATACTAAGTGGGCAGGTTCTGGGCTTCCTGAGCTTACAGACAAAAAGGTCAGAGGTGCCTTGAGTTTGTAATCAGAGGAGGTGGTAACTCGGCAATAATCTTGTTTCCACTCCAGCGTGAGTGGCCCCCAAGTCAGGTAATCCACCGGTTTGATCTTCAGGGGCCGGTCATCCCTCCGCTCCTCAGCCACTCGAGACAGATGGGTGTGGTGCTAAGGTTCAGCTGCTGCGAACACTTACCATGGAGATGATGGTTTTTTCCTCATTAAATCTGAGCCTCGCGGGGTGCTGACAGCTTAACTGCAGAGATGTCAGGAAACCGTGCCCTTCTTAACAGGAGGTCCTCGGACCAAGGGAGACGTCAGGCTATTGTAGCACAGAGGCCCCAGGGTGCAGCGCTGCATCCCCCCCCCCCCCTTCCTCCCCACGGCATACCAAGAGCCGTCCACTGATCGCCTCCAACCGCCTAGTTATACCCAGAGTGAATCATTCATTTTTGATTCATTTGGGACCCACTCATCCTTAACTCGTCCATAAAGGAGAAACTCCAGCGTAGAACCCCCCCCTCCCCTCCCCACTCTCCCGCTCGCCCTCCCGCCGGTCTCTCATCTTGTGCCGCCTCTCGGAAGAAGAATGGCGGGGAGTCAGAGGGAAGTCACGGTGCGTTGGTCAGGTCAACTTAGCATGAAAGATGATTTCCTGGTGGTGTGGTCTGCCGGGCGGGTAATGAGAGTGAGATGGGGGGGGGGAGGATTTTGAGCGGTCTTTTGGGGCAGGGGAGGAGGAGAGGAGAGGAGAGGAGAGGAGAGGAGTAGGTGATGGGTGAGGGAAGTCGACCCCTGGGTGTGCTCTCTCTGCTGACAGAGCTCCCTGGCAGAGGAGTGCAGTTTTCCAGGAATGAGAGTCAGAAGCTTAAATGCATATTTGCATCTGATTTGTTTTTCTTGTGAATAATAGGTCAAATATAGACCGCAGGATGTCACAGTGAAATATGCTCATGGCAGCTCCTCAATAGCTGAACAAAACATCAATCTAAATATCAGATTATCAGCCAAAATAGGCTAAAATCACAGAATGAGTGTCATAAATTGACAAATTGAGTCTCCAAAAGTGGATTTTTTTCCTTTTTATAAAGTGACTCACAGGGGTATTTCTTTTTCTAGCTGAACATGCCTGTCTGTCCAATCCGTGCTCTAACGGGGGGAGCTGTTCAGAAACCAGTCAAGGCTACGAGTGTCAGTGTGCGCCGGGCTGGAGCGGCCCCTCCTGCACCATCAGTAAGACTGTGCTCTAGCTGCACCCATTAAATATCAGCAGCACCCTCGTAGAAAAGATCATGTTGAATAACCAGAACTGACTTCCTCTGCCTAGATGTTGACGAGTGCTCTCCATCCCCCTGCAATCACGGAGGAACCTGCCAGGATCTGGTTAACGGTTTCAAGTGTCACTGTCCTTCACAGTGGACGGGGAAGACGTGTCTGATCGGTGAGCCGCACAGCCTCTGTTCCATCTTTCCACCACGTCACTCCTGTCAGCTGCACATGCAAATGCCACTAACCCCTTCTCTCTCTCTGTCTCTCTAGATGCCAACGAATGCGACAGCAAGCCTTGTGTCAATGCCAACTCATGCCGCAACCTGATTGGCGGATACTTCTGCGAGTGCATCCCCGGTTGGACGGGGCAGAACTGCGACATCAGTGAGTTGAAGGCTGTCAGCTGCACCTGTCCAGCCCCTGGATCCTTTATTTATTCATTTATTTCTGTTCAATCACTACAGGCTGAATTAAAGCTGCAATATGAAGCCGTAAAAAAAGCAAACAAGTGAAGCATTTTCCTGCAGTGTAAATGAATCTGCCATATCATTATTATTATTATTATTATTAGTGTGTGGCCAAGGCTGCGGTGACAATCCCAGGACGAGTTTCACTTGGCAGCAGACAAGATTGCTCAACACTGTGTCGCACTGATTCTGCAGCCACCTTATCCAACTCTCTCTACCTCTGACAATGTTTCTAAAGGCCCCTACATGTAGCATTGGGAAACACAAAGCACAGGCTTGTTTTCAAAGACACACTACTCAGTCAAGCTGTTGAGAATTAATGCCCGTATTTGTTTTTTTCAGATATTAACGACTGCAAGGACCAGTGCCAGAATGGGGGAACTTGCAAGGTACGTTGTCGGGTCAAAACGCTTCATCTGACATCGCTGCTTTGTTTGTGTTATTGTGTCTTTTTGTCTAAAGACATTTACAGTCATTATATAAATAGCCGCTGTAAACCGTGCACTCTCCAAACCGACAGTGGGATTGTTGTGGAATTCCTCTCTGAAATCAGATCTGAGGGGGGAGTGGGTTCAAGGGGGGTTTCTAAGGGAGGGACACATTTCCTTGACCACACTAGATTGAATTACCATAAACATTATTGTGTTGAGCCCGTGCCAGGAAAATGTGTTGAAATAATTGCGGCGCTTTGATGATGTCCCTCCGAAGTTGGCGCGGGCCCTCCCCCCCCCCCCTCTCTCTCAGCCTCGCTCTTCACTCTGTTCTTTGGTTTGACAGTTATTGTTTGGACCCCACCCTGTCAAAGCAGTTAATCAAATGTGGTGCTGCATGAGGGTTCACCCTACTTTCTCTCTCTCTCTCTCTTTCAGGACTTGGTAAACGGCTATCGTTGCACGTGTCCCCCTGGCTTCGCCGGCGAGCACTGCGAGAGGGACATCGACGAGTGTGCGACCTCGCCGTGTCTGAACGGCGGGCGCTGTCAGGACGAAGTGAACGGCTTCCAGTGCCTGTGTCTGGCTGGCTTTTCAGGAAATCTCTGCCAGGTGAGACACAACTCCCACCACACTCCCACCACCACCACCAGCCCCCCCCCCCCCCCTTTATTTCTGCCAGCATTGCTGTATCTTTGGGTTCGCTGTAAAGTTTTCCTGCCCCACCCTCTTAAATGGCTGTTGTTCCACAGTCCTCTTTTTAAAAGGGAGTGCTTTGTTGAAGCTGCTCCTGGCTACAGCGGGATACATTCCTCAGTGCTGAAGCCCAGACTCAGAGGACGGCTCCTATGTCTCTGCCTTGTTTTCCCCTTCCTCCAAGTGCTGTGCGTGTGTTGTTTCCTGGCACGGCCTGTACGGAGGATGCTGTGGGTTTTGCTCTGTTCAGTGTAGCAGAAACCATGTCAGCTATCAGGTTCACCACTCTCTATTCAATACCTTCTTCTGCCCTAGCTGGATATCGATTACTGCTCCCCAAACCCGTGTCAGAACGGAGCGCCCTGCTTCAACCTGGCCACAGACTACTACTGCGCTTGCTCCGAGGACTACGAAGGCAAAAACTGCTCTCACCTCAAAGACCACTGTCGCACCACCACGTGTAAAGGTACGTCTCCTGCCTGAAATAACCACAAGCTTTTCACTAGTTGTCTTTTTCCAGAACATTTTTTGTAAGGAGATCTGCGTGGCGTGCTGTAGTAAAATGCTGAATAAGGCCAGGTCTTCACCATTTGCCTGAACACTTTGCCCACATTTTTCCCATGAGGGCAATACCTATGTTTTAGTTCTGTGCGCTGAAGTTTCTTGGCCAAGGTGAGCAGGTTTTTGAGTGTAGTTCCCTTGATGAATGCCCCCCCCTCCATCTCCTCAGCAAAGCCTTTCCAATGATCCTCCCCTCCTCTGAGTTCCCTGAAAATCTGGCAAAAGGCTGATAGCGCTGTGTGTGTTCTTGGTAATGGCTTGGTGGGCTACCTCTTCTCTCTTTTCCCCCTCAACGACTGTGCACATTTTTCTGTGTGTGTGTAATTAAGTGAGTGGACCAACCACGGAGTCAGATACCAGACGGTGAGATCCTCTCTGCTCTTGGCAAGAATTAAGTGATTACAGGGGAGAAAATTCACCCCGCTCTCCTAACCTGATCAGACAGGGGGAAAGGAAGGGATTTCAGTGCAGAATGAGAAAGATCACTCTGAATTGCTTATGAAAGCATAACAGCTTAACGCTGTTTCTCCTATCATTCATTCTTTTTTCTTACACTGATACTGTTTTTCTCAGGGGATTTTTATCCCGCTTGTTGGCGTTATCATCTGTAGATCTTTCTTAATCTCTTCCTCTCTCGCTCGCTCTTTGTCACTCGTTGGCTCTCACTCCTTCTTTTAGCGTAGACTAGCAGACGTTTGCTCTCATTTAATATCAGCCATAAATTAAATTCCCATCCCTCCTTATCTCTTTGTGGGAGACGCAAACCACATTTTATGATTTGGAACAAATTTTTATTCAAACAGGGTTCGTCATTGTCTAACCGTCTCTCCTCTCCGCAGTGATTGACAGCTGCACAGTCGCGGTGGCGTCTAACAGCACGCCGGGAGGAGAGCGCTACATTTCGTCGAATGTGTGTGGACCTCACGGCCGGTGCCGGAGCCAGGCCGGGGGCCAGTTCAGCTGCGAGTGCCAGGAGGGCTTCAGAGGCACTTACTGCCACGAGAGTAAGACCAGACTCCACACACACAATACAGAATACAAGGCACAGCTGATCGTGACGTATCAGATTGGCCTCTGCGAAAAAACCTCACATTTTTCTTGTCTTTCAAAAAAAAAAAAAATCAGACATCAACGATTGCGAGAGCAACCCGTGCCGCAATGGAGGCACCTGCATCGACAAAGTCAGCGTGTACCAGTGCATCTGCGGCGACGGCTGGGAGGGCGACCACTGCGAGATCAGTGAGTAGGCCGTGACCTCAAACCAAACAATTCCATGTTTAAACATAAAAAGTGCGATGTGTTTGATGTGCCGCCCATAAATCACACTCTCGTCCGATGTCTCCACCAGACATCGATGACTGCAGCACCAACCCCTGTCATAATGGAGGGACATGTCGAGACCTGGTGACTGACTTCTTTTGCGAATGCAAGAATGGCTGGAAGGGAAAGACGTGCCACTCCCGTAAGAGCTTTTTTTTTGTTGTTTTTTCCACACCCATGTAGTCTGTCTGTGCAGGCTCATGGTATGCGCTTATGGCTGTATATAATTACGTCTATACTGTGTGTGTGTGTTTATTAGAGTAATGTGAGTACACACCTTAAGATTTTTAAATGCTCCCTGCAGGTGAAAGTCAGTGCGATGAAGCCACATGTAACAACGGCGGCACCTGCCATGACGAGGGCGACACGTTCCAGTGCAAGTGTTCCCCAGGGTGGGAGGGTACGACTTGTAACATAGGTGAGTCACACAGCCGCGGCGGTTTGGTTCAATGCTTCATATTCACACACACACACACACACGGACAGAAGACTGCTTTGTGGGAGAGCTCCGTCTCAGATATTAATCAGATCTGTCAGATCTGCGAGATCCACAAACAGTTTTTATCCCTTCACTCTGTCAACGCTGCCTCTCCTCCCATCTCCCTGCTTGCCCATTTCTCTCTCTCCCGTGAGTGCTGACAGATATCCGCTTAAAATCTCTGATTGCGCTGACAATACTCTTCAAAGTCGTGGAATGCAGATTCCCTCAGAGAAAACGGAAACCCGACAGGAAAAAAAAAAAAAAAGCCAAACCAACAGCAGTCTCCTGTGACTGTTTTATGGTTTATGAGCACTGATTTTACTGATAATCTTTAAAGTTGGGGGGGAAAAAAACTCATTCACTCACATTTTTTTTTCCTTTTCTTTCTCTCAGCCAAAAACTCAAGTTGTCTTCCAAACCCGTGTGAGAACGGAGGTACCTGCGTGGTGACCGGGGAGTCGTTTACCTGCGTCTGCAAGGAAGGCTGGGAGGGTCCCACGTGCACCCAGAGTAAGTGCTCTTTAAATTGTGTTTGGGATAAGGGTGGACAGTTACTGCTATTAAATGATGATAAACCTCCTGCTACTAGTGCAGAGGTGAAGTCCTGCATCTGATTAAATCTGACTCTCCCATCCCCTCTTGATCCGTACCTTTTTTTTATCTCTTTACTCTCCCTGGCTGCTGCCGGCCATGAGAGGAGAAAGGAGGAGGGAGAGAGGGGCTCAGGAAAGTGGAGACAGATGTTTCTCCCCCCTCCTCCCCTCCCCTCCCCTCCTCTCCTCCTCCTCCTCGTCCAACACACACCCGTCTCTCCCCTCTCGTCGTTGCATTCCTGTCCAAACAGTGACATGTCGGCTTGTTCTACAGCCCTCCTCCATTTCCCTGGGATCCCTGCCCTTGTATGCATGTACTCCAAAACATAAATTCCCCGACTTTTGTAAGGGAGGGAGAAGCAGCCGGGGTGGGAATCTGGGTGTGGAGGTGTTGTCGGTGGTGGCGGCTGCGGTGGTGGTGGGAAGCTGGAACTCATTTTTGAGGGTTAGAGTCGACTCGATTGTTTGCTCTTCGTTGTTAATAAGGCAGAGCAATCAGGCGGCGCGGAGTCCAGGCCCGACCGGCCCAACACGCCTTTGCACACACAAGCTCAGACGTGCTCTTTGCCGTCATGTGCACTAAACACTCATACATGAGAGAAAAAAACAACAACACGCTCACTGCTTTCTGTCTCTTCTCTCCCTCCCTTTCTCTCTCTATTTTTTTTTTTTCTCTCTCTCAGATACCAACGACTGCAGTCCCCACCCATGGTAAGTGGAAGCCAAACATTTCCTGTAGATTTAGACAGATGTAAACAGGGTGCTCCTCCCGTATCGGAGATTCTCACCTGCAGGCTTTTTCTCTCTCGCCGTGTCAACGCTGAGAACCAGGCATACACCCATCCCTGTCATTCCTGGGATGCAATCAGCTAACTCTCTTTTGTGCACTCCCAGGCACGACTCTCATTTAACCACATACCACTGACGCACACTCCCATGCACACTCGTCAAATTAAAAGAACAAGTCTGATTGCCTTAAATGTGGAATTACTATGGTCGACTAACCCGACTAATTCCCATCCGAGATGTGTTGATATAAAAGAAGTGTGGATAGATGAGTCTGTAAAACCAGCCTGAGGGTATCCTGATATACAAACTGACATCCCACTCTTTTCTTTTTTTTTCTGCAGCTACAACAGCGGAACCTGCGTCGACGGGGACAACTGGTACCGGTGCGAGTGCGCCCCAGGCTTCGCTGGACCAGACTGTCGGATCAGTGAGTATTAACCCCGCATCCCCGTTTGAGCCGTAAGTTAACGCAGACCCGGGCCGCGGGACCATCACAGTCGCTCCAAATGGAGGGTCTAGCCGGCCAATTATCTGCGCGTCGGGCTGCGGGCCAGGCCGAGCCATTTCGGTGTCACTCCACCGGGCCCTGCTGCTGTCCCCGGGGGAAACCGGCTTAGCAGGCCAACAGCTAATCAGCCATGCTCTCTGACACTGATTACACAGATTGTTTTCCCTCTTAAAGGCTTTCAGATGGCCACATTCTTTCCCATTGCAAACCCTTTGTTCTGCTAAGTCCAGCCTTTAGCTCCTGCATACCTGCTAATGATGCTGCCTTTAATAAAGCTGCATGGGGCAGAAAACGTCCAGGACTGATTTAAAGCATGTTTGCTTGTTTATTAACTGCCGTGTATGTGTACGTACTGTTCAAATGACACATGACCTCTAGTGCGTTTAGCCTAGGAATTAGATTTGTGTGCTTAACCCAATGTCTGGCTGCGCTCTTTATTCCAAAAAGGAGCCACGTCTCACCTCTCGCTCTGCTCCTCTGTCACAGATATTAACGAGTGCCAGTCCTCCCCGTGTATCTTTGGCTCCACCTGTGTGGATGAGATCAACGGATATCGCTGCCTGTGTCCGTCAGACAGGACTGGACCCCACTGTCAAGAAGGTAGAAGTCTTCACAAGATGATAACGGACAAATCTACATCACAAACACACCTTCTCTGATATATTTCTAATGCCGTGGTTGTGTTTAACACAGTGACAAGAAGACCTTGCTCTGTTAATGGACACGTCACGCCCGATGGACTCAAATGGGACGACGACTGCAACACTTGCCAATGTTCGAATGGGAAAGTTGTTTGTACAAAGGTAGGTCCAAACAAACTAACTGCATATGCACTAAATGTAGCAGTAGGAAAAGTGTTTATTAGGGCTGCCAAAGTTAACGCGATAATAACGCGTTAAAGCACATTTGTTTTAACGCCACTAATTTCTTTAACGTATTAACGCAACTTTCAATTTTTAGGTTGTAGAGGGCTCAGTTTTAAAGCTAGAGTGAAGATACTGGCATCATATGAAACTAAAAATTTAAGGAATCCATTAATACCAACCATGTCATACTAGCTTGTCGCGAAGGAAGTTAAGTAACGCTCCAAACTTACGCTTTTGGCGAGGAAAAACTGGCATGGCCATGGCCCCTTGACCTCTGACCTCAATATATGTGAATGAAAATGGGTTCTATGGGTACCCACGAGTCTCCCCTTTACAGACATGCCCACTTTATGATAATCACACGCAGTTTGGGGCAAGTCATAGTCAAGTCAGCACACTGACACACTGACAGCTGTTGTTGCCTGTTGGGCTGCAGTTTGCCATGTTATGATTTGAGCATATTTATTATGCTAAATGCAGTACCTGTGAGGGTTTCTGGACAATATTTATCATTGTTTTGTGTTGTTGATTGATTTCCAGTAATAAATATATACATATATTTGCATAAAGCAGCATATTTGCCCACTGCCATGTTGATAAGAGTATTAAATACTGTGGGCTGTGGAGAATAACTAATAGATATAGTCAAAGGTTTCATGGGCGGTTGCGTCTCCACGATCCTCAGAGATCTCAGGTAGGGCCACAACAACAACTCTGTCACAGGGTGGAGTTGGCTTGGGAGTGTCAAATTCTATACAGAGATGATGCGGTTTGTTTTTTTGAAAGGAAACACAATAGCACCGTTGGAAATGGGTGTCAGATGCCAGTTCAGAATCTCCCAAAGTCACACTGGGTGAAGATTGGGTGATATACAGTAGAGGCCTGAAGTAGTGCTATCATTATCATGCTCGTCTAACCACCGGATGAACAATGGCGCCTCGCTGACTGATACTGCTGCCTTCAGGAAGAAAATGCATCATGGGGTGAAAATGATCTATGGCTGTAAGGTACAGGCTGCCATGTTAAACATAGTCTGATACGGGAACACAATTATATGTGGGGCTTACCATACTTTTGCTGACAGTAGCTCATATGTTTCATGCGGATTACAGAAGCATATCCCTTGACATGCAATGGAGAGAAATGAATCTTTACAGAGCTGCTATTATCCTGAACTGGGAGAAACTGGTGCCATTGATTATTTTTGTAATCTGTTTACCAGTGGTGTACTGTAACAAAGTAATATTACTTTGTACTTAAGTATTTTTTGGGAGTATCTGTACTTAACTTGAGTTTTTATTAGGGCTGTCAGTCGATTACAGTATTTAATCGCAATTTAAGTAATTTTTTTATCTGTTCAAAATGTACCTTAAGGGGAGATTTGTCAAGTATTTCATACTCTTATCAACATGGGAGTGAGCAAATATGCTTGCTTTATGCAAAATATATATATTTATTATTGGAAATCAATTAACAACACAAAACAATGACAAATATTGTCCAGAAACCCTCAGAGGTACTGCATTTAGCATAAAAAATATGCTCAAATCATAACATGGCAAACTCAAGCCCAACAGGCAACAACAGCTGTCAGTGTGTCAGTGTGCTGACTTGACTATGACTTGCCCCAAAACTGCATGTGATTATCATACAGTGGCCATGTCTGTAAAGGGGAGACTCGTGGGTACCCATAGAACCCATTTTCATTCACATATCTTGAGGTCAGAGGTCAAGGGACCCCTTTGAAAATGGCCATGCCAGTTTTTCCTCGCCAAAATTGAGTGTAAGTTTGGAGCGCTATTTATATTTTCTCAAAATCTCAAAATTCTGATTTGCTTGCTTTTTTATTAACAGCATTAACTTGTACTTTTACTTTCAATGTTTAAGTACATTTAATATCAGAAGATTAATTTTGATACTTAAGTACAGTAAATATCAGACACTTTACGACTTTTACTCAAGTAATATTCAAATGGGTGACTTTAACTTCAACTAAAGTCATTTTCTGGTTACATATCTGTACTTGTACTCAAGTGTGGCTTTCAGGTACTTCATCCACCACTGCTGTTAACAGTCTGGTTTAGAGCCAGGTGTTGAATCTCTGGTGTTCAAAGTTGTGAACCGACAGACCTTCATCAGTCCTGTTTATATTAGTTTAATTAAAAAAAAGTCCGTGACATTATCTGACATCGTTTGCTCTGTCATGTTTCCCTCTCCAGATGTGGTGCGGCCCTCCATCATGCCACCTGGGTGCCAAAGGTCGAGGCGGGTGTCCTTCAGGCCAGAGCTGCATCCCCATCAGGGAGGGCCACTGCTTCGTGAAGCCCTGCCTCGGCCTCGGAGAGTGCTGGCGCTCCAACCCTCCCCCGCGTCCCACCAAATGCCACCCCAGCTCCAGTTACCAGGACAACAGCTGCGCCAACATCACCTTCACCTTCAACAAGGAGACCATGCCTCAAGTGAGTTACCTAGGCACCAGGGAGGGAGAGATTGAATTAAAGGGTTTCGGGGTCATTTTTCATGCCTCCCCCCCCTCCACCTCTCTTTAAATGAATGGGAGCAGCAAACTGTGAAAGATCGGGTTTTCAGAAGAGCTCAACAATCCCTCCTGGGCAAAAGGGTTTCTCGTCTTAAGACTCCTGAACAATTCAGTCATGTATTCAAATGTGTTCCAGGAAGAAAGAATGTGGGGATATTTCTTTCTTTTCTCCCCCTTGTTTTTGTGTTGACTGCATCCAAGTTCTGGTGTTCCTGAGAATCAGGCATTCCCGACTCCACGCCAATCCCCTCTTAACCCGACCGCACTGCGAGATTAATTTCAGGATCATATGGATTTGAGCTAAACAGGACCACTGGCGACTCTGTCACCACATAGGATCATCACTCGCCAGTTGCCTAACAAGCATGACAGCAGATTGTGACAAGCGTACGAGCCCGTGGTTTTTAATCTAAATGAGGTGGATCCCGACCATGTTGAGCCTACTGCCAAAATGCAGGCCCAGTTCTTCCTTTTTTCCTTCTTGATCGCCGTTTATTTTTCCATGTGCGTTAACATTCGCTCCATTTCTTCTTCTCCGTGTCCAGAGCTTGACTGTGGAGGATGTGTGTAAGCAGCTGAGGCGCTTGTACGTAGTGAAGAATTTCTCCTTGGAGCATACTGTGTCCATAACCTGCGACCCCTCATTCTCAGCCAGCAACGAAATCCACGTCTGCATCGTAAGTACCTCCGCCCACTCCCAGTCTGCCATGTGTGTTTGTCTGCCTCTATTCACGCATACTCAAAAAAATCCCCTTTGATTTATAGCCTGCAGCGTACATTCTTAACGGCATTAAGACTTGCTCTAATGGGATGTGTGGTGGATCTAGGCTTGGTTTTGTTTTGTGTCATCAGTAGACGGCAAGTAAACACGATTAAGGGCGGACGAGATGGAGAAATTAAACAGGTTTCACTTTCTTCTTGGCACTTGCAGTCTATGGAGGACCATCGTTTGGACCGGAGCCCCATCAAGGAGATCACAGACAGGATAATCGACCTGGTTAGCAAACGCAACGGGAACAACACCATCATCACCGCCATCGCAGAAGTGCGCGTGCCAAGCCCCAGCAAAACTGGTATGAACCGCCTCTGAACTCTGGTTGTTGCCTGTGAAGTTTCCCAGACTTGCACACAGTGGGTGGGAGGATTCTGCTTTTTCTGAGACGATCAGATTAGATCGAGCCAAGCCATGAGTATGACGGCGATGCCGAGCACCAAAAGAAGTGAAACATATAACTCCCGCATAACTCAGGCCGCCCAGGTCTGCCATCTCATGTCAGTTGTAATGGAGCTTAGAAAGCTTTCAAGCCAGGATGGAAAGAGCAGAGCTTGCTTGGCTACCTGGCTTTAGATTGGCTCGTAGTGCGACTGGCTGGACTCGTAGTAAGACTCCCGCATGTGTCCGCCATTCATCAACACGGTGACAGCGGACTGACGCCACGGCCAAATAGAAGCAGCCTCCTCCCTTGTCCAGGGCTCAGAGGTCAGGTTGCACTGGCAAAAAGCATGCTAATAATTCAGCGAGCTTGACGTAGTGATATAATAGAACCCTTTGTGTATTGTTTGACTGGGACTTTTTTTACTTTTATATTCGCGGCGTCTCTTTCACCGTCTTCTTTTCTTTCCGTCAGACTACCTAGTGCCCCTCCTCAGCTCCATCTTCATCGTCATCTGGGCCCTCGTGCTGGTCTCCATTTTGCTGTGGTGCATGCGCCGGCGGCGGAAACAGAGCAACCACAACGGGACGGCGGCCGTCGGCGCCGAGGACAACACGACCAACAACGTGCGGGAGCAGCTGAACCAGATCAAGAACCCTATAGAGAAGCACGGGGGCCTCACGGTGGCCATCAAAGACTACGAAAACAAGAACTCCATCATTGCCAAAATAAGGACAAATCATCCCGAGGGGGATGAGGACGACAAGGAGAGGCACTTACAGAAGGGCCGCTTTGCCAAACAGCCAGCATACACACTGGTGGAGAGGGAGGAGAAGACGCCCGTCTCCATCCCCAACTCCACGTCCAAACACCCTAATTGGACTAATAAACAGGACAACAGAGACTTGGAGACAGCAAACAGCATAAACAGGATGGACTACATTGTATAGCAGACAGCTGTGTTGCTGTGCAACCAAGCCTTATGCCTTCACACCCCGGTGGTGGGTGAAACGGGGGAGCTTTGGCATGTGTAGTTAGCAAACTGTCGTGTCAGTCGTGACCCCACAGTATTTTCAGATATTCCCCGTGTTAATTTAAGTTTTGACAAGCTGGCTTACACTGGCAGTGACAGTTGCTTTGGTTGGCTGGAAACACAAGGCACTGGTATACATTTCACTGTAGAACTAGTCGCAAAAGTGTCCTCCTCTGCATTTCATTTCCCTTTTGTTTTTTAATTTAGTGGACACATGGAAGGGGCTCCTGGTGTAATTGTTGTACAATGACTAAAACTACCCGACGTGTTCAACGCTAGAGCTAATTATTTTTAGTATGTGTTTGAATTCTTTCCAGTTCTGTTTGGAGAAAGTGCCTTTTCAGCTTTAGACTTCAGCAACTGTCAAATGAGAAAAAAGATCAACTTTATTATTTATTTTTATTTTTCGGGGAGGGGGAGGGGGAGGGACGGGTTCAATGTCAGCCGTTGCTGCCAATATGAAGAATTTATGTCGATTTAGAACATGTAGATATGTACATTTTTTTATTAATCATTGTGTATATTTGATTTATTAACTTAATAATCAAGAGCCTTAAGATATCATTCCTTTTTATTTATATGTTCTGTCTAGTTTGAAGGTTTTGATAGCTGTGGAAGCCTACCATTTCTTTCGATGACTTTAATTTTCATTCTATAAAAGCCAAATTTCAGAGAATTTCAAAGAAGACAAAGGATGGGCACTTTTGGCCTGAAACCCTTTTTTTTTTTTTTTTTTAGTTTTTCCACACATTTTGACATTTCATTACTTGTTGCCAGGACCTTGATTAAAGGCAAGTGAGGTTAGGACAACAAAAGATCACGGCTGCTGCGTGGGATGGACATGGTGGCAGACATATTGCTTGCCACTAATGGATAAATACTTAAGGGAACAAAAATCCTTCAGCGGCTTCAGTTTAACCCATTGACACATTTCAGAGGCTGTCAAAAATCCACCAACTTGCAAGGCATGTCACGTCAACGTGACCCGCCACAATTCCCATCTGCTTTAGTCAGCGTAATATCTTAAGCTAGACCGTGAGTACTTGAACAGTCGGGGGGGCAATGGGAACACTGTAGAATCAGATAAAATACACTGCCTTGCTCCGCAAGAGTCTGCTTCGTTTCTGTGCAAATTAGTTTCTTTTAAAAAAAAAAAAAAAAAAATGAGGCTCTTAAAGACAAACATGTTTTATCTCATTTGTTAACCCTTTGAGATCATGGCAACATTTTGTTCTACTTTTGACTTTGTGTTATGAACTTGAGAATTATGTGTTGATCTGGCAATATATTTTTGAAAGTCATATTTATTAAATATTTTGTATGAAAAGAGAATTAAAGTTGTCTTTGTTCTGGAGAGCGAGTGAAGAGTCAGTCTGTGATGCATCAAGCCGAACATGTCGGAGCGTATGAACGCTTTCTCATGCAGCTGACGTGGGAACTGCTGCTGGAGACACATCATAGACTTGCGCAAGATCTCTGTCCAAATGTGTTTACAGCTAATTACGTTGTATTAAGTCAATCCTGGAGACAAAAAAATACCCTCGCTCCTCATGATCCTCACACAATGTGGCCCTTGTTGGTCTGGTTAAGTAGCAGGCTTAACTAAAACCTTTCAAACTAGCAGACCTGAGAAGCCTACGTAGTAGAGATGGAACTGATTTTACGTCTCTGCCGAATCTGTTTAAAAGGATTAAATCCAAAGCGAGAGATTATCGTCACCTCTTAAACCATCCAAGGACTTAAAACAGTAGGGTCAGTTTCACTAATCCACCGTGTTGTCTCTTGTCTTGATAAGAACAGAATTGGCTCCTGCGAGTGACTCATCTCAGGTTACACCCGCTAATACAGACGGCGAAGCTCTGCTTTATTAGTAACATCACATGTTGGACAGACCTTCGCTGTCACATTGCCACGAGCATCAGCCAGTCTGGACTGTGTGGGAGGAAAACAATGTGCAGAGATCGACATGTTATTTCATGCTGGCTGCTTCCAGAAAAATGATCCACAAAGATTTTTTTTTTTTTTTTTTCTGGGAAAAACAAATTTATTTATACCATAAAATGTCTTTCCAGTAAGATAAAAATAAATCATTTAGGCATCATCAAGGAGAACATCTTTAGCTTTACATGGGGGTATGAGAGTTGGCCCCTAGTTGCCCCCACGCTCTATCTGGTCCGGGGCCAGTTGAGTGTTGGGGCGACGACAGCGGCTACATTTAAACCTGTGATACTGTAGACGCCCTGCTACTCCAAAATAAAACCACTAATATTTCAATACTGCTCATATATCCACACATATTTGGTCCAAGTTCAATACAAAAAGCTGCATAATACCCTCAAATTTAAAGATACATTTCAGGTGCTTAGCAACTCAGTATTGAGCAAATTGTATATGAATGAGATCTAACTACATTTTTGAGAATGGGGTGATGAAATAAATCTGGAAACGGCAATCAATCACACCAGAGCTTCGGCGGGGGAAACTGGACAGTTTTCAGACACGTAGGAGCCAGCGTTTTCAGACTCAAAGCCATGACGTACTGCGCGGCTCCTGCCTGTCTGAAATCCCCAATCTTTAACACAAAACCAAATCTAAACTCCAATTAAAGGTTTTTGACTTTCATTCGCGAGCCTCTCTTGACCACCACTACTTATGGGTGGAGGCAAACTCCGTTTCAAGTATTTGACAAAGTGTAACTGAAAACGCTCATGTATCAATTGCCATAATGTGTTCGGCATTTGATCCGTGTGTGTGTGCGGCACATGTGAAAAGAATAGACATTGTAGTAAAAATGTGACACGTGTACAAATGCATGCCATGTGAGGTAAACATGTAGCCTGACACAATATCATCTCTATCTCTGTGGCGTCAGGCATCTTTACTGTAGCTTGTCTCTCCCCCCCTCAGGACCTCTTCAGTCGTCGTAATCTAGAGGTTCTGGGCGCATTTTCACTCCCCTCCTCTCCGAGTGTGGATCTGGAACTAATAGAGGAGCCTGAGGATGCAGGCTTGACAGATAGGCCCCTCAGACTTGCGGCCAGCCTGTTTTGGTTTGTCTGTGCCGTGTTATTGCTTGTGAGGGGGAGCCTCTGGGCCCGTTTCCCTGGAGTAAGCAGCTCTACTTCCAGTGTGGTTTTCTTGCGCTCCGAGACTGGGAAAGCCTTGGACTCTGCCTTGGCTTCGACTGGAGGAAGGGGCGGCAGAGGAAGAAGGTCATGCTTGGATGTTTGTGCGGAGCACTCGGTGGAGTGAGTTTGCATTGTGGCTGGAGGTCTTCCAAGGCACGTCCTCTTGGCCCTGTGCGGGTGAGGGTCTTCCCCTGCATCGCTTGGCTTGCACCTCTTGCTCTTTCTTGTCTCCTGACTGATTTCGTGTTGGCAGAAAACTGCTGAGGCCCCGTTTGGGTTGATGCTGTCTGGAGGACTGTTCTCAGTCTGCTGCTCCTGGGTCGGGCCCTGCTTTCGAGTATTCCCAATCTGAGCCACGGCTTCCTTTAGGGCACTGGGGGAAGGCACCTCGTGGTCTGCCTCTGGGAGGGCCTCCTGTCCGAGGCTCGATTCTGACTCTCCACCTTCAAGTTCCCCTCTTTGGTTTTTGGGACAGGCTCTCTGATCAGTCTGCTGACCATCGCCCATGACACTAGCTTGTTTGGCTCTGAAAAAGTTAAAGGACAAGAGGATATGAACAGATACTCGAGTGTCCTCTCTGACCGGTGGGGTTGGAAAGTTCTGCATTAGATCATACTTACATCTTTTGAAGCACAGTCTTCTTTGTTTTCGTGGGGCTGTTTAAAGGCTCTTGGGTTTCTCCCGCTCTGGAAAAATATTCCGATCGGCTTTGTTCGCTCAGTTCAGTCTAGAGAGGACAAACAGAATCGGTGTAAACAAAAAATATTATTCCTGGCGTCCCCTGGAAAGGTCTGGCTCCACAGCAGACTGCTGTCATCATCTGGCATTGTCGGACATTAAAAAACATTCACTAGACTGCTGTAGAAATGATAAGGAATACAATTATAATACAATAAGACAAAAAGATAGTTTACAAATATTTTCGACTCACTATTGAACTGAACTATGATACAGTACAAGAGGAATGTCTTGGTAACACCCCAGATGGCACAAATAATTAGTCCCCCACTTAATACTGTCTAAAGCAACCACCTCAAAGGCTTTAGAAAATAATCATCGGCCTGTCATAGTGTGACGTGTGTTTCATAGTCTCTGCTGTCGGAGGCCTGGAGTGATGCTTCCAGCCTGAGGCAGGATTACTAAACGGTGACACCATGTTGCCAAGTTAAAACAGTGATTAAAGAAGAATCCTTAATACGATGATGGAGCCAGGGAGAGGAAAAATACAACATGTGAATGGAAAAATGCAAAAAAAAAAAAAAAGAAGGAGGACAGATAAGATAAACACAAGTTGTGAAAGTAGCCTCGTGGTTAGTCGACCGTAGCAGCACTTTGAGTTGCTGGTTCAAAGTTCAATATGCCCTCATACTGAGGGGACCCGCTGAGGCAGAACAGGGAACGGGCCAGAGATTGGATCTCACCAACGTGTGCCCTCAACAGGCCACTAATGAAGGTTAATCACAGGTCTGTTCCTTGGCTGACCTAGAACAGACTCTGGATTTATGAGAAGAGAACAAGAGACGCTGCTGGTAAATTGAGCAGAACTTAAAGGTTGAGAGCCCGACAATTTATCCTAAATTAATATTGCATCCAAAAAACGTTGGTGGGAGAATATCAGAGTAGCTCTGGTTTAGAGGTTGAACATTTGTTTAACCAGACTAAGCCGCTGAAGAGCTTCATGATTTGAGTGACACGCTGTAAACTAACAAGACCAAGTTACAATCATCTGTTCGTTCATGTCCCGTGTTCACAACGTTCAGTGTCATTGTCCCTGTACAAACGTAGCAGTTTTAAGCCCAACCGTGTTGTTAACTTAACTTAACTTAACTATAGTGTTTTTGTTGCCTGAACCTAAACCGCATGTTTTTTTTTACATCACAACATTAAGGACGAAATTACTGCGACCAAAAAGAGTGACGCCGAGGGGTCCGTCAAAGCGTCAGTATATGACGAGTTGGGATGAGAACGCGCTGGCCAATCCATAGAGTAGGTGTTGATCACTGAAGTGAAAGATTTGACCTGCTGGTGCGCTTGATGAAAGGTCACGGGTTCACCAAAGCTTCATCCTCTCGGCACCATGAATGTCTGCACCAAATTTAATGGCAAACCATCCAGTAGTTGTTAAATATTTCTGTCTGGACCGACCGACCGAGCCATCCATAGAGGCATGTCTAAAAACACTCTGTAGACTAATTGAAGTGGGAAAATACAACCAGACAGAAGTTAAATCTTGGAAAAATTCGAGGTTGTGGCCACTGTGTTTAAATATCAGCCATGTTTCACATCGTTATTATTCCATAAACTGGTTGGTAATATGATCAATGTGCACTCTAAGATGAGACAGAAAGCCGATGTGGTGAGCTCTAGCCTCCACCAGTCGCTGTGAAAAAATCGTTAATGTCTCACATGTCACGATACCAGTGACAACATACGACCCGACAGACAAGGAGGAAGGGGTAATTGTCCCAAGCTGCAAGGGCAAGCTGGGGCATTGTGGCTTTGCCCTGGGTGTTGAGACGTAGCTGCACTCTGGTCTGTGGTGTGGCGGACGGAATAAAGAGGCTAGGCGGAGGGAGGGTGGTGTATAAGGAGGCTGGGCAACAGGGAAGTAGGCGGAGACGACAAGAAAGAAAGGAGAAGATACTACAGAATGAATTAGAGGGGAGTACAACAAAAGAAGAGGCACCCCCCACAGTCATATCGTCTGACCTCAGCAGCCTCTCCAGCGTGCCCACAAACACAAGAATCCTCACACAGGAAGTCCTCCACAGGCCGGCCTTTGTGCAGCGATGGAGTCATTCTACAGCGTGGGCAGAGGTTTAGTCTTTACGCTCGTATCCACAGCTACAGCCTTGGATTCGAGACAGTGACACACATACAAACATGCGTTTTGCCTACGCACTCACACACCCACCCCAACAACAACAATACTGAGAAAGATGTGGGTGCCATTCATTTGCATTGTAATGCCTTGATATGTATTCTCATCTGTTTAATATGAATAAATGCCGTTTGAAAATGAACTTGAAAGAAAAATCAACAAGAAGCCAATGGGAGGCTCTCTGGGAAAGTTGTGTGACTTTCTGTTCCTGTCGGCACGACTTCAAAAGAACAGAGAGAGAGAGATAGAGATAGAGCGATGGAAAAGGAGGAAGCATGAAAAGAGGAAGAGGTTGGATATACATAGAAAGCGGAAGGAGAAAGTCAGACAGAGCAGAGGGATGGTGCATGAATTATTATCACCAGGGGTCCCGGGGTTGGACTTTCTGTATAAAGCAACTAGAGAAGAAAGTAGAAGGTTTAAAGATGGAGAGGGGAGAGAAAGAGAGAGAGAGCTTGAGCATGAACATTATAAGTATCACAAGCTATGTGGATAAAACAGTAAGTATTGTGTGGTCTACTCTCATACGGAATTATGCAAACTCCAAATAGCCGGAGAGCATCCCATGAAACAGGAGGGAGTGTTGGTGGTAAATAAGAACTTCTACCCACCGCCGCCACCACCTCTCCCTCAGCAACAAGGATTTAACCCCCCCTATCGCCAGCCAGTCTACTCGCCCCCACACAAAGCTGCAAAACACTTCTCGTGATGCAACACGTAGAGCAGACCGACGGTGCCCTCCCCGGCCCCGGAGCCTCCAAAACAACAAGGCTCCACCACGGGAGCTGCAACACGACAGCACATCTGGATGTCAGATTACAGAGATAAGCCTGGCAAAAGGGCGAGGAGAGCCGAGAGAGAGAATGAATCATTTGGTTTTAAAGGAGACCAGTGCAGATTCTCATAGCTTGGCCCAAACTCTGAGTGACTCCTGGACACAACTTCAAAAAGACAACCAACTACAGGCTCCATAAAACACAGGGAATGAGCAGTTTCTCCTCTGCTATCTGAGATAAAGTAGGAAACACAAATAGGAAGATTATGTTGGTTATCTTTTAAGGCAGCTGCACTTGAAAGTAATGCACCGATACGGCCAAATAGTCTTTGAGTAGTCTAAAATACTCCACTGCTGGGATGACAAAACCACTCTTAGTATCACTCACTTATATCCTTTATTTAACCAGGTAAAAACTCATTGAGATTAAAATCTCTTTTCCAAGAGCGACCTGGCCACTTTCCTTTACCGACTTTACCTTTATATACTTTACATACTCTTTTACAAATTGTTACACCTCTGTGTGTATATATACATATTTACTACTTCTCTTCACATACTAGCTACATTCCTGTCTACTCCTCTGTATATATATATTTTACTACTTCTCATTATTACATACATTCCTGTTTACACTTCTGTGTACATATATTACTTCTCATCATGCATATACACACTACATCCTGTTTACATTCAATTTTCCCATTTGAAATACTGTCTTCAACAAAATTGCATTCACATTACTATTTTATATTCAATAATTCATATTGAAGCCCAATATTTTAACTGCACTTTATGCTTTCACTTTGCATCACTTTATACTGCATTTTATGCCTTAGATTATCATTTTGCTTTTGCTTTAACTTGTGTGATTTCAAGTTTTATATATAAATATTTTATGGGTATTGTTGAAGGAACCTGAGACCAAATTGTTTCATTGCCAATGACTGCTTTGCTGGATTTGACAAAATGACAGATAAAGAACCTTAAACCTTGAGCCAAAGACATTGCTTATTTAGTATCTTACACTAAGTTAACATACAGCACGGGTTTGGTCTATATAATCTACATAAATGCCCATGGACATCAGAAGTGGGCCGTCATTTTATTGTTAATCTCCATCAGTTGACTCAGTTTTTTTTTTTTTTTTTTTTATTTCAAAAGTTCAATACAATATAATCACATATTCAGATGTTTCATTAAAGTTCTGCAAACATATCTTACAGTATAAAAATAATATAAAAATAAATTGTAAATTGTACAACAAATTAACTGTAAAGACAGGAAAAAGAGGAATAAAAACAGAAACAAATAAAAAACAAATAAACAAACAAAAAGGAGAAAAAAAAAAATATATAAAAAAACTGAGTCAACTGATGGAGATTGACTCATTTGACTCAGTTGTGCTGTTTCCGGGTGAAAAAAAAAGGGACGATGTTATTGATTGGCATGTTCTTGAACCAATCAGATTCTGAGTTTGCCATGTTGGGGCGGATTCGTTGACACGCCGAAGCCTACGTCAGCATTTTTCGTGTGACGTTCCGAAGGCCCGTTAGCAGCCAGCTAGCTAACTGAAGTAAAACTAGCCAACTAGCACGTAACGTAGTATTAAGCCAAGTACAAGTTCTGGGATTTAATTCAACTTTCTTTCGAGACGTTTACTTTAGCTCTGTTTCAAGCGTTTTTATTGGTTGGCAGCTTTACTGGCAAAGCCTTCTTTCGTGTCTTTGAACTCTAGAAAGGAGGATGGACTTTGTCTTGAAACGAGGAGCAGCTTTGGTAAGTTTAATTATTTTTTTTTATGCATCTGTATTAGCTGTTATTGCTTGCTTTACATCGTTTCTGCTGGTGTGAATGAATTCAGATTGAGTGACCTGGCTGTGGCTTTGAGTGTGTGTTTTTTTGGCAGGTTTGTGTTTTTGCCCAGCAGCTTGGCTGGAAGCTATGGGGGAACCTGTTGAATCCTGATTGTGTTAATTATGTTGCATGATATTTTTGCATGCTTGGTGGTTGTATATTATAGAGCTCTGACATATTAGAGCCAAATATTTTGCTGTTGCTTGTGCAGCACACACAACAATCCCATGTCTCACCTGTGGTGCTCAACAACAGCTTGTCACTGTCTGAATGAGCTGCATTCATATTTTAATACACAGTTTACCTGTTATTGAGGTTTTTGAATGAAGCTTTGGATACCTGTGTGGCTTCTGTGTGCGGTAAGCAGGAGAGCAGTGGTTTGGCCGCAGTGAAAATGTTGTTTTTGAAAGGCTAAACGCCAACAAATATGGATTGAAGCAGAATATTTCGTTAGATAAAATCATGTTGTGAATTTTGGAAATGGTAACATCTGTCTTTTTTCAATAACTTTTGACTTTTGGACTGTGGAGTGGACTGAGACTATTAGACTACAGAGATGAGGACCACTCGCTGAGAGTAAATCACATTATTGGACTCGATAAGGGTTACTGTCACTGTGAATAAGGGGTGGTTAACTTCGAATGACAATAGTAGTAACTGAGCTGACGTCACAGAGATAAAACTTTGGCGTTGTCTGTAATTGCATATTATGTAGTACGTACCCAAAATGTGTACTATCGTTCGACATACTTTTGTGTGAATACAGTAGTATGTATCTTTTCGGACTCACTGAGCAGTAATTTACGTCGTCACTTCCTGAGAGCCTCCTTGCTGGTTGGACACGTGTAACCATGGTAACCCGGGCCAACCTCATGTGACGAAAACGACAGTTTGTGAGAATCAAAGTCTGAATTAATTTAAAATATATATTACGCCCAGCAAAGTGAAATCTTATACTAACAGTTAAATGAAAGCGTTATTGATGTTAAAGAGCTGTCCATCAACGCCGTAGTGTCCAGCGTTGCATACTGTAATATTTGCAATGCAATTCGCGTCCTATTGATTTCATACTAATGTTTCGGACATACTAAAAAATCTCACATACTGTTTTAGAGTACTAAATAGCATGTTGGTATGGAATTTCGGACGCAACCTTTGATTTTTGGTGTGTTAGTACCAGTCACACAGCAGCTCTTTGGTGTGTAATTCTTTGCATTGCTCAAGCTCTAACAAACAGTTTATTATTTTTACCTTTACCTAATATGCATCATTCAGGTGAGACAGGATAACAGTTAAGTTACATTGCAGTCTAATTAATTTAATGCTAATCACGTCGTCTCCCCATCCCAGCAAAGACTAAAGTTAGTTTGGTATTGGGCAGGTATGCATGCGGCGATTATTTGAATAATAATCAACTAATTCCCAGTGATTTTTGAATAGTATTTTTGCTTTGAATGCACATCCCTACTGTGTAGCATGACAGCTCGCCATGACCACTCGCTGCTTTGCTAGCTCTTTATTTTGTGTGAAGAGAATGATGCTTTTGCCCACCAGTGCTATGCACATGCGCGTTTGTTTACAAACATCGGTTACTCCTATAGCCTATAGCTCTAGTGTCATGGCGAGGTTATTCAAAGGTGGTGTGATTGCAGGAGGATAGCAATGAAGGCCTAGGTCTAAAATACACAGCCGGTCACTCTGTACAATACAATGACAATTTTACTGGGTAAAAGCATTCAGCTTTTCAGGAACCAAGAATAACAGGCTTTGTTGCAGCTTGACAACCATGCATTTTTAGTTTATCCAATGGGGTTTTGCAAGGGGTTTTTAAAAGCCAAAGAGGTCGGAGATCTTTCTCAACCCATCATGGAGGCATTGCAAACGTTTAGTTGAAGTTAAAAGATGTAAATTACCAGGAAAAAAAAAAGTCAGAAAACAGGTCAGCATGGAAAGCTCTGATCAACCGTCAACTCATATTTGCTTGTGATCCTCCACAGTGGATTGTTTGTTCTCGGATTACTCTAATGTCTTTGTATCTCATCCAACACACACAAAACCAGTGAGATGCCATCCTATAAAGCCAGCCATTCACTCATCTGTCACAAGATAATGATTCATACCACTTGAAATAATTGAATCCCCTAAAGTATTCGAGTTATAAAAATGAAATTATTCTCTCCACTGGAAAGCCTTTGAACAGCTCTATGATGGCACAACTAAGTATACAGAATCCTTAAACTGGCACCAAGAAACAACAACACTATTTAACTGTCAAGGCAGAAATACCTCCTGCAGAGATGTTCATGAAAATAGTCCACAAATTCCCTCCTCCCACCCTGCGCCCACAGAGGAAACATGCCCTGTTTGTCTAAGCTCACCACATCTTCCCTGAAACAAAGTCAACAAACATGCATGGGCACATACTTGTCTGAAAAAGAGGACAGTTTTTTTAATCCTGAACAATGACAAAGCTTTTTGGATCCACCCATGTTTAAGGATTAAGACAAGCTGTTAACTGTTTGGACCCACTTCGTGGAAATCAATGAAAGCAGCTTAAGACAGGAAGGAATGAAGGGACATGATCGTGTGCTGCAAAGAGATCACAGCCGTGTATCTGGCCTTGGTGCAGAGGAGATCAGCAGACACTGGAGGCTTGGGAAAACGCTGCTCGCTAGCTGTTGCGAGCTGTGAAGAACAGAGACGTGCTGAGGTCATGAGTAAACACACTGGCTCGTCCACAGCTCAGAAGAGGGGGGGGACTGGAAACACATCTGCTCTGCCTTTGATCCAAACTTCTGCGGCCCAGCACGCCACTCACCTCAGCTGCCCACTCTGTGCCTGACTAGAAAACATCGGCCACAATCCTAAACACTAGCTCTTCCTTCCCATGCTGCCCTCCACTCTGTTGGTGCTGACTCACAATAGGAGCAACTTTTTTGTGAGAGACTTGAAACTTCAAATGTCAAGAAGAAAAAAAACATTGAGATGCCTTTTGTTTGCTTCCCACGGTAATGCAGTAGTTTCAATGGCCCTACCTCTGCAGAGCAACAGTCGGTTCTCGGTTTCTAGGTTGTAACAGACCGAGTACATCAGGCTGATATTCGTCTCTTAATAGATCAAATATCAGACCGTTACTGTCGCCCCCACAGATGAGATGGATGTCAGGATACATTTTACTCAGCAGCTCCAGACATGACAGTCATGACTTTAAAGGGGTCAGCATGCTCAAACCAAAGCACTTGTCTGATGGTCGAACAGCGTCTGAAACCCTCTCCTTGTCGACAACAACTTCTGAAACTGAAATTTGAATCTGACTTCACGCGGCGATTAGCCAGGTGCGTGAAGGGGAGAAAGTAAACAGGCTCCAGTATGCGACCATTTTGGTCATGTGCGACTAAACATTTTCATCGGTCACACTGGTGCGCTTTACATTTTAGCCTTCATTCTGTCTCTGTGTGTGTATGTGTGAAACAGAACCCTGTACTCCTCCTCGAGCGACTTAACAACCTTAAAACATACCGGTTATTCAAAATGAAGAGAAATATCGATTGTTTTTTTGCCAAGTATAATGCTGCGGTGCCCGTTACACCTGTCCCCGGCCCTGAACGGCCCAACCCTGACCCGACATCATCGGCGTAGCACCACCTGTCTCCCCTGTCCCCGGTAAGATGCCTGATCCTGATCAGAGGCGCCGGATTCATTTCACAAGTGGGGAGAGCAAAAAGTGTGTGTGACACACGAAACAACTTAACCACTAATTTCTTCTCTGCTTCGATGTCTGGAGCCCTGAGGGTCTGAACTCTTTTTCCATTGTTTACACAACAATTTCTTTCACTTTTCGTGTGTAAAATCTTGTATAACACTATAAATGCCTTCCAGGAAAGACTGTCTGAGAAAACAATTAGCACGGCAGGCTTTTCACCCCGTTTCAGGTTTGCATCTGCTGTTTGGTGCTGGGCAGGTAGTGTACAGTGGATTTATCAGAGCTTTTTGCTGAAAACAGATACCTGCTGCTGCTGGAAATGTTATTGATGAGAGCTGTGAGACTGAACCAAAACAGTAAAGTTGCTGAAATATGCTGAAGACAGACACTTTGTAGAGTTGAGAGTAGGGCTGCACGATTTTGAAAAAATATGTAATTGCGATTATTTGGCTGATATTGTAATTGTGATATGATTTGCGATATTAGAGGGAATGATAATTTTTACATCATTATTCTTATTTTCATTGAAAAACATATTAAAATGATTATGCTGTGATTTTTGCAGGGATCTGTACCAAACAAAGATGTTTTCGTAAGTCTGTAGAAAATGATCTTTAGGCCAGGACTACTCTGCAGCACGACAATAATATATTTAAAATGGTATTTTGACACATATTTTGCCTTTAACAATATTGCAACAATATTGCGATTTTAACAAATACTGCAATTTGAAAATTGCTGTAGGCCATATTGCAATTTTGACAAAGATTTTGATTAATTCTGGAGTTGGGTGATAATTCTCGGTGGCTTTGTCACTATGAGCAAGCCCGTTCACATTACATATTGATTTGATCTATTGTTGATATAAAATTATTGATTGATTGTTTGTGTTAGCATTGAGAGTTTTAATCACCCTTGATAGTCCTTGATGTTGTTTCAGATAAGATGTAGTAAATCTGCACAAAACATCTACAAACTGTAGCCTCAACCCAAAAATGTAGGTTTCGGTATTGACTTTGAGTACTGAAAATCAATAATAATTGGTAACTTAGTTCCCCTTTACACTACTGGAAATGACTAAACCTCCCCATCTCCTCTTCTAACTGAACTACAGCTGAAAATATGACTAATAAGAGCGCACAAGATACAAGAGGCTACAGCTTGCAACAGCTTGCTCCAGCGTGGGAGACGTTGGCCTTCACAGGACAAAAGGCCAACCATGATGTCACCTTAGTTAGTTCCCTCATAACATAACCCCCTGACCTTATGAGAAGTGCTAATTTGATGAGTCTACATTTCCACTGCGGTTGAGGATTTTTGTTAAACAAGTCACACAAACTGAATCCTAACTACAAAACCGAAACCTCCCTAAATACAGGGAAATGTGGCATTTTTTTGGGACTAACGGGCTGTTGCTGTCAAGAGTTGTGGAATAAAAGAGCCCTTATTAAGCACATGACCAACTTTGACATAGAACTCCAAAGGCCTCATTATTTTTAGACAGCAACATTATTATTACGCCTTACATCAGCTGTGACTCAATGCATAAGATTTTTTTTTTCATTTAGATTTTCTACTTTTTTGGCAACGCTGAAATTGCAAAAACTCAGTTTCTGACAAATTCGAACAGAGCGAAGGAAGTAAACAAATAATTGTTTTTGTCATGTGAAAAACTTTAGCCCTGCTGTCTGGTATCTTTCCCTTACAAACCACGTTCGAGGTTGGGCTAGTGAGAGCTCCACCACAAGACTCCCACCCTCCAATTCCCTCTGCTTGTACTGTATGAGCCCAGAGAACCACATCCTGAGGAGAGGAACGCAATCGACAGCAATGCCTCCTTGAACTGGAAAATTGGTTACACAATCTGAACTTTTCACTGACGACTGTGTTGCTCCACTAAAAATATTACAATCACTGCTTTCATTGGAAGCCAAGCTGTGGAGAGTGCAGAGACATTTCAAAGGGAAACAATAGCAAAAACCCCATAGAAAAACAGCAGGCCACTGATCATGGGATGTGATGGGAGAGATGTCTGTCCTTGATGTGAGTGCCAAGGTGAGAGGCTCCACCGCCAATTCCCACAATACTCTGGGGAGTTTGGGATCAAATGAGCACTGGCCAAAGGACATTTGTCCGTAATGGACAAAAAAGGACTACAGTAGAAGGTCTTATGACATGGGCAGTACACATAATATACAGAGCATGGACTCTTACAGGGAAATACCCACTGAACCCAACTTTATCCGAGTCCAATCAATCAAGGCACATGACATTTAACTGCACGCAATCACATTAACTGAATTCTCCCTTTATAAATCCAATGTACTTGTACCAGAATGATGAAGAGTGTTGTTGTAGTCAGATCTGCAAACGTTGTCAACTAGTTGTCAACTATTAAATTAATCGGCAACTATTTTTATAATCGATTTGAGTAATTTTTTAAAGAAAAAAAGAAAAAAATTCTGATTCCAGCTTCTTAAATGTGAATATTTTCTGGTTTCTTTACTCCTCTATGTCAGTAAACTGAATATCTTTGAGAAGTGAACAAAACAAGACATTTGAGGACACTCTTGGGGTTTGGGAAACACTGATAGACATTTTTCTCCGTCTTCTGACATTTTTAGACCAAACAACTAATCAATTAATCGTGAAAATAATCGACAGATTAATCGATAATGAAAATAATCGTTAGTTGCATCCCGTAGTTCTCTTGAACCATGAATAATATGCTGTAAAACGAGAATACGATGTATTAACGGTATATTATATTAAGTGTATACTAAGTGTTCACACTTAAAGCGAGATGGTTAAAGGGTAGACAATGTCCAGATTTTTATATGAGATGAATATTATATTCTGACAGCGTCAACATTGACTGCAGAGCCACAATGAGCTCGGATAAAAGTTGAGTTGAAGTATATACACTTTCCCAAGAGCAAAAATGTACAAAATTAGTTTTGGCTATATTTTCGACTACCCATTAATGTTGAGGTTTACAACAATCCCAAGTTTGGGTTTGACCAAAAAAAACAACCAAAATTGTACAGCTGGGGTGAATTGGCAGAATGTGGGAGCAGGAACTTTTTTGAAGAAGGGGTGACTCTGCACATTTGGACCCCACCTCACTATCCAACCCCCTGCCATCCTCTCTCTTTCCTCCTCACTAGGTCCCCCCCCACCCCTCTTGTATCGAGGATCAGCATATATAAAGTGAGAGCACAATTTGGCAACACATCCCTATAATAACACACAGACCCACGCAGGACTTTTTGCCAGGCGACTGGAAGAGGAAATAGAGGAGTATAAACAGCACTCACCGCGGCCAGGCTCGGGTTTCCATGGTGCGCTGAGGCATCCTCTGGACAGCTCACACACACAACGTAGCGTTCAGGAAACACACGCAAATCTGAAGGCAGGCAAAGAAACAACACAGACCATGCTAGTTAATAACGTGGGCTCACCTCTAATTATGAGTCAAAGAAGGAAATGTGGTGGAGGTTTGAATTTACATCTAGAAACAGTATTTACTATCCCTCAGACCAGGGAGAAAATGGCAGTTTACAGATAACTGTTGAGCTTTATGAGCCACATAAATATCATGAAATATTAGAAAATTTTATGTTAGCATCGACTCTTGGGAGCAATATGACTGTTTCATGTACTTCAAAGGCAAAAACCATTTACAACAACAATACTACATGTATTATATCATGATAATAAATCGAAGAGCTCCAGATTAACTTACTTCAACATATCACCTCAACTGGACAGCCAAACTGGCCAATATCTGATCTATGGCCTGTTATATAGCCTCCTGTATGTAAAGAACTTGCATAGCAATGGAAGTGAAAATTTGTAACATGCATAATGAAAAATGAAAAATACTGATGAAGAAGTAACGTCCTGCATGAACAAATAACAAGAGCATTACAACATACTTCAGTATTCTTGATCCACTCAGCTTACCACCCTCTGTTCAAAGGGTTTACAGCTGTGGGTAATTTAGTCCGTAAAAGATCATATTCCTCCTCAGTGGCCATTTTTGAATACATTGGTTTTGCTTCACTTGTGTGGATCAGTGGTTTATAAACACAGCCAATACACACACTTTGGCTAAGTAGGCACAGAACACACTTGCATTAGTATACGCACACCTGGTGTAGAGTATGTAACAAGGATGACTTAAGACTTCTATGTTACTGGGAAGGTTTGGATGTCGATTGTGTGCCCAACAACTGCTTTCCAGATTACCATGAAATTTGCAGTGGAAATTCTTGGCCTTTGAAGGTGAATTCATCACATTCATCTATGTCTAATAGGGATGTCACAGTGAGGAAACTTTCCAACCGGTTAATAGACTCGTGACAACACCGGTGTTACCGATTACACCGGAAATTTGACAAGAAAAGATGAAGTTCAATATCTGTAGAGCGCTTACTTTAATCTTTAACATTGGATGGCTGTGTGTCTGGCCACTGTGGTCGAGCTTTTGCTGTGGGGCCGCAGGTTTCAACCCTGCGTGGTCACGCACACCGGCTTTGACCGCTTCGTCCTCTGCACAGTGATTGCCTCATTAACGTTTTGGTTCCCATATAGGACTGGGTTTAAATACGAAATATTGCCCAATAGGCACATTTGCTTTCACACCAAATTCTCCATTCGCCAAGGTCTTGTCTGTCAACTCTCTCTGAAACTCCGTGCTGAGTCTCCGTACGGAGCAGACACTTTTCGTCCGACCAATGTATTGATAACACAGCACTGATACACGAAAATGAACTAAATGAGTTTAATATTTAAAAAAAAAAAGCAATACAACGGTGGGAGCGGTGCACAAGTAATGTAATCGGTGTATGCCCGAATACCATGTAACACCGGTAACAGACGTAAAACTAGAAAAGAAAGATTGCAATGAAATATACTGAGCAAATTTGTGCTTTCTAGAAGATGACCCCTTTTGCTTTTCCCTTGAGTCACCCTACCCAAGTCAAATTTTAAAGTTTACTAAAATTATATCTCATAATCTAATAGGCAGATTGCTGTGAAATTTGCTGAGCACATTTATCCACCGAACAGAATAAACTCAACGACCTTATGGCTGTTCCTGTAATGCCAGCCTTGGGGAAAATTTTCAGTTTTTGTCCCACTGATAATAGCTTGAAAATAGAAAAAGTGTCAGTATGTTGTTCGTTTGTGTTGTGGGGTAAAATGAATGTGCACTAAATCAGAAAATACCACTGCATTCTGATTGGCTAATTATACTAACCGTTCCATAAAAGTCCCATTGTGTCCCATTGTGTTTTAGCCTTGTAGTCCTCCTCATATGATTTATAATAGCTAGTATAACAAGCCAATCAGAATAAAGACTTTTTAAATTTAAATTTTTACATGAACCTGACCCCTATGTACAGCTAACTCAGTGGACCGAATTACACAACCTTTGACCCCAGGAGACTGGGTGTAATTTGATGTGTAACGGACCTGCTGAGAGAAGCCGTCATCTCAGCCTGCAGCAGGTCAGTGCTGCCTTAACATCCCGGCCCCCAGGGAACAGATATTAACTTTACTGACAGGAAGAGAGCCATGTTGGTCCCATGAAAAGGTGGCCAAGGGTCACAGGCACTAGATGGGCCGTGGAGATAGATTCTCACTGCCCTCCATAGACAGCCCTCCATTCTCTCTCTCTCTCCCACTCTCAGTAGCCTCTCAAGGGAACCACTTAATGGCCGCCTGTTCTCAACAACACCCCGAGCAGGTAGGGACAGGACATAAAAACAAGTGAGGGGGAGAAAAATCAACATGCTCACCACAGATGACTTGCTCTTTCTGTGGGAAATCTGGCTGAGTACGAGCCATTGAGACATCTTTTTCTGGTTCATTTAACTGGGAATTGATTCTTTGAAAACATGGAGGTTACGTACCACCATGGAGCTGCTTGACAGCACATCTGAGGTTGATGTGTCGCTTCAGAAAATTGGCAACCAGGTTGAAGTTTTTCCCTTTAAAGAGAAAACAAAACAGAAATACAGTTAAGGGTAAAAAAAAAAAGAGCAGAAGGACACCTAAGAAAAAATACTGTACATGTGACACCATTTACAAGGCTTGAAGATAATGTAGATAAAGTGGTTAATCAAAGGACATACTATGCAAATGTTTTTAATCCAATATAAAGCCCCACATGTGATGAATTCCACAATTGGCACTACTTCCATCACATACTGTAGAAGCTAGGGCTCAGGGTTCGGATCGTATCACGGTTCTGAGTCACGGATCAGATCAGCAGAAAAAAAGGGAGCAAATATAACTTTTAGAGATGCCCCGATCACGTTTTTTTGCTGCAGATACAGATTGCAGATCGTGGATGAGCCGTATCGGCTGATACAGATCGTTTTTGGTGTTTTTAAATTTAAATGTTGTTTTTATATTTAAATGTTATCCTTTTACTTTGTCATAGTCATCTATAGTGGTTATTTGCATAAAAACACTCAATTGTATTTTTATTGATAAAAAAAATCTTGGCATTAGTAGTTCTAATGATGTATTATAAGCTTATACTTAGAGCTGACATTAGGAAATTAAACAGGTCTTTATTAATAATTCTAATTCCCTCTCTAATATCTCTAATATATTTAAACAAATAAAGATCAAACTTGTAAAAATACAGCAGCTCTACTTCTTTAACATAAAAAAAAACTAGAATTACTGCCTCACGGTTGTATGCCTCTACCAACCAGTCAAGTCGCAGTTTACATCCATGTCTGTCCAAAATGTCATCACTTCATCTCGTTATCCTATTGGACATTTGTGTAAAATCGCCATAATTAGCATGTTTTGTTAGGTCACAGTGACCATGCCTTTGACCACCAAAATCTAATCAGTTCATCCTTAAGTCCAAGTGGACGTTGTGCCAAATTAGAAGAACTTCCCTCCAGGCGTTCCTGAGATATCGTGTTCACAAGAATGGACTGGACGGACAACCCGAAAACATAATGCCTCCTGTCGCCGGCGAGGAGGCATTAACAATGCTCATTCCCACACATAACTGTACTGTTACCTCTATATGGCTCTATATGCTTAAGATACATCGCATCAATTTCCTGCTAACCTTACTTAGTAAGGGTCAGCATACTACAAAACCAGCTAACTCATCCTTGGAGTGAGAAACTATTCATTCTGTTTTAACCGACCTCCCAGTTTGGAGCAAGCAGAGAAACCACCTCTGCTCTATTTGTCGTGGAATGTGTGTCACGGTATGTAAGATGTGCTGGGCAGAAACCGAGGCCTGTTGCCTAATCTGGTAGGAATTTGTTGACTTAAAGCAAGGGTCCTGCTAACACGCTATGCAGTTGTTCTTTGTAAACAGGACAACAGTTCTAGGAGGCTGACAGAGCCTGCTCACCCTTTGGTACTGTCTTGGTACCCTTTTCCTCTTCTTGTTAATGTGACTGTAAAACTATACCCTGCTTGACTTTACCACCACCTCTCCATTATTTCTTTTTCTTATTTGGCATTCTCATATTGCTGTTGCCGTGTGAACACCTCATTAAATGCTGACTATGGGGGTTTTAGTATTTTAACGTCAATTAAAGGATTATATGTTTTCCATAGTTTGAGAAAATCCTGACCTCTTGCACTCAGAACTCCCTGGTTAATGTCAAGAATGCACTGTCATCAAGCTAAAAACCAGGGCTGTCTTTGTCTCTGAAAAGCTGACATTTTGGAAGCGGGGAGGTTTTCACCCGTTGGCAACAACACTGACGGTCACTCATAAATAAAACTTGAACAAGTCTCCTCTAAAAGTTGATCTACAACTGGGACAAACATGTCCCACACGATGAGTCAGCATACAACACTCAGAGCAGACAACATGTTAACAGCCTTGGCCCTCACTCCTTTGTGATCATTCCCCTTTCGCTGTCGGCTCTTAGCATCAACTCAAAAGCATTTAACATCTTCAAAAAGAAGCCGTCTCGTGATTCTTTGGATAATGACATGCAATTACAGAGGCAGTGTGTCACAACTGCCACAGGTATACACTTACGTCCACTGTGCCAGTGATTAATGGCACCACCATGGCTTTCTTTTTCTTTGTGTTTGTCGCTGAATTGGCAACCAGTGCCACTACTTTGGCAAACACAATTCATCTTTGCAAACATATAAATGAATGGAGGTATAAATTAATATAAAAGTCAATAAAATCTATTTCAAACAAACCAAGCTCAGTCTGTCGGACTATAGAATAAAAACTTTACAGTTAAAAGTCCAATTAAAATAAAAAGTGAGAATTCAAAGGACTTTCGAAATATGGATACCCGTTTGTTGCTATGATACTAAGCAATTACAATCAATACTTTTCTGAAGATAATAGGGTAAAAATTGGTACCTAGGTGACAGGCTATAACACTTGTCAGTTTAGCACCTTTGGGAATGCGTCTGATCTTCAAAAGCTATTAAATAGAAATTGAGCCTCCAGCAAAATTCATGTTAGACAGCGTAATCACAATTTGTGAACATACGTTAAAGTCTCTCGGAAAAAAAACAAAACTAAATCTCTAATCTGCACAATAAATCGGGGACTTCTAGGTCAGTGATGGCCTCGGCCCTTTTATTTTTTCATTCTAGCCATCTAATTGGGGACGGGCATTTATCTATAAAAAACCAGTAGGGCTCCAGGAGCTTCACATTGGGAATCCCTGCCCGGCAGCAGTAGGGCCATGCAATAGAGAGGCCATGAGACAGCTTTAAGTGAATGATAAATACGGATTTATAGGAATCATTTTACATCCTCTGTTTTGTCAACCAAGGGCTCAGGTAACTCTATAACTGTAACTCTATAAATACAGCACAGTCTGTAAGTATAATGGCAATGACACGTTTTTTGCTGTATTGCATTGCAAGAAAACAGTGACTAAGTGCTAACGGCTTTAGTTTGAGGGTGTTAACATCCATGTTTGATTCAAAGTGCATAGTGTAGTAATTGTTTTTTTTGTCCATAATGCAATGGCATAAATATAGATAAGCGTGCATGAAATAAAATGTTTAGTATTTGGGTTGCGAGTCAGAACGTACGTGGTAGTTGGCCGTTGGCTGTAGTCTTTGCGGTGTGTTCAAATTTAACTTGTTGGCCATGACACAGGCGACATTAGGCGATGCAACAGTCGGCATTCATCGCCGCTAGTTGTTTGATGTCGGCTTGGTGTGTCTGGGCTTTAGGAGCTCAAGCCTTATCTTCAGCAAGTGAAACACATGTTAGATTGAAGTCAGGTGATTTACATGGCCACTGAACAACAACAAAAATGTGTCAAAGTCCAAATTCTTATGGACTGTACTGTACAGGGTGGACGTCTTGTTGAACCAGGAGACGCATGTTAATGCTAGATTCATGAGTACATATGCTATTGGTGTACCTCCCTCACTGAATTGTCTTTAGAGTTGGCGTCCTTGGAAGTCTGTCCCTTCAATACTTGATGTACATATAGTATATGTAGTAATACTGGATAGGCCACAAGCTTTAAATAGAGTGCTTAATTACTCCCAAAGGGAAATTGCATTAACACACTGTATGGTATGTTGAGCATGTTTGCAGTTAACAATAGCAGCATTCCTTTATTGGAAAAATTCTCATATCCTCTTATTCTTTAAATAGCAAAGCAGCGGACATCTATCACCCATTCTGGATGTCTACCCAGAGAGGAATGCAGATCTGTATCTCTGTTTTGTTTTCTCTGCCCATTCTGGGTGCAGGAGGGAAGCATCTTTCATTGCACATTCATGGCGTTCTATGTTTTCAGAGGCTTTGATTTGGTCCGTTAGTCTCTTTGGCCTCATTTCTAGCTCTACAACTATTCTCATTGCTTTCCCTGGTGGGCTGAGCTTGCCAATTCCCAGGACAAGTTTGACAGGGACGTCTGGACACAGAGTTGGGAACCAGTGCAAACGCCACGGCCCGAGACATCAGCTGTTGCTCCAACTTTATAACGTCCTGCACAGCGCAGAGTTGCTCTTGGCCCTCTGCCCGGGTTCTCTCGTGCTAAGCTTACATTCATGTTTCTCTCTCACAAACAGTTTGCTAGTGCCTCCTCTGGGAATGAGTGGCCCCTTTCTGTGGCAACTGTGGCCCACAGTGGTGCAATAGCCAAATCTGCAGAGTAGAGACTTTAAAAGGGTTTCATTTGTACTTCCTGCAAGAGAAGATGGTCTTGCTTAATTGTTTTGAAACCTGACGCACAACAATATCATGGCAGGTCAAACCGTAAACAAGCCAGCACGCCATGTTTTCAGAAATGTGGTAGATAATAACGTAACCGCTTGTATGGAGACACTTATACCATCTTGTAATATACCACAGGACAACTGCAGAAAAAAGACACAGACTCCACATTGCTGGTGCCAAGGCTAGAATACTGTACTTTCGACACACACACACACACACACACACACACAGACACACACACACATCCCTGCAGCTTTCACCGCTTCCTGGGAAAACAATGAGAGGAAAGTAAAGTCAACAAACCAAAAGGCATCCAGAGTGACTAGGACTGTAAAATGGAACAGACAGGGGTGAGAAGCATTCAGACCAGGGTCAAAGGTAACCCCCCATGGAACAGACTTCATTAACTTCAGTTATATCCTGAGGAGATCATTAAAACAGCCATAGAAAACATAGCCTACTTCTTCTCGCCATCCACATTCCTGGCGGCCCATACTGTTGTGACTCCTGAAGGAATCCATAAGGATTTCTGCTCTGATATGGGGGATTTTCTGGAGTTCCTAGCACGTCCTGGTTCTGCATTAGCCTGACCATAGTGGGTCCAGGGCCTTTAAAGGCCCTGACACACCAAGCTGACGTTCGGCCATCAACCAGTTTGGGGCCATCGGTTCAGTTAGTGTCCTCTCTCAGTGCATTTACATGCACTTAAGTTACCTGGTTACTTTGAGCTTTGTGCAGTACCCTGATTTCTTTAACATAATGTAAATAACAGGTTTCCATAATCAGGGTAAATTTTAAAGAAACCTGTTTAACAAATTTTGCAAATTTCCCCACTGTGGGACTAATAAAGGAATATCTTATCTTAACACAGCTTGACTTCTGCTGGAGAAAACCAATTTCTTGGCCATGTATATGTTAGCAGATGTGCAAGTAATGTATCATCACGGCAGCAGTACCAATGGATGGAAGGAAAGATGAGAACTTGTAGAGATGCATCTTTATTCAAAGGAACCGTGTGCAGGATCTAGCGGTATTTAGCGGTGAGGTTGAGATTGCAACCAACTGAAGCCTCTACCGTGTGCCAAGCGTATAAGAGAGCTACGGTGGACGAGTGGCCAACGCAGAAACGTAAACGGCCCTCTCTAGAGCTAGTTGTTCAAAGAGTAGCGTAGGTCATTTGGTGCAGAGCCAGTGCTTAGAGTGTGTGTGTGTATGAGGGAAGTGAGTGGTGAAGTAAGAGAGAGAGAGTGGCGGCGTCAGGAGCGAGTAATGTTATCGACTCCGGCCCAAGCCGTTCTGTGCTATTGTAGAAACATGGCGGTGCAACATGGTGGACTCTGTGGAGAGGGGACCTGCTCCCTATCTAGATATAAACGGCTCATTCTAAGCTAACAAAAACACAACGATTCGTATTTTCAGGTGATTATACACGAAAGAAAACATAGTTATGAATATTATATTACAGTTCTGCTGATAGATCCCCCTAAATGTTACACACTGGTCCTTTAAATCAAAACCCTTATTAAAATCAAAACTTAAATAAATAAGTCTAAATAAGATGGTTCCCACAGATGGAAGATTATTTTAAGGAAAAAATGACTCTCAGTCAGTAAGTCCAAATGTTTCCACCAAAAATGGAAAAAAACCCTCTTCAGGCTACAGTATTATATATCATTAATGCGCTTAAATTATGCCAGCACTGCTTCAAAAACATGGCACTGAGAGGGAGCGAAATCTGATTACCCACCAGCTGCACGTAAACGCAGCTTTTACAGTAACCTGGTTATTGCAGAGCATGTAAAGGCATTCTCCGATTTCCGGCGGTAACCTGATTTCTCCCATTAACCGTGTTTCTAGTGTGCGTGTAAATGTAGTGACTGTGTGTCAGGAGGACTGCTATTCCCACGCAACCCCTTTATGAACAGGAGTTGAATCAGCAGGACAGTCAGACATCAGTGCCTGAGAATCCTGCTCTTTTGACATCTCTGCTTTGATGTGGACCCCCTCCCTCCGTCCTCAAGTGTGGGTGGAGAGTTGGGGCTTAGAGCGAGAGAGAGGGGTGGAGTGGTGAAGGATGAGAGAGCTTGAGGAAGTTACCCATATGTAAGTGGGGGCTTTCCTGGAAGGACATCACTCTCTGTGTGTAACTGTAACTACGGCCGTAGCGGAGCACTGTGCCTTATCATCCTGCACAACGTCCACCTGAAACAATATTTGCACATGAGTGTTCAATTTAACATTTGGGTGACCCCTTCATCGCAGTTACAAAATACGCCGCAGCATGGTAGCTCAGGCCAACCCATAATGCAGCATGTGACTAAAGTGGTGGGGAGCATTTTGGAGCACAGAGCAATTATCGTGGGGAAAAAAATCTATTTCTCAGAAACATAATCTGATGAGAGAAATGCAGTCACAATACAAAATGTCACATTTAATCATCATTATATCTTAATTAGCCCGAGAAGCCACAAATCTCTCAAAGTGCTGCCTCTGTTTATATTAAAGAGCATTCAGGATGAGGAGGATGCAAACTGCTTATTCTGCATTAAGCTCCTTTGGATTAATGTTGTGCAGAGCAGTTTGTGGACTTGAGTTATGTACTGTGCTGGCCTTTTAAATCTCAGATCGGTATCATTAGAAGCAGGCTGTCTCTGCCTGCTGGGCCCTCTGCAAATCTGCTAGTCTGTGTTTATAAATCCAAATAGGTGAACCATGGCACACATGGCAATTCTATCTAGGTTTTGCTACCAGTGACTAATGATAACAGGCGGGTTCAAGTCAGGTGAATTTGATCGTATTTTATTTAATTGATTTAATTGTGAGGAACTGACCTTATGCAAAAAAAGGGCCTGGAAAGCATTAAAGGTCCTATTGATAATATTTTTATGTAGATGAATATTTAAAAAAAAATAATACATCTACAGAGCCTTTAGAGCCCTGTTCAGACCTGGTATTAACATGCATCCTGAGTGATCGGCTCACAAGTGGAGCTCTAAGTACAGGTGTGAACGCAATCAAGACGCATTGAGATCCGATCACTCAGACCACATTCAGAGGTGGTCTGGGCCACATATTATTTTAGCCGTGTATACACGAATGTGTCCTGGGCCACATTAAGGACCGCCTACTCAACTGACGTCCCGCTGGCATCCGTGGGTCTCTGTGCTCTGGCAGCATGGAAACGGCTTCTGTGCTCTACTATATTCTGTCGGTACAAATGTATTTTATTAAAATATATCTTATCTATAGGCTACATAACTACAGACTATCAGGCTAGGCACGGTGCATTTTTATCATACTGTCGGAGATGTGTCAATGTTTTTGTTCCGGTGCCTTGCACAGAGCTGACACCCACCCGCCTGCTCGCTTGCTCTCATCCCCAGCTCTCTGAAGCTCTGTACCATGCTGTTGCCTGGCAAAGGCAGCGTTGCCGGTGACACGGAGATCCCCGGGGACCGCCGGTACAATAATCTTATATTTTGATGTTAATAAAATGTACCCGAATTCACGAATTAGTAGGAGACGCATGTGGAGATGCATTCTAATGCAAGGTGTGAACAGACGTAGTTAAAGCTGTCCACTTGTGATCCGATCACTCAGGACGCATGTTAATGCCAGGTCTGGACAGGGCCTAGAAAGGTGTCGAATAAAAGTATGGCTTTTCCTGAATAAACTGTGAAAAATTGTGAATTAATCATTTAAAAAATTTTGGCGGGTCCAAAATGAATGTTTTGTTTATATCTGTGGCAGATATCTGATGTTTGGTTCCCACTTCTAACAAAGCTTGTGAGCCAATAATAAAACAACGTTGGGATCACGTGGTATCTCTGGGTCATCAGTTAGTGTGGAAAAAACAGATAAATGGCTGAGATTGACAGTAAGTGCCTGGCAACTACTTGTTGTGAAGTAAATGCAATGAAACAGGGGAGGGAGAATGTGACATCTAGTGGCTGAATCTTATCAATGTTATCAATAGCACCTTTAATGTCTGTGTTGCTTTTGTTAAGGCCATCCTAGGCTGGCCTTTCCTCACCACACAAGGCACATTTGGCACAGCAGCACTACAATGACATCTGTCCACAGGAAAAACCACAGAGCTCACAAAGAGCACATGACACAGGCCCGTTTCGCTCAAAGTGAAGCAAAGGGCAGAGGGAAACAACGACATCCTCTGAAACTTTTCAGCAATTCCTAAAAACAAGGCATTCTGGACATGCTGAACACTTAGCATGAGTCCTACAGAGTGTGTTTGCCATCTCCCAGACCAGATTGCGGTGAATGGGAACAGTCACATGAATGTGATCCGTGCTCAGGCTCAGGCTCAGGCCCTAATTATATGGGAAAAGAGTGTGGTGTGACAGCTATGGCGGGGATTGCGGTTGTGTCCTAAGAGACTGCAGCTGACCCTGCGGAGAAGGGGAGAAGGGGAGAAGGAGAGAAAGTGAGAAAACATAAGGAGATGACATGAGGAGGACAGAGAAGAGCAGACATGGAGGGCACGGGAGAGGAGAGAGTGGATAAATCTGTAAAAAGAAGAAGAAAAAGAACAAAAGTGTGTGCATAATGTGCAGTAATAGGAAGGAGAGAGGGTTAACATTGGAGTCAGACTGTCCTCTGTGTTGCTGCTGAGTAAGGCCAGGGGCTTACAGAAAGGATTTAAAGAGCCACAGCAACACCACAAAGCACCAGGGGAAAGGGGGTTGCCCAGCAGGGGCCAGGGGAGGGAGGGCGAGCGGGGAGAGGGGCGGGCAGGACTGGCTGGAGTGGCTACTCTGATCAGGATCCATTTCCAGCCTGGGCCTTGGAATTCCTTTGTTCCTGTCACAGGTCTCCGTTTCCCCCTCGCCTTAATCCCAGCCTGCCTCACGCCCAGTAACACAGAGCAGGGCAGGTAACTCTGCCACATGCATGCCTCTCTATTTACAGACCAGTCTCTGCATAACAGCCACTCACATAAATAGTAATAGCTGTGGTAGCACTGGGAAGAAACAAGGTGGGTTAATGCAGGTTGTCACTTCAAAAGTACTTCTGTGTCGTCAGAAAAGTGCCGGACGCTGAAAGGTTGGCATGTACCAATTCTCCCTAAAATGGACATCCAACACACATGGAACGGTTTGAATGTTTTTGCGTTTTGTACACAGAAAGTCTTAGTCACATTTAGACTGAATAGCTTTTCCGAATTTGTTTCGGCCCGGGGCTTCAAAGAGCCAGAGAAGCCAAACAAAACTAAATCTATGACGGGGCAGTGCAAAAATGAACCATCTCCCTTTTAGTCTCTACACATCCTCCGCATTCTTCACTGGGAGGGAGATGGTCATTCGTAAACACATTCTCCAAAAGTAAAGCTATCCAGCAACACTTGTGCTTTTCCCGCAATGGCCGTGGCCAGGCTGCCTTAAGCCCTCTTCATGGGGCTGCCAAGAGGAGTCAGTGGTACACTGTGCAGCACTCGCAAAGCCCTCTCCCACGGCTATTAGTGACCATTCATCTGGGGAGCCTGGGAAAATGCCTCTCCAGCCTGCCGTGGCCATGGGGAAACAGGCTGGCAGGTGTTCCCTCCCCCTAAGCCCTGGCACCTGTGCAGAGAGAGGAGGAAGGAACCAGCTTTGCCATGGGCTAAAATGGACCCTAGGTACCACTTTGCCAGGGCTCCTCTTAACTCCTCTGACCGATAGGAAGTTAGCCTCTCAAACAACAGGCTAAACTACACCCGAGCTCTGCCTCACATGGAGAGATCAATGCGGCTGTATCGATACGAATAGTCGACGTAAGACATCTGGTAATGTGATTTGGCAGTTTGAAATGGCATGTTAACTAAATCCGTGTAAAATGGGCCTTCTCAGTTTACACTCGACACATACACACAAATATATATACACCATTATGGACTACAAAATCAGTATCCCCTTGGGGTAAAACAATACCAGACCAAATGAAAATCAAGATAGCACACAATCAGCAGTCTAGGTAAAGAAAATCTAATCTAATGCAAAAAGTAGACGTGTATTGGTGAGACAATCGCTTGGGCGGTGTGTGCAGCATGTGGTGTTGTCCAAGACGGCCATGTCTGAAGTGAAAAGCTTTTCTTTCTCGGCTTGTTTTCTGCAGAGCAGTGGCGTCTTCATGAGGACAACTGTGACTCTCTTGCTGTCTTAACCGCCAGCTTCATTAAGGCTGGCCCACAGGATTTTTCAAAACTTAAAAGATTCTGAAAAAGTAAGAGACCCAACACATAACGACATGTTATGTTAAATTTGACAGTTCCTGTAGTGTGTGGTGAGCAACAATTTGGCCAAAACAGCACACCACACACTAACAGATTCCATTCATGAACAAGGGTCCCGACTTAAAAAAACCAGAATATCTCGCAAAACGTGAACAAACATGGTGGACAACAGGCAGGAAGAATTAGCGATGTTAGTTTTTGCACTACTAAAAAAGAAAAATAATGGATTAAGACATAGAGACACGTTGAATAAACACGTGTGTTGTTGTCACAAATGAACAAGTTGGTTCTCCATTTCTGAGGTGCATCTTACTACTACTTTATGCCTCGCGTTTTGCATTCGCTCATGCAATAGCCGCGGCCCCCATGACGGTGGTTGTCGTCCTTCCTTCTTCAGTCAGCTTGGTTCTCAATTGACTATCATTCTTTCCCACGTTCCTCGGGATTCCCAACACACACAACTGGATATCTGATTGTAAATATTGAACATGTTTAATATTTACAATTGGAAATCGGTGTGATCAGGATGGACATCCGAGCTGATCGGGGGATGTAAAAACACTCTTAACATACCTCACACCACAGGAATATCTGGAAAGATAATCTTTAGAACAAAAAATCGGGGCTTTGCTGACCATTGTCGGGGGGGACGAATCGGGCCCAAAATCGGCTTGATTATCGTGTAGTGTGTGACCCGCATTACTCGAATATCATATCAAATGACAAAAATGTAGTCCTCAAAGCACAGAGAACCTATTATCTCCTCATTTCCAATCTGTAATTATTACTCTGAGAAATGTGGGTGTGTTTAACTACACGGTCTACCAGGGAGAATGCAACAGGCCTCTCCCAAGCTCCCCTTCCTTTCCTGGGCTTCTAAAGTCCAGCATGTCCATCCTGCTTGTCCAGAGCCAAGATGTTTGGTGGGAAAAGTTCCCTCTGTTCATCTCTCTAAAAACATAAATAAATCACATCACTATGAGCTAATCATGAAGTCTCAAGTAGCCTGGGTAAAAAAAAAAAAAAAAAAGAGGGGGCTGGGGGATGACAGTTGGAAATTAGCCTCTGCAGCTGAGATACAAAGAAAAGGGTTTATGTTGGCAGAAGACATGAGATAAGCATCTGACATGTTCACTGGTGGGTGCTATACACACATATGCACCCAACACAGCATACATCCATACATAAATACAATAACCCATAGAGATAACTCCGATACAAACACTTGCACTGAGGGGCCTTGGAATGCTAAAAGCTGTTGATGGCTCATTTGAAGTGCCAACAGCTGAGGCTGTTACGCTGTTCTTACTGCTGTCTGTTGGCGGAAGCCCCTGTGATTTCACACTGGCACCAGCTCAAACACCGCCTCATACAAGACCCACAGTCCCCCCCTCCTATACCATCCCACACATAGCACCACACTCCATCCGCCTATTCTTGGCCCAGACATCAGTGCCACCCCGCCTGACACCTTTCTCCATGTGCAGCAACAACATGCATGAGCACGTGTTCCTGCACATACACAAGTCTCACACTCCAGGAGCTTAATTCTGCTCTCGTATAACATAATGCTGCACAGACACACACACAGCAAATAGGTCCTCTGCTGAAACAGATACACGCGGAAAACCAGCTTCCACTCCCTGCTATGGACAGTCCTGTGAGGATTAGCATGTTAGCGTTTGACCTGCTTGCGGAATAGACGACCCCAATACTTAATACCCGCCCTGAGGTTTGCTGGGCTTCCCTCCCTAAGCCTATAGTCTGTCCTTCCCTTTTTATGGCTCCTGCCTGCCTGCTTACTTCTCACAGTCACAGTCTCCACCTTTACTGCTCCGCCGCCTCCCTCTCATGGGACAATGAAAAGACCAAGAATGTGATTACACTCACTTAAGACCTTTAATAGGACTAGAGCACATGAACTGTGTGGGCCTGTTTGAGGCGCGATACCTTTTCATGTTGGGAGAGGGGAAAATTCTCCAGTATGGTGTGGAGTCATGTTCCACTGGTTACATTCTTTTTGGCAAAGCTGCGAGGAGCTTAATCATTTTTACATGCATATTTCACTGCTGGAATACTGATAGTCCCCTTGTTCACACAGCGGAGTGAATGTGTGCGCGTAAGTGTGTGTTTTTGTGTGTGTGTGTGTGTGTGTGTGTGTGTGTGTGTGTGGAGTCTGTGATCTCCATCATTAGAGATGTCTGTCTCTCCTCAGTCTGTCATGGGGAATATGAGACAGGCTTTTCAGTAACCAGACACTGTCAGCCTGTTCACACCTAGCCCAGGGGGAGGATATATCTCTCCAACACACTGTCGCTCCTTTTGATTTGCTCCGGTTCGGACGTGTATCAGCATCTATGTGCATGCGCACACACATGCGTGCAACCAGTATGCCTGCTTATGATGACTATATAGCATGGTACGGCTCTGCTCAACTCGACTCACTTTTGGTCCTTTTTTCTAGCCGTGTTTCCACTGCGGATACTTCCCCCCTCAGTGTAGGCGGGATTCTCAGCTGATCGGCGTAGTGGCGGCGCATGAAACTGCCGTGACATCATCCTCAACGGGACACTCGCTGAATCCTTTCAACAGCAACCAAACAGAGAAACGTCTGCACTTCGTCAGTTGTACAGCGTAGTGTACTTTGTAGCTTTGCAAGCTGCCATTTTTTTAAATCTGGGTTGAGTGAATTAAAAATTGTGGTCGCTATTGACGGCAGCTTGTTTATAGAGTGCTGCAGGGATGACCTATTTTTGTAGGCCAATCAGGAAGTTAGAATCATCCTGGGCTCCCTCAACAAAAAGCCAATGGGATTTTTCTATTGGACTTTGGATTATTGCAGAAAATACGCTCTGTGGCAAACAAACATTTGTAATACTTATCATTTTGTTTCTCAAAATAATCTCCACAAATGAACACCATTTTTATGATTTTTGGAGCGTAAATGCAATCGTCAGACGTAAAAAGCTAACGTTAGGCTACAAACGAACTACACCACGGTATACACAACGAGACTGTAAGGGCGGATGAGTCGGCGTGATGACGTTTAGTCATTTAGCCATTTGTTAGCAACCGCCTTTTTTAAGACCCGTAAAGATTCACGTCCATATTTTATATTGTAGAACAAAACGTTAAAATCTCTTAAGCTTGTGTTAACCACAGACCTTATTTCAGGCATCTAACTAAAAACCCATTCAAAAAAGCCATTGACTTCCAGACGAGGGAACCGGAAGTGATAAAATGCTAACTCATTTCCGGGTTTTTGGACTCATTCCTGCAGCACTCTATTTATAAATCGCAGGTTTGTACAGGATGTCCCGTGTCGCGATCTTAGGTAGTACCAAAAATGGAGTGGTTGTATTGGTACCATCCACAACATTTGCTAAGGGTAACTTCAAAATAACCGTTGTAATGTGTAACAAACTGAACTGAACTGGACTGCTTGGTGGAAACGTGCCATATGTTTATCAAGAATATGACAAAGGTTGAATAACATGTACATCTGTGTATGACAACAAATGCACATGTGATTGCACAGTATAAAAAGTGGATGAGAGGACTAAAGTGGATGGGGAGTAGCGTGAGAGGCAGAGCTGCAGCCACAGGAGAAACTTTATGGAGCCAACTGCCCTGTAATCCCACTCTCAGTCAGGCCTGCCCTGCTGAGTGAGCCCAGTTTAACTGCCCTTAACTGCTACCTGTGACAAACCTGTCTGCCTTACAACACGCAGCTGGGGGTTCCTCTGAAGCTAGCCTTACACTGCTTCAAAGGCATGTGTGTGGGTGGCTGGGGGAATGTACTTGCATTGGATAAATAGGGACGAACTGAATTGGCCTATTCACATTGGAGCATAATTTATTGATGTTTCTCTCTGTGTATATGGTTGTGTATGTGTCAGGGCAACTGTTTCTGGTGTCATCCAGTTAACTACAAGTACAGGTGTGCCATTAAGGGTAACAAACATTAGCCACTTTGAATGGACTTAAATTCTGTGCCAAGTTAAACAGTTCAACACAATATAAAAACTCCTATCAGCTCTTGCCTCCAGGTCACACCCTGGGCGTAGAGCGCCACCGTGTCCCAACTAGTTCTGTTGTCTTTCCTCCCACTCTCAAAAAGGTAGCCATGAACTACTTCTCAGACTGCTGTTGTAACTCCATTCCCATCCTCCTCCTCCTCAGAGCTCCGTGGCCCACCAAGTAAATGAATAATGTTTTGAGTTCACAGCCAAAGTAAACCATTTTACTTATTAAAGAGTTGATGACAGACACACCTAAGACGTGGAAATGGAAGACAAAGATGACTACATTCCAAAGGAATGAGCAACAGTGAAATCAAAACAGAATAAATTGAAGAACTTGTTCTCATTACCAAATAACAATTTGAACTAATGCTCCACGTAAACACGTGAAGAAGCAATGTTACACACAATAATGGACCATAAAGCAATAAATTATAGCATAATAAATACCATTAAAGACTATTTGGCTCTAGGGCAGTGTAATGAGGGTCACAAGATGGTGTGTTACCTTTCACAAAAAAGGCTGAAGCAGGTGCCAGCTCCTTCTTCTGTTTGGGCTGTCTTCTGTTGTGGAGGAACTCGGTGTACTGCTTAACCCTCTGGTCCACAGCATGTCGAACCAAGGCTGTAACCTCCTACAAACAGTGTGCAGATATTTCAGTACAGCAACATGTTCTTGGACTGTTGAGACAACACAAGTTGTGATCAGCACAGGCAGACAACCGGACAGTAGAAGTCTCAAGTGAAAGGTCAGTAAAGTAACTCCACAAGTGGCTAGGTGGATAGATGGGAACAGTTTTGCAACAATGAAAACCCCCTAGAAGAAAGGACAGAAGGCTCAAAGTCATTTTAGATTCCACGCTGCTGCTAACTTTGGAAAAGGCCCCCAGCAGAACAGAAGCCATATATTCACTCGCACGCTTATTCACGCGCACGCCCTTCTCCCTGCGTCTGTACCTCGATGTGGTCCGTAGTAAACCAGCTGGCGTCCCCTTGGCCGCCCAGGGGCAGAACGTGGAGATCCACCAGCACGGCAAAGTTCCCACACTGTAACACAAAGAGGAAGGACAGCCACAGGTTGCTGAGGGGCATTGAGCTCACAGACAACAAAGGAAATCAGAGTGTGGGTGATTGACAGCGAGACAAACCACAACGACCCCCTGCGTCCTCACACATCACCCCAGGCCTCTCACAGCAGTCTAGCCATCTCTTTACCAATCTCTTTACAAAAAAAGTATGGCCCTGTCTGTCTCCTCATATTTCCCCCCTCTCAGCGTAAAAACTATTTTCTTGTTCTATACGCTATCAGCAATACAGTCACTGCCTCAGGTCAGAACAGGCTGTGCAAAAAAAGTCTAAAGATGTAGCACATAAATTGGGATTATCCTACTTTGTATCAGAGTGGTGGTAAAACTCCTCAGCTCTACCCTAAAGCACTCTGTAATGTTTCTGCACTTCTGCACTACAACTTTTCGAGTGCTGTAGAAAGCTGAGTAGAGGGCTGCAGAGTGGATTCCTGGAGCGCTACGTCATCGTGTCAATGACAATAAGCTACAAGGGACAGGGAGGCCAGAAATGCCGCGGCTGGTTAAGTTGCCGTTACATCTTTCTCAGGCTGGCCTGATTATGGTTTACACATGAGTGCAAAAGCTGCCCGCTGCAGAGAGCAAATGGATGTGGGTCTCGTGTGAACTTCGCCTCTCCCTGGACAAGGAAGTAATGGATGGACTGAGACCACCCACGACATGACACAGAGGAGCAACAAGTACTGCCCTAAAAACCCACAGTGATAATGCTGCAGTGCAGAAAGCATTGAACTGAATGGGGTAGCAAAAACAAAGTCGTATAAAGACAAAACCAGACAGGCTCGCCGCGTAGAACTGGAAAGGAGCGTGTACAAATAGAAGAGGTTATTCATTTGTAACAGGGAATACTTATGCACACTAAAAGCTTTGTTTTTGGCCAGGCTCGTCCCCTGGGCCGAAGCATTGCAGACAGTGACTAAACTCTACAACCCAGACTTGAGGGATGTTCCTACGGCCTCGCTCTCAGGATGACGCTAGAGAAAGAATTGACAGGGTGTGTAGGGGAAGGCCCCCTCTACTTAGGGCCTAATTCTAGACACAAGCCTCCAGAGTTGTCTCCCCCTCTTGTTTAAAAGCAGTTTTATTCATTGTTATAAAGCTGAATTTGGGAGCAAATCAACCTGACATATTTTTCTTTTTTTTCCATGAGAGCATTTTCCTTTCTCGTTGTCTTTCTGCAATAATAATCGAAGTAAAGCTGCTTCCTTACTTCTACTTGCAGGTCAACTAGAGGAGAGGGCGCCCCCATATGACTGATCAGTGAATGTTTCGGTCAATTTCAGTCATAGCTGACGTTGTTCTCCTGCAGGATGTGTCATGTCTTAAAGCACTAATGTGTGCCAGCTTGTACTTAACTATGTCTCTGCATCAGTGAAATTATTCTAATCCTTTTATAAAGGCAATGCATTATCTGTGATCCTCTGACTCGTCACAACATATCTTGAATTGTGTGAGAACAAAACAGTCCAAACATCAAAATGTGATAACCGCATATAGAAAACTGTGAAATAGTCTCTGTACAAACTTTGCAAAAATAATAAACAAAAGCTGTTATACAAAAGACACAAAGACAGGAATGCCATGGAGCAGAACAGAGCCCCCCTTATGTGCAAACTCCTCATGTATAAAATGTATGCACGTTGCCTGTCAGAATCAGCTCGTCCCTACAGATCAGTATTCTCTCCATCCTCTGCCCTTTGTCTCACAGCGGTCCACGGATGACTGGTGGCCTCAGCTGACTGCCTCCAACAATTACCAGTGTGTGGGAAAGCCTAGCAACGGCGGGTCAGACCTTGTCAATCAAAACACAAGGACCGACTAATGGATGAGCCCCACAGTGGATTCTTGGGGTTGGACTTGACACACGCTGGATGGATTTTGACTTCTGAGACCTCGGCTTTAGGGGTGAGTATAGCAACTCTGCCACTATGCATGAGTTTCCAGTTTAACAGATATAATGGCCCTGCAATACATCTTGTGAAACATAATGTTGACAATGTGGTCAACAATTTTGTGGTCATAGTTAAAGCAGCAGTAGGCAGAATGTTTTTGATATCATTGGGCAAAAAATCCATAATAACCTTTCAGCATATTGTAATTCAAGTGTTCTCAGAGAAAACTAGACTTCTGCACCTCCTCGTGGCTCTGTTTTCAGGCTTTAAAAAATCTAGTCCGTGATGGGAGACTTTGGCCAATCACAGGTCATTTCAGAGAGAGAGAGCGTTCCTATTGGCTGTTCATTCAACGGCGGCAGCTGTCAATCACTCTCGAACTCTGGTCAAACTAGGCAGCGCTGATCAAATATGAATCAATATTCTGTTACTGTAATGCCTATTTCTCACCTCAAATGTTTTCAGAAACATCTTGTAGTGTACTGTTTAGCTGTAAAATTAGAAAGTTTTCTCCAGCTGGTGGGCGGTGCTTGGTATTTCCTCAACTTATCTCAACATGGCTGCCACAAAGGTCACAAACTTTATCATTTTACAGCTAAACAGTACACTACAAGATGTGTCTGAAATCATTTTACGCAAGAAATAGGCATTACACTAACAGAATATTGATTCACATTTGATCAGCCTAGTTTGACCGTTTGATCGGAGTTTGCAAGTGATTGACAGCTGCTCAGAGACGGCAGGCTCCAGCTCGGCTCTGATTGGTTGTTTCCCTCCAGTCTGTGATATCTTGTAGATGCCATTAGGAGCACATGATTTCTTTCAGATTACCTGTCTCATGCACTACTATCAGGATATAGTGACCGTTTTATGAAGATAACTTTTTTTAATCATATTTGCTCCATTTCTACCTACTGTTGCTTTAATTCACCTCCATGGAAATTTAATTTATAAAGAGAGGTGTCTCTGATATTTTGTCCCCTGCACGTATGCACATCCTGATAGGGACCACAAGATCAATCTTCTAGGGTACATGGCTTAAAATTCCACGAGCTAATGCAAGCTCAAAAGAACGACACACAAGGTTAATTTGATCAATATCCTGGAATGAAGGGAGCAGTGTAGGGAGTGCAGCCCAGCTGGGTGAATCCCCTAAAGTGTTCTCTGAGCTTCTGATTGAGTCTGTGTTTTGGGCCAAAAGCCAGACATCTAGCAAGCCTTAGACTAACTTCCTTTTATCACATTAGAGCAGCAGACAAGGCTCAACTGGGAACTGGACATTAATGATAAACATTGGTCTGCCCCTTACACAAAAACAGCATGTGATTCCCCAGGCTTCTAAGAAATAGGGGATTTTGTCAGGGAAGCTAATGCAATCACACTAATAAGAAAAAAATTCATTTGCTCAGCAGAACTGGGGATTTGGTGGAGGGCCAGATTTCCCGCTGGACCGTCAGTCTTTGAGTCTAGGCTGGATGTTTAGGCGCAGCTATCAGAGCTTTTGTAAAGGAAGTTTGTGTTGAGTATGGCAGATAAGACACAAAAAGCAGCAGAATCTAATTTTACACAAAGGCGGTGACTACAATCACATCATGTGGTCTAAATTTGTCAACTCCCAGCACAAAGAGTGACCAGTGGATCTCTAAGCTGAACTCTGCCATGAACTATGACCCCAGCTAAGGCCCCTCTTTAGTGAGATCTCTGCAAGCAGCCTAATACTTTGTTGATGCAGTAATACAGACCGCAAGAACCGTGTCTTCCTTGAGCAAAACAAAAAAAACAGCAAGGTTAACAACCTCAAAACTCAGCAAATACTACCACAAATGCTTTACTCTATAAAACCATCTCTAGAGTACCATCAGCAGGACCCTGAAGGATTTCATTAACCCCACACATTCATTTATCAAATTCATGAGCTCTCCTATTTTGTGTACTTTGCTTTGACGCATTTAAGGCAATACTAATGTTGAAAAGAGAGGTTTGATAAGGGGCCAAACTCTAGAGGAAGTTACTCCTTTCATACATACTAAAGTGGGCCAGCACTGCTTTGTTCTCTGCCTTGCACAGGCTTTTTAGAGTTATGAACAGAGGCTGAGGGCTGAATGAGAGGCAGCAAGGAGCGCTACTTAATCCCAAATCCTTTATTGTGCCATCTTTTGTGTGCTGTCACACAGTGAATGAATAGGGCCGAGTCTTCCTGCAGGCTAAGCTCAACTTCTCTATCCTAATTCTCCCCACTGCCAATCTGATAACCGTAACCTGCCGGAAGAAAAGGGTTAACAAAGACAAAAGGAACATTTGAGACCGTCGCTGCCCACGGTCCACAGCACAACATGAGAAAATTCCTTCATATGTTCTGTCCGTAAATAAACAAATCCCCACCGACGGCTCCTTTCCCTTTCTGGTCTTCGGGGCTCTGGTCTATATCACTCTCAGTTCCCAAAACACTCTCTACCTTCCCTTATCTCTCTCCCAGACCCGGCTCTCCATCCTCCCGCCTGACTGTGCTGCTCCAAGTTGGGCACGGGGCCCAAACTCTGCGAGCAGCTTCACCCGCCTCCCCACCTCGCTGCCCTTTGCCATTGCTATCGCGCCGTATAAGAACCAGACCTTCTCGGACTGCACTTAGCTCAGAGGCTAACACTAACCAGCCGCAGATGTTTACATTGGGAGAGAAGGGGCAGCAGATGCGGTCTCACTCAATAAAACTTGCATATCTCCCTTTGTCTCTCTCTTTTTCTGCAAGTCTGCAAAGAACCCAGGGGAGCTCTTTAGATCTGTGGGTGTGACAATCTTGCTCTCAGGCTTTATTTGCCTCATTCCCCAGCTCTCTCTCTGTGCTGTGAGTCACCTGGGTTTCCCCTTTTCTTTAAAAAAAAAAAAGACAATTCTCTTCCAATTTTTCAAACTGCCAGATACTGAGCGAGCGGCGGGGCTCGAGACTTGATTATTATTGAAGCGAATGTTATTTGCAGACAGTTCGTGGAAGTGTTTTGTGTGCAAAGCTCCCTTCATTCAGATGAATGTTAGCACACCTGAGTCCTCTTTATTTGATGATAAAAAGAGACGCAACCCTGGAGTGGAATTCCAGTAGCAAGAACAGACAGGAATATCTCCAGGTAACACTCGGCAAACAAAACGCAGGCAGACATCCTTGAGAAATTGGTAGATAGAGAGAAGTAGCAGCAACTGAGAAGTGTTTGGCCTCATTAGGAAATGTGAGTTCTGTGCGGCAATGTAGGGCAGTGCTGAGATGAAAGGTGACTTTTTTTTTTTTATTCTTGTCACTTTCTCTTGTGAAATTCCCCAAGTTAGAAAGTGTCAAAAATGTTTCTAATCAGACTGCGATGATTTTGTACAGAGGCGCGATGTGTGGTCCGATATGAGCTCATCTACGGAGTGACAACAACACTAAACAGCACATAAACCTCTGACATTAAACTGCTCTGTGATACCTCAATCTTTTTATTCTTAAAAAACACTTTGTCTCAACCTACTACATTAGACGGTTAGAAAGTCAGCAGCGCATATTGCTAATAGAAGGCAGATTGCGGGGCTCTGCAGCGGTAATGTCCTGGCAGACAGCGAGCGCTTCAGTGGATCAGCGTTTTAGCCTGCAGGCCCTTTTCGGGAGGTCTGAGAAGTGGCAGGTCACTATATAGCCTAAGCCTCTTTAAGAAGGAGCATACCAGCACCTCCTGCAGTTTCACAGACCAGGGAGGGAGCTGCTTTGAAAACATTTTAGGAGAAAGAATCATAAAACACACTGCTGAACAGCCTACTAAACATGGCATGGTGAATCCAAGAACATAACTCATAATTGCTCCAGTGATCCTTGCTCTCTGTGCAAGCTGAGTTTGTGAAAACAATGTCTCTGTGCAGATGTTTAATATCCTTTGAAGATAAGTCATTTATTAAAAAAAGGTAGTGGTGTTTGTTTTGCAAAAGAGGAGCTCAGGGTAGTGCCTTGAATGCTATTGTGTAGACTGATCCCTTCTAACATACTTGTTTGTGGTTAGTTGGTTAAGCATGGTAGAGGCTGTGTGCGTTTTCTCAGGCAGAGTAACACAACAGTATCATTATGTGCCCAGTGGGAAGGAACCCTCCGTGAACCTCCAGGGTTTTACTCTCCCACAACCAGCTGAGGGGGGTGGTGGCGGTGGTGGGGTAGCCTGTATGCAGGCATGCATATGAAACAAATAAAGGGAGTGAATGCAATATCTGGTCAACTAGGCACACATGGCATTATGAAGGATGTGAGAGATCAGTGCAAATGTCTGCAGCCCTCATCCAAAACTCTCAATAAATGAAACATCAACAAAAGGGAGACCGGCGGCTTTTCCTGCACTTAACAAAAACATCTGATGTGCATTATTCCTGACAGAGCATCAGACTGAGGATGAACAGCCTGGCTTTTTAATAGAATGAGTTTCCTATGCGCTGTATGGCTGTGTCCATTAACAACTCTGAGGGAGGCAGTCAGTAGAGATTTGCAAAAATGTGAGCAGAAACTCTGAATAACGTGTTCTAAAAAGGATGAATAACAACATCAGAATGTGGAGGCAAGACAGTTGAAACATGTATCTGTACTTCCCTCTAGTGGCCAAAGAATTTGCTACTGAGAAGGACAAATCAATGAATAAAGCCATCATGGAGGGTGTTGCAACAGAATATTAATACTGTAAATGTTAGAGAATCAAGCATATAGTCCTGTGTTGCATATTTCTCCCTACTGCACAACAGCTGGTTTAACATAGACCATAATAATTTATGTCACTTGCTGGAACTAGTCGTGTCTGTAGCAGTTTTTTGAGGGTATTACAAAAATGTTTATTATGAACAAGCAATACAAGCTGTAACGCTTTAATGAAATACAGATTCATTTTATTCTTTAGTATCTTGTGTGCATTTTATGTGGGGGAACATTTTGTTTTAAATAATTATGAGGCTTTGGAATCAGTGAAAAGCACCCAAACGCTTCTTTGATCGGAAACAAGACCATCTTCCTTTGTTAAATGTGTTCATACCAAACTGAAAACGCAAAATTGCGATAAATATGTTATAAACTCTAACTTAGTGCCAGATTTACAATATAACATGGGTACAACATTGAATAAAGTTTGCAGAGGAAGGTTCTGACTGAACAAATAGAATTCAATAATCTAAACTTGAAAGTCATAGAGAACTAGTCCTAAACACAAACAGACAACAGCGCTTTTGCTAGAAAATATGTTTGAGCGTTTATATGCAGTTCCCTCTGTGTATGTTCATTATTCAAATGGTAGGCTCACTACAAAACTAATGTAAAGCCTAAAGTTTTAAAGGCTGTTGCACATAAATACTATTTATTTGCAACAGCCTTTAAAACTTTTATATTTATTAAATAGTGAACATTTTATTATATAATGCAATGCCATTTAATATAACACTATAATATACAGTATATTACTTTAATACAACACTGCATTACAAGGGTCTGTATGCTGTATATTCCATTTTCACTTACCTTAATGACAAATTTGCGAGGAGCCATTGCAGTGACCACAGCAGCAGACAGCTAGGTTCACCTGAAACAAGTGCATTGTCACGGATTACACACATATTACACATAGTAGCATAAAAAAAACACAGTATATAACACTGGCAGACATAGTTTATCACCTTCTTAAGAAAACAACACTAGCTGTATTATTATAGACACTTATGGTGTGTCCAGCGACCTTACCGTGCTATTAATATCTTGCAGAGATAACTTGGTGGGTTTGTTATTAGTTAGTTACACATATTTCAGTTTCTTGCAGACATTTATCAGGGTTGGTATTAGGTAACACTGGTTAGATAAGCTTAAACTTTGCACTTCGATCACTCTAATACGGTCAGGTTAGTGCAGACTATGGTGCAGAACCCACCTAGACTAAAGTAACGTTTCCTCTTCAAATGTAATGTTTGCTAGATTAAAGGTAAATTAAATGCCAATAGAAACAATATGATCGCTCTAAGACATCAGCAGATGACACGTTAATGACACTACATAAGTGGAATAAGCAAGTTTGGCGGCTATAACGTTTTGTAAGTAGCTATATTAAAAAAAATTAACAACAGATTTCATACCGCCAACAGTTTTGAATTTGTAGAACGATGAGGCGCCGGGAGATGACGTCACGATTAGTTTGTAGTCCACCAGCTGCAGAGCCAGTATGAGTCGCAGCTTTTGCGAAAAAAACACCTCGGAAAACTGTCAACTTCTGTTATAACGCGGGGTTAATGGAGTTATTTAGTTTTCAGGTTGATTATCTGTCGTGATAGACATCAATCATTTCTGACTGGCGAGGGGAATGCGACCGTTTTATCGAATAGGACCCAACTCGTTTCCGCGCTACCATGGAAACGAGTTGCGCATTGACAGAGCCTGCGTTAACCTCGTCATAAAATATCGTCAAATTGTATCTCAATATTATTTTTTTAACATGTAATAGCCACGATAATGTGAAAGCAACGTTGTTTGGTTTGTATTTGTGTACTATATAAGAGGATGTATCCCAGATTTGTTTAATTTTTAGTCAGGCAACGCGATAAGCTTCTCTATCCGTGACAAGCGGTGAGTAGCTAGTTTAGTTACCATGGAAGCAGCAGAGTAGCGTTTTCTATCAAATTTCGCCTCACAGACAGACTAAAAGGACACCAAAGGCGTTGACAGCTCGAAAAGTAAACTCCCTAGCGTTATGCGGAGCGGGGTCTGTGACATTACTTTGTCGATAATGGTCTTAAAGTGAACTTAAGTTGCTTGTGCTGTGAGAAATTGCAGCTTTAAGCAATGTCTCGACTCGTCAAGAAATCCCCATCTCTTTGTACGGATCTACCGCTGGACAACACTGACATTTGTAACAAGCTTCATTTGCTGAGGCGGCTTTTGAGATCTTGTTTCGGCCCGACAGGCAGACTAAAACAAGTTCATAACAACATTGGAGGGCACGTTATAACCACTTCGACCTCCTCAGTTCTGCTTCCAGCCATTTCCTCCTCACAGCCTTTTATCAACCTGATAAAAACCTCCATTCTCAACCACGTCTCTCGTTTCAGCGACTGTGGTTTGTTCGCTGCCATTCTCTGTTTGTCTCTCATTGAGCAAGCACAGCAGTCTGGTCTCAGAGGAAATGTGGCTATCAGGGTGAACAAGCACTTGCTGGGTCTGTGCACCGGTTACCTACAAGGAGAAGACTGTGGCTGTAAAGTGAAGCTCGACTTCTGCAGCAGCCAAAACTTGATCACATTAGCTCGCAGCGTTATCTCCAGCAAACCAGCGTGTGTGCTAACAGAGCCAGAGGCACTTCACATCAGCAAGTTGGCTGTGCAAGCTTTTTTGCTGACTGTTCCCTGCAACAGCCCAGGTGTGGTCAGTCTTGGCAAAATAGCGACCGTCTCTGTCGAAGGCCACGCCGTGCTAAACTCTGCAGTGTTTCCAGGTCTACTGGTGGACATGCCCGATGTCTTTTGCTTCGACAAGTCAGAGAATGTGCATTTAAATCCACTCCGCGTGGTGTTGTTCAGTGCATCTCTCGCTGGAGACCTTTCTGAACTGGGGGATGGGATTATTGAGGTGCACCCAGGTGTAGACACAGACAGGCAGATACTGGATCAGCTCCTGGAGCTCGGCAAACGGGTGGTTAAAGATGAGGTGAAGCTCTTTGTTTGTCAGAAGGTCATACACCCAGTCCTGCAGCAATACCTGAGGAGTCATGGTGTCATAGTGATCGAGAGACTGGGAATCACTCTCATGGAGCCACTTACCCAGCTGACAGGTAAATCCTGGGTGGATCCATTATTTAAGTCCTTAGAAAACGCAGGACTTCTATATTTGTGTCGACATCCCAAAGTTTCCAAAGATGCCAAATGGTTTGAATATTTCACTCGATATATGTGTGATACTCAGTGGCTTCATTTAAGCACTGGAACAAGTAGATGCAGAATTTATATGAAGGTATTTTATTCAACTTTGAAGCAACTTAAATGCTACTAAGTGCTTCGCAATGTTTGCATTCTTTCAGGTGTGAAATTGTCAATATGCATATGTTTAGTGTCCAAGCCAGGCAGGTATATCTTGTACTGTTACTGTGTGTGAGGTCCTCTTTAATTCTTTAATTTCTGTCCACTTTAAACAATAGGTGCTCAACCTGTGGCCACATTACACACCACAATCCCAGCCAAGGCCTACGGGAAGGTGATGGATCTCAGTATCAGGCAGTTTGGATCCAAGAAAACGCTGCATTTACATCCTCCTGGGGAGTCGGCGATCTGCACGATGATCCTCTGCCACAGGAACGAGACAATGTTAAGCGAGCTGAAGGTAAGATAAAGTGTTGGAACTGTACTGTTGGCTTCTAGAAAGAGAGAGAGACATATGGATGGATCGCAAACTCTGTGCCTGCTAGATAATAGATTCACTCCCATCAGATGGATCTCACTCCCACTAAGATTTGCAATCGCCACTAGATATTATTCCTTAAAGCATGAATATGATTGATAATATACGGCTCCATAAATCTTATCGGCGTGAAGTAAATTTTTCATTAACGCAGCCAGGGGGAGAGATTAAATTCTTCTGCAGCACTTTTGTTAAAAGCATCCATCAACTGGCATCTCAGATTTTTATTTAAAACACATAATAATTGCTTTGACACACAGACATCAGCTTTGAATGTCCATTAGTGTGAGCAACATGTGACAGATGAACTGATGTGTTAATTGCTCTCTGTGTGTCTGTTAAAGGTGGTGTGCCAGAAGACTGAACATGTGTTGAGGCTCACCCTGAGGGACCCAGCTGCCTTACTTGGAGGAGGGTGCACAGAGACCCACTTAGCTGCTTACGTCAGACACAAGGTGAGATCCAATGTTTCGACTTAAACCAGCCCAATTTGATTATTTTCATATATCTTCACAACAGTCTCATTACAACCAGGGACGTAGCCAGGGTTTAGAACTTTTGAGCGTCAAACACTTAATTTCTTGCATTCAGGTGAATTTTTATGGACCAATTTATGGTGTAAATGTCTTTATTTAATGGAAAACACAAAATTCAGGCAGCAGGTGAAAATTCAAAATCTAATGGAATATAATGCAGTAAGGCTCACAGGCATTCTGTATTGCTTTCAAATATTTATTCTCCTTTAGATCAACTTTTCTCTTTTATTGTTATCTCTGCTGAGTCAACACACATGTTGTCATGATTTACTCTTCCCTCCTCTTTTGTGTCTTTTGTTTGGGGAAGTAACCTCTTTAAATGTGCATGTGGCACCTATTCATGTCAATGATACATCAATTAATTTGAATTAATTTACAAACCCCTGGACTTTAATAGCTCATAGTGTGTTTCAGCAAGATTTCTGCTCCGGTTCAAAACTTTCTGCACATTCACATGTCCCACATATCTTTGCTCTCTGAGAAGTGGAGAAGGAAGTTGTAATATTTTGAGGAAAAAAAGTTGTAATATTAGCAGAGTAAAGTCGCAATTAAATGAGAATAAAGTAAAAATATTTTTTTTTAAAATCAACCTGCCCGAAGTTATCGCTCTGCTGATATGGTAGTATCCCCGTCACACAACCCCGTTTGGGACTCTGGTCTCTGGACGAGACAAAATATAGGGAAGTGGCTGTGCGTTGCTCGGAGCGCAATGCAGCTGTTGAAATTATCATCATTGGTTGTAGAAATCAAAGATAACATCAAATAGTATTAAAGAATTGCTAAACAGAGCGTCAATAGTTGTCAATAATATCTTCTAATACTATATATCCCCAAGTACAATTTTAGTTTTCATATAGTTTATGTGTGTGAAATCGATGCAGTGAACTCGACTCGGTTATTAGATGCGCAGAGCGCACTGGAGACACCGTGGTGACTGCCACACCGGCTCTTCTCCAGTCACCTCACCTGGCACATCTTCACCCCCACAGATAGCTGTCAGTTTCAAGCGGTTTCACGTCATTCTGATGCAAAGAAAAAGCGGGCTTTGACCTCATAGCTGTTACGGCCATGATTCCAGCATGTCTTCATTATGCTATATTTTCATCTTAGAGCATGAATGAAGTCACAGAGACCGTATCGGCGCTAGGGTGCTCACAGACAGAGCACTTTCGTGGCGTGGAGGGATTCTGTCACTCTCTGGAGTCGGTGGCCGCGGCGCTGCAGCACGACGGTGGGAATTCTTTAATGGATCTGACTCATGCTCACCACTGGACTCACCCTGCAGATGTCATGACAGAAGAACACATGGAGGATAGCTTGGGCTTCTGTGGCTGTGGGCTGATGGAAAGTAGCCCAAATCAGAAGTGGACTTATCTAAACACTGAACACCCACAGTTCTCACCTGCACCTCTGTGTAGAGTCACTGCTGTGCAGCCACGTGTGCTCGACTCCTTCACGGCTAAACTCAATGCCTTGCAAGTTGCTGTGGAAACTGCTAATCTTGCTCTGGATGTGCGATATCTAATTCAAGATACGAACTAGCAGAATAGGCATTTTATCCTGTGTGGAACTCTGGTTTGTGATGATCGAAATGAGGAATGAATGCTGTTTTTATTTTTCAAAAGTAATATTCAGTTTAGACACTAGATGTCAGCATTGCCTTGAGTGAAAATCTGATTGAATCCTGCTGCCAGTTAGTGGAGATGTCTTGCCTCTGTCTTGTTGTTGTCTGGTGATGTATTACCCTTTTATGAACTTGTAGGCTACTAACTGTATTTACCAGCCTTGCTCTCGGCACACATAGATGTGTGTCTTCGAAGTTTGGTGTTTTGGCTGTCTGGAAACAACTTTTTCTCCATGCAGTCCAACATTTCGTATTCACCAGCCAGCCATCTCACCACCAGTTCCAGCCACTTTAGCTCTTGGGAACAATAGAGTGCTGCAGGGATGATTTTGTAGGCCAACACGGAAGTTAGCATCGCCCTGGTTCCCTCGACATAAAGCCAATGGGATTTTTCTATTGGGTTTCGGATTATTGCAGAAAATAAGCTCTGTGGCAAACACACGTTTATAATACTTACAAGTTTTGTTCAGCAAGATAATCTCCACGAATGAACACCACTTTTATGATATTTGAAGCTTAAATTCAATCGCCAGAAGTAAAAAACTAATACTAACTACGCCACGGTCTCATGACTTCACGTCACCCCTACTAGGTAAAGGCTAGTGTTCGGCGTGATGACGGTTAGTAGTCTCATTTAGCCACTTGTTAGCAACCGCCTTTTTTGAGACATGTAAAAGCTTCAAAATTCATGAGTGGCTGAGTTCATGACGTATTTTATGTCGTAGAACAAACCATTAACATCTCTTAATCTTGTGTTAACCACAGACCTTATTTCAGGCATCTAACCAAAAACCCACTGACTTCCAGACGAGGGAACCGGAAGGGCAAAAATGCTAATTTATTTACAGGTTTTATTCCTGCATCACTCTATTCATCAAACCTTCATTATTACAAACCACCATGTTTCTGCTGCAATTGCCTTTGATCAGCACTAGGAGGTGCTGCAAGGTTGCCACAGATTTTTGTAGCCAACATAGCGCCAAAATAAACTATATGCAATGAGCTGGTGTTAATTTTCCATCCCTTTTTTCATTACATTGTGTTGCATCCAAAATATTACCAGTCTAAACCTGCAGATCGGTAAGATAAATCTCGCAACCGGACAGTTATGCAAATACAAAGACTAACCTCAGGCAATCAAATATTTGACTAATGCCTTACTGTTCACATTGTTTTGACATGTTGTCAGTCAGATAAATTGAAATCTGAGCCAAGTTACATTCAGTGTAAAGAGATGTGTTATTTTTTCATTTTGCAGTTTGTACATGTTGTATCAGCGTAAAAATAAACTGTGATTGCATCAAGGTCTTTTTGCAAGTTTCTTCTGTCGCAGTTTGTATTGAAAGAGATGAACAATTAATCTGTGCATAATGGTGTTGGACAATGACTGCAAGCAAAATCAAAGCAGATTCTTGTGCAGTAAAATGTAATTTCTGTTTAAAAATACAACAATAGGAGTGCTGAGTCTTGTGCTCGTCTGCTGCTGCTGGTTCAGCTATTGTCTGCCCTTAATGAGATGACAGCCAGGTGCTTTTTTCTATCAGAAGATGAATGGAATCAAAGCCTTTCGTAACTTGGGATAGTTTTTGAATTTCTCCTGGTAAAACCTGTAACAGAGGAGCAGAAGATAACAACTGTCACTCAGAAATAGCATATGGTAATGTAGGTAGTTTGACAGGTGAGTATTCCTGTTCTGTGTCAGGACTTTTTATTAATGTTGTACCTGTGATGGTGATAGGCTCTCGGTCCAATAAAACACATGCTAAACACGGCGAATGAGAGCGCTGGAAGGGACCAGGTGGCTACAGCATAGCCAAACCACTCCACTATCTCTCCCAAGTAGTTGGCACCAGACACATATTCAAACAATCCTCCTGTAGTAGAGTTAAGAAGAGCACAGGTCACTACCTGCACAGAGTGCATGAGATGTTATTCAAGCGTGATCTCTGTTTCTTACCTCTAGGAATCTTGTAAACTACTTCCCCTGGTTTCCTCAAGTTGTGTAGGATATAGTCACTATGTACATTGATGGCCATTCCAATGTAAAACAGCAGTAAACCTAGAAGACAATTATACTTGTATATGTTATAAATTAAAAAAAATATTTTGGTGAGGAAAAACTGGCATGGCCATTTTCAAAGGGGTCCCTTGACCTCTGACCTCAAGATATGTGAATGAAAATAGGTTCTATGGGTACCCACGAGTCTCCCCTTTACAGACATGCCCACTTTATGATAATCACATGCAGTTTGGGGCAAGTCATAGTCAAGTCAGCACACTGACACACTGACAGCTGTTGTTGCCTGTTGGGCTTGAGTTTGCCATGTTATGATTTGAGCATATTTGTTATGCTAAATGCAGTACCTGTGAGGGTTTCTGGATAATATTTGTCATAGTTTTGTGTTGTTGATTGATTTCCAATAATAAATATGTACATACATTTGCATAAAGCAAACATATTTGCCCACTCCCATGTTGATACGAGTATCAAATTCTTAACAAATCTCCCCTTAAGGTACATTTTAATATTTTATAATTAATGTTAAAATAATCACATTAATTTGTGATTAATTGCAATTAGCTATGGACAATCATGTGATTAATCGCGATTAAATATGTTAATCGTTTGACAGCCCGATTCATAATGTATGAAGTACAAAAAATAATACAATTCATTAGGACTTTCATATTTAAAAAATGAAACATTTTATAAAGCAAAGAATAAATCGCTCCTACCAGTTTTACAGCGATAGTCAGCTGACCACTCATCATCAAACTGGGCACAGTGCAGCAGGTAATGTCCCTGCAGGAGACCATTCAGAGAGCAGAATAAACCTGCTAGCACCATCGCACTCCGTGGGAAAGGCCTTCCTCTGGTCAGTAGTGAATAGACAAATGTCCTATGATTGGTGAAGAAATGGTAGATGCAGCAGGAGGAAAGAGGAGGGGGATAATAGTGAATTTTATCCATGCTGGTACATGCAAAGAACATGTTTTACAGAAAGGCAGAGAGATTTTGTACAACGATTTAGCATTTAAGTGCAGGCAAATAAGGCGCCATTAAGCCCCATTCTTCATGGGAGGCTACCAGTGCATTCCTCACAGCCTTCAGATTATAGCAGCAGGAAATCTCCTTTACAAAGCTCCTTTTTCAGTGTCTCTGTCTGAAAATGTGTTTTTTTTTCTTGGCTCTTGCTTTCACTTACATATTGGCTGAATACATACTATACATCTCGTAGCTATAGGTCCAATGGCAACATAATGATAAAAGGTAATACTAAATTTTTGTTTTCTGTCGAGAAGTACAAAATGATAGGTCGCAATCATTATTACTGTACATTAAAGCTGCAGTCGGTAACTTAGCAAATATGCTAAAAAGCTATTTTTATAAAACGGTCACTGTATCCTGACAGTAGTGCATGAGACAGATAATCTGTGAAACAACACAGTGTGTACTCTTAGTGCTGCTAATGGCATTTGCAAGTTTCTCCCGCAATTGAACAAAAACAACCAATCGGAGCCGAGCTGGAGACTGCCGTCTCTGAGCAGCTGTCAATCATTCGCGAACTCCGATCAAACGTTCAAACTAGGCAGCGCTGATCAAATATGAATCAATATTCTGTTACTGTAATGTCTATTTCTCGCCTCAAATGTTTTCAGAAACATCTTGTAGTGTACTGTTTAGCTGTATAATGAGAACGTTTGTGACCCGGCAGCCATGTTGAAAATAGTTGAGGAAATACCAAGCACCGCCCACCGGCCGGAGCAAACTTTCTCATTTTACAGCTAAACAGTACACTACAAGATGTTTCTGAAAACATTTGAGGAGAGAAATAGGCATTACAGTGACAGAATATTGATTCATATTTGATCAGCGCTTCCTAGTTTGACCGTTTCGCAAGCAGTGAAGTGACAGTTACTTACTTACTTACTTAGATACTCCTTGGCTCTGATTGGTTGTTTTCCTTCAGCATACTATAAGAATACCTTTTTTTAAATCAGGATTTTTATTGTTTCCTTAATAAAAATGACTACAACAACCTAAACCATGACAAATAAAATAATATGTACATATAATAACATTTGTAACTGTAAATTGAAAAACAAAGTATTCAAAAACAAGAGAGGAGAAAAAATGGTAATAATAAAATGATAATAAAGTAGAGAAAATAAATATGAAATATGAATTAACATATTAAATAAAAATGATAACTGTAAGAATACCTTTGATGTTCATACTGTACACAAACAGGCTTGTAAATATGAGACAAATATAACAATATAAGTCAATGTAAGAAATGTAAGGTGTAATAATATACTGTAGGGTATAAGACAATATAATACTAAATATATTATGAGAAAAACAAGTAACAGGAATTAGATGTAAGTAAGTCAAATAGTTGCTTGTATTTTCAATGAATAGGGGTGTGTGTCCTACACAGCTCCAACGACACTGACAAACTACATTTTCACACTTCCCTTCACATATACATTAAATAACCAAAACTGTCTTTGCTTTTACCTTTGAAAGTAGTGCATGCAAAAGGTCCCAAGCAGCAGATACTTCCCCGTACTGGAGGGTTTGTGCACGGTGAGCATTAAAAGCAGGGGGATCAGGAGAGCCGGCATCTCCTGGAGGAACCAGGCTAGTCTGGCTGGGACCGTTTTAGCAGGAGGAGAGAGTACCATCATGTGGCGCCCGTAGGAAGTCTGTGTCTTCCTGTGATGGAGTAACTGCCCGAGTCCTGACAGGATCATCCCACAGCTCAGATAGCTGACCAAGTCCCCATAGCAGTGCATTTCGCAGGGTTGCAGTAATCTTTTCCTCTAAGAACCGACCTTAAGCGTCTGTATGAAGTTAAATGGATGTAAATAGCCTCTCTGACTCCTCCCAACGCAGACACAGAGGTGTGTCAGCCTGCTGAAATGCAAGTGCCGCCTTTTTTTCACAGCACGGGTACAAACATTGCTGGAGGTGATGTTGTGATTATTCCTTGGAATCTATGCGCTGATTTTAAATAGCTGAATTTCCCAAAAGCTGCGATTGGAGTGAACAGAATTGCGTACCTTGCTGAAAACCTCCTCTGGCCGTACATCCTGTTTACAGACTCACAAAGCAACATCTGCCCCAATCTCAAATTATGTAGTTCAGTTTGCATTTACACGTTTTTACTTAAGTGCGTCAGGAAATTTGGAGTGAGCTACTGACATGGACCGAGGCACTTGAACAGGAGAACTGACTAAACTCACCATAACTTAACAATCAAGTCAACAAATGCTGATTGCATAATAACCAGACATGCCTGTACTACATAATCAGTAGGAGAGTTTCCTTTACAGCATTCTAACATGTTTTAAATTGTTTGTGGTTTGAAATGTACAACCCAGTGTATTTTGAAGCTATAATTAGAGTACAATAGTGAAATGAATATGATCCTAGACTCAGCCTAACAATCAGTCTAAACAGGACATTAAAATGTTTGTGTTGCTAGATCACCAGACCTGTTCCTCCTGATCTGAGCACTGACTTGCCTTAATGCGTCAGTGAGAACATCAAACAGCAACTGAATATTGCCTGAGGATTAAATCTGCCTGGTGCTTCTATAATAATCTGATAATAAAAGCTGTGATTGTGCATGACATGAAAACTGAACTGTGTTTGACATACAATCATCCGATAAATCACCAACGTATTGCATTAGCTAGGATAGAGTATGTCTTGTACACTCCTATTATAAAGCCCCGTGCCTCCAGCTGATGCTGCTGGCTTGGAAACAGAGAGCAGATGAGGATAAGTGGAAGGCAGCAGCATTTGGTTGTCCTAATTGTATAGCCTCAAACGTGTTTTCCCTGCATCCAAATTCATTCATTGTCATTCAGTTTTGTTGAACCCATTTTAGAGAGGTGTTGATTCAACTTGATGATCATTTCGGAGGATGTCGCTATTGAATTGTATTATTTTGTTCACCGAAAAATGTAGAAGACGCTCCGCTCACTGTAGCTCCCTTTAATTGCAATTTATTGGCATATCTTAGTTAGTGACGTTTCGAGCAGATGCTCTTCTTCAGACTTAATAAATCTGCACAGAGATGCCATCTTAAAAGGTAAAATACCTTTTAAGATGGCGTCTGTGTGCGGACCTTCTTCTACATTATTCATTACCGTCTTCTACTGGTCCAGCACCGGCCTGCTACGGTTTTGAGATGTGGGTGACCACTTTACATCGTTTGTATTTTTTTGTTCACCCCATATATGGTTGCATTCAAAATCATATTCTTTTTCTTTTTACTTTTAGTACATAGTGCAGCTGCCCTTACAAAGTGCATACTGTTGCATCCAGTATGCATACAATTGGTACATACTACTTCGTCATGACATTGCGCCTTGAACTTTGACCCTCTTGCTCATATAACCGCTGTGCAGAGGATTGTGGGTCAGAATAGCCAGAAAAGCATGCTGGCTTGCACGACCGGATGCAGTAGGACATCCTAGTATTTTTGGCATACTGCATTTGACATACCATGTATTGGGACATACTAAATCTGTTTCTTTCATACTAAATAGCATGGTAGAATGGGTGTTGGAACGCACTATATCAATGAGGGTAGGCTAAATAACAGAAACATCTCTCTGTATGATGCAATACAGTTCAACATCACCACAAACTGCATCCTTCAAAATGATCAATGAACGCCTCTCTAAATCTGTTTCAACAAACGTTAAAACCCTCGTAAAGGAAGGATTTATGACACAGTATTATCAACTGAGTTTATATACATAGAATATACAACACTATCTGGAGAGTTTTTAGTTTATGAAATGAAAGAACTGTGTTCATTTTACTATAATATCCCTCCAACCACCTTGCTCCCTCTGCAGGTGACATTTCAAATTGTCTCCATTGTAAATGTACACTGGATAAGCATAGTACATAAATTGTATATTCTACGCAGGATGTCTACATCAGTAGTATGTGCAGTACTGTACGGCAAACGTGTTTGACAAACATACAAGGTTGAAAATATCACAGTTCACAACCAAACTAGCACTTTATCTGCTGAAGTGCTAAAAACAAAAGATGCTACTAACTCCATCCAACTTTGGAGGAATAAACAACATATTAATAACAGGCAGTGATTAAACAATGAACTGCATATACCAAGTCAGTAGTTTTCTGTGATTGTAAACACTCGAAGAACAAGACACCAGAGCAGACATGCTTTTCAGCACATTTTACTTGTTTTGTAACATGAATCCACAGCCTTATCTGAAGAGCCTTTTGGGATGCTTTGTCAGTGGAACCTGAGATCAAAAAAACTCCATTCAGGGAGTAGTTAAGTAGTATATTTTAGGTTTGTGACGTGTAAGTTCCCATTCTCTAAGCAAGAAAAAAAAAAAAAAACATTTCTAAAAAGACAAACAAAGATTCATAAACAGAAACAAACAGTGTTGAGGTTCAGCCTTTGTCTCTACAGGAATGAGGTGAGGTGGAGAAAAGAGAACACCGCTCCCTGCTGGAGAAAGGAGATAACAGTTGGTGCCATTTTAGACCAACAGATGATGAGGAGGGGACAGGCCACACACTGCTGGAGTGCTGGGTGAGCTGGACACATTGTTGGGCACTAGGCAAGGTGGAGGGTACACGTGGAAAAACAAAAACTGAAAGTACACATTCTAAAATAAGACTAGAAGTGAGAATACACTTTATATGTATATGTGCAACAGTGATAAAAGGCACAATAGCACAGTGTGTCATGCTTTACTAGTTTCCCTTAAATTAGCGACAGAGGTCAAATGAGTCGGAGGATTCATCTTTCAGTCTGTGCCCGCTTGGTTCAACCAGACATTGTAGCTTAATGCTAAGTTCGACGCCTCTTATGGTGCCGAGAGGGACGGACCAACGTTAGAGGATTGCATCGGTAAAAGACAAATCAGTCAAATATCAAATACCAGGACAGCAGACATGTGTGCTGCCTACTTCATATCGTCATTAAAAGCCTATACTGCCACTATGAATCATCAGGTTTCATTCAGCTTTTGTATGCAGTTTGTTAATCTATGAAAATATTAGGAGTGTTTCAGGCAGCAGGACTACATAGCATATAACTTTGAAAAAGAAACATTTTTTTTTGTTAATAATCTAATAATCCTCGTGCTTGACATTTCATAAAGTAAATATTCATTTAATAGATTCCAAAATACAGCAGGGCGCAACATCTGTCACTTTTCTTGGTAGACTCTTAAACCCTGTAGCAAAGCTTTATGACTTTGTGCTGATCTTAAAACTTGGGCCATCTATTACTTGTTTTAGCTACCCTTGTCTAATTGATACTCCTACTGCCTCGAGAGTACTTTTGAAGTGAATTCTCATACACTCGGAAGCAACAAAACTGGAAAGCAAACCTAAATAAGGATGACTTATATCTTCCTAATAACTTTTGGCATTCTTGAATCAAAACATATTAACACAAAGAGTTGTAAATTACTACCTAGTAAACAGATCTAATAACATTTCCAACATTTTAAGCAGATCATGTAGGCCTTTACCACTTTGATCAGGCCAAAACAAAAGCTTTGCTGCTTTTACAGAACTGAATGTGTAACAAAAGACATTTTTTGTACAAGTCTAGCAAAAAAAGAAATCTTCCCTCGAATCTCCTGACAATTCAATAACTACAGAGATTCAAGGTGGCAGTGTAAACAAAGACTAGAGGTGTCAGTGTTGGAGTAATTTACACAATATCCAGCATTGATTACATTTCTGTACTGGAGTCTGGCCCCCGCAAAACATATCTCTAATGCTACAGGAATATAATTGGAAATCTGGGAGCAGGGTTGCACGCACTAATTTATTGGGCAAACCATGTTGATGGCTTTAGAGCTTAACCGACAACACTGCTTTTGTTCAAATCTACACACTACTTGAGTAAATACTATCACGTCTAATAAAACTACCAAAAAAAAGGGAGAAATAAAAGGAATAAAATATGAATAAAAGATAATATTTAATAAACTAAGAGTAATAATGTTTTTGGTTTTGTACAGTCGGGGGGTAAGTGAACTTTGTTGGGTGCAGCCCTTTGTTAGCAACTACAACATATGTTGAGCAATGGTAGTAATTACCTATGACACGGTTTTCAAAGTTTAAGTTACTTGAAGCAGTCAGTCAAAACACTCATTTCATTTTCATCTGGCAAAATTTCAATATGCTCCATTAAGATCTGCAATTTTATTTTCATTCCTTTTCTGAGGCAAATTACATGAGCACAGATCGCCAAGAGCTCAAATGTAAAGATTGCATTATTACAACTCAAATCCATTGTTTTGTCAGGAAAACAAAATGGGATAAACCCAAATGAGATCTCCCCCTCTCAACGCTTACTCCGAGCCACAATAATACGCTCTCTTCCCATCTCCTCTAACCATTTGCACCTCGCGTAATCTCAAAACTGCACTTCAAGCAAAAATATTTCAACCAAAAGCTCTGAGACACACTTCAAACCGAGAGGTGGGTGGAGAAAGGCGGAGGAGAGCTGAGGGAGAGACAGAGAAAGAAGACTGTATTGGCTTTGAGTGTCTAGGTCCTTCCTGCAAATAGTGGGCGTAACTGGGGGGTGGGGCGAGAGGGAGGGTGTCTGGGTCGGGTTATGGCGATAGATAGTAAGGGCAGGGCGGCGGCGCTGCAGTGGCCCCTGCAAGAGTCAACCTCAATGAGCGATGAGAGCGCCGGCAGCGTAACTCACGGAGCTGTCCTGCCAGTTCCTGCACTCGCTTGATTGGGCGTAGTTCAGGAACGTGAAGTTCATTTCTAAACCAGACTTCCTCAGCTCAGCCACAGCCTGCAAAACAGTGACATCAACACTCAGTCAGGCAGTAAGGATAGTGTCACAGTCTCACGACAGGAGGTACAGTATATCTCTCAACTAATCCATTTATCTTTTTACAGTTCTTCACTGCCAATTGGCTATTCACTAAACACATCCCCCAAGTGATTGTCCAATCATAGCTTAGCACCTCTGTCTGCTCTAATGTATGCTGCATGTCTGGCTTACTAGCTTACTACCTACAGTGGTAACCAAGTGACACTTCCAAGGCCAAGAAGGATGTCATTAACTGACTACTAGTTTGAAATCTATGCAGATTATATTCAAATTAAATTAATTACTAGGACTAACACTTCTTTAACATACTGTACCTCTATACTGCAATACAAGAACAATCCTGTTTCTTAATTACCATGTATCCTCATGGATCATCAACTGGAGAGGATGATGCTAACTTTTTGCTTGGGACACGCAGCCTTAGCCTCAGTCTTTTAGCACGATATAGTGTATGTAGTGGGGCTGCAACAAATTATTATTTTCATTGTCGATTAATCTGTCAATTATTTTCTCGATTAATCGATTAGTTGTTTGGGAAATGGTGAAAATGTTGATCAGTGTTTCCCAAAGCCCAAGATGACGTCCTCAAATGTCTTGTTTTGTCCACAACTCAAAGATATTCAGTTTACTGTCATAGAGGAGTAAAGAAACCAGAAAATATTCACATTTAAGAAGCTGGAATCAGAGAATTTTGACTTCTTAAAAAAAATACTAATAGCGATTAATCGATTATCGAAATAGTTGGCGATTAGTTTAATAGTTGACAAATAATCGATTAATCATTGCAGCTCTAGTATGTCGCCATCAAGTGCATATTTAGGTAAGGATTCCCTTTACAGGGTTTTCATTTAAAAGGAGTCAGCTTGAAACTAAATCTGGTAACAGTTGTCATTTCTGCCAGCAAATCAACAGTCGTAGGCTAAAATGAGAAGCTCCTTTTGTTGACCTCTGTCTGAAATTAAGGGCCCGTTGAATCAAAAAGTACAAAGACTTTTGGGGCAATAAGTTATAATTATAAACTGCATGTGTGAGAATGGAAAGCTTGGCGTAGCGGCGTAGCGATGGTAACTAAGGGAGGCGGAGCATAGCAAACAGTCAATTGAACCCACCATCAACATGTCTACATAATGTTAAATAGCGATGAGGCTCTTCTTCTGTGGTACTTACATTTAGAAGCACTCCAATCGGGTGACGCCCACAGATGGTGTTGCGGTACTTCTTCAGGTAGTTGGTGAAAGACATGGGATCCAGCTGTTCTATAATGCCCATCCCCTTCACAAGCAGAGAAAAAAAAAAGTCAGAAGAAAAAAGGCTTCGTTATCACGAGAAAACATCTAGAAAATTCTCTATCCATTTCCTCTCTGCCCTTCTGTATTCTAACTACCTGAAACATGGTGTATTTTTAGCAGGTACATGAAAGTAAATAGTCACATTAAGAGCACATGAGGTATTCCAAATGACATGTCTCTCACTCATAAGTATTATGGGTCTGACTCACTGTGACATTAATGTCTATTTAATGTGTACTTCATTCCCGTAATAGCTGTGCATGTGGCTGATGATAATCTTTACATATTATATTTCACGAATGATCTCACATTTGAATCAAATATATCTCCGTGGTTACCGTTTTATCAAGATGCTCGATAGACCTGTAGATCTCCCCTTGAGATTCATCATAGTATGTGTAGCGGAACCGTTGACCTTCAAAAGAGATGTTATGACATTAAGGCAGAATTATCCTCAGAGAGCAAACCATACTGTTAATGGCAGAATACTCTCAGAGAATGGGTGTCATTTTCTGCGCTTTTATTGGTCGGTACCTACCCCAGTGGCAGAAGTCGGATGAGATAATGAAAAGGTTGGACGGGTCTGCCAGGTACTTGCTGAGCAGCTTCCCATATTCCTGTTCCTTGGACTCACTCAGGGCTCCCACGAGCACAGGGACGATGCTAAACTCGTCTTTGTGGCTGAAACATCAGATTGTTGAATTAACAACTTGAGTACAATAGCTGCATCTCACTGTCAAAATGCTGTCCAATGCCAGGCATGGGCGGAAATAAAATTTGCATTAATACTGTTTTATTTTCCACAGAGCATCCATCATTGAAAACTAATGGGAAACTGCCAGCCTACAACATGATACGCTGATACTGGTGAGTTGCACCTTTGTACCCTATATGCAACACCTATGTTACTAATGCTTCTTGTCAGTCAACACCAGAGGGTTTTAGTTCACCTTGAATATTTAATATGCGTTCAGCTAATGTGCTCGGCTCACTTCATACTACCTGATCCCTGCTTTTCTCAACCAAGAAAATGCCTTTGACTCCTGCCAACCTAACAGACGGCTCTATCAATTATGCATATCACACTTTCCATGTGTCCCTGAACCAATGTGATTCTGCTTTACGGTATGTATAGAAAGGCAATGAAAAGAATGAACAGAACTAAAAGCGTGATACACATTCCTGCCAATGATCTCTCACTACTCCGCTGATCTACAGGAGACGGTAACATGCCAAAATATGAGAAGAAGACAGACGGCTAGCAAGTTAACATGGATGTAAATGTTTTTTGAGTAAGGAAATTAGGGCTGGGTGATATAATGATATAAATCATGATAAAGCATGCGTTCTGGTAATTCAGTAAATAAATAGTCTATATGAAATAACCACATGGTAAAGCCTATTTTTGTATACTCATGTGTGAATTAAATACTTGACAAATGAAAAGTACTAGTGTTTTCTCAGTTTAAATAAATAAATACATTTAGGCGTGGCCTATATCATGACAGAAAAAATATAGAAAAATATATACAATAGACATTTTATATCGTTTTGACGATATATATCATAGGGCTGACTCGAATGCTTCGAAGCTTCGACCCTGGAAATGGTATTCAACCTCCAAATCACTATTCGAATGCGTCGATGAGTTTTTTTTTATTTTTTTATTTTTTATAAATATAATTTTGTAATAATAATGGTTAAATCCTCCATTATAGGAGCCCACAAAATAAGGAATAATCCCACAACATTATTCATATTTAACATGAATTATTATTAGTTATTTTCAGATGGATATCGCTGTTTGTTGTGTGTAGAGGTGTGTGTGTGTACAGTAGTGCGGCAGCAGCACTGTCCCGGGCACTGAAACGGGGGAGATGGAGGCAGACAGACAGAAGAACATGTCAGCCTGCTGCGCCGCGCTGCTCAACGAAACTTCGAATACCTTCGAATATTTCTCACCGAAGCTTTAAAGCCCCAAAAATGGTATTCAGGACAGCCCTAATATATCATCATATTGCCAAGGGAAAGGAAATGCATCTAACACATTTGTTAGAGCTCAACAATACACACACAATGTGTTTTGGTGAGAAACACTGAATGTAAACATAACGTTTATTTAGAAGAAAACTCCACAGGGCACCTTTAAGAAAAAGCTTCAACCCCTCTGAGTGTATAGCGTTTGATTCTTTAGTTCAATGAATGCCACTCCTATGTGCATTACCTCTCCATGGCTTTAGCAGTGTAAGGCAAGTGCATTTCAATACTGTGCTCATCTTCATCTGTCTGCAGACTCATCCGCTCAAACAACCCAGTTTTCCAGAGGTCAGCATAAACTGTAAAACAGAGGTGAGTTTCACTTTAATTTGTGCATGTTATGATGACAATGTCTACTGATTAAGTCATTTTCGGAGCTGCGCACTCACTTTAAATTGGGTATCCTGATAAGTGTCTAGCTGAGAAAAACCTCATCATTGACAAAGCCATTATGTTAATAGTGAGGGAACTGTCTGGTCCCTGGTGGATGATTAAACGTGTATCATCTCACAAGACTGCATGTTGGAGGTCTGGTCAGGCTAGACTATAACCATCACAATGAAGAAAGGGTATTTCGGGGGTTGTTTTGTTTATTTTTTAGTGTTACTGGAAAAAGGTGTTTGTCTCATTTGTTTTTTGGCATGAAACACGCACTACATTCTACACTAAAACTGTAATCCAAACTGTGGTTATGTTACTACCTCACATGACCCTTACAATACCGTCCTAAATAGAGTGCTACAGGAATGAGTCCTAAAACCCGGAAATGAGTTAGCATTTTAGCAATTCTGGTTCCCTCGTCTCGAAGTCAATGGGTTTTTTGAAAGGGTTTTTAGTTAGATGCCTGAAATAAGGTCTGTGGTTAACACAAGCTTAAGAGATTTAAACATTTTGTTCTACGACATAAAATACATTAACATTACACCACTCGTGAATTTTGAAGCCATTATGTGTCTTTAAAAAGGTGGTTGCTAATAAGTGGCTAAATGAGAATACTAAACGCCATCATGTCGACTCGTCCGCCGTTACAGCCTCTTTGTGTATACTCGGCACTCATGCGACCGTGGTGTAGTTCGTTTATAGCCTAACGTTAGCTTAAAGTGTTGTTCATTTGTGAAGATTATCTTGCTGAACAAAATGTGTAAGTATCATAAACGTTTATTTGCCACAGAGTTTATTTTCTGCAATAATCCAAAACCCAATGGAAAAATCCCATTGGCTTTTTGTCGAGGGAACCCAGAGTGATGCGAACTTCCTGGTTGGCCAACAAAAATACGTCATCCCTGCAGCACTCTATAATTAAGCCATTAGCATGTGTTAACATCTGAGACTGAGCGACAAACACGCACACACAAAAAAAGTAGAAATCACAATGTCATGAGTGAAAACAGTGAATACCCTTATGGTCGATTCTCAGGTCATAGAGAGGTGTTCTATAGATCTCTGCAGGTGACAGGGCACAGCGGGAGAGGGGCACATGGTGTGAAGGTCCCAGGATGAACACCCTACGACTGAAGGGCAACAGGATTTTATCTCACTCGATCTATTCACAAAAGGCACACCACCAGCACTATATTCTACTATCTTAACTAACATCTGTGGGGGGAAATTCAAGATAAGAAACAGTCATACAAAGCATTTTCTTATGTGAGGAACAGAGATGAAAACTGAATGACTTACGTAACAGAGGGATCAACCTGCTTGTAGGCATGTGCTGCACAAGCACCACAGTAGGTATACCCTGCATGCCTGCAAACAAAAATGTGTCAAATTAGAATGGAGACAGCATCACAGATACCTTTTGACATGTTCAGATTGTATTCAACGTGTTCTTACGGCGCTATAATGGCTCTAGCAGGTCTGATCGTGGACTCTGCTTTGGACAGCCAGCCTTCTAGTTGTGCGTTCAGCTGGGATCCTGAAAAGGTAGAATAAAATAAAAATAATTTCATTTCAGATCACTGGATTAAAAGGACCGACTCATACTGCTCTCTCCATGCTTCCTTACAAGACTAAGAATGACATAGCAGGCCAGCACTAAAAACATAAATTGTCCGATCAATACAAATAGGATTTGATAGACGCAGCAAAGTAACAAGCATAGATCACTAAAATCAAGGTAATATGTCACTGTAATAGTTCCTGAGGGGTGAAATCCAAGTGACAAGTGGCAACAGTGGTTAATTAAGTCTCGTCATTAAACCTGCAGTAGGCAGAATATTCTTTGTATCATTGGGCAAAAATTCCATAATAACCTTTCAGCATATTGTAATTCAAGTGTTCTGGGAGAAAAATAGACTTCTGCACCTCCTCATGGCTCTGTTTTCAGGCTTTAAAAAATCTAGCCTGTGACAGGAGACTTTGGCCAATCACAGGTTATTTCAGAGAGAGTGTTTCTATTGGTTGTTCATTCAACTGAGGCAGCTGTAAATCAGTCGCGAACTCCGATCAAACGGTCAAACTAGGCAGTGCTGATCAAATATGAATCAATATTCTGTTACTGTAATGCCTATTTCTCGCCTCAAATGTTTTCAGAAACATCTTGTAGTGTTTAGCTGTAAAATGAGAAAGTTTGCTCCGGCTAGTGGACGGTGCTTTGTATTTCCTCAACTGATCTCAACATGGCTGCCGGGTCACATACTTTATCATTTTACAGCTAAACAGTACACTACAAGATGAAATAGGCATTACAGTAACAGAATATTGATTCATATTTGATCAACGCTGCCTAGTTTGACCATTTGATCAGAGTTTGTGAGTGATTGACAGCTGCTCAGAGACAGTAGGCTCCAGATCAGCTCTGACTGGTTGTTTTCCTTCGGTCTATGAAATCTTGCAGATGCCATCGGGAGCACCAGAGGACACCGGAGCCACATGATTTTTTTTTTTCAGATTACCTCTATCATGCAATATCGTCAGGATATAGTGACCGTTTTATAAAAAATAACTCAATAGCTCCAATTCTACCCACCGCAGCTTTAAGTGTGATGTTATTTGGGGTGAGAAATGGAGATGAACTGGACCTTTTTACATTTTTTTTCTGGTCCAGGTTAAACAATACAAAATACCAGAAACTAAACTTTAAACTTGCTCACTGCGATTACCTGTGCTGTACTAGTGCCAACGTTATGTCAACATAAATCCAAACATAGCTGACTAGCTAATATAATTAAGTCTGCAGGAAAAACAAACAACCAGTATAATTAATTTTGGGATCGGGTAGATTAACTAGTGTATGGACATATATTTTATGTGCAGTACACATCATTAGTGTCACTTATGTTCTGTCGTAAAACGGTTATTACAAGTAATGCAGTAAGCCAAGCTTGAGGGGGATAAACAGGCTTTCGACGTTTAATAACAAGAAACTAGCAGCTAGCTGGTGAAATGGGGGAAGGGGTGCAACATGAACCTTCAATTTTCTGCCCTGCCCTTCCCAGTCCTTTGTTTCATGGCAGCGAGTATTTCTGCACCTAACTTAAGCGAGTCAGGGTCAGAGACCAAACAAGACCACAATAACACTAGCAGCTTCAGTTCAAATGTACAAGCTGGCAGGTCTAGCCAGATAGCAGGTAGGCCAGGAAGTTCTGCAATATTAGCCCAAGTTAGCTATTGTTAAGTTGAAAGCTTTGTCAAAAAATGCTGAGCAGCAGATGTCTGTCTGTTTGTTTTTGGGAAGATTTCCATCGACCACCCACCCGAGGAGGAGAAGTGCTGAATAAGCTCAAACCAACCATGCACCAAATGGGATAACATAAGAGATGAGGTAGTCAGTAAAAGCTAATGTTAGCTAGTCGACTTTTCCATCAGATGGATTAACTGTTAGCTGTACAACCCTTAACGTTAGCCCATCACCGTCTGCTGTTGCAAGCCTCAGCATAATGAAGGTTATACAAAATAAAAAAAAGCGAATAACACCAATAAAACAGACCAACATGACAACAACAACAACAAGCAGCTAGCACACAGCTTGCTAACGCGGTGCTCTGTTGATAGTTACCCGAAGCAGAGTACCAGCTCCCGGCGTGACTTGCTTCTCTGCACACCACTCGGTTCGACATCTTGGATCCCAAGCCTCCTATCTTGGTTTGCTCTTGTCAGGCGAAAAATAGTAAAAAAAAAATTGCCAATGCCGGTGTCAGCTAACCTAGAGGGAGAAAACAACGCCAGCTAGCTTTGTAAAGACAAAGGAGCAGCTCGACTGGAGAGAGACAGCTGGGCTAACGATAGCTATCCGGCTAACAGGCTCAGTGTTACCGTCAGCTGGCTGTTGTGTTGGTTACCGGTTAATAAGTTCGGCCTTAGAGAGCAGCTAACGTCAGTTTGTTGGCAACAGTCTGGCAAATTTTTGAAAGGCACAAAATCTTTCTTAATGTGCCGATATGGTTACAGCCAGAAGAAGCAGTGACAGGAGCAGCAGCTGTCACAGTCGGAATCAGAGGATTACTGGTTTGTCTGTGGAGCCAGGTAAGGGGCGTTTCTCAAGCTGGTGTCACAGGTGACGTCAAAGAATTTTGATTGGTTGCTTGGTTAGCCAACAGAATGTGATTGGTGGGTGAAATCCAGGAGGCGTGGCCGTTGCTTAGATGATCGTTTGATTATGGATTTTCACAGCCCCGTTAGGTGAGCGGGTACAGTCAACAGCATGCCAATCAAAATAGATAGATAAATAGATGTAGGGTTGTTTAGAAACTTTATCCAATTGATCTTAAAAGTTTTATCAAGAGTAGAAAAACAAGAAAGTTGGGGCCACCAGTATCATAACTATTCATAATAACAGATTTTTTTTTCACATAATGAGTCTTGTTTTTTTACATAAAAAGTTGAAGAGCAATTTATCAATTGTATTACAAGTCTGCTTATTGACAAACAGAGATAGCTGCATATGAAAGATGATAAACCTCCTGTCTTTGTCAGTAACATTCGCCCTTTTAAAGATGAATCTCTTTGTAACCACTGGTTAAGTTTTTCCTTGTTTTATCTATAAGCCCAGGTGCTGCAGAAAATTATTCTATTGTTTGGATAGCAATGGGAACTTGACCAGCATTTTTCCATCAGGAAGTTGACTAATTATGATATCTCTGTCAGCAATGGATATTCCTTTTACAGTGCTATTTTTAATATGATTGGTAAGAAGTTGTGTACAGAGAATTAATAAATATGGGGAGGCCAGACAGCCTTGTACCATTTTTCAATTTGATGGAGGTGTTACCATTAGAGTACATTGTTTTAACAGCTTTACAGAAGAAATCACCAAATCCAAATGGAACAAAATATGAAATTATGCTCTACTGTGTCAAATGCTTTATATAAAAAAACAAGAAAAGGAATGTAACTATCATCAGGACATAAAAATGAATAATCAGTTACATCTAAGACAAGCGTGATATTACTGGAAATATGTCTTTTTCTCATGAAACCTGATTGAAACAAGGCTTATTGGAAGAGGCTGGGACACGGGTCTGGAGCTAAAGGATAGGACACATGCGCAGTGTAACTGAATGCGAGTGCAGACTGCGCATACGTCGTTGTTCAATGTGACGCAGGATGACGCGTAATATATCCTCTTTTCACCCTCCCTGGACGGGAAAGCGGAAGCTAGCGGTGGAAATGTTTGTGCAGACACCAGCGTTACTTTTATACACATATATGGCAAAAATGTTGTTTTGCAAACCAAAGACTTCGCATTGAACCGATTATAAATGCGATTTAAAAGCTACATTTGACCGTGGCCTCTTTGAAAAGGGGCTAACTCTGAGTTACAACCGAGAACAAGGAGACAGAAACGGCCAAAACAATGGCAAGTAAAAGCAAAGACAGCGGGGAAGTTGTTAAAAACTACCATAAACAGGCGTTTGAGTATGTATCCAAGGCATTAAGGATCGACGAAGATGATGCAGGTTTGTTTATTGTGTTTATGAGTTATTATCAGCTGATGTGTTGTGGCTTGTGACAGCTTTTAATAAACATCCCTCTCCTCCCAGGAGATAAGGAGGAGGCTGTGAAGTGGTACAAGAAGGGGATCTCTGAGCTTGAAAGGGGTATCGCAGTAGAGGTCACGGGACGAGGTAATATGCAAAAAACAAAAATATACACACACACTGTGCAGTGTTGACATGTTTTAGTCTCATACTGCATGTGTTTTTTTTAGCAGGAGAGCAATATGACAGAGCAAAGAGGCTTCAAGATAAAATGGTCAACAATCGCACCATGGCAAAAGATAGGCTTGCTCTTTTGGGTAAGTGGCATCATGGTTGTTTTTTAGTTTGTTTGTTTGTTTGACAGGGACAACTTCCTAACTGTACCAGAGTTAGCTATAGGCTAGTTCACATCTGGTTTCCCTGAGCAGGAAACAGAGAATGACATCTCTGTTTAGAAAATTAACTAAAATAAAAATAAAAACACAATTACAAAACAGTAACATTACATATTCACTTTACAACAAGACAGCACAATAGCAACCACAAGATTTCACAACATTAAGACACATCAAGTGTTTGCGTCCCGAATACCATTTTTTGGGCTTCGAAGCTTCAATGAGTAATATTCGAAGCTTCGCTTTGCGGCGCGGCGCTGACATGTTCTTCTGTCTGTCTGTCTGTCTCCATCTCCCCCGTTTCAGTGCCCGGCACAGTGCTGCTGCCACACTAAAAATACACACACGCACCTCTATACATGACAAACAGCGATATCTGTGTGAGATGAACTAATAATAATTCACGTTGAATATGCGGGATTATTCCTTATTTCATGGGATTTATACACTGTTATAACATATACTTATATATAAAAAGACCCCAAAACGAAGCATTCGAATACTGATTTGGTGGTTGATTACCACGGAAAAGGTCGAAGCTTCGAAGCATTCGGGTCAGCCCTAGTTTGCGTTCATGTGTGAGGGATACATGGAGCCATGATTTTATCTTGAATTTAAAATCGGCAAGGCTGCAGCACTCTCTCATAAGCTCCAAAAGTTTGTTGCTCTAATAGAGGGGGCTGATCTGCCAAACTGTGTAGATCACAGTCACCTCTGTTGGTCGGACTAGTTGTCCTCCCACTATCTGAGAGCAGTGATATGAACTCTTTCAATGGGAGAGGAGCCAGATCATTGATCACTTTGTACACTAAAGTAGCATCTGCAAGACACATAAAGCTGTCAGAGGTCAGGAGATTATATTTCTGGATGATGTTTCAATGATGATAACTTGACGACTTTTTTTTTCCAGTGCCATGAGTATTTGTATGTAGAGTGTTTTCAGCGGAGCAAGCGTTGTTTTTCCAGCTTGTGACCAGCCTAAAGTCTAGGCTCACTAGTTTTACCAAAATAATCTTGTTATCTAAGCTAAACAGGAATACCGCAGATGAATAGTGTTCTTGTTTCACAGAGGCAACAATGGCATCTAAGAGGAGGAGTGATCCTCAGAAGACCTCAAATCACAATCTTCCACAACCAAAGCCTGTGCCCCAAAGCCAGCCTGCAGTGCGAGGTGTGTCCTCTAACACCAGGCCCTCCACTGTTTTTAGACCCCCAACCAGATCCACTGATCCAAAGGTGATTTTTAAATTACATTTTGTTGTCCACTTGTATGTTATTTCAAGATATCTGATTCTGTTGAAGTGTGTGCTGCTTTCTGGATAATGTTGTTCCTGCTAAGGTGACCCCACGGGTGGGAAGAGCTCCAAATGGAAAACCTGCAGCTGTGAAACAACCCCCAAAGAGGAATTTGAAAAACTTCAAGAATGTGGACAGCAAACTGGCCAACTTGATTCTGAATGAAATTGTTGACAGGTATTTATAAGCAACGCTGTTACAACACCTGTAAATTTAGCTGTCTGTGGAAATCAAATAAAGAAAACCCCTTTGCTGCAGTTAAAGTAGCTTTCTGTGTTCACTGCAGTGGAACGTCTGTATCCTTTGAAGACATCGCGGGACAGGACCTGGCGAAGCAAGCGCTCCAAGAGATCGTCATCCTCCCTGCCTTAAGACCAGAGGTCTCTGTCTCTGCTTAAAGGATCCATATGTAGCACTGACAGCTAGCATTTTAAAATGAGTAACAGCACTACAAATTCAAAACACTGGAGCTTTGGCCTGTCCGCTCCTCAGGTGTGACTGATAGCAGTTAGCGCACGTTTTCGCGATTTGAGGGTTACCTTCTAGACACGACCGTGTTAGCCTCTGGCCACCAGCAGTAGTGGGAATCACTTCACCGGCTGTGTGTCTCAAATACTCGCTGCCTTGATAACCAGCTGCACACGGACCACAGAGAGATGTGCCGAGGCTTCTCAGGTCGGGTAGAATCTAACGTTAACGTTGTCTCTATTGGTCCAGTTCGTTAGCTTGCTTCCGTGGCTGCAGAAGGCTGTGTTTGTGACAATTTGTTTCTTATGTGGCAACAGGGTCTTGAAACGGTCAGAGGACAGAATCACACCGGCCAAAACAAAAACACACGTTGTGGACCGAAATAGAAATTTCAAAGGAGAACATACTGGCTGTAGCATTGTTGTCAGAGGAGCCAGTATTTCAATTCAGCATGTTTCCTTAATCTCTGGTGACATATCATGCTCATTTTATGATTAATTACAGTAAATGTATCACATATTGGTCCTTTAACTATATTTCCGCTTTTTCAGATTAACATTTAGGCTTTTTCACATTTTGCCATTTAGCTCTTTACTGGCCTGAGATCTCCGGCACGAGGTTTGCTTTTATTTGGCCCGCCTGGAAACGGGAAAACCATGCTGGTAAGTTAAGTGTTCTTTTCAACACAGCAAACCCATTCATTCAGATCAAACTGTGCTTTTATAATTTGCATATAGCTGTTGATAGTCTTGCCTCAGCATTATCAGGTGAATCACTGCCTTTGCTTCCTCTTACAAGGCCAAAGCGGTCGCAGCGGAGTCAAAGGCCACATTCTTCAACATCAGCGCTGCCAGTTTGACCTCTAAATATGTAAGAAAACACTATTTTTTTGTCTGGAGTGGGTCTCGACATTACACTGAATTTAGTGTTGTGGTTTTTTTGTTGTTTTTTAACCTTTCCTGTCGTCACCATCACAGGTGGGAGAGGGCGAGAAGCTTGTACGAGCACTGTTTGCAGTAGCCAGAGAATTGCAACCCTCTGTCATCTTTATCGGTTTGTGTTACTCTATTTATTGACTAAATGTGCCCCAATTACAAATTTTATCCCCTAAATTGCAGCACATAAACAAACCTCTCATGTTGTTTTCCATTCAGATGAAGTTGACAGCTTGCTCTGTGAAAGGAGGGAGGGAGAACACGACGCCTCTCGACGATTAAAAACCGAGTTCCTCGTAGAGTTCGATGGGGTAAGAGCATTTGATCATGACGTTTGACATTTGATCATGAACCGGCTCCAGAGTGCTTTAAGTCGCTGTTACCTCAGAGAGCACCGGTGTTATTTTCACAACAGTGCTTCTTGGTTTCAGGTGCAGTCAGGAGGGGATGACAGGGTGCTCGTAATGGGAGCGACCAACAGGCCTCAGGAGCTCGATGAAGCAGTACTGAGGTACACGATGCAACTCAACGTGCTGCACAATTATTATGTATTTCTTTTGTTACAAGCTCACTACAATGTTCCTCTTGTGTTAATCTTACAGGCGCTTTGCAAAAAGGATTTATGTGGCGTTGCCGGACGAGGAGGTATTTACATTGGAACCATTATCACAATTCATTACCATGTTCAGTGTCTTTTTTAGCTTTGAAATGTAAATTTTTTTTTTAAAGTTCTTTGAGTTATTGGTTGTACCTCTCGTCCCTCCAGACAAGATTCACGCTGCTGAAAAACCTTTTGGGAAAGCATGGCAACCCACTGAGCAAAAATGAGCTGTACCATCTCGCAAAGTTAGTTTCATATTTACACGCCATACAACATTTACGGTATTGTTTTTGTGTGTATATGCGTTAATTCCTGGATTTGTAACTTGATAGAAAGAGTGAAGGATATTCAGGAAGTGATCTCACGTCATTAGCGAAAGACGCTGCGCTCGGCCCGATTAGAGGTAAGACGTCTTCCTGACATTATGGAGTCTATTTCAGCCTCCATGACGACCTAAATTCTTTTTCATGTGAAAATCCTCTCTTACACAGAGTTGGGACCAGAACAAGTCCGAAGTATGGCTGCTTGCGAGGTAATGAAAGTATTCACAACACTACAGATAATTCCTTTCTGCTTATTTAACTACCATTACGCAACAGTATTTATCTGTATGCTTCTTTGTCTGTATCCACAGATGCGTAACATCCAGAAGAAAGACTTTGAGGACTCCCTGAAGCGCATTAAGCCCAGTGTTAGCCCGGCGACTCTTAATCTGTACAGCAAATGGAACAAAGATTTTGGGGACACAACAGCAATATGAACTTGATAGTTAATTTTCACTTGTTCAAAAAAACAGATGGGTACAAGACTTACATAAATGAACCAGCAACAAAACCTTTGTAGGTTGGTAAAGCTGTCATGTATAAATATTATGACAGGCGGAAACATTTCCTGTTTTACGGGAAGTTTCTTTACTGCATTATGACACTCCTAAAACACTGTCTCGCTACTTAAAATTTCATTATTTATTAACAAGAATGTCCTGCAGAATTACAAGTGATCTTTCTCTTGCCTCAAGAGGGCAGCAATAAGCAATTCTGTAAATCCTGACATCATTGACCTCACTGATTTAGATAATTTTACACATCCATTAGTTACCTGATGTTTTGACATGATGATGGTATTGATCACCAAGTGCTCTCTGTACTTGTGCACTTGCAAGAGTAAATAAGAGTGATAATAATTGGGAGACGATTCGTGAAATTGGGTGCATTTGTATTATAAGAACGTTTTTTTTTTCCTTTCCTTATAGTTTGTGGATACAAAAATATTGTATTTGAAAGTAGGAGACCTAATGGTGTGTTGGTCAACAAGACTTTTGACAGCTGAAAATTATTTAATTGAGCAGAACTCTAATGGCTTCCTACTTTCACCATGCATCAATAAATACATTCATTGAAGTTCCTCCAGCTTTATTTTTCCTTTTCTTTTAAATCAGGAACTAACTGCAGTATCGTACGCAGATGAGTGCTTAATGTTTTTTTTATCCTTTTTTGCCCACCAAAAAACATGTCATCACTCCCTTTTAAATAAAAGAACAAAATAGCTTAATACAGTTTGTTTTTTTCAACCCATCCTCTCGTCTGCAAGTAGGTGGTGCTGCCATTCTGTTTTCACCTGTTGCACGACTCCTCCTGCACTCAGAGTGCGTCCAGGATAAGCCGACGTTTCGCCTGCAACCACAGATTTATGGTATGCGGTTAATTGCTCTTAATGAAAATAAAATCTGCTTTGTTGACTGTCAGGTTGAGAGATAGATTGGATTAAGTGTGCAGATTTCGGTATGTCAGATAGTTACATTTAGGAGGAGCCTCTGCGTGTTCATGCACTTACTTGTACATGAGTTCATACTTCAGAGAAAAGGTCACAGTAGTTGATAAGTGAAGTTACATTATGCAGCTCTGTGGTCAAGACGGCTCACCAGCTGCCGGGGCATGGCGTGGCTTAGTAAATGCTTGTGGTCAGTCGTGGAGCTTTATTCCAAACTCTTCCAATGAAAAGCTTAACTTCAATCCCACCTCTCTCCCAAAGGCCCTTCGTATGGTCAGCTGGTGGTGTTGCCTGTGGTTTGTGTGGCCCGGCAGCTGCATCATCTGCTCCTGCAGATGTTTACAGACTCTGCAAATATTTTCTGCAATTAATAAAGGCTGTCCCCTGAGATATATTTTCACATCGCTTGACGTTACCATGAGAAGATTTTTTTTTTTTAAAAAAGAGCTCAACATGCACTCGCCCCCAGAGCTGCAACCACACCTACGACTACTCACTTTTCCTCAGGGGAGAGATGTTAGACGGAGTGTGTTTTTTAACGTGTCATGACTGAAGAGCTTCTTTCATGATGCCAGACAGGAATGAGAGTGTTGGGGGTTAGGGTTTAGTCATCACCTTTTTTTTCTCTGTTTACTCTCCACTGAGAGCATCCTGCACAGTAAACACATGGTCTTTATGACGGACTAGTTGCGACACCATTTATTATTTTCACACCTTTCATGTCGGAATATCACATAAATGCCCTCAGGTGGTAAAAGGAGTTAATCACCCAATATCAACATTCTTACAAGTAATTACCTTTAAAATAACCTGTAATTACAGTAGAGAACAGTTATCACATAGAAGATGGGCTTTAAATTTTCAAGCTGACAGAAGACAGAGCATTATGGGTTAAACCTCGGAGATGATTGACAGCTTCCCTTTTTGGTTGCATGTCAGAGGCCTGCACCTCAACAGTGGCTCATTGATGCTTTGACCACTACATCCACTCGAGGGAAAACAGAATAGGTGATCATTTGATACCTCCAGTGAAATAGCCCACCCTGTAGAGAGTAGAATAAGAGTCAACACAGTGAGGTCCTCTGACTGACTGAGCAAACAGTGCGAGTGTTTCTTCAAGTGGCCCATTATGAAAACAGTATGTGGATGGGAGGGTTTTGTTATAGTGAATGCATGTGTCCCACTTCAAGGCTGCTGGGATCATTCTTTTGTTGAGTTTATGGCGCTATTCATTATAAACATAGCATAAATTGTCAGTTGCCCTGCCTTATAGTAGTACATTGGATGCTAAAAGACTGCACTGACTGTGTGAAGCACCACGTGGCTGTGAGCTCGGCTATTTTTAAAGAAAGCCTGATTGTAAATTGTTGAGCTGGTGGAAAGGGATTTCCTTCAAAATTTGTGATTTGGCCCTTTTATCACCCTAAGTTTGAAGATGTGGTTCAGGGCTCACACAGTGGAAAGCCTTCAGGGCTGAGTGTGTCCACTCTCTCCAGCACTGGCTGCTACTGTTCCACTGGCCTGCACGCCCAATGCATAACTTCATTTACCACAGGAGTGTTATCTTTCTCTCTCCGGGGAGGCTACAAGCCAAGTCTAATCTTGTATCCAATGGCAACATCTGTCTTTTATGAGCAAATTTATTTTTCTTGCTTGCTGTTTATTTATGGTGCGTGTATCGTGAGTGTCAGAGTGGAAAAAATTGGGGTTTCAAATATATATATATATATATATATATATGTGTGTGTGTGTATATATATATATATATATATATATATATATATATATATATATTAGGTCTGTCAATTGATTTAAATATTTTATTGCGATTTATCGCATGATTGTCCATAGTTAATCACAAATAATCGCAAATTAATCACACCATTTTTATCTGTTCAAAATGTACCTTAAAGGGAGATTTGTGAAGTATTTAATACTCTTATCAACATGTTAGTGGACAAATATGCTGCTTTATGCAAATGTATGTACTGTATATATTTATTATTGGAAATCAATTAACAACACAAAACAATGATAAATATTGCCCAGAAACCCTTGCAGGTACTGCATTTAGCATAAAAAATATGCTCAAATCACACAAATCATAACATGGCAAACTCAAGCCCAACAGGCAACAACAGCTGTCAGTGTGTCAGTGTGCTGACTTGACTATGACTTTCCCCAAACTGCATGTGATTATCATAAAGTGGGCATGTCTGTAAAGGGGAGACTTGTGGGTACCCATAGAACCCATTTTCATTCACATATCTTGAGGTCAGAGGTCAAGGGACCCCTTTGAAAATGGCCTTTCCAGTTTTTCCTCGCCAAAATTTAGCGCAAGTTTGGAGCGTTATTTAGCGTCCTTCCTGAGCCTGCTACAAACTAAAAATCGCAAGTAATGCAGTAAAGAAATTAGTGGCGTTAAATTAATTTGCCTTAACGCGTTGTAATCACGTTAACTTTGACGGCCTTAATTTATATATATATATATATATATATATATATATAGGGATAAATATATAGGGATATATATATAGATCTTCTATCTTAGAATTTCCTTGCTTAAGATTGTAGCCCTTTACTGAGAATTTATCACTGAATTAATGGTTTTAACGATATGCTTTGACTGAGCCACATGCTACATATTTTAAAATGTACATGATGGTCAGATATGACACGTGGGAGCATTGGGAATAGCTTCAATAAAGTAACCTAAATAACACTTGTGAAAGTATGCCATCCACTCTCAGCTCCAGACACAGCGTAGCAAAGCTAAAACGAGAGGAACCCAGGGGAGATGTTTGTTTTTGCTGCCTGATTTGTATTCATGGAAAGAGTTTACAGTAACCACCCGACTGTCTGTGTAAATTTTCACTCTAGCAGAGTGATAGGTCTGTGGTAAGGTCAGTAATAGCTAGTCTTACAACCTCACTATCTAATTTGGGACGCCAGCACCTTTTTCGCAAGGTGTAGAAAGGAAAAGCAACATTTCTAAAAATGTTGTAGCATGTATGAAGATGATTGATCAGCAGAGGGAGGGGATTATTTTAAACCACTGGGGATTTTAGAAAAGTGTTTTTGAAAATAAAATTTAGTGAATTTATCAATGTCTGCTTGTCTTGGAGTGAACCCAGCTAAACTCATGTATTTTCTCTCTCACTGCAGCCTGCAGCCACAAAGCTGTAAAAGACCAAAATGGACAGAGGGGAGCAAAAACTCACCGACACATGACCTGCACAGCCATTAATCTCAGTTACCTCTGTGAGGTGATCAGTAGCCTAACCATTATCTTTGACTTCATAGAAACTGTGCAGATGTACGAGACTATATATCAGTCAGTGCAGCTTGTCAACACAAAACAAACTGTTTTCAGACAAAACATCAGATAGGATTTATTAATTGTATTTAACAGAAGAGAAGAGTTATGTCCTAGTGTGGACAAATGTCCTCCCCAGATGATGCTCAGGATATTGGCACATATTGGCCTTGGACTGAGGACAAGTTGAGACGTGGGTTTGACAATGTTGAGGGGAACGGTGCTCTGTCAAGGTGAGCTGCAGGCTGCCCCGCGGTGCATTCCTTCAGCTCGTGTGCAGCCAAAACACTTGATGAAAAGTGAAAGTGCAGTGAGGACTGAGTATTTTTGCTCTGTCTGTCATTCCACTTTTCTCACTTCCCTTGGCCTCCACTTCTCATCCCTTTGTTGCCCTTCCCTCGGGTCATTCATGTGAGGACAGGAGGGATGGTTCAGCTCCACCTCTGACCCCGGTCAGGTTCACTGTGCAGCAATTAGACAACCAGAACGTTCCCATCTCATACGTGGTTAGTATGAACCCTGCCCTCAGAGTCCAGGATTAAAAATATCTAATATTTAAAAAAGATGATCTGATGATGATCATGTTATAGGTGATGGTAATATGTTGTAGTTACCTGGCAAATGAACTTCAACTGCACTTTTAGTGAACTCACGCAACAGTCCTTAATTATCACCTTTTTACAGCTACGACCACTTAAAGCACTAAGGCCAGATTGGGTGAGTATCTGAACTGATATTGTGTCAATGGTCAGTTTTTGGCTGTGTCTGAATTTCACTCCCTGTTTACTACATAGTGCACTACATTTACGGCCCACCATTTTATTTGAGTGTCGAAATTTTGAGTGTGTAAATGTATTCACTATCAAGTGCCCTCAAAAAATTCCACAATGGAATGAAGAAAATGGTGTCCATGGCATGTGCACTACTTTCTGCAAAGAATTTCACAATGCATTGCGCCACATTTAACTACGACGGAGTATTAGGGCCGTCTTTATTCTCTTAATATTAGGACTTTTTTGTCTCGTAAAGTTATGACTTTATTGTCGTAATATTACTACTTTTTTTTCTCGTAAAGTTATGACTTTATTCTCTTAATATTACGACTTTTTTTTCTCGTAAAGTTATGACTTTATTGTCGTAATATTACTACTTTTTTCCTCGTAAAGTTATTACTTAATTCTCGTAATATTCCGACTTTTTTCTCGTAAAGTTATTACTTTATTCTCGTAATATTACAACTTTTTTTTTCTTGAAATAGTATGACTTTATTCTCATTAAATTCCGACTTTTTTCTCATAATATTATGACTTTTTTCTTGAAATCTCAGATTTATTTTCCCCTCAACGTGGCCCTAATACTCAATCGTATTTAATAGAGTGCTCCAGGGATGACATCTTTTTGTAGGCCAACCAAGGAGGGTGAAAAGAGGAGATATCACGCGTCATCAACGTGTCATATCTTTGGGGTACAACACATGCACTGTACAATCTGATCTGCACTCGCCGAAATTGAGCCAATAGCAACGCACGGCCTCAGCTTCAGTTACACTGCGCATGTGTTATACCCCGGAGCTCAAAACCGTGTCCTAGCCTCTTTCAATAGGCCTGGAGGCCAACCAGGAAGTTAGCATCGCCCTGGCTCCCTCGACAAAAAGCCAATGGGATTTTTCCATTGGGTTTTGGATTATTGCAATAAATAAGCTCTGTGGCAAACACACATTTATGATACTTACACGTTTTGTTCATAATAATAATAATAATATAATAATCTCCACAGATAAACACCACTTTTATGACTTTTGAAGAGCGAATGCAATCTCCAGACGTAAAAAGCTAACGTTAGGCTATAAACAAACTAAATGTTAAATCAAATTTGATAATTAAATGCAAACAATGTAGCCTAATTTTCCATTTGTGCAGCCAGCATTTAAGTCACAATTAAAGTTAAAATCCAATTTTCTAACCATTTCAAAATTGAAATGAAAACGGAATTTGACATTTAATTTTTTGCAAAGACTTAACCTGCTGTACACTGGACAATATTCAAATGCAATAAACAAAACAGCGCCCCCAGTCTATTGCATTTACATTACATGTCACCAGCTCTGATGGTGTCAAGATGAAATTGCAATCTGTCAATCATCTCATCAAGGCGGGGCTTCGGTTGTGACGTCACTTCCTCTATCAGTGATCAACAAACTGTAACAGCTGCTGGCACTTGAACTTAACTTCGACACGGCCGGTCGGTGAGTTGCTTTCTAAAGTTTCCTCAGATAACTTCCTTACTGTTCAACCTAGAGTCCAAACATTAACGTGGTTTATAACAGTCGGTCCGTTGTTGGCATTTTGTTTTTATGCACATCTTCATGCTGAGGCATTACAAGCTAATGCCTGCTAACAACCTAAGCTAACTTTAGCTAAGTAGCTTAGCTAAAGTTAGCTAACGTGAGCTAGCTGCTGGTTGCTAGCGACAACAGCGATGGCAGAATAATTTCGTTCTTCAGTGTGCATGAAGAAGATGGTAAATTACAAAGCTCTCATGATGCGTTCAAATGTAATCTTGTAAAATGTAGTTTTTGGCGAGAAACTTGGATAAATCCAGTTGTTTGAAGGAGATGTTTTCACAGCAATATAAAAGATAATAGAGAGAGAAATATGACCTGTTTAACTTCCTAACACTAGCTCTAAGCAGTTTATAATATATAATTAGAACTACTAATGGCAAGATTTTTTTAATCAAAGCACATATTTAACAATTATTTATTTCCTAATCATTTTAATTGTGTGTTTTTAATGCAAGTAACCACTGTGGATGACAATAACAAAGTAAAAGGATAACATTTATTGGTGCGCCCCTCTTGTGGTATTCACGACCTCTTAAGTGGAAAGTTTCTGAAAGGTCAAGAGTTGTGACGTGTTTGTTGACGTTGTCAGAAATGGCGGAGGCCATGGAAGTTCCTTTTTTTGGTACATAATAAGTGAATATATTGTAATTTTAGTCGTATATTGTAATTCTTCGTAATTTTATAATAGGTCTGAGGAAAATGTTGATATTCCCAACGGCCTCATCTTTTTCCTCTGTCATTATGCTTTTGCATTTACTGCGTTATGTTACCTGTCGCTAGCCTGCTAAATTGTTAGCCTCTGTGGCTTCTAGACGCCGACAGTAATGTTAACATTGCCATTACTTAGCAGTGGTGTTCTTCACGACTTAACCACTTGAATGCCCAGCATATTGTGTACACGACTTCCCATGTTGTAAACACGAGTCACAAGTTTCACTTGAAGGCACCATCAGAGTTTTTGACAGCTGAAATGTAGCATGACATGGAAGTGAAAGCAGCGCTCTCTTTATTTAAATGTCAAATTGCAATAAAAATATTTTGTCCCTTAAATCTATGAATAATCGTAATCTTAATATTGATCAAAATAATCGTGATCATCATTTTGGCCATAATCGTGCAGGCCTAGCAACATCTCAGGAATGCTTTGAGGGAATTTGGCACAAATGTCCACATGTTAAGACAGGTGCTGTTATTTGTCGCACACTTTTAGATATGCAGCCTCAATGGATGACACCTGGAGAGAAGAGGAATGTTATACAGACCAACTGAGACAACATCTTCTCTGCTGGAGCTCTGAGGTAGGATATTTTTTCTCATTACCAGCTATGTTGTGTTTAATGTTGTTGAATAATGAAAGTGTACAAAATATTTTAAATTCAGTGGCCTCTTTAGCTTCGTTATGAACTTCTTAAAAATTCATGAAATTATAGGATATGGTCTGTAATAGACATGGACATTCAGACATCATTCAGTGTGATTTACACTTCCCGAAAATATCATTATCTCTGATGTCCAGAACTTCAGAATACCTGAAGCTGACATTACAGCCCATTTAAGGAGCTCATTTGTCTTCTTTGTTGGTTCTCAGAGAAAAGATATAAGGTGTTTGGAAAGGAGCAGCACACTGGATTGAGATGAGGACATCAAGGTTAGGAGAGGTGAAAAACTCTACTGTCTGTACACACTGTAAACTGCAACAGTCAAATGTCATGACTTTTATATTTGAATGATTGTGTGTCTGAAGTGTGTTTGTTTTTGTGTTTCCGTTCTCCAGAAAATGCTGGAGCAGCAGCTGGAGAACCACAGAAACGCTCATCAGAAGCAGCTCAGCCGCCTCTGAGACGAGAGGAACGCTGGACAAACTTGCAGAGTAAGGAAACACCAGTAAAGCAAAAGTATTCTCTTGATACTTTATTTACGATTATTGTTTTTGTTTGTTAAAGATATTTATTCAGCATTTTAGCCTTTTTTATTGATAGTAGATGGTGTAGAATGAAACCAGTGGACTTGCATAGTATGTGTCAAAACCACTCCACTACCTGGACATGCATGTTTTATTTTTGATGTGTATTTTGTTTTATTTGTTACCATTGTTACAAAATTAATGGACTGACGGACAGTGAAGGTCTCCATTTAATATTTGTCATTTTGTGACATGGGCCTTAAATGTAATTAAATATACGTCTTGTCTTTAACTCCTTGTCATCTCTACACAAGGCACATTGTGATTACATGATCAGATTATCAACCCAATATACCTACCTGTGTTTTGTGTTGTATAATTGAAAACTAATGCAAAAGTCTGGTTTTAAAAAGTGATGAACCACGATCTGTTATTGGAGCAGGAGAGACTTAATGTGTTTTGTACATGTTGGTGTTAATGTCTCTGTTTTCTGTCCAGACTGCTGAATGAACAAAGGGACATGAAGGGCCTGGAGGGGACGAGAACTGGAGCGCATGGAACCAACATTTGGTAACTATTGAATCAAGTAGTAGTAATAGTTGTTGTAATAGTTGAAGTTGTTGTTGTTTTTGTAGTTGTTGTAGTATTAGTAGTAATTCTTGTTGTAGCAGTAGTAGTTGTTGTGCTAACGTTGTAGTAACGTTAATAATAGTAGTTGTTGTTGTAGTAGTCATAAAAACACATACTACAGTATGTCATAAAAATGCCTTAAAAAATCATAGTATAGTATGCCAGGAAAAAAATCATAGTATAGAATGCTACAAAAAATACATATAGTATGTCATAAAAATGTTCACAGTATAATATGCCGTGAAAAATTATAATATAGTATGTCATTAAAAAGTAATAACAAAATATAGTATGGTATATCATAAACATGTCATAGTATAGTATTCCATAAAAAAGTCATAAAATATGTCACATTATTACACGGCTGTGTTGAATACTCGATTCTGAATGGTCAATCACGGCGTTCTGCGGCCTGTAATTTCTGTATAACAGACCGTTGCTATGTATAGCAGACCGTTCCTATGGGTGCAGTTCAGAGGCCTGTACAACGAAGCGAATTCAACATACCCAGGGTATCTTCTTGTTATCTTGCCTAACTAACCCTAACAAACGAGATCCTGTTAAGCGGTCCTACGACCGTGGTTATCAACTCGGTAAATCAACCCAGGGTTTCTCAATCTGGCTATGAGCGCGTTCACATGAACGGGACAGGATTTGCAGCATCTGACCAATCACAGACATGGACAAGTCCACAGACTTGCAGACAGACAGGCAGAGCGGCACATTTAACAAAGGAAGGGCAAACTATATTAGACAAATATGAAGTTAAACACATAATCCAAACTAATAGTAACACAGTTGAAGCTGCCAAATGCAGGAAGGACAGCTGGCAAACGAAAAAACTCCCGATGTGTGAATGCGTAAATTAACAGACTTATTAATTTAACGGAATACTCAAAATTCAGATATAGTTGTCTAGTTATAAATAGCTTTAAGAAGTGTAATGGATGATTGTAATATACTTCATTATGCCCTTTAATAAAGACGTGGCGTGTGTGACTATTTCAACCTTCTTTCAGCTGCGTCCCCGTCTCCGGCGGTGAGAAACGGACTCAAGAGCAAGTAAAAAAATAAATATAAAAACATAATTCAAAGCGGTCAACACCCGCAGCATAAATCCAGTTGTCCTTCCTGCATTTGTCAGTTTAAACTGTGTTGTTTTTAACCTGGATTATGACTTAAACTTCTTCATATGTGTGTAATATTATCATACGATTTACGCACCGAGCTGTAATTAATAATTAGTAATTGGCAGTGCTTTTATAGGAGTTGATCTCTTATCTGGAACATAACCTGCTCCGGAGCAGGTTAGGTGTTCAGCATAAGTTACCATGGCGATCTACCCCGGTAAGAAGTGAACCACCTTCGTAGGACGGAATACCCAGGGTTAACCCTGAAGTTACCTCGCTAACGCCAAATCCTGCTTCGTAGTACAGGCCTCTGATGTCGGAGTCTGGCAGACCGTTTTTGTATCAAAATATTGATTCAGTAAGTAGCTGTGTAATAAGTGGGATAATGTACAGCTAGCGGGTCATCACTTCAGGGCGATACTGCATCCCGACGCAGCATCGCCCTGTCGGGGATTCTTTCACAACAATGACCGGCTCGCTGTACATTATCCCTTAAGAAGTTTCATAAAAAAGTCATAGTATATAGTATGCCATAAAAATGCCATATGAAATGTCATAGTATAGTATGCCATAAAAATATTATAGTATAGTATGCTTTGAAAGATAAGTATGCCGTAAAAATGCCCCAAAAAAATTCCATAGTATAGTATGCCATAAAACTGTCACTAAAAATGTCATCGTAAAGTATGTCATAAAAAAGTCAGTATAGTATACTTTGAAAGATAATAATCTAGTATGTCATAAAAATGCCATAAAATGTCATAGAAAACGCCTTAAAAAAAGTCATAGGATAGTATGTTGAAAAAATGCACACAAAACATAGTAGAGTATGTCGAAAAAGTCATAGTATATCGAAAGTCATAGTATATAGTATGCCAAAAAAAAAGTCATATTATAGTATGTCGAAACAAATTCAACAAAGTCATAGCACAGTATGTCGAAAAAGAAGTCAAAAGGAATGCGAAAACGTCATAGTATAGTATGTCAAAAAAAGTCATAGCATAGCATGTTGAAAATTAAAAAAAAAAAAAGTCAAAGTATTGTATGTCTAAAAAAATACAAAAACTTCATAGTATAGTATGTTGAAAAATTGGAAGAAAGTCATAGTATAGTATGTTGAAAAAAATGGAAGAAAGTCATAGTATAGTATTTTATTCATATAGCGCTTTTCATAGTACTCAAAGACACTTAAAATGATCATAGAAAACAACACACTAAACATATCGAACACACAACATTAATCACACATCAAAAGCAGTTCTAAAAAGGTTTGTTTTGGTTTGTGATTTGAAAGTGGACAGGTTGGTGCAGTCTCGGTTGGGTTTGGGGAGTGAGTTCCAGAGGGAGGAGATGGCTATGGAGAATGCTCTGTCACCCCAGGTCTGGTTCTTGGTCCTTAGTGGTGGTGACAGGAGGTTGGCATCAGAGGAGCGGAGTCTGCAGGAAGGAGAGTGGTAGTGGAGCAGGTAAGTCATTAATAACTCATAGTATGTTGAAAAAAGTCGTACAATAGTGATAGTATAGTATCTCGAAAACAGTCAGAGTATAGTATGTCGAAAAAAAACCATAGGATAGTATGTTGAAAAAAAGTCATAGTATAGTATGTCAAAAAATTGTGAAAAAAGTCATAGTATAGTATGTCGAAAAATGTTGTAAAAAAAAGTCATAGTATAGTATGTCGAAAAAAAGTCATAGTATAGTATGTCGAAAAATTTTGTAAAAAAAAGGTCATAGTATAGTATTTCCAAAAAAATCATAGTATATTATGCCGAAAAATTTATTGTAAAAAAAAGTCATAGTATTGTATGTCGAAAATTTTTTTAAGAAAAAGTCATAGTATAGTATGTCAAAAAAAAGTCATAGTATAGTATGTCGAAAAAAGTCGTAGTATAGTATGTCGAAAAAAAAGTCATAGTATTGTATGTCGAAACATTTTGTAAAAAAGTCATAGTTTAATATGTCAAAAAAAAGTCATAGTATAGTATGTCGAAAAAAGTCATAGTATAGTATGTCGAAAAAAAAGTCATAGTATAGTATGACGAAAAAAAAATCACAGTATAGTATGTTGAAAAATTTTGTTACAAAAAAGTCATAGTATAGTATGTCGAAAATTTTGTAAAAAAAGTCATAGTATAGTATGTCGAAAAAATTCATAGTATAGTATGTCGAAAATTTTTGGAAAAAAAAGTCATAGTATAGTATGTCGAAAAAAAAGTCATAGTATAGTGTGTCGAAAAAAAGTATGGTAAATTATGTCGAAAAATTTTGTAACAAAAAAGTCATAGTATAGTATTTCGAAAAAAATCATAGTATATTATGCCAAAAAATTTAATGTCAAAAAAAGTCATAGTATATTATGTCGAAAAAAAAGTCATAGTATTGTATGTCGAAACATTTTGTAAAAAAAAGTCATAGTATAATATGTCGAAAAAAAGTCATAGTATAGTATGTCGAAAAAAAGTCATAGTATAGTATGTCGAAAAATGTTGTAAAAAAATTCATGGTATATTATGTCGAAAAAAAAGTCATAGTATAGTGTGTCGAAAAAAAGTATGGTAAATTATGTCAAAAAATTTTATAAAAAAAAGTCAGTACAGTATGACGAAAAAAAATCACAGTACAGTATGTCGAAAAATTTTGTAAAAAAAAATTCATAGTATAGTATGTCGAAAATTTTGTAAAAAAAAGTCATAGTTTAGTATGTTGAAAAAATTCATAGTATAGTATGTCGAAAAAGTTCGTAAAAAAAAGTTATAGTATAGTATGTCGAAATTTTTTTTTTAAAAATCATAGTATAGTATGTCGAAAAATTTTGTAAAAAAAAGTCATAGTATTGTATGTCGAAAATGTTTGGAAAAAAAAGTCATAGTATAGTATGTCGAAAAAAAAGTCATAGTATAGTGTGTCGAAAAAAAGTACGGGTAAATTATGTCGAAAAATTTTGTAAAAAAAAAGTCATAGTGAAGTATTTCGAAAAAAATCAGTGTATTATGCCGAAAAATTTATTGTAAAAAAAAGTCATAGTATTGTATGTCGAAAAATTTTGTAAGAAAAAGTCATAGTATAATATGTAAAAAAAAAGTCATAGTACAGTATGTCGAAAAAAAGTCATAGTATAGTATGTCGAAAAAGTCATAGTATAGTATGTCGAAAAATGTTGTAAAAAAAAAGTCATAGTATAGTAAGTCGAAAAAACGTCATAGTATAGTGTATCGAAAAATTTTGTTAAAAAAGTCATAGTATTGTATGTCGAAAAAAAGTCATAGTATTGTATGCCGAAAAAAAGTCATAGTATAGTATGTCGAAAAATGTTGTTAAAAAAAGTCATAGTATTGTATGTCGAAAAAAAGTCATAGTATAGTATTTAAAAAAAAAGTAATAGTATAGTATGCCGAAAAATGTTGTTAAAAAAAGTCATAGTATTGTATGCCGAAAAAAAGTCATAGTATAGTATGTCGAAAAATTTTGTAAAAAACAGTCATAGTATAGTATGTCGAAAAAAGTCATATGTCGAAAAAAAGTCATAATATAGTATGTCGGAACATTTTGTAAAAAAAAGTCATAGTATTGTACGTCGAAAAAAAGTCATAGTATGGTATGCCGAAAAAAGTCATAGTATAGTATGTCGAAAAGTGTTGTAAACAAAAGTCATAGTATTGTATGTCAAAAAAAATCATAGTATAGTATGTCGAAAAAAAAGTCATAGTATAGTATATTTAAAAATGTTGTAAAAAAGTCATAGTATAGTATGCTGAAAAAAAGTCATAGTAGTATGTCGAAAAATTTTGTAAAAAAAAAGTCATAGTATAGTATGTCGAAAAAAAGTCATAGTATAGTATGCTGAAAAAAAGTCATAGTATAGTATGTTGACATTTTCATGAAAAAAGTCATACTATAGTATGACTTTTCATGAAAATTGACGAAAATGTAAACTGAGTTTTTTTTCCACCAAATTAATAGACAGACTATACTATGCCTGTTTTCATGAACATTTTCGACATTCTATACTATGACATTTTTTTACGAATATTTTCGAAAATTTTCATGAAAAAAGTCATGTCAAAAATATTCGTAAAAAAATGTCATTGTATAGAATGTTGAATGTCGACATTTTCATGAAAAAAGTCATACTCTAGTATGACTTTTCATGAAAATTGACGAAAATGTAAACTGAGTTTTTTTTCCACCAAATTAATCAACAGACTATACTATGCCTGTTTTCATTAAAATTTTCGACATTCTATACTATGACATTTTTTTACGAATATTTTCGAAAATTTTCATGAAAAAAGTCATGTCAAAAATATTCGTAAAAAAATGTCATAGTATAGAATGTCGAAAATTTTAATGAAAAAAGGCATAGTATAGTCTGTCGATTCATTTGGTGGAAAAAAAACTCAGTTTAAAATTTCGTCAATTTTCATGAAAAAGACATGCTATAGTATGACTTTTCATGAAAATGTCGAAATTTTAAACTGAGTTTTTTTTCCACCAAATGAATCGACAGACTATACTATGCCTTTTTTCATTAAAATTTTCGACATTCTATACTATGACATTTTTTTACGAATATTTTCGAAAGACTTTTTCATGAACATTTTCGAAAATATTCGTAAAAAAATGTCATAGTATAGAATGTCGAAAATTTTAATGAAAAAAGGCATAGTATAGTCTGTCGATTCATTTGGTGGAAAAAAAACTCAGTTTAAAATTTCGACATTTTCATGAAAAGTCATACTATAGCATGTCTTTTTTCATGAAAATTGACGAAATTTTAAACTGAGTTTTTTTTCCACCAAATGAATCGACAGACTATACTATGCCTGTTTTCATGAACATTTTCGACATTCTATACTATGACATTTTTTTACGAATATTTTCGAAAATTTTCATGAAAAAAGTCATGTCAAAAATATTCGTAAAAAAATGTCATAGTATAGAATGTCGAAAATTTTAATGAAAAAAGGCATAGTATAGTCTGTCGATTCATTTGGTGGAAAAAAAACTCAGTTTAAAATTTCGACATTTTCATGAAAAGTCATACTATAGCATGTCTTTTTTCATGAAAATTGACGAAATTTTAAACTGAGTTTTTTTTCCACCAAATGAATCGACAGACTATACTATGCCTGTTTTCATGAAAATTTTCGACATTTTAACTAATTTTTTTTACAAAATTTAAAAATTCAAAAATCATTAAAAATTTAATTAATATAAAAAATTTTATTAAATATTTTCGAAATTTTAAAAAAAGTCATTAAAATTTTCGAAACATTTTCAATGAAAATTTAAAATTCTTTTTAAGCAAATATGCTTTTATATTTTTTAAAAATTTAGAATTTTATAGACATTTATCTAAATATTACTTTTTCATGAAAATTTTTTAAAATTTATAATTTTTTAAAATTCATGAAAAAATTAAAAAATGTAAAAATTTTAATTTAATTGAAAATTTTAAAAATTTCGAATTTTGAAATATAAAATCATGTTAAAATTTGAATTTAGAAATTAAAATGCATTTTTTAAAATTGAATTTTAAGATTTTTGAATAAATTTAATTCAATTCAAATTATGAAATTTTCTTTTATAAAATTTTCATAATATTTAAAATTTTTAAAAAATTATAAAAATAGATGTCAAAATTTTAAGAAAAATGCATAGTATAGTTGTCGAAAATTTTGAAAAAAAGCATTTATTTCGACATTTTCATGAAAAAAACTGTAAAATTTTTTTCATGAAAATACAAAAATTAACATTTTTTTTTAAAAATTACGAAGTTAACTATGTTTTTCGAAATTTACGACACTATACTATGCATTTTTAGAATATTTTCGAAAATTCTATAAGTTTTTTCAAAATATTTGAAAATTTCATGAAAAAGTATGTAAATTTTCAAAAAAAGTCATACTATATATTTTTCATGAACATTTTCGAAAAGTAAAAGTTTTTTTCAAAAATTGACAGAATTAAATGTTTTCAAAAATTTCGACAACTATACTTAATTTTTTAGAAATTTTCGACATTTTCATGAAAAAAGTCATTTTAGAATTTTAAAAATTTAAATAAAATTTAAATTAATTAAAAAAGCATAGTATAGTTTGTTTAAATTTGAATAAAAATTTTAATTTCGAATTTTCATGAAAAAAAATCATTTTTTCGAAAATTTAGAAAATTTATAGATTTTTTCAAAATTAACGAAAATATTTTCTGGTTTTTGAAAAAATCAACTATAATTTTTTACGAAAATTTTCGAAAATTTTCATGAAAAAAGTCATGTCAAAAATATTCGTAAAAAAATGTCATAGTATAGAATGTCGAAAATTTTTATGAAAAAAGGCATAGTATAGTCTGTCGATTAATTTGGTGGAAAAAAAACTCAGTTTAAAATTTCGACATTTTCATGAAAAGTCATACTATAGCATGTCTTTTTCATGAAAATTGACGAAATTTTAAACTGAGTTTTTTTTCCACCAAATTAATCGACAGACTATACTATGCCTTTTTTCATGAAAATTTTCGACATTCTATACTATGACATTTTTTTAGAATTTCGAAAATTTTCATGAAAAAAGTCATGTCGAAAATATTCGTAAAAAAATGTCATAGTATAGAATGTCGAAAATTTTATGAAAAAAGTCATAGTATAGTCTGTCGATTCATTTGGTGAAAAAAAACTCAGTTTAAAATTTCGACATTTTCATCAAAAAGTCATACTATAGCATGTCTTTTTTCATGAAAATTTCGACAAATTTTAACTATGAATTTTTTTCACCATATTTATCGAAAATTTCAAAATCTTCTAAAAATTTTAAAACTATTAAATGAATTTTAGAAAAATTAAGTCTGAAAAATTTGGTAAAAAAAGTCATAGTATAGAATGTCGAAAATTTTAATGAAAAAAGGCATAGTATAGTCTGTCGATTCATTTGGTGGAAAAAAAACTCAGTTTAAAATTTCGACATTTTCATGAAAAGTCATTATAATGTCTTTTTCATGAAAATTCGAAATTTTATACTAGTTTTTTTTCCACAAATAATCTGAAAACATACATCCATTTCGAAAATTTTGACATTTATATATGTCGAAAATTTTTATGAAATGAAAATGTCATGAAAAAATCATTCAAAAAAATGTTAAAAAAATTCAATTTTAATGAAAATTTTAATGAAAAGCATAGTTGTCTGTATTTTGGTGAAAATAATTATTTTAAAATTTCGAATTTCATAAACTATACTATGCTTTTTTTCATGAAAATTTTCGAAATTTTAAACTGATTTTTTTCCACAAATAATCAAGATATACAGCTGTTTCGAAAATTTTCGACATTTATATATGTCAAAATTTTTATGAAAAAGTATGTTCATGAAAAAATATGTAAAAAAAATGTAAAAATGCATGTAAATTGAAAATTTTAATGAAAAAAGCTATATTTTGAAATTCAATTTTAAAAATTTCTTTTCCAAAATTACGACATTCATGAAAATCATATTTATAATTTTTTTCATCAAATTGACGAAATTTTAACTGATTTTTTTTCACAAATTATCGACAACTATACTAACATTTTTAGAAAATTTTCGAATTTATATAGACATTTTTTTAAAATTTTCGAAAATTTTCATGAAAAAAGTCTGCAAAAATATTCGTAAAAAAATGTCATAGTATAGAATGTCGAAAATTTATGAAAAAAGGCTAGTATAGTCTTCGATTCATTTGGTGGAAAAAAAACTAGTTTAATTTCACATTTTCATGAAAAGCATACTATAATGCTTTTTCATGAAAATTCGAAATTTTAAACTGATTTTTTTTCCACAAATTATCGACAACTATACTATGCCTTTTTCAAAAATTTTCGAATTTATATATGACATTTTTTTACGAATATTTTCGAAAATTTTCATGAAAAAAGTCATGTCAAAAATATTCGTAAAAAAATGTCATAGTATAGAATGTCGAAAATTTTAATGAAAAAAGGCATAGTATAGTCTGTCGATTCATTTGGTGGAAAAAAAACTCAGTTTAAAATTTCGACATTTTCATGAAAAGTCATACTATAGCATGTCTTTTTTCATGAAAATTGACGAAATTTTAAACTGAGTTTTTTTTCCACCAAATTAATCGACAGACTATACTATGCCTGTTTTCATGAAAATTTTCGACATTCTATACTATGACATTTTTTTACGAATATTTTCGAAAATTTTCATGAAAAAAGTCATGTCAAAAATATTCGTAAAAAAATGTCATAGTATAGAATGTCGAAAATTTTAATGAAAAAAGGCATAGTATAGTCTGTCGATTCATTTGGTGGAAAAAAAACTCAGTTTAAAATTTCGACATTTTCATGAAAAGTCATACTATAGCATGTCTTTTTCATGAAAATTGACGAAATTTTAAACTGAGTTTTTTTTCCACCAAATTAATCGACAGACTATACTATGCCTGTTTTCATGAAAATTTTCGACATTCTATACTATGACATTTTTTTACGAATATTTTCGAAATTTTCATGAAAAAAGTCATGTCAAAAATATTCGTAAAAAAATGTCATAGTATAGAATGTCGAAAATTTTAATGAAAAAAGGCATAGTATAGTCTGTCGATTCATTTGGTGGAAAAAAAACTCAGTTTAAAATTTCGACATTTTCATGAAAAGTCATACTATAGCATGTCTTTTTTCATGAAAATTGACGAAATTTTAAACTGAGTTTTTTTTCCACCAAATTAATCGACAGACTATACTATGCCTGTTTTCATGAAAATTTTCGACATTCTATACTATGACATTTTTTACGAATATTTTCGAAATTTTCATGAAAAAAGTCATGTCAAAAATATTCGTAAAAAAATGTCATAGTATAGAATGTCGAAAATTTTTATGAAAAAAGGCATAGTATAGTCTGTCGATTCATTTGGTGGAAAAAAAACTCAGTTTAAAATTTCGACATTTTCATGAAAAGTCATACTATAGCATGACTTTTCATGAAAATTGACAAAATATTTAAAATGAGTTTTTTTTCCACCAAATTTAAACGACAGACTATACTATGCCTGTTTTCATGAAAATTTTCGACATTCTATACTATGACATTTTTTTACGAATATTTTCGAAAATTTTCATGAAAAAAGTCATGTCAAAAATATTCGTAAAAAAATGTCATAGTATAGAATGTCGAAAATTTTAATGAAAAAAGGCATAGTATAGTCTGTCGATTCATTTGGTGGAAAAAAAACTCAGTTTAAAATTTCGACATTTTCATGAAAAGTCATACTATAGCATTTTTTTTAGAAATTGACAAAATTTTAAACTGAGTTTTTTTTCCACAAATATCGACAGACTATACTATGCCTGTTTTCGAAAATTTTAATTTTATAAATGACATTTTTTTTAATATCTTTTGAAAATTTTGTGAAAAAAGTCAGTCTAAAATTTCGAAAAATTTTTTATAGTATACTATAGCAAAATTTTAATGAAAAATAGTATAGTTTACGATTTTTGGTCCAACAAAAATCAGTTTAAACTTTTGACATTTTCATGAAAATACTGACATTCTTTATGAAAATTACGAATATTTTCGAAAATTTTCATGAAAAAAGTCATGTCAAAAATATTCGTAAAAAAATGTCATAGTATAGAATGTCGAAAATTTTAATGAAAAAAGGCATAGTATAGTCTGTCGATTCATTTGGGGAAAAAAAACTCAGTTTAAAATTTCGACATTTTCATGAAAAGTCATACTATAGCATGTCTTTTTTCATGAAAATTGACGAAATTTTAAACTGAGTTTTTTTCCACCAAAAACTCAGATAAACTATCGCCTGTTTTCATAAAATTTTCGACATTCTATACTATGACATTTTTTTACGAATATTTTCGACATGACTATTTTCACGAAAAAAGTCATGTCAAAATATTCGTAAAAAAATGTCATAGTATAGAATGTCGAAAATTTTTATGAAAAAAGGCATAGTATAGTCTGTCGATTATTTGGTGGAAAAAAACTCAGTTTAAAATTTCGACATTTTCATGAAAAGTCATACTATAGCATGTCTTTTTTATGAAAATTGACAAAATTTTAAACTGAGTTTTTTTTCACCAAATAATCGACAGACTATACTATGCCTTTTTCATGAAAATTTTCGACATTCTATACTATGACATTTTTTTACGAATATTTTCGAAAATTTTCATGAAAAAAGTCATGTCAAAAATATTCGTAAAAAAATGTCATAGTATAGAATGTCGAAAATTTTAATGAAAAAAGGCATAGTATAGTCTGTTTTTCATTAATAAAAATTTTAAAAATTTTCATGAAAATTTCATACTATCATGATTTTTCATGAAAATTTAAAAATTTATAGTTTTTGTCAAAATTTAACGAAGATATACTATGTTTTCGAAAATTTTGAAAAACATTTTTTAAAAATTTTTAAAATTCAATAAACATGTCAAAAATTATGAAAAAACATAGTATAAAAAATTTTAATAAAAAACGGCATAGTATATCTGTGTTTTTTGGAAAATAAATTTTAAAATTTCTTTTAGAAAATTCAAATAGCATGTTTTTTCATGAAAAACAAAATTTTAAAAAAGTCATTGTTTCAAAAAATTAAGAAATAATGCATGTATTTGAAAATTTTTTAAAAAGCATTTTTTTACATATTTTAAAATTTTTATAAAAAAGATGTCAAAAAAATTTTAAAAAAGCATAGTATAGTGTCGAAAATTTTTGAAAAAACTAGTTATTTCGACATTTTGAAAAAAAATATTTAAAATTTCCTTTTCATGAAAATCAATTAATGTCTTTTTTCATGAAAATTGACGAAATTTTAAACTGAGTTTTTTTTCCACCAAATTAATCGACAGACTATACTATGCCTTTTTTCATTAAAATTTTCGACATTCTATACTATGACATTTTTTTACGAATATTTTTGACATGACTTTTTTCATGAAAATTTTCGAAAATGTTCGTAAAAAAATGTCATAGTATAGAATGTCGAAAATTTTAATGAAAAAAGGCATAGTATAGTCTGTCGATTCATTTGGTGGAAAAAAAACTCAGTTTAAAATTTCGACATTTTCATGAAAAGTCATACTATAGCATGTCTTTTTTCATGAAAATTGACGAAATTTTAAACTGAGTTTTTTTTCCACCAAATTAATCGACAGACTATACTATGCCTGTTTTCATGAAAATTTTCGACATTCTATACTATGACATTTTTTTACGAATATTTTCGAAAATTTTCATGAAAAAAGTCATGTCAAAAATATTCGTAAAAAAATGTCATAGTATAGAATGTCGAAAATTTTAATGAAAAAAGGCATAGTATAGTCTGTCGATTCATTTGGTGGAAAAAAAACTCAGTTTAAAATTTCGACATTTTCATGAAAAGTCATACTATAGCATGTCTTTTTTCATGAAAATTGACAAAATTTTAAACTGAGTTTTTTTTCCACCAAATTAATCGACAGACTATACTATGCCTGTTTTCATGAAAATTTTCGACATTCTATACTATGACATTTTTTTACGAATATTTTCGAAAATTTTCATGAAAAAAGTCATGTCAAAAATATTCGTAAAAAAATGTCATAGTATAGAATGTCGAAAATTTTAATGAAAAAAGGCATAGTATAGTCTGTCGATTCATTTGGTGGAAAAAAAACTCAGTTTAAAATTTCGACATTTTCATGAAAAGTCATACTATAGCATGTCTTTTTTCATGAAAATTGACAAAATTTTAAACTGAGTTTTTTTTCCACCAAATTAATCGACAGACTATACTATGCCTGTTTTCATGAAAATTTTCGACATTCTGTACTATGACATTTTTTTACGAATATTTTCGAAAATTTTCATGAAAAAAGTCATGTCAAAAATATTCGTAAAAAAATGTCATAGTATAGAATGTCGAAAATTTTAATGAAAAAAGGCATAGTATAGTCTGTCGATTCATTTGGTGGAAAAAAAACTCAGTTTAAAATTTCGACATTTTCATGAAAAGTCATACTATAGCATGTCTTTTTTCATGAAAATTGACGAAATTTTAAACTGAGTTTTTTTTCCACCAAATTAATCGACAGACTATACTATGCCTGTTTTCATGAAAATTTTCGACATTCTATACTATGACATTTTTTTACGAATATTTTCGAAAATTTTCATGAAAAAAGTCATGTCAAAAATATTCGTAAAAAAATGTCATAGTATAGAATGTCGAAAATTTTAATGAAAAAAGGCATAGTATAGTCTGTCGATTCATTTGGTGGAAAAAAAACTCAGTTTAAAATTTCGACATTTTCATGAAAAGTCATACTATAGCATGTCTTTTTTCATGAAAATTGACGAAATTTTAAACTGAGTTTTTTTTCCACCAAATTAATCGACAGACTATACTATGCCTGTTTTCATGAAAATTTTCGACATTCTATACTATGACATTTTTTTACGAATATTTTCGAAAATTTTCATGAAAAAAGTCATGTCAAAAATATTCGTAAAAAAATGTCATAGTATAGAATGTCGAAAATTTCAATGAAAAAAGGCATAGTATAGTCTGTCGATTCATTTGGTGGAAAAAAAACTCAGTTTAAAATTTCGACATTTTCATGAAAAGTCATACTATAGCATGTCTTTTTTCATGAAAATTGACGAAATTTTAAACTGAGTTTTTTTTCCACCAAATTAATCGACAGACTATACTATGCCTGTTTTCATGAAAATTTTCGACATTCTATACTATGACATTTTTTTACGAATATTTTCGAAAATTTTCATGAAAAAAGTCATGTCAAAAATATTCGTAAAAAAATGTCATAGTATAGAATGTCGAAAATTTTAATGAAAAAAGGCATAGTATAGTCTGTCGATTCATTTGGTGGAAAAAAAACTCAGTTTAAAATTTCGACATTTTCATGAAAAGTCATACTATAGCATGTCTTTTTTCATGAAAATTGACAAAATTTTAAACTGATTTTTTTTCCACCAAATTAATCGACAGACTATACTATGCCTGTTTTCATGAAAATTTTCGACATTCTATACTATGACATTTTTTTACGAATATTTTCGAAAATTTTCATGAAAAAAGTCATGTCAAAAATATTCGTAAAAAAATGTCATAGTATAGAATGTCGAAAATTTTAATGAAAAAAGGCATAGTATAGTCTGTCGATTCATTTGGTGGAAAAAAAACTCAGTTTAAAATTTCGACATTTTCATGAAAAGTCATACTATAGCATGTCTTTTTTCATGAAAATTGACGAAATTTTAAACTGAGTTTTTTTTCCACCAAATTAATCGACAGACTATACTATGCCTGTTTTCATGAAAATTTTCGACATTCTATACTATGACATTTTTTTACGAATATTTTCGAAAATTTTCATGAAAAAAGTCATGTCAAAAATATTCGTAAAAAAATGTCATAGTATAGAATGTCGAAAATTTTAATGAAAAAAGGCATAGTATAGTCTGTCGATTCATTTGGTGGAAAAAAAACTCAGTTTAAAATTTCGACATTTTCATGAAAAGTCATACTATAGCATGTCTTTTTTCATGAAAATTGACGAAATTTTAAACTGAGTTTTTTTTCCACCAAATTAATCGACAGACTATACTATGCCTGTTTTCATGAAAATTTTCGACATTCTATACTATGACATTTTTTTACGAATATTTTCGAAAATTTTCATGAAAAAAGTCATGTCAAAAATATTCGTAAAAAAATGTCATAGTATAGAATGTCGAAAATTTTAATGAAAAAAGGCATAGTATAGTCTGTCGATTCATTTGGTGGAAAAAAAACTCAGTTTAAAATTTCGACATTTTCATGAAAAGTCATACTATAGCATGTCTTTTTTCATGAAAATTGACGAAATTTTAAACTGAGTTTTTTTTCCACCAAATTAATCGACAGACTATACTATGCCTGTTTTCATGAAAATTTTCGACATTCTATACTATGACATTTTTTTACGAATATTTTCGAAAATTTTCATGAAAAAGTCATGTCAAAAATATTCGTAAAAAAATGTCATAGTATAGAATGTCGAAAATTTTAATGAAAAAAGGCATAGTATAGTCTGTCGATTCATTTGGTGGAAAAAAAACTCAGTTTAAAATTTCGACATTTTCATGAAAGTCATACTATAGCATGTCTTTTTTCATGAAAATTGCCGAAATTTTAAACTGAGTTTTTTTTCCACCAAATTAATCGACAGACTATACTATGCCTGTTTTCATGAAAATTTTCGACATTCTATACTATGACATTTTTTTACGAATATTTTCGAAAATTTTCATGAAAAAAGTCATGTCAAAAATATTCGTAAAAAAATGTCATAGTATAGAATGTCGAAAATTTTAATGAAAAAAGGCATAGTATAGTCTGTCGATTCATTTGGTGGAAAAAAAACTCAGTTTAAAATTTCGACATTTTCATGAAAAGTCATACTATAGCATGTCTTTTTTCATGAAAATTGACGAAATTTTAAACTGAGTTTTTTTTCCACCAAATTAATCGACAGACTATACTATGCCTTTTTTCATGAAAATTTTCGACATTCTATACTATGACATTTTTTTACGAATATTTTCGAAAATTTTCATGAAAAAGTCATGTCAAAAATATTCGTAAAAAAATGTCATAGTATAGAATGTCGAAAATTTTAATGAAAAAAGGCATAGTATAGTCTGTCGATTCATTTGGTGGAAAAAAACTCAGTTTAAAATTTCGACATTTTCATGAAAAGTCATACTATAGCATGTCTTTTTTCATGAAAATTGACGAAATTTTAAACTGAGTTTTTTTTCCACCAAATGAATCGACAGACTATACTATGCCTGTTTTCATGAAAATTTTCGACATTCTATACTATGACATTTTTTTACGAATATTTTCGAAAATTTTCATGAAAAAAGTCATGTCAAAAATATTCGTAAAAAAATGTCATAGTATAGAATGTCGAAAATTTTAATGAAAAAAGGCATAGTATAGTCTGTCGATTCATTTGGTGGAAAAAAAACTCCGAATGCCGAAAAAAGTCATAGTATAGTATTTCGAAAAAAAAGTCATAGTATAGTATGTCGAAAAAAAGTCGTAGTATAGTATGCCGAAAAAAAGTCATAGTATAGTATGTCGAAATTTTGTAAAAAAAAAGTCATAGTATTGTATGTCGAAAAAAAGTCATAGTATAGTATGTCGAAAATTTTTTAATTTTAATGAAAAAAGGCATACTATATTATGACTTTTTTCATGAAAATTGTCGAAAATTGTCGAAAATATTCGTAAAAAAATGTCATAGAATAGTATGTCGAAAACTTTTGTAAAAAAAAGTCATAGTATTGTATGTCTAAAAAAAGTCATAGTATAGTATGTCGAAAACTTGTAAAAAAAAGTCATAGTATTGTATGTCGAAAAAAAGTCATAGTATAGTATGTCGAAAAATTTTGTAAATAAAAGTCATAGTATTGTATGTCGAAAAAAAGTCATAGTATAGTATGTCGAAAAAAAGTCATAGTATAGTATGTCGAAAAATTTTGTAAAAAGTCATACTATAGTATGTCGAAAAAAAAGTCATAATATAGTATGTCGAAAAATTTTGTAAAAAAAAAGTCATAGTATAGTATGTCAAAAAAGTCATAATGTAGTATGTAGAAAAATTTTGTAAAAAAAAGTCATAGTATAGTATGTCGAAAAAATCAATAGTATAGTATGTCGATAAAAAGTCGTAGTATAGTATGCCGAAAAAAAGTCATAGTATAGTATGTCGAAATTTTGTAAAAAAAAAGTCATAGTATTGTATGTCGAAAAAAAGTCATAGTATAGTATGTCGAAAATTTTTTAATTTTAATGAAAAAAGGCATACTGTATTATGACTTTTTTCATGAAAATTGTCGAAAATTGTCGAAAATATTCGTAAAAAAATGTCATAGAATAGTATGTCGAAAACTTTTGTAAAAAAAAGTCATAGTATTGTATGTCGAAAAAAAGTCATAGTATAGTATGTCGAAAACTTGTAAAAAAAAGTCAGTATTGTATGTCGAAAAAAAGTCATAGTATAGTATGTCGAAAAATTTTGTAAATAAAAGTCATAGTATTGTATGTCGAAAAAAAGTCATAGTATAGTATGTCGAAAAAAAGTCATAGTATAGTATGTCGAAAAATTTTGTAAAAAGTCATACTATAGTATGTCGAAAAAAAAGTCATAATATAGTATGTCGAAAAATTTTTGTAAAAAAAACGTCATAGTATAGTATGTCAAAAAAGTCATAATGTAGTATGTAGAAAAATTTTGTAAAAAAAAGTCATAGTATAGTATGTCGAAAAAATCAATAGTATTGTATGTCGAAAAAAAGTCATAGTATAGTATGTCGAAAAAAGTCATAGTATTGTATGTCGAAAAAAAGTCATAGTATAGTCTGTCGAAAAAAGTCATAGTTTAGTATGTCGAAAAAATGTCATAGTATATTATGTCGAAAAATTTTGTAAAAAAAAGTCATATTATTGTATGTTGAAAAAAAGTCATAGTATAGTATGTAAAAAAAAAGTCATAGTATAGTATGTCGAAAAAAGTCATAGTATAGTATGTCGAAAAAAAGTCATAGTATAGTATGTCGAAAAATGTTGTAAAAAAAAGTCATAGTGTGTCGAAAAAAAGTCATGGTATAGTATGTCGAAAAAAAGACATAGTATAGTATGTCGAAAAATTTAGTAAAAATAAGTTATAGTATTGTATGTCGAAAAAGAGTCATAGTATAGTATGCCGAAAAAAAGTCATAGTATAGTATGTCGAAATTTTGTAAAAAAAAAGTCATAGTATAGTGTGCCGGAAAAAAGTCAAAGTATAGTATGTCGAAAAATTTTGTAAAAAAAAGTAATAGTACAGTGTGTCGAAAAAAAGTCATAGTATAGTATGTCAATTTTGTAAAAAAAAGTCATAGTATAGTATTTCGGAAAAAAAAGTCATAGTATAGTATGTCGAAATTTTTTTTACAAAAAAGTCATAGTATAGTATGTCGAAACATTTTGTAAAAAAAGTGCTAGTATTGTATGTCGAAAAAAAGTCATAGTATTGTATGTCGAAAAAAAGTCATAGTATAGTATTTCGAAAAAAAAGTCATAGTATAGTATGTCGAAATTTTTTTTACAAAAAAGTCATAGTATAGTATGTCGAAACATTTTGTAAAAAAAGTGCTAGTATTGTATGTCGAAAAAAAGTCATAGTATTGTATGTCGAAAAAAAGTCATAGTATAGTATGTCAAAAAAAAGTCATAGTATAGTATGTCGAAAAAATGTCATAGTATATTATGTCGAAACATTTTGTAAAAAGAAGTCATAGTATAGTATCGCGAAAAAAAGTCATAGTATAGTATGCCGAAAAAAAGTCAAGAGTATAGTATGTCGAAAAATTTTGTAGAAAAAAGTCATAGTATAGTAAGTCGAAAAAAAAGTCAGTGTAGTATGTCGAAAAATTTTGTAAAACAAAGTCATAGTATTGTATATCGAAAAAAAGACATAGTATGTCGAAAAAAAGTCATGGTATAGTATGTCGAAAAAAAGTCATAGTATAGTATGTCGAAAAATTTTGTAAAAATAAGTTATAGTATTGTATGTCGAAAAAGAGGCATAGTATAGTATGCCGAAAAAAGTCATAGTATAGTATGCCGAAAAAAAGTCAAAGTATAGTATTTCGAAAAAAACAGTCATAGTATAGTATGTCGAAATTTTTTTTTTTAAGTCATAGTATAGTATGTCGAAAAAATGTCATAGTATAGTATGTCGAAAAAAAAGTCATAGTATAGTATGTCGAAAAAGTCATAGTATAGTATGTCGAAAAATTTTGTAAAAAAAAGTCAGTGTTGTATGCTATGCTTTGTTTTTAACATACTATACTATGACTTTTTTTCGACATACTATACCATGACTTTTTTTCGACATACTATGTCTATACTATACTTTTTTAGACATACTTTTTTTGTTTGATTTCTGATTTTTGTGAAAAAAGTCATAGTATAGTATGTCGAAAAATTTTGTAAAAAAAGTCATAGTATAGTATGTTAAAAACAAAGCATAGCATACAACACTATGACTTTTTTTTACAACATTTTTTGACATACAATACTATGACTTTTTTTCACAAAATTTTTCGACATACTATTCTATGACTTTTTTCACAAAATTTTTCGACATACTATACTATGACTCACAGTATGTCAAAAGAAGTCATATTATCATAAAAAAATGTCAAAATATAATACCCTTTTCCTGTGCAACCCTCAATCATATGCAGTATGTGGTTGTAGTCGGCATTTTTCATGTGAATGTGATGCAAATTCTTACGTCGTCCTGTTCCTTTCTCCCCAGATGAGTGCAAAGTTTCCGGACCACAACTCAGGACAACAGTCTCCTCTGTCAGTTTGTCGTCTTCTGCTGCAGTGGGTCGCAGGGGAGAAAATGTGATGCAGAATTAATGTTTTGATGTTGGAATCTTTTTCACAGTGGAACAGTAAACAAATTGGCTATAGCAATGGTGTTCATTCAGACAGAGAGCCTGTAGGTTTACAGAATGGACAGATATTTGACAGGGACAAAAAGAAAAACGAACAATGCTTCCGAGACCAACATGACGACATGATCAGCTGACGGTAATCAAAAGAAAATGTGACGAAGTAGGGCTGCACCGAACAGTTCGAAGCTTCATTCATATTTCTGACATCCTAATTATTATTAACTTGCAATATTCCCCTGCACCTCCCCCACAGGACGCAGCGCTCAGTCCAAAAGTCAAAATTTATTGAAAAAAAGTCACACGGTTTTATCTAACAAAATATTCTGCGTCAGTCCATATTCGTTATTGTTTACTCTCCCGGATGCACCTGTATTAACGGGGCGGTCTAGCAGCACTAGCCCCATAGATTACATTTATATAACCCGCATTTATGTTCATCCAAGTCTTTAAAATGTCCTGACAAACAGTCACCTGATGTTATAGTCTATAAATATTTTTATCCACTGACATATTTCTATGTGTTGAGAGCGCCGGGTCCTTCCACCTCATGCTGTAACACTCCTGTTGTGATCAAGTGTTGATTTAATAAAAGTTAATAAATTGTCTGTCTGTATTTTTGTAGCTTCTTTTGTAGGATTTTGTGTGAATGATTGTTTGGAGAGAAAATCTGAATATTGTGAACTATTAAAGAAGAAGAGAATGACATGAGTATTTGCGTCACATACATCTGTGCCTACTATTACAAGAGGCTTTCTCAACGTTTTGATGCCTGTACTACAGTATATATATATCTTTTTTATTATTATTTATACCTGTTGTTTTTACGTGTTTTTTATTCTTGGTTTTATCGCAAATGCACCTCCAGTTGTGGCACCCCCAAATTTCGTTGTATAGGAGACTGTGCAATGACAATAAAGGCTATTCTATTTTATTCTATATATACTTTATTTTTTCATGAAATACTGCAGTGTGCCCTTTTTTATAAAAAAAAATGTATGACATGCTATGATTTTTTTTTTCTTTTAGATCTGCAAAGGTTAGTTGATCAAAAGAAAAATATTCGCTAACTATTTTGATGATCTATTCAGTAATTCTTCATTGCAGAAAAATGTGTTTTCCGCCTCTCAAATATAGATATTTCCTGATTTTCTCTGTTTTATATAAAATGAAACTGAATATCTTTGGGTTTTGGACTGACAAAACAAGACATCACCTTGGACTTGAGAAACTGGGATGGACAATTTTCCTTATTTTACCGACCAGAAGATTACTCTAAAATGAAAGTAATCTTAAATCGCGGCCCTACATTTTTTTAATGTCATATACTATGACTTTTGAGTGACTTTTTTTCAACACACTAAACTATGACTTTGTCATGTCATTTTTCGACACACTATACCATTTTTTAACTATACTATGACTTTTTATGACATATTTCAACATACTTCACTGACTTTTTCATGTCATTTTTAACATGCTATACTATGACATTTTTGAAAATACTATACTGTGAATTTTTATGACATTTTTCAACATACTATACTATGACCATTTTTTCAACATACTATACAATTACTTGAAGACATTATTCAACATACTATGACTTTTTATGACATATTATCATAACTTTTTTCGACTTGCTATACTATGACTATTTTATTTTTCAACATACTATTACTTTTTTTCATGACTTTTTTGACATGCTATGCTAAGACATTTTTATGAATTTTTTCAACACACTATACTATGACTTTTTTGACATACTATACTATGACATGTTTATATGAAAAATAAAATGTTAGTATTTTGTTCTCCTTGATTTTGAAATCGGATGCGCTACCCTATCACATTTTTATTCTATACTACGACTTTTTATGACTTTTTTTAAACATACTATACTTTGACTATTTTACATTTTTTGACATATATTATGATTTTCATGACGTGTTTTCGACATACTATTATGTATTATTAATATTTTAATAATATTAATTTTTATGAGTTTTCAGCATACTATACTGACTTTTTTCATGACAATTTTCGACATACTATACTATGACTTTTTATGACATTTTTCGACATACTATAAAAAAATTTCAACATACTATAATGACTTTTTTCAACATACTATACTATGACTTTTTATGACATTTTTCGACATATGCTATAACATTTTTTCAACATACTATACTATGACTTTTTATGACATACTTTACTATGACTTTTTTGATGACATTTAAATTACATTTTTATGAATTTTTCATGACACTATTTTTTATGACATACTAAAATGACATTTTTTGACTTTTTTATGAAATATTATACTATGATTTTTTTATGACATACCATACTATGACATTTTTATGACTTTTTTTATGGAAAACTATACTATAAAATTTTTATGACATACTATACTAGACTTTTTTTTATGATATTATACTATGACATTTTTTATGACATACTCAATTTTTAAACTTTATTTTTATGGCATACTATACTATGGCCTTTTTATGATATACTATATTATGACATTTTTATGGCATACTGTACTTAGTATCAAGACAAAATTTCGCTTTACTGGTGTTTCCTTACTCTGTGTTCGTCCTGCATCCTCTGATCGTCTTAGATCACGTCTCGGATGTGGCTAAGTTGCTTCTGATGAGCCTCCCCGTGGTCGTCCAGCTGCTCCTCCAGCATTTTCTGGAGAACGGAGAGGCCAAACAACACATTACAGACACACAACCATTCATATATAAATCATTTCATTTGACTGTTGCAGTTTCCTGCTGTGTACATATGGTACTGTATTTCAGGTCCATCTCTCCTCACCTTGATGTCCTCCTCTCCTCCCAGTCTTCTGCTCAACCCCCAACACTTTGAGTCTTTTCTCTGAGAACCAACAAAGAAGACAAATGAGCTCCTTAAAGTTGCAGTAGGCAGTATATTTTGGGCACCATTGGGCAAAAATTCCATAATAACCTTTCAGCATATTGTAATTGAAGTGTTCTGAGAGATAACTATACTTCTGCACCTCCTCATGGCTCTGTTTTTAGGCTTTAAAAAAATCTAGCCTGTGACGGGAGACTTTGACCAAAGCGTTCCTATTGGCTGTGCTCCGGTCATGTGACCAAACTTGGCTTTCCTTCAACAGATTTCACAATGGCTGCCCCGTCACAAACGTTCTCATTTTAAAGCTAAACTGTACATTTCAAGATGATAATGGCATTAACGTAACATAATATTGATTCATATTTGATCAGCGCTGCCTAGTTTGACCGTTTGGTCGGAGTTCGCGAGTGATTGACAACCGGCTCTCATAGACAGCAGATGGACAGCAGACCTCAGATCAGCTCCGACTGCTTGTTTTCCTCCGGTCTGTGAAATCTTGCCGATGCCGTTAGGAGCACCGGAGGACAACGGAGGACACAGAGGCACATGATTTTTTTAATGTTACCTGTTTCATGTACTACTGTCACGATATAGCGACCGTTTTATAAAAATAACTTTTTTTTAAATATTTGCTCCAATCTCACCTACTTCAGCTTTACAGCCGTACAACGCCCAAAGTTGGGGCTTTGCTCGACGCAGCAGGTTTCAGGTAACAGGTTTCTAAGCACAGTGGTGCCGTTGTGTCTAGGGATGTGCATTCCAAGCAAAAATACTATTCGAAAATCACTGTGAATTTGTCGATTATTTTTCGAAAATCGCCGCATACCCCCCCAAACCCCCTGATCTACCTGCTGAAACTAGAGGGGCGCGGCACGCACGCCAGAAATCGACAGTAACGTTATTAAGACAAAGAAATACAAAGGACTACAGATGGAAATTAGCTTCCCTGCTAAATCTGGTGCACCCATCTTTTTGTTTGTATGTAAACAATTAATGTCTGTGCACACAGTCCTTTTAAACCAATAAAATAAATAAATAATCACCGTAATGTGAGACCAATCGCACTCGAAACACAGCTGGGTTGAACAGGCTAACACGAATGACAGCATGATGATGATGAAATGGGAGCCCTCTGGCTTGGTGGTGTATGTTGTTTAGGTTAAGTTATGTTGGCATTGGATGTAAATGCTTATGGGTAGTGATGGCGAGTTGAAGCTTCATGAAGCATTGAAGCTTTCCAGCAAATTGGTTCGGAAAAGGGTTCATTTCTCGAGGCTTCATGTGCTCACGCAACCACCTGGTGGCCAAAGAGTGTAAAACAGACAGATATGATCTTAACCATGTGATCTGTATTTTGCGCCAGTAAAGGCTGTTGGGGAATGACTATAAACAATGAAAAAAATCTATTACCATGTAATCCATTTGTATCTATATAATATATAGTATAATGTATATTTTCTAGTAAGTAAATAACATACATGTATAATAAACTGTAATTGTTTTGTGAGTAATGCATCTTATGTGTGCCAAGATCTGAACCACTTCTTGAAGTGGTTCTTCACCGTGCTTCTTCACCGAAGCCTCGGCACAGCACGTAACATCACTACTTATGGGTTTACCACAGAAATTATTCTGCCATCGCTGTAGTCGCAAACGTTGTAACGTTACACCTAAAGTTAGCTAAGTTACTTCGCTAGCGTTAGCTTCGGTTGTCAGCGAGCTACAAACTTTACCCCGACCCAGCTAGCATTAGCTTGTAATGCCTCAACATGAGGATATAGATAAACGAAACATGTCAACAACGGCCCTACTGTAATAAACTTCGTTAATGTCTTGGTTAAACATCTTAGGTAACTTTATAAAAGCCACTTACCGATCAGGAAGAACAGCAGCGAAACGTCGACGCTAAGTTCAAGTGCCAGCAGCTGTTACAGTTTGTTGATCACTGATAGAGGAAGTGACGTCCTAACCGAAGCCCCGCCTTGATGAGATGATTGACAGATTGCAATTACATGGTAACATGTAATGTAAATGCAATAGACTGAGAGGCGCTGTTTCGCTTATTGCTTTTGAATATTGTCCACTGTGCAGCTATGGAGCACCACAGGAGTCACGGAAATAGTAATAAAGCATTTAATTGATCAATAGTGGAATTTTAAATTCCACTATTTATTTATGAATTTATTGTTAAATGATGTACATATTGACTGCTTTATGGTGTTTTTTTCTAAATCCCTTTTTAATTTGAACTATTTATTGATGGATTCATATTTCATTTGTAAATTCTTTTTATAATTCATCTTTTTATTGCCCATTAAAATGTCAAATAATGAATTACTTTGTAATTTAGCCCATTTATTCATAAATAAATAAATACATTTGTAAACAAATTTATTAATGCCTTTTTTATTGTACAATTAGCTATTAATCAATTAAAGCTGAAGTAGGCAAGATTGGAGCAAATATGGTTACAAAAAGTTATTTTTATAAAATGCATGCCAAGCACCGATCACATGACCGGAACACAGCCAATAGGAACGCTCTCTCGCTCTGAAATTACCTTTGATTGGTCAAAGTCTCCCGTCACGGGCTACATTTTTAAAGCCTGAAAACAGAGCCATGAGGAGGTGCAGAAGTCTAGATATCTCTCAAAAGTGAAAAGGTTATTATGGAGTTTTTGCCAAATGATGCCAAAAATATACAGGCTACTGCCACTTTAAATGCTTTATTACTATTTCCGTGACTCTTGTGGTCCTCCATATACAGCAGGTTAAGTCTTTGAAAATGAAATGTCATGTTTTCATTTTCAAAATACTGCCCGCACAAATGGAAAATTAGGTTACATTGTTTATATTGCATTTTCATTTTCAAATTTGAATTAACATTTGAATATTTTCCATTGTACAGCAGGGTACGACTTTGAAAATTAAATGTCAAACAGCTTTTCCGTTTTCATTTTAATATGGTTATATGGTTAAAATTGGATTATTGCATTTTCATTTTCATTTTTACTCAAATAACACACAAGTCCCCTATAGGTTCCATACCCTAGAGCTACGCTGCTAGCATAGCTAAAAACTGAACCTGATCACAGCAAATTGACTGGGTGGACTCAGAGAAGGACTATCAATCAGCAAATCAGTTCTTCTTCTTGATTAAAATAATATGTTATGCATCTTGTTAATGACTTTCTAAGTCTTTAAATTCAAGATCACAAAGCACACACCGCTGCTCCCATCCAAACGCTCTTTTGTATGTGGTGGGATAGGTCTGTGCAGAGATTAAAGCAATTAAATGTCGGCCTTTTCAATATGATTTGCTTTGGCAGGTATTGAGAGAGTTGAGCCAAAAAAAACACATTCCTGCGTTGGCATTAGCAATAGAATCAAAAGGACTGAAGCAGTTTGCAGAGTCACAGGTTTGCAGATCTGAACATGTTGGCATGCACACTGTAAGCCTCCTTCAGTGATCTCAATAAAACATAGAAAGCAAGGTTATAAAATATGATGTGTAATACGACATCAGAACACGTCAACAAAACCAAAGAGCAAAAAATGTCCCTGAGAGTGGTGAAAGTGAACCAAAACAGTAAAGTTATGGACCGAACAGACAAAGTAGCTGAAACTCGTCATAAAGCTCCGTAAACCCGAGGGGAGCTGCAGATTCTCTGTATATTCATCACCACGAGCAACTCCTTTCACATCCTCAATCACAGAAAACAGCCATATGTGACACAAGTGCTCTTCCTTCATACATACTTTTTAAATACACCTCTCACTGTGGTAACAAGCACTGTGGCTGCCAGGCTTGGATGACTGCAACATGATGCCAGTTATCAGTAGTAACACTGGGCACACTGCAGAGGTTAATTCACACTTTAATTATACAGTGATTTACACAGGATGCTGCACATTAAACTTTATAACTCTTGGTGCTGCACTACCCTATGATAGATCAAAATCCCCAACTAAAACATCTAATAATCACTGCAGTCATTTACTAGCTCAGGTTTTCTTCCTGTTCCACATGAGGCATCAGTTTAAAAGTAGTTTCCAGATGCAGCTTTTCCTGTGATTCAGCCCTTATACATTTATCCTCAGTGACATATACTATATGTGTAAAGTTGAGTTCGCTTCTTAACTGTGTCTATGTTTACTGTGCCCCAAAGTTCAATCCAGAATCACCGTGAAAGATGATGTGATAGATTTTCAAAACAAAAACTAAGAGTGACCCCGTTCCCTCTCCCATCCCCCAGCAGACACCTCATGGTCCGCTGCTTTGGATAAGGAGGACCTCTGTTTTACAGGTCATGTGACAGAAGGTCAAGGTCTGCTCCTCCTAGTCAACAAGTCCAGTTTCAAGGCCCAGGCTCAAGCACAGAGCCTGATGCAGAGGTGAGATTTGTCTATCATGGCAGCCATTCCTGATAATTCAATCTATAGAGTTCATTCCACAAACTAAATATAAATAAAAAAAGAAAGGGAGAGAATCGATGGTCGAGCGAGCTAGAGAGAGAACGGAGAGAGAGTGGCTTAAGTGGGAACAAAGCAGTGAATCAGAGAAATAAAACATTATTTTCTGATTGTTTCACGGTGGTTACGTTCTAAAGCACATATAAACACACAACTAACTCTGAGCACCTCCGCACAACCCTGCGGGAAGGTGCCAAGTTGCCGGATTTTGAATGAATGCAGCCGAAAGGCAGACTGTCCTCTCTGCCTAGACTTTCACTACCTGACACACCGATAGCAGCACACAGCAGCCACTGCACACAGCAGAGGAGAGACAGAGGAACAGGGGAACTCACAGTGATGTAACAAACTCTTTCTCATCCATCAAATACGGCCGCTTTGTATCTAACACAGCTTAAGTGCCTCGGTATCAGAAGCAGAGGGGCGAGACAAAGCGCCGATATTTGATCACCTGAATGGGCTGCACGCCCTGCACGCTGTTATTGGCTGGGGGTAACACTCCTACGTTTGACCCAAAGACTGTTTGCAGACGCCCAGAAGCATCCCAAGTAAAGCAAAATAAGAAGAAAAGAGAAAATACAGGCAGATGGCAGAAACAGACACCACACACTTCTAGTGGGGCATACAGTAAGTGATGATTGAGAGGGATTCATTTTCTATCAGTCTATACATTGTCTTTTAGCAAATTGTTGCATAGTATACCTTTAATCACTTCAAGGTACCCCACAGAGGCACAAAGTGACACAGTGTACCACAAAGTAAAGATTAAAAAAATACCACAACATGTGTGATGTGGGTGGTGCTGTGAGACACTGTGAGATCCTGTAGGACACAGAGAGATGAAAGAGCTCCAGGCCTGTTCCCGGGCGTGTGGCCAGGACAGTCTGCTTTGAAACTTTCTGATGAAACTAAACCCCTCCGTGGGCTCATTTCACCAGGACGTCTTTGATAGATTTTGATATGTGACACAATTGGACACTAATGTGTTATCAAATGCTCAAGAACACAGTATGTTGAACGAATCAAGATAAATAAAAATACACATGACATCTACCGGTGATCACATTCAAATTGGCTTCCTTCTACGATGAGGGAATGTACAATGTAAAAAGTTTGAGCTCTAGCGTTGGCAGCTGTTTTCAGAGAAAAGGCTCTAAAAACCCGCTGTACACTACCTGCTCAGCATCAAATGGCACACAGACACAGTTAGCGACTAGCTGGGGAACATAGTGGAGTGTTTAGCAGCTAAAGAGTCAGATGTTTCCCTCAGGAGTTGGTAGAGACCAAAAACAGAGCTGATAGAGAGTAAATATTAGACTTACATTCATCAGGTAGCCAAAAACACAACTCCAAACTAATGATCATGTTACTCCGTAACTGCTGGATGTGTGAATAATTTCTTACAAGTTTGCCATATCAACTTAAAGGTGATATGTCAACGTTCTGCCATCAAGTGGCCAAAACAATTAGTTATTGCAGCTACTTGGCTATCTATTTGTACCCAAGATAGCACTCTAGCATGTGTCATGCTGGGAGGAAAGGATTAAGTTACTAACTGTGATCAGATTAAACTGGGCTGATGTACAGTAATACCAGGAGGCATTATTTATGGGACATACGCCACTGGGGTCCTCAAAGGATGAGTGAATTTATTGCATCCTTCCTCCCTCTACTTTCATGACTCAGATTTATGGCAGCTCCGATTTTTATGTGGTGTTACTTTCCAGGTAAATCAGATTATGATGAGAAATAGTTAGGCAGATTTTAATTGAGACAGGGGAGATCAGAAGGGTATTTGATCTGGTGGCTCATCTGTTCCATCAGCGGCAGACAGTGTTAACATGCAGTACCATATGGCTGGTATTTTAAGTGGAAGCCCAGATCTTGCCAGGTGTTCTACAGCTGGGCGTTGAATGCTTGAGTGAGTCACTATACAAACCGTCTGGTTTGTTGTCCAGGTGGTCATGAGAGAGCTTCCTTTAAAGTGACACCAGGCATACAGAAATAAACTAGAGAAAGTAAACATAATTTGTTTCCCTACATACACCATGTAGCATCTATCAATCTGTGTATCATAGATCATTTTGAATTTGCCTAGCAACGCAATTCCGTCGCAATTCCGTTGAAATGCGCTAAAACGGAGCGTTTCAGTCAGAGGGTAAATACAGGCATATTCAGACAGACAGTATGAGGAAAATAAAGGTTTTCTTTTAACATCACAGCATGTAAACATGTTCAAATAGAAACATAACATACAAGTATGAACCTGAAAATGAGCATGATAATGGGACCTTTAAATTACATGTAGTTATGAGTTTGAATAATACCTGTCAGGGGCGTTTCGCTGCCTTCCACCCAAAGCCTGTTGGCATATACTCCAGTCATCTGTGACCCTAAATGTGAATAAGCACAATAAGTAAATGTATTGACTTTCTAATAGCATGAGTAGGGTGATTCAGTTGGTTTAGTGCATTCACATTTCTATCTACATCCTCTAAACATTTAGAACTACATCTGAAATTCAGTAATTGATAAGCAGAGGCCTTAAAGGGGCCACATTCACCCGGCGGTCAGCAGGTCAGTTTCAAAAATGTTTTGTTCTTTCTCAATTAAGCTCAAACAGGCATGTGTCATGGGTCAGCAGAGTGTCGTCTTGAAGGATAACTATTTTTTGCTGAGGGAGAGGATAATGGTGCGGCTCTCTAATCTTCTGTCACACAGGGGTCAACTCAGCGACTCTGATGAGGCGTCAGGACAGCGAGAACATCCATGTTGTTAACGGGGTCACGCTTTTTTAAGGAGATTTTCAATGCTTGGTTGATGTGACTTTGATCCTGACTGACAGTTTCAAGATTGTTTACTCCTTTCTGCCATCGACAGAGGCGCCGCGCCCATGTGTTACAAGTTAACACATCAGGATGGGGGACAGGTGGGCTCCATAGAGATCTGCAGTCTGATAGGTTGTCAGTTTGTCTGGCTCCTGCAGCTGTAACTCCTCCGAGGAGCTAGGTCACTAATCTCCTCAATCCCCAGAAAGTCCAGTGTCTGTGCACAAACCTTTAGGAGGCTGCTGCAAAGAGCTATCCGTACTCTCTCCACTGTGCCAAGCAGGGCTGCTAGCTACTCCAGGTAAGCGTCAGTGGAAGCAGAAGCCACAGTCTGTCAGACATCCAACAGCTGGCCAGGCATAAAGGGCGTCAATTAAAGATCCTTGGAAGTCTCTGAAGGTATTACTGTGTGCTTTAGTTCTCCTTTGGGAAAGGTCCATGTTTTCTGCATCAAATTGTGTCCATATCCAAAAAGGATGTAGAGTTTCATTTGCAGATTTACATTTCCGCATCCTATTTTGGCAAAACGTCCCCGTCAAAACTGATGTGCAGACCCCTTGGGGAATGGTGTGTATTCAACCCTCAATGAGACCTACTTACATAAGTTACCTGCCTAAACAGACAGACTCTGGTGGAGAAATTGCAAACTGGACACAGTGCCCAAATAAATGTTTGCATGTGGTTCAGAGCCAAAGATCTTGAGCCACAAAACCAATCCACATCGCTCACAGGGCTCGACACAGAGCCTGTGTTCACCACTTGCTTCTAAATGCATACTGAACCATTCATCTATTCTTTTCCTGTGGGGTTTATTATGGGGTATATTATTAGTCAGACAACAGTGCAGCCCCTTTCTCCTGAATATAATAGTCGTAGATAAAACCAATAATACAAAGTGTTCTTTTCCTGTGTTGAAGTTCAACAGGACGGCAAAACAAAAGCTCTAACACCATGCAAGTCTTCTTAAGTAATTATATCATATTTAAGCAGTAATCTCTGCTGGTGCAGGCTTTCCTTGTCGGGGCAGAGAACTGTTTTGGTGCACGGGGAAAAGGAAAAACAGTCCAGTCTTTGTACTTGTGGTAAAGTAACTGCATGAACTGTGCGCTTCACTGAGGGATTACACAAACTTTTGACTTACGCGGAGCATTTCACAAATCTCAGAGCTGCACCACGAATCTCTGGAGTGGGGTTATCACACTGTCCAGGTCTTACCTCTCATATAAAGTCTAATATCTCATCCAAATTATATCTGGCTTAACAACTCAAAGGAATGTAGACTTTCCTGTAGACTTTTTATGTGCAACATCATGCATATGTTATTATTAATGCATCATCAAACTTACACGGTAACATGAAAAGCTATGAAATAACATCAAATGGGCCCACTATTCGCAATTTGAGGCTTACCTTCTAGACACGACCATTCAAACCCTTTGAGAAGGAGGTGTGAACAAGCTGTGGGCACGCAGAAGTGGTTTATTGGGTTTTGTTACTGGACCTATGCCATCTTCACCTGTAAGCCAGCTGGATGTTCCTTTGAATCAGCTGTCCTGTTTCTGAAAGCAAGAAAAAACTCTCTATATATTCTCTATTTCTTGCTCTTTTTTTTTACATTAAATCATCTTATCTATCTACCCATGTAAAGCTGCTTTGATAATCTCATTAGGGCTGTCAATCGATTTAAATATTTAATTGCAATTAATCGCATGATTGTCCATAGTTAATCGCGATTAATCGCAAATTAATCGCACATTTTTTATGCTCAAAATGTACCTTAAAGGGAAATTTGTCAAGTATTTAACACTCTTATCAACATGGGAGTGGGCAAATATGTTGCTTTATGCAAACATATTCATATATTTATTATTGGAAATCAATTAACAACACTAAACAATGACAAATATTTTCCAGAAACCCTCACAAATACTGCATTTAAGCATATAAAATATGCTTAAATCATAACATGACTAACTCAAGCCCAACAGGCAACAACAGCTGTCAGCATGTCAGTGTGCTGACTTGACTATGACTTGCCCCAAACTGCATGTGATTATCATAAAGTGGGCGTGTCTGTAAAGGGGAGACTCGTGGGTACCCATAGAACCCATTTTCATCCACATATCTTGAGGTCAGAGGTCAAGAGACCCATATGGACCCATTTAATATGGTGCCAGCATCTTCACTCTAGCTTTAAAACTGAGGCCACTACAACTAATAAGCGCAAGTTGTGTTACTGCGTTAAAGAAATTAGTTGTGTTAATAAAATGAATTCTCGTTAACGCATTATTATCGCTTTAACTTTGACAGCCCTAGTTTTTATGTTTAAAAATCACAAGTCCACCAGCCAACAAGATTTTGACAACCCTCCTTGAAAAAACTTTGTCACAAATTCCCCCTGACTACTGTAGGCCATGTTGGCCAAAATCTTGTGTCTTTAAATAGCTGTGAACTAAAAGGAAGTATAGATTTTTTTTTAAACTGCTGTGAAGGACATACTTTACCAATATCATGCACAGATTGACCCCAAAAAAATGACAGGCAAGCCATTTACCTCCATACTGTGTGGAGCCTTCATACAAGCATTCCCTGTTTGTCTCGTTTAGTGACAGGGAGAGAGAAAGTGTGTAGATCCTGTATTGCTCTCTTGACCTGGTGTATGTCCTCTGTGAAGAGAGGCTTTGTTGCCCTCAGACAGCTAGTGGCCTTTAACACACACCTTCATAACAGTATCTGTGTGTCTGTGATTTTCCGTTTGGAAAATTGTGAGCTTTTAACCTCACATCCCAGGCTTGGCTCGACACACAGAGGGAGAGAGAGAGTAATCATCATAAGCCTAATGATACAGTGGTCCACTGTGGCTGCACTGTGATCGCCAAGCTTCACACACACACGTGCCAAAGTAGTTAAGCTAATCCTGATGTCTTTCTGTGACATGCTAACACCTGAGCATTGTACAGTGTACAGTACGTGTCACTGATTTGTGCTTAGCTTTGCAAACCTCATATGTAAAAATGTGCGTGCATTTTCGCCAAAAACAGAGCATAAATGTCTAGACGACTAAGGACTGATTGCCTTCACAAGATCCTGCCTTCACACACAGATTTCTTTGTTGTCCTTAGCACCTGCTGAATGCATGTTCCTGCTTGGCCTTTGACCTGTTAGCTTAGCAGCAGCGTAATCTCAGTAGCAGCTGTCCTCAAGACCGATAGCACGAGAATCGCTGCTCGCTTGCTGCCAGAATCTCCTCACTCTCACTGTACGATGAGGTATCCCTAACAAATGCAGGTGTGAAGATCATTCATGAAAATTTACGTCAACAATGATGCCAAAACTTCCCATTTGAAACACTTGTCATTCAGTAAAGACTAGCACCTTCACATCTGGCACTGTGAGTTGTGGCGTGAGGTTTCTGTACGATGCCTCCCACAACCATTATCAAATTATCCACTTTAACCAGAAGACTCGTACCACAGAGGCATCAGAAAACCTCCCTGTCTCTCCGGGCTGCACACACAGGGATCACTGCAGAGCTGAAACTGTGGCGTTTATGGGTGAAGGTGGGGGTGAGCGATGACTGGGTTCAGTGTTTGCTGCTGGACGGGTGACAGTTGGGGTCAGGGGTTCACTTTCCCCACAGCTCCGTCACTCTCTCCGGGCTGGCTTTCAGAGGCTCAAAGAAAAGGTTTGATGAGGAGGACTCGGAAGCACCGTGGCATCTGGCAGCAGCGGCAGCGGCAGCGGCGGCGGCCCTTCCCTCCACATCCTGAGGGCCAGCAGAGCTGCTCCGTGGCGGCCAGAGGAGGGAAACAAGGTGCACACTGTGATCTAAACACAGACTGAAGGGGGGCGGTTCAGGTTACTCCTTCGGTAGGTGTGTTGCCACAGAGAAGCTCACTGTGAAGAGAAGGGTGGAGGAGGGGAGATTGTAAGTTTACACACAACAAAAGAGTTTTCATCAATAAAATTGGATCAGCATGCGTTAAACTCCCCTCTAATAAATTATATAATACTGTAAATCATATGGGAGGGTTTCACACTGACATCAGAGCACAGTGAATTTGTCAGCCCACACCGACTTAATTATACGTCATATGATATATTCTGGCCTCAGTGTACATTTAGATGAATGTGCTCTACATGTTAGCTAAGTGCAGTTATGCTGGCAGGACTAAAGCCATCACCTGCATGGACCCTTTTCTAAATGGAAGTGATTAGTGAAAACTAGAACGTGTCTCTGGAGAGGAGGTGCCGGTTGGTAATCACTGGTGCAGGTTAGGACTCATGTGCAAAGTACAAAGGGATTTTTTGAATGGTTAGGATGACGTAAATTGTTGCCAGACTGAACAGCTTGTTCACCAACATTGTGACACACTTCAAGACAATATAAAGAGACAAGGTGCCACAAGGCCTTTATTTGAAGAAACAGTATTAGTGAGGTCTGGAATAGACATTTTGGGAAATACCCTTATTGGCTTTCCTGCAGAGAGATGGATGAGAAGATCGATACCACTCCACCAATCTTTGTGCTAAGCTAAGCTAACTGGCTACTGACACGCTTGTGAAATGGCAGTAGCGTGAGCCACGGAGTGCTAAACCGTGGTACCGCCGGCCGCCGTCGTAAAGTAGTGTTATTATTGTAAGGATGGCTTCTGAGCAAGGTGAACGGCGTTACCACGGTTTTGCACTCGGCAACTCACGTTACCGCAGTCTTGGAAAGGGAGGAGTGAGCGTAGGGGTATTCAGTTGGTTGCAATCTGCAACCACTCCGCTAGATGCCGCCATATCCTACACACTGCACCTTTAATTAGCTGAAAATAAGCTGAGCTAAGCTAAAACAAATTTGGACATTTCATATGCCACAAATGATGGATGTGCCCTTAGGATTGAAGGATTTAGCTGGAAAGAATCAATCAATCAATCAGAATTTTCATCAATGTTTTTTGTTTACTTTAACATCAACATAACGCTACAAATGAATTTGGCTGAAAGTTGCACATAACTGTATAACTTTGATCCTTATTCTGTGTTGATGTCTTGGCGGAAAAGTTCAACATCCAACTTCCGAGTTGGCCGCTAAACACGATTGCATTCACATAAAATATTTTTGGAAAACTGCAGCAGCAAAATAAACAATTAACACATATCAGCAATTGCAAATGAGGCAGTTTGTTTGATAATAAGTTCAGCATTGGTCTAGGTTTGGACTCTGCTGAAGGCCTTATGTGTCTTTGTGTGAGATGAGTCTTATGACTTAAGTTAAATTAAGCTTAATGAAACCCCTCCAAAAATAATTTCCATTAGTGGACTAACTGACTAGACATTTCCCTGTTGGCTTGGATTTCCACCCAAAATCTCTATCTGCTTAGCTAAGAAATAGATAGGATTACAGGTGTAATCATTGGGACAGTAAGTGGTGAGGTATTAGTGACTGCATCTAAGCTGGATTTAAAATGAACTGACTTGTCATTACTGGTGTAACACAGTTGTGTCTACTGACAGCAGAGGAGAGCTACTGTAGCGGACAGCAAGGATTCATGCCTTGGCATCGAAACTTAGGCCATGGAAATAACGTTGAAGGGTTTACCTGTGAAGGTCGTAAATATTCCATGGAGGAATAATAACCTCAGTACTCTGCATACAGACCCCCCTCTGTCCGAACAAGGAGAGACCATCATTGGAGTCTATCTGTTAGTGTTGGGTAAGTCAACCATCATATACTTGAATATAATAAAGCTTGAAATATCAGGTTGCCGTGTTTCATTTTGTATACTCATTGAGAATGCCCATGGCAAAACCATTATCCATTGTGCATTATACTACTGAAAAGCACCCTAGATTAATTTCTATGAAATGTCATATATGAACTACAGACAAAAGGCTGGAAATAGTTCCTCTTAGTTTCGAACTTGTTCTGATTTCCATATCTCTGTATTGCAAAAAAATACGCCCCTTCAGAAAATGTTTTTGTCCTTTAAATCCCTTAGGTCAAACACTGGCAAGAAAGAGTCACACATTATTTGAGAGTCAACAACAAAAACAACTGTTGTTCCTCATGTTTCCAAAGGCCAGAGCACTGCTGACACAGACAGTTTGGTCTGTGCTGGTGGCCCAGTTGGTCTGTTGGTCAATTAATGCAGTCGAGGGATTTTGTGTAACACAGACTGAGAAAAAAAGCCAAGGATTCCCTTGGCTTTTCACAACTGCTATTAAACTACAGAGTGGTCCACATTTGTATACTATACTATAATATACTTTACACTTCTCTACTCTATTCTACGATTCTGCATTATACTATACTATACTATGCTACATCATAATATAATATTTGTTGTATATAAATATATAATATATAATACAATATAATAAACACTTTTCTACTCTATTATACTGACCTTTAAAATCAGTTTATGTTTGTACACTCTAAATACTATACAAATCTACTACTATACTATAACTCTACTCTGTTCTACTATTCTCTACTCTACTCTATTTTATTTTACTATACCATAAAATGATATGGCCCACTTTTGTATACTCTACTCTACAAATCTGCTACTACTGTACTACACTATACTATACTATACTATGCTATACTATTCTGTACTATACTATACTTTACTATACTACACTATTCTATTCTATACTATACTATTCTGTATTATACTATACTGTACTACACTGCAATATTCTATACTGTACTGTACTGTACTACACTATACTATTCTGTATTATACTATACTATACTGTACTACACTACAATATTCTATACTATGCTCTTCCATACTGTACTGTGCTATACTACACTATACTATACTATACTATTCTGTATTATACTATACTGTACTACACTGCAATATTCTATACTGTACTGTACTGTACTACACTATACTATTCTGTATTATACTATACTATACTGTACTACACTGCAATATTCTATACTGTACTGTACTGTACTACACTATACTATTCCGTATTATACTATACTATACTGTACTACACTACAATATTCTATACTCTTCTATACTGTACTGTGCTATACTACACTTTACTATACTATACTATTCTGTATTATACTATACTACCTTATACTGTACAACACTATACTATACTCTACAACACTGTACTGTACTGTACTGTACTATACTACACTATTACTACACTATACCATATTACTCTGCACAATTCTATACTATATTACACTATTCTGTACTGTATAATATACCATGTTCTACTCTACTCTACACAACTCTACTCTGTTCTACTCTTCTCTTATCTACTCTACTACACTACACCAAACAATATGTGGGTCACTAAATATTGAATACTGAATATAGTGCATGTTTGTCTTTCTGTAGGATGGCTGTCCTGGTTTGGAAACAGTTTAGTGATGTTTGTCCTGTACAGACAGCGAGCCTCGCTTCAGTCAACAGATTTCCTCACTTTAAATCTTGCCGTCTCTGATGCCAGCATCTCCATATTCGGCTACTCCAGAGGGATCCTAGAAATATTCAATATCTTCAAGGATGATGGGTATTTGATCACCTGGATCTGGACCTGCCAGGTAAAAGCCACACCAAGACAACACTTGATTTAAAAGAGTTACATTTAAAGGAGTCACTTATTTATAATATTCTATATATATTTCCCACCAAATATTAAATTGTGGTGAAATTTGCAGCATTAACAATTAGTGAAATCCCAGGAACGTTGGTTTGAAATGGTCTGAAAGTGATGACTGTGCAGAGTTCCAATAAACACATGCATCTGCTCTCGTGTGCCAATCCCAATTAATGAAGTACATTAAAATAGTCTGTGGAAGTCCTACAGTAGAGTGAGTATGCGCGTGTGTGTGTGTGTGTGTGTGTGTGTGTGTGTGTGTGTGTGTGTGTGTGTGTGTGTGTGTGTGTGTGGGTGTGTGTGGGTGTAAATGTGTGCGTGTGTGCAAGGGATTATGCTAGTAGCCATGTGGGTTGGAGGTTAAATCTGTAATAAGCTTACCACAGTGGAGGCCTTTAAATGGGGGAAACTCTTCGAGCAGCATGGCACCTGTCAACAACCAAACATGAAACAAATAAGAGCTGCAGACATGATTGCATGCTTTAATCATGCTTTACATATTGAAATGTAATTTGTATTAAATTAACAGATGAGTTGTGTGTAATTTCTAAGAACGTATATGTTTTCCTCCTCCCACCGCCTCAGCTTGAAATGAAATAGTTGTCATACTTTAGCTTGGAATTCATCCAGGGTATTTTTCTTGCTCAAGGCTAGCTGTGGTGGAAACCGTGATATCCGTGAGTGAACGAAAACAAGCTGGTGTAACCAGAACACTGTCAGTCTCAGGAGTGTAAACCCCAAAATCTGAGCGAGAGAGATATTGTAAATCGAGGTCTGCTGCTCTTAAGCTTCAGTGCAGCCACTGAGATGATCTCATCTCTCAGGCATTCAATCTCAGGTTTTCAGGTGAAGGGGAAATATTGGGATAGCAGCAGTACGCCCCTCTCATTTCACCTTCCCCTGGGAGAGGTGGGCTGAGAGAGAGAGGGAGTGTCAGGAGTAAATAAGGGGAAAGTAAGAGGTGACAGAAATAGAGGAGGGAAGGAACAGGAAGGTGAAGGAGACAGGCATGTGAGAAGCATTAGCAGATTACTGCATGGAGCATGATGGGACATGAACACTTGCAAGCTGGGCCACATCCCTGTGTTTTGCATCGTATGGGACAGGACATTATTGAATGTGATAGAGCCTTATGGTACCCTTTGTTGTTGCAAAAGGGAATACAGGGAAAGGATTGTCAAAGCAGTGCACGAGGCGTATAAAAATACTATGATTTTAAGTCATTACTTTTTTTAAACTTGTTCTGTGATCCAAAAATCACAACATCTTTTCTCGTGAGCCAAGACAGAGGTGAAACACTATACTGTGAGATGATCTGGGAGGATCAAATCACATAATTTCAAGAAGCCACAGTCCTAAATTCCTATCTAAATTCATACAAAAATACAAAATGTGCTGAATGTGACGGTGAAAAAAAATGCGATGACAGACAGTTATAGGATTATGACTAAGGAAGATCAAGAGAGTAATCAGTCAGAGACCTTAACTGATCCATGTCACCTGGAAATGGGACAGCAAGGAGCCGGGTGTCGCAACAGTTGGAGCCAGGCTGAATCACAGTAGCATAATTCCCTTTAAGGAGAGCTGTGATTAAAAGATCATCTTCTCAAACAATGGACTGAATGCTAAAAAGCTTCAGGGTTTAATGCATTTGGCAGTCACTGAACTCTTTCTCCACTTTTTTTTGTGGAAATCAAGGTCAAATCTATTAACAGAATCTATTAATGAAATTCTCTAACGCTGATCATGCCAGTTAAAAAGCCTATTTGGCTCTAAATGGGACCATAATTTACTAAATGAACATCATGCTGTATTGAAGAAGACTTGAAACTAGCGATTGAGACCATAAACTCTTGTTTACAATGTTTACTGAGGTAATAAATCAAGTGAGAAGTAGGGTCATTTTCTCATAGACTTCTATACAATCAGACTTTGTTTTCAACCAGAGGAGTCGCCCCCTGCTCGCTATTAGAAAGAATGCAAGTTTAAGGCACTTCGGCATTGGCTTCACTTCTCAGACCCGGTGGTAGCCCACTGGTCGGGTCTCTATCTTCGAAAAGTCCAAAGCAAAACAACAGACAAAGGTCTGGAACAATTAAGCAGGCAATGGATCTATGCCCCGAGGCTTCAATGACCACTCAAAGACATGTTAAAAAAGTGATGGTGTCATGATTTACCAGCCCCTCTCTGTTTTCTTCCAGGTAGACGGTTTCTTCACCTTGCTCTTCGGCCTTGCAAGCATCAACACCTTGACTGTTATCAGCGTCACCAGATACATCAAGGGATGCCACCCAAACAAAGGTCAGATCTAACCTCCCTGAATTCAAATGAGGGAACATAAAGAAATCTCCAGACCAGCGTCTCTGCCCGCCTCACATTCCAGCAGTTCTTATCTGACAGAAAAGCGTGCTTTTCAGTGCTAATGAAGCCTTATTACCGACTTCAGCTGTGGAAATTACTACCGCTTGTCTCCGGCAATTTCATTTACATTTCACCAACATGTCATTAAGTTAATTTGAGGTGACATTTTCTATTTTCGGGTGTAACTGATGCTGAAGAATGTCTTAATTATATGGAAATTAGGTCGAGCAACTGCCTCTGTTGTCAGCAGAAGAGTTTTTATTGTGTTTGTGGCTGTTCATAAAACACAAGCTGTGTGTGTGTGTTGTTTTGTTTGCTACACTGGTGGTTAAACTATGAACATTGGTTTTGCATGTGGGATATCATCAAATGTATTATGTGCCAGAGTGCAGCTGTAACTACTGCAAACAGCAACAGATGTAAATGTAAATCAGAAAATCCCAAAAATGCAACATGATTTTAAGTCCAAATGAAAAGAGGTCAGGTAAACTTGCAGTCATCCAAGCAACAATATAAGGTAATTCAGCCTAACATAGTAACAAAGACACTGTACGTTGCCAACCCGCTCTCACAAACTGTGCTGCACTTCTCGTGTGGCATATTGACATAAGATAAGTGAGCGCTGCTCAGAAATTGATTTTCTTTCTTCCCCCTGAACACAAAGCTATGTGTACTTTGTCAACAGAGGGTCTTTTCAGTCGCAGATGTTTGCAAAGGCTGTTAATATGAGAAAAGACCTCATTGTTCAATAAATGTCACAGTCTTGACATTCATAACAAGTCAAGAATGCTGCATCTTTAAGTGCCTCTCACTTTTTCTGCCCTGTGTTTGCCAAAGTCATAACATTTAACCTTTTCAAACTGCCAACATTCAGACAATCTGTTCTATAATTTGGGGATATTATGTTGTAACCATGTTTCTTGTTGTGTGTTTCTGCAGCTTACTGTATCAGCATTAACACCATCGCCGTATCGCTCATCTGCATCTGGACCGGAGCGATGTTTTGGTCCGTTGCTCCAGTGCTTGGCTGGGGCAGCTACACAGGTCTGTTCTCACACACTAACCGAAGAGAAGAAAGTATACAACGTTATTATAAAAGCCTCGATCTGACCTGTTCTGTTCCTTAGATCGAGGTTATGGCACTTGTGAGGTGGACTGGTCCAAAGCCAATTACTCCACCATCCACAAGTCCTACATCATCTCCATCCTCATCTTCTGCTTCTTCATCCCTGTGATGATCATGCTTTTCTCCTACGTCTCCATCATCAACACAGTGAAGAGCACTAACGCCATGTCAGCTGATGGTTTCCTCACCGACCGCCAAAGGAAGGTGGAGAGAGATGTCACAAGGGTAAGAAAAAAAAATCAAGTTATTTCTGAGGTTTTTATTGGAGAGACTTGATTGGAAAAATAAAATGAAACTCTTAAAAGTGCGCTGTCTGTAATAAACCTCCTCTCACGTGATTCTGACAATAGTTTCCTCATGTTCCTCTCTAGATTTCCATTGTAATATGCACCGCTTTCATCATGGCCTGGTCCCCATATGCAGTGGTGTCTATGTGGTCAGCCTGGGGCTTCCATGTGCCAAGCACAACCAGCATCCTCACCCGTCTCTTCGCCAAGTCTGCCAGCTTCTACAACCCGCTCATCTACTTCGGCATGAGCTCCAAGTTTCGCAAGGACATCTCTGTGCTGCTGCCGTGCACCCGAGAGCGCAGGGAGGTGGTGCGTCTGCAGCACTTTAAAAACATCAAACCCAAGGCTGACGCGCCGCTCCCGCCTGCATCACTTCCTGTCCAGAAGCTGGAGGCGAAATACGCCGCATCCAGTGCTGACAGCGACTCGGGGGTCAACAGCCCTCCTCAGACTCCTCCATCTGACCCACAGGAGGTCTTTTGTCAGAGTGACCTGCCCTCACACATTGAAACATCAGAGTACTGGTGTGACAGGCTCTGAAGACATTTGAACCAATGCTTGAATTACAAGGGGAGATTAAGAGTATTTTTGTATTTTTTGGTCTTACCCGTGTTAATAAACTGTATGTAACCAATGTTAATAAATTATTTTCTGAATCTCACACTTATTGATATAAGACTTTTTATTTCCAGCTCAACAGCTTTTTTTTAGCAAATCCCAATGGTAACATAGCTTATAGCGTAACACATAACTGATTTACCTTACTCTTCTCATAATAGAGTGCTGCAGTTACGTAATTTTGTAGGCCAACCACGAAGTTAGCATCGCCCTGGTTCCCTCGACAAATAGCCAATGGGATTTTTTCCAATGAGTTTTGGATTATTGCAGAAGAAAAGCTCTGTGGCAAACAAACGTTTATGATACTTAAATGTTTTGTTCAGCAAGATAATCTTCAAAAATGAACACAGCTTTCATGTTTTTTGAAGTGTGAATGCAATCGCCAGAAGTAAAAAGCTAACGTTAGGCTATAAACGAATTACACCACGATCGCATGAACGTGAGTATACACAACGAGGCTGTAAAGGCGGACGAGTCGGCGTGATGATGTTTAGTAGTCTCATTTAGCCACTTGTTAGCAACCACCTTTTTTAAGACAAATAAAAGCTTAAAAATGAACGAGTGGGTTATTTACTGATGTATTTTATATCGTAGAATAAAACGTTAAAATCTCTTAAGCTTGTGTTAACAACAGACCTTATTTCAGGCATCTAACCAAAAACCCATTCAAAAAACCCATAGACTTCCAGACGAGGGAACCAGAAGTGCTAAAATGCTAATTCATTTCCGGGTTTTAGGACTCAATCCTGCTCCACTCTATATCTCCAGCTGATGAGATGTGCAGTCAGTAATGTAGTGAGACAGATGCACGATAACATCTGAAAACACTGAACTGTCCTCGGCTCAACTGAAGCATGTGATGGCACCAAATTGTGCCAATCCCCCCGCTGCCCCTGAGGGCACTCATGCCATCAGATCTCCCATATATCCACCACTCCCTGATAGATGCCAGACTACACTTTGTCAAGTACAACCATGTCTATAGAGAGGCAAAATCCCGCCCTTTCAGGTGAACGACCATTGGACCTTTTTTTCGGAAAAAATATGAACGGTAGTCAACGGAGAGAGACAAATATTTTTTTGATCACGCTTGATTTGCGCCATGAATCACACATATGATGTTTGTCAATTGAAAAGATAATTTTGCAAGTCAAGAAAGTCACAGTTTGGTGTAAAACTGTTGAAGTATCAGACTGTGAAAATACGTAATTAGAGAGACTACACACCCGAAAGTTGCATAAAAACGTCTCTTTCGCTGAAGCTACGATGCCTGTGTGTTTCATACTGGGATGTACTCACACCAGCAACGGGTCTCGCTCATTCTTTCTCTTCCCGGCTGATAAAAAGACCAGGAGTTGCTGGATAAAACACATCAGGTTAGATAACGTTTCATTTGTGCGTGGAACATAGCTAAGTTAGCTAACTAGCGTTGGTGACGTATATTGTGCGAGACGAGAGATGTAGTTCACTGTGCGTTTTCACACAAAACTAAATGATACTACGACAAACTGAGACTTTCTTGACTTGCAAAATTATCTTTTAAATTGACAAACATCATATGTGTGATTCATGGCGCAATTCATACAGGATCAAAAAAATATTTGTCTCTCTCCGTTGACTACCGTTCATATTTTTTTCCGAAATAAGGTCCCGTGGGTCCACCGGAAGGGGCGGGACTTGGCCTCTCTATAGAAATGTGTCATATTACGTCTCCATTCTCTGAAACATCATGTCAGGTGATGCAGGTTGGGAGGCTCTATTTTTACAGAAAACTCTCCCACTGTTCCACAGAATGGGTGTGGTGAATCTGTACAACTTTTTCTGCTGAAAAGCTTTCTAACTAATGGCACTGCTGAAAGAGAAATGAGTCACCCTGAAAAAGCACCTGATCTTTTTTTTCTAGCAACATCAATGGGCAATTATCTACTTGAGCCATGAAGGTTTAATCTTAAAAAAAAAAAAGTTCCCGGGGTGGTTTCTGCAAATACCATAATCACACGCACAATGAGCTCTTTTACAGCAGCCCTTAAGACCTTTAAATCAAAATGGCAATCAGCGTCAGCATAACCATCCATATAGTGCATAATAGCACCAGCTTGTGTGCCAATCTGCATAAACCAACAGGCTCTAGAGTAGTTGAGGTCGACAGAGGACTGTGTTTGTACTGTAGACCACACCAGCAGACAAAAGCCACAAACCCCAAAGTGACAGTGGATGTCACTTGACGTGTCTGTTTCTCAAACAGGTGTTGATTGGTTTACTTGGTGGAGGAGGAGTGATTACTCTGGTGAGAGTTTAACACACTGCTCTCAGTTGGTTTATTTCTCAGTCAGATGATGGGATGAGTGGGTTGCAGAACAGATGACCAGAATAATAGGTTGGTTTCCCTCCCATGCATAACAGAAAATATGCAGCTTAAAGGGTAACTTCGATATTGTTCTAACTCAACACTATTATATCCCATGTTTTAGTGACTTATGGGGACAATATTTTTTTAAATTGGTCCAGTATTGAGGGATAACCAAGCGGCAACCTCCGGTGCTGAGAAATGAAGTCAACGTGGAAGTGCCAAAAACTCCAGATGTGACTTTACGTTCACTAAAAGTGTTTGTTTTTGCTGCTGACAGGCTCAGATTGGTATTATAAGTGTCTGACGGCATTATGGAAAGGACCCTACAGAGAAATAAAACGTTTATCTTACCTTTCTCTTGATCCGCTCTGTTTGTTGTGGTGTCCAAGTCCCGCTCAAGGAGAAGTCTCGCTGTGAAATCTGAATATCGGGCAGCAACAGGTCCCACTCTTTACAGCATCCTTCCTCTGTGGGCATCGGGAACACCACCAGTCTTCCCAGTTTCACGGCTTTGCAGCAGCTCGTTCACAGGAGCTCTTCATCTGTATACTCTGGTTCAAATAAATACAGGCGACCATTAAAGACCTCATCCACATTGTTGAAAGCATCTAAATATTCAGCCATGACATTGAAATTCTTTTAGATAACACTAAGCTATGCTTTCTGTAATTCACACAACAAACTCCAACCCGGCTGGCACCTGGCACTGGCACATTTCCACCGTCTTCCGGTAACACATCACCGTGAGATTTCAGAACGAGATTTCTCCTGAATGACACTCTTTCCATAATGTTGAACGACGTGTCAGACTCTTATAATAACAATCTGAGCCTGTCATGGCAAAAACAAGCACTTTTAGTGGACGTAAATTAACGGTGCCAGCTTGCCCAGATAGAACTGGTTCAATACTGGACCAAAATTAGAAATTGTTTTCTCCCTATTAGTCAATTAGACACAAAAACATGGGAAAATAGTGTCCAGGTTGAAAAATACCGAAGTTAACCTTGTGCCAATATAAAGCAAATCCATCCCTTGGGCATGCTAAAACTATGAATGTATGTGTTGGCTTCTTCTTCTGCTCTAAAAACATGTCAAACAAACAAAAGGATGCTTGCACTGCTGTGCTGCTGGGTGCCAGGTCTGTGCATCCTCCCCTGATGGCCCCGGGTTACTGATCTTCTTCTGCCTGGGTGAAGAGCTGGGTGCCTGAAGTGGGACGGGCAAAGAGGGGAAACTCTGGCCCCGTCCCGTTTCTCCACTTTTAATGAGCGCTCCGGTCATGCAGGAGTAAAAGTCCAGGTGGAACAGTTCAGCGCTTGCACTCACGCTCGCTGGTCCGAAAATTGCTTTTCAATGAAAGAGTAAGGATTCGGGAGGAAACTGCGCAGGGAATTACTTTATTTTAACGCCTGGAGGACTATTTTACTTTCTCAGGTAAGTTTACCTTCATTGCTTTACGGAGGATTTTGAAGCAGCCCCACATATGAACTGGAGATTTTGCTGCTGCGTGGCGCGAATGAATTATCCACGTTTTAAATGGTGCGTAATTGCGCATAATTGATGTCCAAGGCGTCCAAGCACATTTTAGTACTTTTGATAATCAGGTCTATAACGAATTTTAACCAACATTACGCGAGGTTTTTACTTTTCATTAACTTTTTTTGTTTTGCAATTTATGACTGGTTCATTTCAGCAAGCTTGTGAGATTTGACAGGCTGCCCAAATGAGCTGCAGTGTTTGTTTTACTGTCTGTTTATTTTTTATTAATGTTTCCTTTTTCTAGTAAACACCCCCTTCCTCCTTCCTAAAGGGAGGTTTTAACTGAATGGATTCAGCCATGTCCTGCTCATTCATACTGTAGCCTACAACCTCTCAATGCTGATTATAAAAAATGATCTGTGGGAAATGTTCCAGCTTTTATTTATTTCTATTTCTATCCGCCTTTATTTTGAAATGACTCATTTTGAGAGAAGTGAAGTGAATTCTTTAGCTTTTATTTCTTGCACATTATGTTTGACATTTCTGTGTTTTCTTTCTGACATTTCTTTTGGAGCCTGATTAAGCACAGGTGGTCTCTATACAATATGTCCAGCAGCAGCAGGCTGCAGGCTCTGGCTTGCATTCAAGCCGGTGCCAAGAATTAAAGTAATTCAGCCTGTTCTGTGCTTGATAAACAAATACTGTCCCAGCAGCAGCAGCAGCCGCAGCCCAAAATGCTACAGAAATGACCTTGTAGAGACATGTTGGCTTTCCTGTGTGTCTGATCTCTCCTATGGTTCTTTACTTGGCTTGTTGCTACAGCACTTGGCACATCTAACATGCTTACAGTACATTTTTGACACCTGTGAATGCTGGGATTTAACTCTCCCTGGCACTGGGTGTGGGTAAATACTGTCTCACTGCAGGCACGCCATCACTCATGAACACTGTGAAGTTCTACAGGGCATGAATCATGATACTCAAATAAGCCCCAGTCCCCTTTGGTGCTCACCCTCGTCGCATTTACACTGAGTGGCCACCCCAGACAAGGAATGTGGGTGCTGCTGAGATGGAGGAAGATTAAAATACAGTCCTTGTGGTTTGGCATGAAGCTGCATGGCCCTAAAGTTCACCACTACTGATGGAAAAGCTGAAATAATGAAATTTTCAGTGCATTATCAGTGCTTTTCAACAAAAGATGGTGCATCAGCCACAGGTGTGCGGTCTGCCCATTCTTTCAGAGCCCATTGTGTGCTGGCCTTTGAAATAGGCACAGACAACTGTACATCCTGTTTGCATACCTGTGACACTCCTGCCAGGTGTGATTTTTCATCCTGCATTATCAGATTTCTGGCGCTTGTGCGTCAAAAATCACTGGAAATGTGCCTGCAGGAGCTGAAAATGTTCATTTCACTCACTGCAACAGCAGACCAATAGTCTTTGCAGAAAACTGCTTGGCCTTGTAATCTTAGTTAAGGTTGCTTTGTGCGTGTAATCCACATTGTAGTGAGACTGTTACTCTGAATTGAATTGCGCTTTAATTCCTCAAACTATGTGACCTGTCTGAGCTGCTGGGTTTGAAAGTGACTGAGGCCCCTTTCATCTTTTGCAGTGGCTGTGAAAATCACTTTGCTCATTTTTTTTGCACAGTTTCTTGAGAGTTTGTTTGATTTGTGTCCCCACCCAGCAGAAATGAGATTCAGGAGATGCTCAGTTTGCTGAAAAATAAAGCATGCTGGCACTGCAGAGGCCAGGTGAAACTGTGCTGTAGGTACAACTCATGCCTTATCTAAAGTTTAACACAGGTGTATGAATAGATCACCTACACAGCAACCCACCCTGTTTGTGATTTATGGTGGTGGTAAGTGGGGAGTCTGAAAGCCTGAAAGCCTGAAAGCCCTCACACACAGTGGCCGTCTCCAAAGCTATCTGAGCATGTGATAAGTTATCCCAGATCTTGGTCTCTGTTTTGTTTAATTTTGATCTTTTAGTTGAATGTGTGTGTGTGTGTCTCTGCAAGTCCCCTCAGGATCTATTATCTACTGTACAGGAAACTCCCTACAGTGTTTGTAGAAGGATATCATTTGCCCCACGTTTCACTGCTTGGAGAAGGAGGCATTTAGAGGCTCACACTGAGAACACAAATTAAGAGGTCTGAAATTATTGTCATTTTTTGGACATTTCATTTTATCCAACAATGATGTCATGCCTCTCTTAAAGGACTCTTCAGAGGAACACTGAGCGAAGGCTTCTTTTGTGCACTAAAAGTAGCTCTACATCAGGGGAACTTCACAGCTTAGATTTCCTCACAGGTGTATGACAGATCAGTTTTGTAGTTTCCATTTTCCAGTGAAGCGTGCTTACTCACCTCTCATGTGCTGCAGGTCGGTCTCCTGTACTGTAGATGTACATATCTGTCCCGGCTTGTTCCCTGCCTCAGATTTCTTCCCCCGCAAGGACAAATTGTAGTCCTGAATGTGTAGCAGAGATCCATCTGCCTGTCAAAGCACAACACTGTGGAAAAATCATGTCAGTGCTCATGAATGTCAAATAAAAATGTAGAGGTGCATTAGGGAAAGTCCTATCACTGCCAACTGGAGCTATATTCATTTATACCTTAATATGATGTGTCATGTTTGTGGTGTTTATTCACTCTAGAAAATAACATCATTAGACGCGAAATCATGCACTTCAGTACACAACAAGCACCTCATGCGTGGAAATGGTTCAACACACGAAAGTGCATCTCTTTACGGATGGATAGAAACACCACCGCAGATATGGGACAGAAGTTACTGCATAGATATAAAACAGTGTTTCTATATCTATGTGTTACTGTTTGTTTTTCGCCGTCCAGTCTAGACGAGTCACATTTATAAATTTTTTCGAAGTGAAAAGTTCGACTGCATATTTAGCTAACATTGGTAGCATGCTAGCAGTGTAACATAGAGAGCATGCATAGTGGTTCATACGTCTTTTAACAAAATAGTTCACAAAACTGTTAAAAATGCCGTCGAACTTAAAAAAAATTATAAATAGTGATGTATTACATTTATTAACCAGTTATTAATTCGCTAATTCCACATAGTACATACGGTCTGTCCGTAATCGGCTGCAAAAGTTACATTTTTTTCAACGTACTCAAGGCAAATTACAGACCGAAAAAAAAAAACGGAAGGAAGAGTTCCACAAACACTTCTGAGATCACGGAGGTTCCCATAGGAATCAATGAACTTCCGGTTAACTTGCATACGTTCACAGAGCTTTGTGGAAACGAGGAGTAAAAAATCCGCCCCCCCCAGCACCTTTTAAAGACGTCAGAAGTCAGAAGTCAGAAAAACGTTTTTTAATCCGTACAAAAACCAAAGTGTAAAAACAACAGGTTGTGGTTTTATGGGGGGTTATGTGCCAGACCATGTCTTGGCTAGGCACAGTGAATTCCTGGGTGTGGTCACCGTGAGGTTGCCAGGCAACCTGCAGAGACTGCACTGCAATAAGTCACTGCGCCCGGCCAAGTGATAATCCTGCACATAACCTTCCTTAAAACCACAACATGCTTTTTTACACTTCGGTTTTTGTATTAATTAAACAAAGAAAAGGTAACCCGCAAATTGCAAAAACTTGCAAAAAACTCTTGTGAGACTCGCTGCCCAATGACCTATCCTAACCTTAACTTTTCAAGGTCAATGCCTAACCCAGTGGGCTACCTCCGAGTCTGAGAAGTAAAGCCAATGCAGAAGTGCCTTAAACTTGCATTCTTTCTAATAGCCAGCAGGGGGCGACTTCTCTGGTTGCAAAAAGAAGTCTGATTGTAGGGAAGTCTATGAGAAAATGACCCTACTTCTCACTTGATTTATTACTTCAGTAAACATTGTAAACATGAGTTTATGGTCTCAATCGCTACTTTCAAGTCTTCAACACAGCATGATGTTCATTTGGTAAATTATGGTCCCATTTAGAGTCAAATAGACCATAAATCAGGGTATGCTTTAGGGCTTGGCTACCTTGTGAATGACAGCTCACTACCAAGGCGTTGTCTGGTCTGGGAGTTGTCCGTGTTTTCGTCTTAGAACTTTAACACTTTCACAGCATGTTTTCAGCTCACGATGATCAAGTTAATTAGAACCTTTTTGGTTGCCTAAAAATGTCTTATTCAGCGTTCAGTTCGTATCACGTCAGGTTGCAAAAAAACAACATGGCGACGGCCAAAATGCCGAACTTGAGGTTTCAGAACGGCAGTCCAAAAAGCCTGTAGTAGTAGTAGTTGTATTAAGGTAGGGACTCACACAGACTTATCCTCCTGGGATCCAGTCGGTGACCTCCTAGTCACAGATCTGAAAAGACAGCAGGTGTATTTTTACATTGCGTTTTCAATAGTACTAATTCATATTTCTAACATGCACAGTCTGAACTGGGTCACATCTGACCTCGCCTCAGAGGTCGCTGTATGATCACATGCTCCAACTTGATCAGATTGAACCTGCTGGCGTGTGGCGGCAGTGACAGACGTGATGCCGCCCTCGTGGGAGGTACAGCAGCATTCCTCTGTTAACAGGGAGGCCTCAGTCATCACCTCCCCGGTAAAGAGCTCCGTCCCACCGCCTCGGTGCGGAGCGGGGACTTTCTGGGGTAGCTCTCATATTTAGTTCATCTTCCGGCCAGTGTCTGACTTTCTCTGGCCGTCTGTTTTATTTCAAACTTTGCTGTCGTAGCGCTATCATTACTACAACAGACCAGGAATGACATCTTGACCCATTTCTGTTCTTGTTAACACACTTTGATATATAACTTTTGAATCAAAATGACAGACAGAGAGAAATGTTCTGTGTCTACTGTAAACAAACTGTATTTTAAACTGGGATCCAGCTTGATGTGGTTGTTCGTGTCAAACAAAGACCTCATGTGATTGAACACAGTTCCCCATTCCTTTCACATTAAATTGTGTCTGTGTGTGCTCTCTAATTGAGTCTGACTCCATAGATAGAGGGAGGGCTCGTACATGTTGTTTTGTCTCAGCCCAGATGTTCGCTGTGGAGCTTCTGATTGGCAAATACTTTCAGCCTTTTGTAACTCAAATAATTGGAACAAGAAACACTGAGCTATGCTGAAATACAATCCATGTTTGATCTGACTGATCTTAGAAGAAGGTGTGAGTTACAATAACTGTTTCCAAAATGTTAAATTGGCCACATTAGATGAGTCAGCTCTGTGTTACAGTCCACAGCCTGTCTGCTATTTATCCAAAAATCTCTGGAAAGTGTATCTCAGTGGCACAAGTTTACTCTGTCTTGTTTCCATCTGACACTACAACACTCAGAAATGTTGAGAAAAGTGGCCAAAGTTACTTTCAGTGAGTAAGCAGGAAACAGGAAATGGGTTTTCAGAGGATAACAGTGAAACTCTGCTGCTTGTCTTCCCTCTAGGGTTGGGAGGTTAGACGAGGACACCTGGTTGACCTGCTGAACCAGCACACCACCCATCATGATCAGAGCATCGCTCACTGCCATCTGCTTCGGTGAGCAACCCGCCTGTCTCTCTGCAGGCGTACACTGCCTTCAAATATATCATCCGTCACTAAAAATACTCCCTCATAATCAGATTTCTGCACATTCACACCATCAAACAGCAGCATCCTCTGTCATAGAGGTCTTGTGTGTACAGTAAACACACCGATGATTATGTTACTTTGTCTGCTATGATGTGATACTCCCTCTGCCTCACCCGCAGCGCTCCTCCTGTCCTGTGCTTGCTGGGCCAAGCCTAACGGATCAAAGAACAAGAAACCAAAGCAAGGTAGACATCATCAACAAGCAAGCCTGTAATCTCCATCAGTCCCAGTGTTATTTTCTCCACTGCTCTCTCTTTTAATTCACTTAAAAAAATACAGAATTTTTAAATCACTTCATAATGTAAGAGCTTTCTATATTTATTTATAGATCTTATGATAGAAATAAATCCTCGTTAGCATTGATTTGCTACATGCATGCTGAAGTGTAAGTCATTTGAATTAGGGCTGCGACTAACAATTATTGTCATTACCGATTGTTCTGCCCATTAATTTCTTGATCAATCAATTAATCATTTGGTCCATAAAATGCCCATCATTTCCAAAGGGGATAATATCAAATTGCTTATTTTATCCGACCAACTCTCCAAAACTTATTTAATATATTTAATTAACTATCCCATAATACAAAGAAAACCTAGGGAATGGTTGGCATTTTTTGCTTGAGAAATAACTCAAACAATTATTTGATTATCAAAATAGTTGTAGGTAATTATTTCAGCTGTAATTGCACTGCTGTCGAAAACAATGGTTATATTTTTTGTAGGGCTGTCAGTCGATTAAAATATTTAATCGCAATTAATTGCAAAACAAACGCTTATTTTTTATCTGTTCAAAATGTACCTTAAAGGGAGATTTGTCAAGTATTTAATACTCTACTATCAACATGGGTGTGGGCAAATCTATCTATCTATCTATCTGTCCATCCATCATATAACTTCAACATCTAAAAAACACTCTTAACCTGTCTAATATCCTGTCTTCAACCATCTTGCTCTACTTCTTCCCTCCACAGTCATTCCAGCCATCGAGTGTGATGTCAGAGCAGGAAAGATCAATCTCCCAGAGTTCATAGCCAAATGTCCTGCACACTGTAAAGAGACAAAGCAGCAAGTCTATGGGACAGGCGTGTTCGCCTCCATCTCCAGCATCTGCAATGCAGCCATCCACAGGTTAACAGCGGCGTGATTAATGTCAAATGACGCTCATGTGAGACCTTTTAACAGTAATATCTAAAAAGACATTTTGTGTCAACAGCGGCGTCATCACCAACACAGGAGGGAAGGTGATAGTGAGGAAGATGGCCGGGCAGAACATCTACAAAGGCAGTAACTCTAATGGCGTGCGCTCTCTGTCTCTACCTAAGTGGAGGGAGTCGTTCGTCGTCTCAGGTATTCATAATGAAGTAAACAATGTTAAACACAGTTCTTCCGAGTTTTGGCCTTCTAGCCAACAGCTGGCTCTGTTGTGTTTCAGTGGGGAAGCCCAAGAAAGGAGTGATCTACCCGTCTACTCTGGACTACGTCCCCTCAAGACCAACCTACGTGAAAACAAGTGAGAGGAGGGTTATTTTTACACACTCGCATCATGCATCTTTTATGGGACCAGTAAGCAATGATTTGGTGATTTGTAATTCAAAAAAATGTCTAGACATGGGTTCAAACAAGGTTACGCAATATACCAGTATTGATGATAATCGTGATATTTAAAACAATAATTATTGATATTGTGTTAGTAATGTGCATATGATAATATCATGTGAATAACACAGCATCTATTAAATAGCGCCCACTTGTAAGTCATCGTAGCAAAATACAGCTGAAGTCAAGAAATGTAACAGCCAACTCACTCGTGCATTTGCGTTTTGGAACATAAAACCGCAAACTTAACAAACTACTTTATTATTATTTTCAATTTTCTAGACATATTGTGATAATATCGTTATCGTGAATTCTTTTAGCCACGATAATCGTGTAGAGAAAATCTGATATTGTGACAGGCCTAGAGAGAAATTTGGTTAAAATGTGAGAGGTTTTTAGATGTCTAGACTACATATAACTATTATTTTTTATACAACAGCACTTTCATTCACTATATTTTAGCATATATTTAGGATTTTTTTCACATTAAAATATAGTTATTGAAATGCTGTTGAAACAAAGGTTAAATGTAAAGTAGATATCTAAAAACTTTCCCTTTCCAACCAATTTTTGCCCAGTTTTAACCCAGACATCTAGACATCAGTGCGCTCTGGGGACATAAGGTTACTACGCACACAGACGTCCCTGCGCTTGAGTCTGGCATGTTGAACTTCGCTCAGGTTGAACGAGGAGTTGGAGCGCTGCAGTCTGGTGAAGAATGTCAAGAATGCATTACAACACAGCGGTTTACTGTAGACGCTCTTCCTCCCCGTCCATCCATCTTGTACACGACCGCCTTAATCTGTCGTCTCCTGTCAGGTCAAAAGGAGGCCAAAACGCCTGCGGTCACCACAGCGCTGCCTACGACAACGGCACCTGAACCCACCACGACTACGACACCTGAACCCACCACCACCACCACCACCACCACACTGGCTCCCACCACCACCACTACCACCACTACACCTCCACCAGCGCCCACTACTGCCAAGCCTCGAGCTGCTGTCCATAAAGTCAGGGATGCAGGTGATTTTAACACACTTGAATCATTTTTGCACACATACATGTACAAAAAGCTACTTCCTCTAAATCAATGGATCCATGTATGTTATGTGCAGGATTGTGTATTTACTTGGATGCAGCAGGACGCTGTTAATGATCCAATAATACCGATCCACACAGAAGATCCACTGCAGCCAGTGTGCCGCCTATAGCTGAACTAACATTAGCAGCTTGTAACTAGAATTGCTGTTTGCCAGAACAAGCTTTCATTTGTGTGAAACTGAGTGATGAAGACGAATGATTGCAGCTGGTAATTACAAGTCACAACTGCAATTATGACAAATTACAGCTGGTCTGTGATGAAGTTAGTACGCTGCTGCTCAGTTGCTTCACTGACTTCACCGTATACTTGATCACCAGACCTTTCATCGCTCTTAATAAATGAAAACATTATCAGACGATAATCACTGTGAGTCATCTGCCCTGTTTTTTGGATGGAAATGCGGCTACAGTGAGTAGACAATGCTGCAATATCTTAAGGTATGTGTGTAAATGAGATGGGCGGCGGGCCAGACAACCGTCTCTCTCCCCTTCATTTTCTGTAACATTATCTCTCTCCTCTCTCCATGTTGGCGCCCCGTTTGTCTTTCTTCTATCTAGGCAGCAGTCACCCATACCTTGCCTCAAGTAAGTGAAGCAAAGCACAGAGGGGTCAACAGTGGGTTTTTTGGGTGACATGAGGGGATGCGGGGGCTTTACACTGAGATGTATGCAGGAATATTTATTTACATCAAGCATGGGATGTTAGAGTTACATCAATCCTACGGGAATAGTGTGCGTCAGGATTAATTGTGCTTTTTCTAATAAAGGAACAGTGTGTATGATTTCTGGGGATCTATTAGTAGAAATGGAATATAGTATTCATAACTATGTTTTCTCTAGTGTATAATCGCCTGAAACTAAGAATCGTTGTGTTTCCGTTAGCTTAGAATGAGCCCTTCATAGCGGGTCCTCTTCACGGAGTCCGCCATGTTGCTCCGCCATGTTTCTACTGTAGCCCAGAACGGACAAACCAAACACTGGCTCTAGAGAGAGCCTTTCTCGTTTTTACGTTACCTGAAGGCCACCGTAGTTCTCTGATTTGGGTCTACAAATCAAATAGATTAAATTTCGTGACTATTTCACAGACTGCCGTGAGACTGTGTTGGTCTGACTGATGGCCTCTGAGCGAGGCGAACGGCGTTACCACGGTTTTGCAGTCTTGGAAAGGGAGGAGTGAGCGGAGGGGTACTCAGTTGTTTGCAATCTGCAACCGCGCCGCTAGATGCCACCAAATCCTACACACTGTACCTTTAAGCCCAAAATCTAAAACAGTAAGGCTATGACCCAGGTTATCAGTTTATACTAAATCCAAAACTATGATGTACTTACATTACATTTGTTTGTCTAAAATTGCCCACACTGTTATTCTCAACACTGTAATAGGACAGTCACAAAGTGGTCAAGGAAAGAGTCCCAGTCAAGGTACGTTAATACTCTCTCTGATTCTGCAGCTCTTGGAAAGTCCTTTAATAACAATTAAACTAAACCGTGACATTTCTTCAAAGTACTCAGAGGAAGTGGCTATCCGAATAGATTCCCACAACGTGCCAGTGCAGGTAAAACAAGCTTTAAGTGTCTTTTTTTCATTCTACCTTAACCAGAGATTGTCTCAATCTTTCTTTTGTACTGATATATGTAAATTCTGCATGGCATCTCTGTTCTGTATGTGCACAGCTGCTTTACAAGACTTTCACTAGTCCTCTAACACAAGGCCGGACCAGATTGTTCTGGAAAAGCCCAACTTCTGTTCTGTTGTCTTTCAAGTGAAATACCACTACATTTTTAACCCAGTGATTTTCAGTTCAGATGAATGTTATTTTACTTTGTCTCGTAATACGTTTGTCTCCCAATCTTGGCCCCAGGTCTGCGCAGACCAGAGGCAGGGTCAACTATCAGGAGACAACCATCCTCTCCAGTCGGCCCAGGTCAGCCTCCTCATTAACACACACACACACACACACACACACACACACACACACGGTAACAAATAGGTAGACGTGGTGGGACTGACGGGGAATGCGGGTCAAGGGCAGCAGAGGGGACAGATGTCTTTGTTGGAACAAGAATCCAGAAGTCTGACCCTCGTGTCCACACCCATAAGCCCCTGCGATCTTCACCCCGGGGTCACCGCTAATCCACTCCACCAAGCATCTCAGCTAACATTCCTTTCACGATAACCGCTGTTCTCTGTCATCAGGCACATCCTCTTATTCCTGTTTTCATTCTCCGAGATGAAAACGAAGCTTGTAAACACACCCAGCATATATCCTTTTGTTTTCTGATATCATGCTGCGGAGAAACCTTCACTCAAAGGGAAACAGCTGGGCTGCATTTGTGGATGGAGCCCCCCGAACTGAAGCTCTCCTCTCTCCCCCTCCTTTTCCTCTCTTATTCTATCTGCCTGTTTCTCATTGCTACAAACAGCTTTTAACAGGGTTCAGCCGGCTCCACCCGAGCGGACTCCAATCACGAGCCAGTCAAACCCTGGTAAGTATCTCCAGACCCTGAGCGGGAGTTCCCAAACTGCACTAGCACTAGACGTAGAGAAGTAGACAGGTCTGATCAAACAGGGGAACAAGTAGAGCGATAAAACCCTGAAATTGTTTTTAAAGCAGCTCTAATGTTTACCCTCTGTGGGACGCTGCGGTTCAATGCGTGGCAAGTCCCCAGATATACATACTTTCACTGAACCAAGCATGAGCGGTGAGCGTCAGAGATGAGCGACGATGTGCTATCATCGTCCTGAATTCATCTTGCGCCGTATCTCCACTACGCTGAGACAGCACCAATCTCTCAACTCTGTCTTTTAGATAAGACCACGGTGAGAAACGCGCTCTGTCAGTACTGTAATCACATCTTATGATAGATCACATCTGGCCTGGCCTCTTTTAAAATGCTTGCAAAAGAGAGAGAGAGATGAAAGCGGCAGCAGCACCAAGTGTCCCGGTGCTGCTCCCAGAGAGACGAATGAGCCGATCCACAGCAGCGCTGCGGGATCTGGGTCCTCTCTCCAGCCTGTCAAGAATAGAACGCAGCTCTCGCCATTCAAACCAGGCTAGGTTTGGCTCGCTGAGAAGAATGCGCTTCTGTTTTTGCTTCTGTGGAATGCAAAAACCATATATCCCTAAAATTAGACAGAGTTATATCCGTTTAAATGATGGGTGAATGTAAGATATGATTTCTAAAATGCAGTGTGAGACGTTTCAAGCTGGTGCATCATTTATCTGACTGTCCAGAGAATTCAGATCGGCAGCTTGTGGATAATAATGTGACACTTTATTGAACCCCTTAGGGAAATTCTTTAAGCTTGAGGTCAGAGGTCAGAGGTGAGGATCAGCTACACAGCAGCGCCCCTGGAGCCGGCAGGGATTCAGTGTCAGTTTCTCAAGGACAGTCCAGCAGGGTGGATGCTTGTCGACTTTGGAGTTTATGAGCCGAAGGGGTGTCGCTTTGCCACCCGGCTGCCCCCAAACAGATGTTCGAATTTATTGCTCAGCTCTCTCTCAGCAACCCTAACCCTCTCTGATTCTGTTCAACGCTCCTGCAAACATATTGCAGACCGAGCTACAACCCAAGGCGAGGATCAGTGTCCCCGATCCTGCTCTGACCTTCTGGCCGCAGTGACCACTGAAGTGGCGATGATCAGGAGAGTTAAACTCAATCCTTTTAAAGCACCTGTTTCATCAGAAAAAATAACACCACTGTCTGCTGGATAGCGCTGGGCCTTTGACCAGCAGCAGATTAGGCTAATCTCTGCGTCCTACTATCTACACTGACCCTAGTTTGACACCAACTTTAGAATAATACTCCCACGCTTCGCCGGGCCGCTGGCTGGGCTCTCCCAGCCCGTCCCCGTCAACAAAGGCGCTGCTCTCTGGCCGCCACTGGATGGGAACCTCAGCGCCCAGGCTGTGTGTTTGTGTAAGCTGCCCATCCAACGCTGGGAGGGGTTAACTGAAGTGTGTTGTCATGGCTCAGTCAGCTTAGACAGATGCACTGTTATGGTTTTGCTCAGCTGTTTGGGCTTCTAGTGTTCAATCACACTTCGATTAACCTCAGGCCATGCGAGCGTCTTTGCCACGTTACAAGCTCAAACTTTGTGTCTGTGTTGTGATGCCAAGAGCAGCAGGTAGAAAACAGAAAAATGAGAAACACATTTTCTCAGAGTTGGGCTTCCTCTGTCTCTCTAGAAGGAGTGAGACTAAACTTCACTAAAACAACCTCTAGTCAGCTCAGTCACCGTCTGTCTGACTGACTACTGGGTGTTTAGTGTGTGAACATCTTGTGCATACCCCACTAATAACGTGGCAGGTTTAGTGGCGGTCACAAGTATGCTCCTCCTCGGTGTTTGTCCTGAACACAGCTTTCTAATCTTCTCCTGCACAGCTTTTCCCAGAAGGGATTGGGCGCCTCCCTCCTTTCCTCGTCCTGATTGGTTCCCTGGGGCTCGACGACCAGCAGGTACCAAATACAAAATAGATCATCCTTCTTCTTCTTTATTCTAATACAAATGTTTTCTTTAATGTTCAAACTGACTAATTTAATTTTTTGTTCTGTAATTACGCAAAATCTAAGCTTTTAATTTATTAATTAGGGATGCACCGATACCGATACTGGATTGAATTTTGGGCCGATACTGACTCATGTAGCTGGATCGGATATCAGTGACAATGAGGCCGATCTATTCAATTCAATTCTATGTTTATATACCATATACATTATATACTGGAATTTGAATTCCTGTTTAAGTTTTGAACAATTTGCTGCTGCATTAAAAAGGTTTACACCTGAATTGTAATTACTGATAATTTTGAAGATTTCTTACCAAGTTGCTGGTGTACGATTTATTATTTTAATAATAAATAACCATTCAGTAAATTTATAAATATGTATTTATTTGTTACATTTTGTTTTACAGAGTTATGTTAGCAATATTTAAGTCACGCCTGAAGTTGCCTTACACATAACAGAATGATTCCAGTCACTTCCACACAGTGAGGCATACAGCTTATTAATTAAACACTGGTATCGGATCGGTATCAGTATCAGTATCGGGACTGAAAAAATCAGATCGCTGCATCCCTATTATTAATCCAATGCCAACTCTGTGGCGTTATGAATATAGTGAATTTTCACTTATAGTCAGAGACAATATAGTAAGAGTGTCTCATCTCACAGCCTACTCTATGATGATCAATACAAGAGAACTGGAAGAGAGCTACTTTGAAAGTCAGTTTTGCAATGAATCATCTCATGTTGCAAATAAATGACTGAATATGGCAAGTTATCTTATTTCTGGTCGTTCATGTTCCCAAACACATGATGTATCATACCAGAATAAGGTGTCAAGTGTTTAATGTGGGTGACTTTGATTGTATTAACCTCTACTTTAATAGAGTGCTACAGGAATGAGTAAAAAAAAAAACGGAAATAGCACTAACATGTCATTTAGGACGCTAAAACAGTATGTGAGATTTGTTTTTAGTATGTCCGAAACCTTAGTATGAAACCAATAGTACGCGAATTGCATACTATTTCGGGTGAAGTATTACAGTATACAAACGCGTGGATACTACGGTGGCATACATATCCCACAATGCAATGCGGTAGTGATGACAACGTTCATAACAGACGTTGACGGACAGCTCTGTAACACCAATAACGCTTCAATTTAAGTGTAATAATAATAATAATAATAATAATAATAATAATAATAATAATAATAATACATTTTATTTATATAGCGCTTTTCTAAAAACTCAAAGACACTTTACACAGATAAAAGATCATAAAAACAAGGACATCATAAAAATATAAAACATATAAAGTATAAGCATGTAAGTATAAGATTTCACTTTGCTAGACGTAATATATATATTTTAAATTAATTCAGAATTTGATTCTCACCAATAGTTGTTCTGGTCACATGTAGTTGGCACGGTTACTATGGTTACACGTCTCAAACCGGCAAGGAGGCTCTCCGGAAGTGACGACGTTAATTCGAAATGCGGTCTGTGGTTAACACATTTTTAACGTTTTGTTCTACGACATAAAATATGTCAGTAAATATCCCTCTCGTGAATTTTGAAGCTTTTACGTGTCTTAAAAAAGGCGGGTTGCTAAGTGGCTAAATGAGACTACAAAACGTCATCACGCCGACTCGTCCGCCTCTACTTCTAACTTCCGGGTTGGCCTACAAAATTACGTCATCCCTGGAGCACTCAGTTAAAACAAGAGTTTTCTGCAAATGGTTCTGTGAGACTCTACTTAAATGCAGTGGTGCTTCAAGCTAAAATGCTAACATCAGCACACTAACATTTTCAAAGCATGGATGTATTAAGAGAGACTATAATGCATCCGTCTTTCACAGTGACAATGCTGACATGCAGTATAATGTTTACCATGTTCACCATCTTAGTTCACTATGCTAACAGTTTGCTAATTAGCACTAAATACAAAGTGCAGCAGCAGCAGAGGCTACCATTCGTTTAAGGCAACATTACCTTAAATGTGACCCCTTGTAGTTGCTGATGCCTCCACCTTCTCTGCTGTACATTCAGATGTTAGTTATGCAGCTCCAGACTCAGGATACACATGGAGTGAGACGGACACACCTGAGATTACAGGTAAATCAAGGCAGCACAACATGACAGTTTGGTGCGTACTGCCCCCCTTGATAGTGGCAGGTTACTACACGTTGTACCTATTTATGCTGCATGTGCAAACATGGCATGCTTGTGTGACTGAAGCAGGGAGGTATCTGCTGACCATGTATGCTTTGAATTGGCTCCATCTGTAAGTACATGCAGTGTGTCTCTCAGGACATTGTCTTTACATACCATCTGCCTGCCACATGACAGATTCCTGTGAAGACAGAAAGAGAAGAGGGTCAGGTTTATTGTTTGTGCATGTGAGAGAGAGAGACAATGTGAGTGATAATTCTGCTCAAAGCCGTTGTTTTCACTGGTCTGGGATTGGTTGGGGGGAATATGAGACCAATCACAACCATGGAAATGTGTGCTTTTCCCTCTGAAGTTCATTGCGGGAATACTAATAACGGGTTTCACGCCATCCTCCTCTAGCTCGGGATCACAGGCCTGATATCTCAGAATATGAGCGCTGGTTTTATAACTTTGGACCGTACCGTAAGTGCTTTTCTATTCTATTTACTGGGAACTAACAAGTCTTGGGTTCAGGTTTTACATTGTCATACAGTATGTTGTTTGTAGATGACATGACCACACTCGTGTTTTTTGACACAGGACTAGTTTCATTTCTTTCTTGTTTCATTTTGTGTAAATGTAATGGGTTGTCTCAATGTCATTTTGACATTAAGCGTATTTCCCTAAATGTTGAACTATTCCTTTAAGTGCTTAAATTGACAGGAAAGCACATTTTGATTTGTTTTTCAGTCTCAACATTAGAGAATACGAACCTCTTTCAATATGGCCCATTGACAAGACACAAAAGAGCATGCAAACAGCCCTCACTTTCAGATTACAGACTGTGTTTCCATCTGTTTGATGACACAGCCGAGCCTCCAAATCTAGGAGGGACATGGTTGGGAAAAGTGGCCAAGCCATTTCCAGCGCGCACCACAAAAATACCGCCACACACCCAACCAAATGAATCACGGAGCCGATGGGAGCGGGCTGTAACGCCATGGTGTGTTTACATTTGTTTCACATGTGCCACAGTCACTCATGATGTCTTTACTTTTAGTGCCTCGCACCACTGACTCAGATGGCAACCGTAAAGTGCCACTGGATACAACCCATACTAGAGGTGAGCAGGTTACCATGGCTACGAACACCTGTTTGTATCCTGGAAAGCATCAGCTTGGACTCATCATATATCTATAAAACTATTTTTCTGGTGAGGTTTTTCCTAACTGCTGCTTTAGCTTGCTGATAACGAGTAGAGCTCACAAAAAAAGATGCAGTATTTTAAATTTCATGACAAAAAAATCAACCTTTTTGTGTCGCTACCATGGTGAGTGTTATTAATTGCTGCAAAATGTGCTAATGCTGAGCTTGTATGATATCATCTATGCAGTGGAGCCAGTGGATGCCTGGAAACCAGACGCAAATCTTTATGAATCAGGTGAGATAGTTTGCACTGCTCCTTTTCTGCCCCCCCCCCCCCCAACAGAGTCACTTTGCCAGTAAGTCCTCAGTTCGGACTGTAAGTAAGAAACCAAACCGAAGCTATCTGAGGAAAAGCATCTGGGTTTCTCCTCAGCCTGTAATTGAAGGGATTCGGAGTCAAAGTCAAATGGCGTGGTGGTTGCTTGAGGATAAAATCGGTTCCTGTTTGGCATAATTTTTGCCACAACAAATACTGGCTAATGTTTGGGATCTCTGGAAAGTGGACAGCTGGAAATGTGCCGTGTTGAACGGAAATTATACCAAACATATTTAGACAAACCTTTTCTCTGGCTTTGTAGTAAACAAAGTAGAAAATTTCGGAAGACATGATTAAATTGCCTTAGAAGTTGAAAAGGTAATAATTATTTCCACCATCCCATATAAATGCTGTGTGATTACAAGGGATGGGATTTCTATCATTTTGAGATTTGCACATGTCAGTGACTATTAAAGGACACGAAACATCCAGTGAAATGTATGAAAAGTCTTCTTGACAGTATAAAGCCTTAAGAGCAGATTTTAGCAGAACTCTGCATTAAAGACTTGTGTGTTTCTTGATTTTCAGGCTTCAACGTGAGGGAGCAGGAACCTGTACCCAGAGCACCTGAGCCTGTGTCACAGGGAGACCCAAGTATGTCCCTCCTACTTCTTTTACGCACAGAATTTATGTTTGATTATTACATCGTTCATAATTAAGATTTTGACAATCCTGGTGAAAATTGGGGCAGAACATTCATTTCAGTGTCCCTTCGTCAAAATCTGTGGCGTGCATTAAAGGTGCCCTGTAGATTTTTTTGTAAACAAACACAGTCATGTTTACATTCAGTGTTTCTTACCAAAACACATTGTATGTATCCTTGAGGCCTAAAGGCCCAGACACACCAAGCCGACATCAAAGAATCACAGCCGATGGCCAACTACTACGTACACATTCTGCGCCTGCGTGAGATGAAATAACTCTCCACACCAGCAGGCGGTGGTAATCTGTATAAGTCATTCAAAAAGGGAAACCGGAAGACCGAGGACTGCAGATATACAAGCCGTTGTTATGATTCGTACATGAAACAAAGCAGACTGAGCTTGCTTTCCTCACGTCCGTTTCTCTTCTCGTGCACTGATTCGTTTAAGCTGAACAGCCAATCAGAGTGATTTCTCTAACCGACGAGCTCCGCCGCCGATTCAACACGTTGAATGGGCCGAAAAACCTGCAACACGGGCAGACTAGAGCAGACGTTGTGGGACACACCGCAAAAACTAGGCCGACAGACGCTCACCGATGGCCCCAAACTGTCCGACTGCCGACCATTGGCTTTGTGTGTCCGGGCCTTAAAAAATTTTTGCTAGCTAGCAGTTTTCTTCTTCCTTGCCTTTGCTAACTTATTGCTATGTTTCAACACCGACTGTCAATCATCATAAAAAGCATGAAGCCAGTGGCAGGAGTATGTCACGCATCGCCCATGTGTTTGTGCTTGTGCACGACATAAACAAAGCAGGTGCCCACTGGTAAAAACATTGCTCTAAACCTCTACCAGTGGTCAAAAACACATAGCCTTTTTTGCTACTACTGCTGCAGGGCGTCAAAGTTTTTAAATTTCATACATTATGGCTTTAACTAAGACATTATTGAATCAGCTGTGATGCGTCCTGTTTTTGCAGATTGTAAGGTGGACCTGGTCTTCCTGATGGACGGGAGCTGGAGCATCGGGAAGAGGCGCTTTAAGATCCAGAAGGACTTCCTGGCTGAGGTGGCTCAGGTCATCAACGTGGGTGTGGCTGGACCCATGATGGGCCTTATCCAATACGGGTAACCTCACTGCTCCTGTCGTGTTACTATCAACCATTTTTAGACAAGAAAACACAATGCGACTGCTTGTTGTTTTGTCTCAAGGGATGACCCAGTGACAGAGATCAGTCTGAAGTCTTACAGCAACTCCAGAGAGGTGAAGTCCGCCATAGAAAAGATTACGCAGAAGGGAGGCCTCTCCAACGTAGGTGAGTGACCCACAGTTAGCTGCCAGCTGCAGTAAATGCCAACAAACAAGAGTGTGAAAGTGAAAGGGATGAAATTATCGCATGGTTTACTACCCAGGCACATTTCGACATGCAAGGATAGAATTAAATCTAAATTTGCAGTGAGACACTGTTAGCTAAATTATAGCCCTGCTTCTGTAAGCCTTGTTTTTCCTCTGCTCTGACCAAAAAGCATTTGGTTTTACCACCCCGCGGGGGTCAGCTTCCAGAGGGCTGTTTTTCTGCTCTGGTTGGTGCGTCAGCGTGATGCATCCACTGCCACATGGGTCTTTATGACTTGCTAAATTTTGCATTCACGTACAAATAGTGTCGTTTGTGTTTGCCCAGAAGTGCTCTTTAATCATACAACAGTGTGAGTGGTTGTAAAAGCTCCCCAACAGAGCCTCTCCTGTTCTGCCACCAACAAGACAGACCAAATGATAGGATATCACTATTTTATGTGATTATATACATTTAAAGCAATGAACATTATACAAAGACGTATATTTTTGTACACAGACTACCATAATGTTTTTTAAAATAGTTTACAAAATAGCATACAGTAGTTTTTTTTTAGGATAGGATTGGTTAGGATATTCATACAGCTTCCATACATCACTGAATGTACATAATGTAGTGTACATAATGAGAACTTTCAAAAGTAACCTATATATATATACATCGTTTAATTTCATACTGTACAGTCGATGTGTATTTTTATTCACTGGTTGAGTAACAGCTTTGTAAATAGCAGATTGGTTCTACTCTCTCAGCTTGTCTTATCCCGAATGCATTCCTGCATTTCAACCACAGACTTGTATAGAAAGTGGATGTAGCGGCGTTTTAACCGTCCGTCTCTCTGCTGCCCCCTGGTGCCCCGACAGGAAAGGCCCTCTCCTACATCAACAAGCACTACTTCAGTGATGCCAATGGGAACCGAGGAGGAGCGCCTAACGTGGCCGTGGTGCTGGTGGACGGCTGGCCCACAGACAAGGTGGAGGAGGCGTCACGGCACGCTCGGGAGTCTGGCATCAACATATTCTTCGTCACCATCGAGGGCCCTGACGACAACGAGAAACAAAACCTGGTCGAGACCAACTTTGTTGACAAGGTGGAGTATTGTCACTCAGGTGTGTCTGTGCTTTAAAAAAGCAGTTTGAGGGCGCCCCGGTAGCTCACCAGTGGCCCAGGTTTGAATCCGACCCGCAGCCCTTTGCTTCATGTCACCCCCTCCCTCTCTCTCTCCCCCTTTCCGGTCTATCCACTGTACTATCAAATAAATAAAGGCCAAAAAGCCCTAAAAATAATCTTTAAAAAAAGCACAGCGTGCACAGTGCACCATGCGATAAGCACAGTGTTTGAAACACAGTGTGTCCTTCATCCAACAGGCCGTGTGTCGGACCAACGGCTTCTACTCCCTGCCCGTGAGCAGCTGGTTCGCCCTGAGGAAGGCCGTGCAGCCGCTGGTGAAGAGAGTGTGTGACACAGACCGCCTGATGTGCAGCAAGACCTGCCTCAACGCCAACGACATCGCCTTCGTCATCGACGGCTCCAGCAGCGTGGGGACCGGCAACTTCCGCACGGTGCTGCAGTTTGTGGCCAACATCACGCGGGAGTTTGAGATCTCCGACACCGACACGCGGGTCGGAGCCGTGCAGTACACCTACGAGCAGAGGCTGGAGTTTGGCTTCGGCCAGTACAACGCCAAGGCCGAGCTGCTGAACGCCATCAAACGCGTCAACTACTGGAGCGGCGGGACCAGCACTGGCGCTGCCATCACCTACGCCGCAGAGCAGCTTTTCAGCAAATCCAAACCCAACAAACGCAAGATCATGATCGTCATTACGGACGGGCGCTCCTATGACGACGTCAGGGTGCCTGCGCTGGCTGTCCATCGCCAAGGTTAGAGGTCAAGATTTTAGAGATTTTAGGCAGATAAGGTCAAGTCAAGCAGCGATTATTTTCTTGCATTTATAAAACATTTTCAGACCTCACTGAATAAAATAAAAAATGGATAATCCCATAATCTAAAACTAGATTTTTTAGCTCCTTAAAGGGAGGAAAAAAGTACTTGCCTCTGGTTTGTGTCAGTCCACAGCGAGGTGTCACGCAGTGTGTGTTTGATGTGACAAACATCTGGGGCCCGTGTGTGTAATCTGCTGTCTCTTCCTGTGCTCTAGGTGTGATCGCCTACTCCATCGGCATCGCTTGGGCGGCCCAGGACGAGCTGGAGTACATCGCCACAGACCCCGACAAGGAGCACTCCTTCTTCGTGGACGAGTTCGACAACCTCTACAAATTCGTGCCCAAGATCATCAACAACATCTGCCAGGAGTTCAACTCCCAGCCCAGAAACTGAGGTCGGAGAGGTGTGTGGGGGGGTGGGGGAGGACGTCTTGATCCTGGGCCGTCTTAACAGATCGCTGATGGTAAATTTACTCACTCTGTCGCCCAGATGGCGGCGATGGATTGGCTGCAGCGCCGCCATATTTGAACAGGGGAGGGGTTTTGAATTTAGGTGAGGATTGTGGGCTTAAAGTGATTCAGCATTCGGTCCCAAATATCCAGACGGTGCTAACGGTAAAGGGTTTGCATTCACAGTGACATACTGACATCTCACGTGCACTGTGGTTGTTCTCTAGTGGTGCCATGATGAGAACAGAGTATTCCTAAACATTTAATTATCGAACTAATAGGTCATCCTTTATAAAGGGTTTTTAAGTTGTAACTAAGGGTTTTAAATCATTTACTGATGCTTTTTCGATCAGTTATAAGCCATTAATCAGAACAACATTTCCTCCTCTGGCATGAAACGTTTGTCTTTTTAGCTTTTTAGTTGACCTCTGACCTTCTGGAAAAGAGCTGCAAAACATCTGGACCAAAACTCATTTATTAACAACTTTTCAGTGTTTAATAACTGTCTGTTTGATAGCTTGAATTTGTAACTACAAGCTTGTAAAAGCATGCGCCATGCCGGAGGAGCCAAATGGATTTTTGGCAACCCAAAGCCCTCAAGTACAACTTACAGAACCTTTACAAAGGGTGCCTCATTAGGAAGTGGTACCAAAACGATTAACACACATAAAGCTACCTTACTGGGATATGGTGCTTGCAGATGTAGATTTAAAGCATGCCTAGCACTTCCTCTTACAGCTTAACATACTTCATAAACTTAATAATATGGTGCTTTTTATACAATTCTCAGTGAAGAGGATATACTTTCTTAGAATTGGTTCATTTTAATCTTCCTAATAGGAGAGATTTGATAGTAGGGACATTGTTAAAGTTCCTCTCAAAGACTATATGGTGCTGATGTTGCTGTTGGTATGAGTGGTAGCTGAAACGAGGCTTATGTGGAAGGCAAATCAACAACAATAAGTGGACTTGTGTGAGGAAAGAGGAGCTTGTATATCTTTGTATAGAGTGATGGCAGATCATAAACGTGCTTCTCTGGAAGGAAAGCAGTTCATCTCATCACTCCTGTTTTCTAACAGTGTGGTTGCTTCTAACACTGCAGGCATTTCTCCGTTTTGTTGAAAGAGTATTTATGATTTTCTTCCTGTTGTGTCCTGTTTGTACATATGCATATTAAAAGCCTTTCGCTAATAATGTTCATAATTGATCAATATTTTTTTTTTTTTTGCAATTTTTAATAAAATAAATAAAATGAAGAGAACTTAAAGTGGGTGTCTTCTCCTGGTTTTTTGTTGATCCAATTTGGGTCAAAATTTCACTCCCTCTCAGTCGAATGTGAACACACAGACATGATACACACATGTTTAGATTCAGAGTAGCATACCCTTACATACGCTGCATAGACTGGATCATGAACCAAGTAACCAACAACAGGCCGAACAGCTAGAGGATCTAGATTTTGCTGATGATATACTCACCAACAGATGCAGGGCAAATCACACAAACTAGAAAGAACTGCTGCTGCACTTGGGCTCAAGATCAACACACCAAAAACAAAAGTCGTGAGAATCAATAACAAGAACAATGCACCAATAATCACAGATCATAACCAACTAGAGTAGGTAGACAGCTTCACATACCTCGGGAGCATAATCACTGTGGACGGAGGAACGGAGGAAGATGTCAAAGCCAGAATAGGAAAGGCAAGAACAGCATTCAACATCCTGTATGGAAAACAAAAAACCTTGCACTTAAAACCAAACTGAAAATATTTAATTCAAACATCAAATCCAAACATGTTTAATTACCACCAACATACTCAACAAACTACAGATTTGTTTACCGTTGCCTCCGACGCCTCCTGGGAATCTACTGGCCAGACTCCATCACCAACACCAACCGGTGGGAGCGCACCAAACAAGAACCTATAGAACTTCAAATCAGGAGAAGGAAGTGGAGCTGGATAGGCCACACACTCAGAAAACAAAATGAATCAAACACCAAGCAGGCATTAACATGAGAGGAAGACCTAGAACCACCTGGAGAAGAAGCACAGAACAGGAGATTAAGACTGAGGGGCTGTGATGGCAGCAACTGGATCAAAAAGCACAAGACCGGAGAGGATGGAGGGCTTTCGTCGATGGCCTATGTTGCCTAGGGAACACAAAGGTCTAAGTAAGTCAGTAAGTAGCATAAATTTCCATGGATATAATTATCTCTTATGTCCATCGCAAATAATGGTCAATAAATCCACTTAGAAATCACAGGACAACAAGACACTCCTTATAAATCCAGAACTTGCCTTAAAATCATCACGTTTTTAAGTTTTCTTCAGTATAAAAGTAATACAGTGACAGTTGTGTGTTCATCCATAGGCACACTGCAAGCAGGAAGTGCTAATAGCTAATTCGGCATATGTTTTAGTGTTGTCAAAAATATCTAAGTATTGATACTAAATATTTGAAACCGTTTCAACACCCATTTTCCACAGTATCAATACATGGATACAAGCTGTGCTTTCTGCTCTCTCTTCTCTCCGACAGTGAGATGACACACACACACACACCACTGTTTATCTTTCAATAAAAATAAAAAATGTTATGCCCTCAATGTCAATTGAATATTGATATTTTGCAAGGTATTATATCAAAATTAGAAAGTGTCGTGACAACACTAATACGTTTAATGGTGCCAATTGGAGAAAATGTAAACAAATATAGGATAAAAAAAGGGTTCAAAAGGGATCAAGCTGTAGCCCATGGCGTAACACACAACCCCTGCTCTGCACCGATGACCACATTTGGTTTCTACAAGTTTCAAACAGCTTCCACGTTTGTCAAATGACCAACATCACCCAGTTAACATTTTACAGCAGGTTTTATTTTGAACATACTTTCATATACAAACCAGTGACTGAGAAAATGGCTCATTTGAAGCTGTACTCTACAGGTACAACATCTTAATTGATTTGTTTTTTCACCCGGGATAGTTTCGTCCTCACAGTTTTACAGTAAACTGGGATTTGCAGGACATTTCTCTTCCCTCAGTGTTTGATGGTTAACGCATTATTTCAAATAAGTCCCACAGTACGGCACTAATGTCCTGCTAAACACTGGACTACTGTAAATATCTGGACAGGGTACATCACATTGTAGTCGAGCATGTCCGCACAAGTGGGGAAAACTACATACAGTACAAGCCATTCAATTCACACAAGAGCAAACTGGCCAAAATCAATTAGTTATTCCTAAAATCGACATCTAGAACCAAGTTTGAATTGTAATAACCAAGATGGTTTACTTTGGACACATATGCTTGTAATTGTATTTCTGAAGTGTACAGTTAATCTAACAAACAGGCATTATATTTAATGGTCTGTATCACTCTACCAGCTTTGCCTTGAAATGCACAAAATTGATTCCCCAACCACACTTATCAAAAAGGAGCACTCAAACTCACGCTGCACAGTAAATTTTAAGACTGAATATATATTTTGTTTATTATAAGCATTTGTAATTTTACATCCAATGTTAAAATCGACAACATTGTGACAACCGGCTCCATTTCTCCGCAGTCCCCTCCCTCCCTGTTCCCCCCGAAACGAGCTTGTTAAAATAACATTTTCAAGACCTTTTTAAAGCAAAGGCACATTTGTCAATACGTGTTTTAAAAAGGAAAATAAAGGCAGGCCAGCGAGCAGAGTCAGTCCGGGAAGCAGAGAAGAAGAAGAAGAGAGGCTTCCACGACAGCTCCAGCGAGCCTTCGGTACCCCCACATTTCTGGAACAACACAACACTAAACCTGACTTGGAGTAAAGGGTCCGGACCTGGTTCGTCTGAGAGCGAAGGTCGAGGGCCAGAGGGATTTGGGATGAGCGTGAAGTCGCAGGGGCAGAAGACCGGCTTGAAACCTCATTTCTCCACTCCACACTCTTTAACACTTGTCCTGAGCCTCCTCGCTACGGAGGTTAAGTTTTAGTTTGTCTGAGGGGGGGGGCGCTGTGGCCGGTCACACCCAGGCCTGCCTGGATGGTAGATGGAGGACTAGAGAGCGGTTCTCCTCCTGACTGCCCTCCCTGCCGACCCTCTTTATGGAGAGTCACAGCCCGTTTGAGGCCAGCGGCTACATAGTCTACCAGTCCGACAGGAAACCAGTGGGCTGTGAGAGGTGGGATGGATCCATGCCTGAAGTTCCGTCCGTCCCCTCCTGTGTCTCTATTGGTCCCTGATCATGGAAGGCTGAGTCAGAGAGCGGGGCTGCAGGGAGAGACGCAGCTCCACGTCATACGAACACTTTGGCGAGAGCGTCCGCCCCGGCGCTGGCGATGTAGCATTTAGACGGATGAAACGCCACATCGTGGATCGACTCCTCAAACTTCTTTCTGTGAGCCGTGAACTCCTGGATGCAGGTTTTACTCTCCAGGTTCCACAGACGTATTGAGCAGTCGTGACCTGCAGAGGACATAACGAGTTACAGCAATTAAAATAGAACTACTAGAAGAATTTTGCTCCAGGCGTTCCTGAGATATTACACGAATGGCACGGACATGAGGTCACAGTGACCTTTGACCACCAAAATCAGACCAGTTTATCCTCGAGTCAAAGTCGACGTTTGTGAAGTCAAATTTGAAGAAATTCCCTCCAGGCGTTCCTGAGATATTGCATTTACGAGAACGGACCCGACGTATGGGCAGACAACCTGAAAACATAATGCCTATGGCCGCGGCTGTCTACGGCGTGGAGGCATAAAAATGTATTTTATTGTGATATCCAAAGGAAGTGCAATAAGTGACCGTGAGCAAGAACCAGTTTCTCCTAAAACTTGGAAACAAGACTTGCATTTGTGGCACATATGGTGTCTGAGAAACGTAAAACCGAGGCTTAAGTCGCTCCAAAAAAAATTCAGATGCACAGCAGTAAGGTAAAAAAAAAAAAATACTCACCACATAAATACCTGGAAAATAACGATGATGATTTATGAAAAAAAATAACTCTCAGATATCCACCTACACATTACACTCACAATCACTGCTGAGTTGACTCTGAGGCAAATAATCTATCAATGAACTAGTGTATAAAGGGAAAACAGTTCTGTTAGACAAAGGAGACAGTGGTTAAGAGGTACTTACTGCCTGACATGAGATAAAGTCCGTTAGGGTCGACAGCTAAGCTGGTGACAGCATCCAGGTGAGCCACCATGGAGTGAATCAGCTTCCCGCTGTTGTTGTCAAAGAACTTGATGTGTCTGTCCTCCTGCGCAGTGATGGTGATGGGAAGAGTCGGGTGGCTGAGGACCTTATTGATCTGACAGGGGGTGCCTGGTTAAAAACAGACAAAGCACATTAGACATCACTGAATGGATCAACATCATCATTAGCAATTAAAAATCTGATCTGTGGAAATATTGCGCTCCATGTCCGAGGTTCCCAACCTTTTTCCTTAAGGAACATATCACTATGACTGAATAACAAGTTGTCATACACCCCTTAAAATCAAGGAAGCCTCACGATCCCCCCGTGAAGCTTTGGCGACCCCTAAGGTTAGGAACCTGTGCTCTGTGGGTGGATGTTAAGCTAGTTAATCTTAGCTTAATGCTAAAAAAATTTTAAGCAGTGTGATAACACCCTGAGTCACTTTGTACTTAATGCAGTCATCAGTACTTGCTGGTAAACAACTTAGTAATACTAGACAGATATTCTTAACATTGTTATGATATACACAGTTAGGTCTTATAAATGAAGTACTGTATCAGTGACCTAACTGGCAGTAAATGTGGAATTTAATAAAACAGAAAAACATTGTGGATCAGAGCGTCTACTAATGATTTCCTTTCCTACAGCTGCCACTAGATGGTACTCAAGAGCCATATTTCCTGACTCTACTTCAACATTATGATTGAATTCAACCAGTGTTATATAGTGTGTTTTATTATTATTAGCTCAGAAATCAATGGAGAATTTTACTGATGGGAGGTCTAAATGCAGCAGCCTTTCATCTGACAAACCTACCCGGCTCCAAATTGGACTCGAGACTGAGGACCAGCTGGCGGGTCTCCATGTTGAAGAGGCCAATCTCCCCGTTTGTGAAGGATGTGACCAGGTGGGCCGGGTCACTGCACACCAGGTCTACTGAGGAGGGAACTCCAAGCTCTTGTACACAGAAAGACAGATGCATTTATGTTAATTATTCAATTTAAGCAAATATTAAGAAAAAAAAAAGTAATGGTACGAGCTTGAAGCCGGTACTTTTGTCTTCGTTGAATACTGCGAGGGCGGGGGAGGTGGTGTTGGCGTCCCACAGTCTCACAGTCCCGTCTGCCGAGCAGGAGAGGAGGCGCTGGTGTGCGCTGCTGTACACCAAACCCCAAACTGAGTCGGTGTGTCCACACAACGCTCCACGCAGCATCGACGGGTCTGACACAGAAAACACAAAGTCAGTTACCATCATCCGATCTGAAAACCCTCCGATTCAAACACAACGCACGGCGATGTTACCGTAGGAGTCGTAGGGGTCGATGTTGGGATTGGGCGTGTTCCAGCACTGTATAGTCCCGTCAACCCCTCCGCTGAAACACTGCTCGCCTGTACTGCTCATCACCACACTCAGTACAGCCCCCCTGTGGTTTCAATCATAATGAATTAGCAAAACTTCTTGTCCAACGCTAAACTTTGAACATTTTTATTTACGTGCCGTGTTTTTACCTGTGGGCCCTGAAAGTGTAGATCGGTTCCACATCTAAAGATGCACTCCTGTGGACAAACAACGTGTTCATTAATGTAACATAGAAAGCCGAACAGCAGTACCAGCTTAATGTGTGTCAGTAGTCGTGTTTCCATACAACTGTCAAGGGAATTTTAAGCAAACTTTTGAAATGGCGCAAAAAAAGAAACGCGAATTAGGCGCGTTTCCATCAACTGATTTGGTCAGAAGTTGCACTGAAGGCTCCGCGTGGCTGTAATCTGCCAGTAACAGAGTAGAAGAAGTAGAGATTGCGAACTGGAAACAACACAAGTCGCCTTGGCCATCTAACCGTTATCTAACCCATGTTATGATAGAAAAATGGAGAGAGGTCTTCAGGAATTTGTTCAATTGGTCAAGTTTTAATTGTTCTTTAATGTCAGCTAGTATCGGCCATGGTTCATGCTGTCCAGAGACGAAGACAAGCATTCGCACGTTATGGGAATATCTGAGAAGACGCCAACAGCAGAAACAGCCGATCAGTCATGTTAGTTAGATGTTCGCTATTTGGCAAATGTGTTTCCATATCCTGTTTGGCGCATCAACTCTTTTTCGACAATTAAGAAAGTTTTATCATAATTTGTCGTCTCCATTTAGCTTTTCTAATGCGATACTTCAAATTGTGCATTAAAAATATGTGAATGGAAACACGGCTCATGATTAAATTCAAAATGATTGGCGTTGAACTGTACAAGGCCATAAATGGATGCACAATTTGCTGCTATACCAGTGATCGAGTTGCACGCACTGGATCATGTTGTTTTATTGTACCCTCGACTCTAAAATGACGTCAGCCTCTAAAAAATAAAATCCATCACATCACTACAGACTGTGTGTGGGCCGCAGAGTTGTGACTTAACATAATGAGTCAGCTCTTTGTCACATGGGGGACAGTTTCCTGCAGCTGAATCGTGAGACACTGCAGCAACAAAGACTAGCTATCCTCCGTATGGGACTGTAATCAACAACTCTTTCAAATGATGATCACTGCTGCTGCTGCAGGTACAAAGGGACTGAACCAAACACACTGCTGTCTGAGTATTAGTGTCTCTAACAGAAATCAATACAGCAGTAAATTTAAAGCTGTCGATTTTCCTCCTTTTGGCTGATAAAAAATTTAAACCAACAGCAGAAATTGGGTTGAACTGGAATAGTGTTGCGTGAAGACCTTCTTACTTTTTGGCAGGAGCGGTCTTTTGCAGGTTCCACATCTTGAGCGTGTGGTCCTCTGACGCAGTGACCAGGACGGGCTCCACGGGGTGAAAGGCCAGAGCTCGAATCCCATCAAAATGGCTCCGCAGGGTGAATTTGGGGTTCCACGTTTTTCTCATGGCATCCTTATTGTTGCCAATCTGAGGAGGAGATATCTTATCAGAAACTGAACCCTCCAATCAACAGTATTATCACATATGATCAGTAGTGTAATACTTAAGTGTATTATGCTTCTGTAATATTGGGGTGCAGTCAGCTACAGTAAATAGCTTTTTGTGATTAAAAAGAAGAACTTTTCACGATTTTTCTTTAATGCCGGTTCTTTGTATGTCTTGATAAACATCCTTTAACCACTTTACCAGGGTTGTAATGATACATCGATCTGTATCGATGTATTGATTTAATGATCAACGATCCAATATCATCGATGCAAACGGAAAATATCGATACATATCAGTATTTTCAAAATACGCCTTTATTTTGAAATTTCCACTTTAAATGTATTCTTTTTATTAAAAAGAATAAACTGTTTTTCATTTAAATGTCTGAAGGAACTTAGTAATAAAATTGCCAAATCATACTTTAGTTGCATTTTGTGAGTTGATATAAATGTAACTGTTAAAGGGACTATTTGTAACTTATCACGCGCATAAATCTTAACGGGTATCCCATGCGCGCTCGCGTTCGGGTACGCGAGCGCGCAGCAGCTCTGCTCCTGCCTGTTTGCACACCGCGCTCGTTCTCACACGCTCGGCTCGCTCCACCTCCACGTGAACGCGCACTACACACTGCAGAAGAGTTAGTTTAGCTCTGAGAATATCTGGTGAATGTGCAGTGGACGTTTTTGCAGAAATAACTGCTGCAGCTCCTCCAGACCAACAGAGGTTTCCCGTGTCTTGTGAAGTGACGGGGCTCCGCGGAGAGTTACGTTATCGTCCCGACCGGATGTCGGTTCCCCCCCCCCCCTCCGTTCCCTCCGGATCGGGAGGAAAAGCCAACACTAGGATCAGCATTGATTCATGGAGAGACCTTCCTCTGGTCAGCTAACATTACTGCCAAGCAGGTGAAATATAGAGTGATATTGTGTGTTAGCTGACGTGTGTCGCCTCACTGTTTAGACCGGTGCTCGTTCATGTCAATGTAGCGCTAGCCGAAAGCGCGAGCCACAGGACACTGACTTTCGTTGACATTGCGGCCACAGGTGTCGCTGTGAACAAGCAATTTCTGATTCTTACATATAGCCCCTTTAAATAGACATACAGTATGATATTGTCTCATATCGCTCACAGGCCCGTGAATTGAATCGAATCGAAATCATATCGTGGCAGACTTGTGATATCAGCAAATATTGTATCACACCACTGCTACCGCACTTAATCCATCCCATCTTAAAAAAGCATGCTACAACCTACGCAGGAGTGTTTTTATAGACATGTGACTTTGACATTACTGTTGTACATATGATCTAAAAAAATAACTATCTTCTAATATCACATTTTCAAAGCAGCTTCCCTGACGCTGCCTATAAAAATAGCTGTTTTACACGCAGATGGCAAGTTTTCAACATGTGACGTGAGTTGTTAAGTTTGCTGCGGATTAGAGGAGGAAGGTGGGATGGCTGTTTTCCATGAGAACATGAACAGAAATAGTTTCCCCCAGAGAAATAGTCCCATGGCTCTTAAAATCCATTCTGCCTCTTCCTACTCACATCGTATGCCAGACTGTCGGCCTCGTTGGCCACGGTGAGTCCAGCGAGCTCCCCAAGGCCCAGCTCGCTCTCCATGGCCTCATCTGAGCCCATAATGAACGACTTTCCCGAGGTGGGCGGGAAGGTCAGCGCCTCAACTGGGGAAAGAACAAATGAATAAATATACGACCACTGTGGACACAGTTAGCCAGGGATGAATTTAAGACTTAGTCTAACAAAGAGTTTTTGCTCGAGCACCTTCATCCGGTCGGTTCACTTCGTGCTCGTTGAACCGGACGGCGTTGGGCCGGGACTGGGGGGTGGATGGTGGAGGCTGCATGTGGGACAAGTCCTCTGCATCTCTCAGGTTAGCCAGCATGTCCTGCAGCTTGGACCGGTTTGGCCCTGTTTAACGAGGCAGGTAAACAGTGTTACAAAACTGATACACAGTGACGGAGAGCGGAGCAAAGAAAGTAAAGAGGCAAAAAGTAGGAAAAATTATTTTATTAAAAAGCTGTGAGTACAAGCTGAAAAAAAAGAACGCAGAATGAATTTGGAAGGAAAGCAGCACTGAAAGGGAAGAAAATAAATTATAGTATGTAAAAGAAGAGAAAATGAACGGAAGTCAGCACCAGAGGCCTTGTTAGATGGATTGAAAAAGGTGTTGAGATATGTTCATCTCCAAGTGTGGAGAGAGTAATATAATATACAGCTGGATTTTATGAGGCCACAGGCCAGGCAGAATCATTTAGTGAACCAAGTATGGATTTTTATTTTATAATAACAAGCATTTTAACAAGAGCTGTCAACGCGATGATGATGCGTTAACACAAATTCGTTTTAACGCCACTAATTCTTTTAACACATGAACGCAATCGATCTTTCGGAGGTTGTAGCTGGCTCAGTTTTAAAGATGAAATGAAGATACTGGTACCATATAAAACTAGAGAACCTAAAGAATCCATTGGTACCAACCATGTCATACTAGCTTGTCAAGAAGGAAGCTAAATAACGCTCCAAATTTCCACTACATTTTGGCAAGGAAAAACTGTCAAGGCCATTTTCCAAGGGGTCCCTTGACCTCTGACCTCAAGATATGTGGATGAAAATGGGTTCTGTGGGTACCAACGAGTCTCTCCTTTACATGCCCACTTTATAATAATCACATGCAGTTTTGGGGCAAGTCATAGTCAAGTCAGCACACTGACACACTGACAGCTGTTGTTGCCTGTTGGGCTTCAGTTTGCCATGTTATGATTTGAGCAAATTTTTATGCTAAATGCCTGTGAGGGTTTCTGGACAATATTTGTCATTGTTTTGTGTTGTTAATTGATTTCCAATAATAAATATATACATACATTTGTATAAAGCAGCATATTAGTCCACTCCCATGTTGAAAAGTATATTAAATACTTGACAAATCTCCCTTTATGGTAAATTTTGAACAGATAAATAATGTGCGATTAACCGCGTTTAACTATGGACAATCATGCGATTAATCGTAATTCAATATTTTAATCGATTGACAGCCCTAATTTAAACACATGTGGGCCCTTAGAATCAAACATTAACCCTTGTGTAAATAATAGTATACCAAAGGCACACCTGCTCAAAAAAACAACCCTGACAGATCTCCTGATGATCTCCTCCACACGCCCACAAAAGCGATAAAAATACAGACACAGCGTGAAGATAAAAAATAGATCTCTGCTTAAACCAGAGGAGGAGGAAGTGTAAAACGTGGTGTCGAATGAAGAAGAAAATGAGATGAACTGATCTCATGATTCAATCACAGTAAAAGGCTACATCTGAAGTGGGCCCGTTATTCAGAGAGCAGTAGTATTCAGCTGAGTCACTTCACTGAGTCACTGAAAAAGCTTGTAATTGCCATCAATTTACAACAGCAGCAACATTACTGTAGTATCAACATGGCTGACAGATGAGGATGAAGATGGTGGTAATTATGTTATTATGACTGGAGAAGATACCGATGTAGGAAACAGATGACTGTGGAGGCGCCAGCCCAGAGTGGACAGAGATGGACGAGTCATCACGACTAACTTTCACACTAATCTCTGATATCTGACAGCATGGACAAGATGATGATGTGAATATGAATCAAAAACATTTAAACGGGACAGAAGAACATGCATCAAGCATTACAGTAGGAAAATAAAGGTGACAGATTGTGCATTTAGGAGACATTCAGTATGAAATGACAGACCAAAGGACAGAGCAATGTCGAGTAGAAGGCATAATAAGGAGCGGCTAAAGAAGGAGATGCGAAAAAAAACAGGCAGGATGTTTTGTTTTTTCTTGATTTGAGGCTTTTTTGCTGAACTCAGGAAAGTCAGGCTCTACAGAGAGAGGAGTAGGAGGGAGGCAGCAACGCCTGACAGGACTTACTCTTCACCCCCTTTTTCCCCTTGCGCTCCTTTCTGTACTGCTCCTTGAGTTTGGTTATCATGCCCGGGTCCACGTCCCAGGCCTCAGAAATGGGACCTTGCTCGTCCTTCTCTACACAGGGGGAACAAAACCAGGCCGAGAGGCTGTTGAGGAACTGCTCTGGTTGAGGCCTGTGTGGCCTGGCAGGCTGGGCAAGGTGCACAGACTCTCCTGGAGGTTTCTAAAGCTTCCAGTAGTAGAGTAGTAGGCCTTTAGAGGATAACTTCAGTATTTATCAACTTGGACCCTATTTTCCCATGTTTTTGTGTCTAAGTGATGAAATTGGTCCAGTATTGAGGGAGAACGCTGCAGCCGCTAAACAAGCTGTAATGTAATCGCTTGGGGCAACCTGCTACCGTCAGTTTACGTCCACTAAAACTGTTTGTTTTTGCCACTGACCGGCTCAGATTGTTATTATAAGTGTCTGACAACATTATGGAAAAGAACCCTACAGAGAAATAAAACCTTTTTCTTACCATTCGCTTTCCGTTTGTCATTGTGTCTTGTGACTTGTTGCCAGAAGACAACAACGGAAACGTGAGTGAGAGTTGGAGAGAGGAGGGCCAAGGGGACACCGGTGTTGTCAGAGTTTGTTGTGTTGGAGTACAGAAAGCGTAGCTCGGTGTTATCTAAAAGATTTTCAATTTCATGTCTGAATATTTGGCTGATTTCGACAATGTGGATGCGACGCAAGTTTTCAGAACGAGGCTTCTTTGAGCGAGACACACAATAACAAACAGACCGGATCAAGCAAAAGGTAAGAAAAAGGTTTTATATCTCTCTAGGGTTCTCTCCATGATGTCGTCAGACACTTGGGTAGTACAGTGGCAAAAACAAGCACTTTTAGTGGACGTGAACTGACAGTACCACGTTGCCCCAAATGATTACATTGCAGCTCGTTTAGCAGTTGGCGACTGCAGCGTTCTCCCTCAATACTGGACCTATTTCAAAAAGCGTTGTCCCCATTAGTCACTTAAGACACAAAAACATGGGAAAATAGGGTCCAGGTTGAAAAATACCAAAGTTACCCTTAAAGACCTGAGATGAGCATCTTTTCTTTAAGCAGGCCACTACCACCTCAGTGATGTTAGACTCGTAACTATCTTGTTTAATCTCTTTAGGCTTTCTTTTGTATTGGAAGAAGTGGAAGTGGTGGGAGGGAAGTTAATGCCATGTGGGGAATTCTTTCATTTGAACATTTCTGAGTCATGACAAATATAATCATAAGATCCTCACTGTGACATGACTCAAAGACTCAAACCCACGTTCAAATACAAAGAAACACCTCAGCGTGACATCAAGTTCATTGTTTTCTGGCTTTAGGTCTTTAAGGACCAGTGAGATTCAAAGGTTGACTTGACGACACACAGGAGTGGGAGAGACATTGTGGTCACAGGCTGGCTAATGGGAACACACAGTGGAAGAGATCACAAACTATGGGTTAAACAGAGAAACATCCAAACATCATGATTTTATGACCACAGAGTGATATGTGAATGACGAGTACTCCACGAACAGTCACCAAACTATGAGAAGAGGTCAAGGCAAATTATAAGATTACAGCATAAAATAATTATCAATATTGTTGAAACTGTATTAAATCTGTAGATAAAAACGCAACAAGCCCATCATGGTTCAAGAGAAAAATAAATATCTGGGGTGTCGAGGCTTTTCAAACAATTCCAACTCTGCTCTGTTCTTGACTGATCCGTGTCTCACCCCAGTCTGTGCCGTCCCCGTTGCCTCTGGACTCCGGCGAGGTGTCCATCTCGTCAGGGCTGGACAGGAAATCAAAGCCCTTCAGTGCCTCCTCTGTGTCAGGGTCCTCACTGGTGTCCATACTGGCCGGCGTCAATGACGACGAGGGCTTCTTCCTCAGGATCTGGGGGAAATATTGAGGACCGTTATTAATGGCACAGCGACAGCTTCTGTTTAACTTTGAGAGTGAGTGCAGATTCAGATGTTTTCTTACCGTCCTGGATTCCACATTAGGCCTGTCCCTCCCCTCGCTATCCTCATCATCATCTTCATCGCTGAACTCAGCTGCTGCATTCTCAATGAACTTGAAGGCCTCCAGTACGGCGCTAGTGTCAGAGAGCTCAGCTTTCCTGTGAAGGAAACAATGATGCATACATCTCATCAGACTGTTATGTTACAGTATCAATAAAAAGTTGTAGTATCTATGTCCATCTACAGATTCACCCCATCGCTCTTAAGTGCAATACCGTTGGTGTGTGTTGCCCTGGGAGGCCACTTTGCACTGTGCAATTTTGGGCTGTCCCAGACAAAAGTTCACAATCATGAAATCACGAAACAAAGTTGTCAATCAAAAATGTCAGAAGACACAAGTACTGATGAAAACAATCTGTGTAAAATATGAGTGAAAAAGCATTATTTTGAAATGCAGTGCTCTAAAATTATATTTTAACGCCAAGTCTGCCATTTACCGCTGACGACGATATTCCTAACGAGGCGTCAGGTAATTTGAGTTTTAACGTTTTGATAACCCTATGCAGTGGTGAACTTAATGTTGTTAAGCTAACGTTAGCTTGCTACATTTGTTTTTTTGATGCATAGAAGTGCCTGCGCCATAACCAAAGTTTGTTTTGTTTTCCTACATTTTCAAAACTACAGAGTTGATTACATGTCACCGCTTGCATCAGTCTTTTTTGAACAGTTCACCAGACTTTCACATCACAATCTGACATGCCTCAAAATTGATACTGTCCAGTCTTAAACAAATTGCAAGCAAGAGTTTATTAGACCCGTCCCACACAGTGTTACATGCAATAAACTTGTAATATTGTTGTTGCCGCTCAGGCTATAGATAGAATTAGAGGAGAATACTTACCCTCTGGTGCCCATGCCCTTTGCTGATGTGTCAGTCCCATTGACCAGAGGCTCAGTACCGGTTCGTTCTCCTGACTTCCCGCCTCCGTCCCCGGCTAGTCCAAGCAGCGCTCGAACCCGCTGGGACTTTACATCTAAGATGGTGTCTGTGTAGCCCACCTCCTGCAGGTACCTGGAACGAGGTAAATTAACTTAAACCTGGTTGCAAATGGTCTAACCCAATTTTAATCGTGTAATTTATCGCGAAAGGAATACAAACATATGTAGTGTAGCATGGAGGAAGAGCAATTGTAAATGAGTCTTTCATAATGTTGCAAACATAGGTCCATTAAAGGGGACCTATTATGCTTTTGTGCTTTCTCCCTTTCCTCTCGTGTGTTATATAGTTTTTTGTGCATGTAAAAGGTCTGCAAAGTTACAAAGTCCATGCCAAAGGGAGTTACTCTCCCCCACAGAAACGCTGCCCCTGAACTGCCTGAAACGCCACGCTTGAAGTCCTGCCTTTTCTTCCACACTTTGCCTAGCGGCTAGTTTGGCACGCCCTCAAACAAAGCTAGTGAGAGCGGAGCTGGAGCGTTTCAGACAGAGGGTGAAAAGAAGTGCTGCAGCACAGCCGGTGTATTTAGAGAGAAGTAAAGCGTTTTTTGAACATTAAAGCATGTAAACATGTTCTAGTAGAAACCCAAAATACAAGTATGCACCTGAAAATAAGCATAATAGGTTCTCTTTAAATGAACTCTTCGTTACAATAAGTTCATTTACTACACAGACTTTGACATGATTAGAGATGAGGAAGAGTCGAGTACTTGTTACTGTCAAAAGTGCCATGTCCTCTGGCAGTTGTCTAGTTGATGCTATCAGCTCTGCTGAGGCAAGATGAGCTACTCATCAAATATTACACCTACCCTGTAGGGATGCAGAAGAAGCTCTAGCGACTTGAGCGGGGCGACTGACTGAAAGGGAGGGCTGTCTTAGCACGTTATCGATCTGTGCCTTGACACAGAGTCGAGAATAAATTGGGTGCCTCATCAGCCGGCATGTCGGGGCAGATGATGTGTGAGGCTGCCTGGTGGTGTCTGGGGTAAAGGCTGGAGCCTGGTTTATTTACACAGACTGACTGTAGAGTAGGATGACCAAACTTCCGTGAGACAAACAAAGCACAGATCAGGTAATGACAGCTGCTGCCCATGTGAGGGAGCTCTTCCCCACAGTTCTTTTGGGCCATAGCATTCTGGCACAGTAGCATTCTGGCACAGTAGCATACTTCATAAAAGCTGTTAGTCTGACACAAGTGACAATACTATTGCAGAGAAATCAAAATAGGGGCCTGGTATCTGCATACAGTTAATTTTAGTGCAGCGATTTAGTTTTCTGGGTTGAAGACCGTCACAGAAGGATTAGAGCACTTACTGTCTGAGGAGCTGACGGCCTTGTTTCCAGGACAGCTGATTGTTGAGCGATCCGGAAGACTCGTTCTCGTTGGCTTCATCTGCTGGAGAAGAAGAGGAGGAGGACACAAATCAGGGCTCCACAAACAGCACAGCAGCCCTCTGACATTATTTCCGCTCGGTAAACACGACCAGAACATTCCTGCATCGCGGCATCCTGGCAACTACACACATGCAGCGCTTAGCTGCTTTCAGCCAGTCAACAGTGGATTAGAGTTAAATGGAAGAGGGTATTGCTTCACTTTAAATTATGCCAGTGAAATAACTCTTACATGTTTATTGAAAAAATAACCAAACGGTCTTGAATGTTATCCTTATTTACGCTCCAACCCACTCACCTTTTTGTTCATGGTTGGATTTGGACCTGAGTCATCATTTGTCAACATATGTGGCTACAGTATAATAGCTAGCCTTAATCCAAATATTTACATCACAGTAGGTACTTACCACCCTATTAAAACTGTGTACGCAACAGCACTAGCAGTAAAAACAGGGAAGAGATTTAAAACTCATCACTCAGCGGCTTGTTCTTGATGCTACAACAAGACATTTGATATTTAATGATGCATTCTGACACCTTCAAAATGGCTGGTCTCTCCAACCACGTCCCATGATGGCATACTAGAAAGCGCAACGTGTGCCTGCAGCATCCAGAACAACACACACTGTTTGTGGCGGCTCTGACAAAACAAGCAACGATGGGATTCAAAGCTCACTTTGATATTAAACAACGTCAGCACTCCGCTCGCGAGTCAGCTGGGAATTTCGGGGCAGAGAGACGTGTTAATAAGATTTAGATGGGGTGAGAGTATGTGTGTGTGTGTGAGTGTCGAGGAGGTTGATTTGGCGGGGCAGAGAGAGACGAGGGTGCCTCCAAAAGTGGGTCATGCCTAATTCAGAAGGGTGAGGAGCGGGCAGGTGCACCACCATACGAACAACACCTCCCATTCCTCGTCGTCTCCCCCTATTCCATCCCCTCCACCTAACACCTCTCCCCTTCAACCCCCCCAATTCATCAACACTTCAAGGTCTCGGGTGCTTTGAACAGCCCTCATGAATAGAGATGAGGAGAGAGGAGAGGAAATGTCGCAATCTGATTTAATGATGGCAGAGGACTTGAACATGAGAGGCCAATTAAACTACAATAATATAACAAGGAGCAGGTAGTGAACTGATACAGGAGTGATACCGAAGTAAAACTAGGTGCTGTGATGGAAAGAGTGAACACCAAAAAAGAGAGAGCAACATTTCAGATGTTTAAGATTTGACTGGATAAAATAGTTTAAGCTTCATTTATGTATTTATGTGTGCATTTTTCTGAATTGCGTCTTGTGGTATTTAGCCTTGCAGAGAGTGTCTAGGATATCTGATGAAAAGCATTGTGCTCTTCACTAAAACGTCCATTATGTAGCTGTCCTGCAGCCTATTCAATAGCTTTTCCATCGAGCTGTAGATGTTCAAATTTCCAATATTTCTGAGCTCTTAAGGATTTCTCATTTGTGGTGATAATACTTTTTTTTTGCACTGGGAGCTTTCACAGTGCAGACTTGATTGTTCTGATCGTTCAGAATAGAAAATGTTATATTATGAATATTTATGAGTGCTTATAACTATAATTATACAGTGCTATAAGCAGATTATAATGCATTATAAGTATGTTTATTAGCATTTTATTACACGGCTTTGTTGAATACTCGATTCTGATCGGTCATTTACGGAATTCAACGGTCTGTTATTTCTTTATAACAGACCGTTACTATGTATAACAGACAGTTGCTATGGGCGCAATACTGATGTCTGCCTCCTGCGGACCGTTATTGTGTCAAATTATTGATTTCTTAAGTAAGTAGACGTGTGATAAGCGGGATAATGTACAGCGAGCTGGTCATTGTTGTGAAATAAACCCCTTCAGGGCGATGCTTCACGTCGGGATGCCGCATCGCCGTGTCGGGGTTTATTTCACAGCAATGACCGGCTCGCTGTACATTATCCATTACTGACAGCACATAAAACCATTACTATTTGCATGGCCGCTAGAGGCAAGTGAAATAATGTTTTATAAAGGTGAGTCTTTCTAATGTGTGTCTTTGTCAGACATCAAACTGAAACTGATTTGATAAACTTTTCTTTCTTACATGTACCGTCATGAATGCTCTCAATCTATAACATTTTTAAATCAATTTGATCACATTTGTTGTACATTGCCTCTTTAAGCAGCTCAATATTTGTTCAGTACATCCGTAACAACAACGGCACATAGCGTTCAGTAAAGGACACCGAGAGGAAATCTATCGCGCCAAACAAGATTCAACATGAATGCAGCCTTTGCATGCGTACCAGTCCTGTCCCTTGAGGTATGTGAACTAAACAATCACAGTGATTTAGTATACAGAGGTGGAGTTGGCTGTTTGAGCAACCTTAGACTTACCAGAGTCGTAGCTCGGAGGCTTCATGTCACCTTGATTTAACTCTGTCCCATATTTTAACTTGTGGTACTTCGCTCTGGAAGGAAAGAAAATAAAAAGAGGAAGACAAATAAGCAAACAGGGCTGATCAAAAAGGTCTGAGAAGAAGAAGCTATTTAAAAAACTCATTATGCATGGCATCTGCATAAGCTTTGAAAGTCATCCCAACACCAACTTGCTCTACTTCTCACAAACACATTCGCTTGTTAGACAGCTTCACTTGTATGTAGGGCTGTGATAAAATCAATATCACCACATTAGACGGAATATTTTTTAGATTTTTAGACTAAGATGAAGGGCAAATATTCACAGTTGAGCAGCTGGAACCAGTGAATTTGTGGCTTTTTTTGCACAAAAAAAGACTCCAACAGTTAATTTTCTATTAATTAATCAACTAATTGTTTCAGCTGTCTTTGCAATTGCATGCAAAATCACATATATGATAATCAAATTGATGTTCATGCAATAAACTTTTATCATCAGACTCTTCACACATGTAAAACAAAAACTTTAATCACTTTGTTATTTGTTTTTCATTCCAATTTAGATTTTGTTTTACGCATTTCTAAAATGCGTAAAACAAAAGTACAATCACAATGATTCCATTAAAAGGTTATTAACAAAATAAAGAAAATTCACCTATATTTAGAACCTGATATAAAATGGCATACGATATAGAAATTAGAATTGCCGCCTCGTGGTTGTATGCCTCCACCAAACAGCCAAGTTGCAGTTTACATCCATGTCTGTCTAAAATGTCATCACTTCATTATTTTATCCCATTAGACATTGGTGTGGAGTCGTTCACCAATTGGAAGAGCGGGGTTTCGATCCTCGGCTCCTCCAGTCCACATGTCGAATTGTCCTTGGGCAAGATACTGAACCCCAAATTGCTCCCGAAGGCTGTGCCATCGGTGTGTGAATGAGTATTTAGATTAGATCCTGATGAGCAGGTTGGCACCTTGCATGGCAGCCTCTGCCATCAGTGTACGAATGTGTGTGTGAATGGGTGAATGCTGACATGTAAGCACTTTGAGTGGTTGGAAGACTAGAAAGGCGCTATATAAAAATGCAGGTCCAAATCCATTATTAGTAGGGGTGTAAGAAAATATCGATACACATGAGTATCGTAATATTATGTGTTGGAATACTGTATCGATTCTCCAAAATTTTTAATTAACCTCTTAAATATCCAACGGCACTGCCGTCGGGCCCGGCCGCTATTCAATATTTTGGAGGTTGTAGCGGGCTCAGTTTTAAAGCTAGAGTGAAGATACTGGCATCATATGAAACTAGAAAACCTAAGGAATCCAGAGGTACCAACCACGTCATACTAGCCTGTCGGGAAGGAGACTAGCATGGCCATTTTCAAAGGGGTCCGCTGACCTCTGACCTCAAGATATGTGAATGAAAATGGGTTCTATGGGTACCCACGAGTCTCCCCCTTTACAGACATGCCCACTTTATGATAATCCCATGCAGTTTTGGACAAAAACAATGCAGTTTTGTACATGTATTTTGCCTAAAAATAGTGTATTTCTGGTGTGTTCTCTCTACTATGACAGTTTTCCTAAAATTTGATTTAAAAAAAATTGCAATATATCGCCTTGCTTACAGTATCACAATAATCACCCTGTATCATTGTATTGCCAGATTCTCGTTAATACAGAGCCCTAATAATTAGCATATTAATTCTTGAGTTATGGTCACAGTGACCTTTGACCACCAAATTGTAATCAGTTCATCCTTGAGTCCAAGTGGACGTTTGTGCCAAATTTGAAGAAATTCCCTCCAGGCGTTCCTGAGATATCGCGTTCATAAAAATGGACGTACGGACATCCGGAAAACATAAAGCCTCCTGCCGTGGCTGTCGCCGCACAGAGGCATAAAAAGCAATGTGTGGCTTTACTGCAATACTGAGATTTCTCCCAATGACTGCACACACATCCTCATCAGTGGTAAAGAGTCAATACGAGGAGAGCGCACCGCTCACACCTTTTAGTTCACACAGCCCCCGCCACACTACTTCCCCCCCCCGTGATCCAGAGGAAGCAACCCCCATCCAAATCAAATTCATTTTAAATTGGGTACATCCTACATTCAGAAAGCCATTTCTGATATTACTTTCAGATACCCTCGGAGACATAACCTGTTGCTTAGCAACCGGGGAAAGTGGTAGTAATTCTGGGTTAAGCGTTGCTCCTGAGGCAGAGCCTGCAATGATCTCACTGGAGAAAAGTAGATAAATATATACACTACAAACAGCCAGAGGGCAATTCCATACTTACAGTACAAATACACCTAATGATGATGTTCCTCGCGGAGCACAGGTTGGCAAAATTTAACTAACTCTGAGCTGCCTGGAGGAACGACGGAGCACTAACCTATTTGACACCTGCTGTCTAACTCGGTCGTGTTGAGGCTCTCATTAGCTTAGACAATACTAGCTCCCAGCTCCAAATAAGATACCCGCAGCGAGTCATTTCATTGTTTACCCATACCAGTTTTCTATTTGTAACCTTTACATATCCAGCGAGGACTTTGCTGATTACTCACACTCATTTCAGCAATACTTCACTTTGCATTCATAGAATTCCACACATTCCCAGCTCGAAGCTCTCTAACAAAAGTCAAAGAGTCTTCTGCTGTCGGCCACAAAGCAGTTAAGTACTTCCTCTGTGGTTATTGTTAAGGAAGGACAAGAGAAAGGACTGGATTGCCTGTCAACACAGAGACAATAATAAATCACACCTGCAAGAAGGGCGTGGAAGTGTGAGCTACATGCCATAATTAGATTAATGTTAGAAGGATAATTATGGTTTATTACGACTTAAGTCTGACGGAGCAGGAAACACAAGCTGTCAGGCAGGTTGTAAACAAGAAAGACACTTCATCTAGAGGTAAAACTGTAACAGGGAACGCACCTGAAATGTCGATAATAATCTCTCATTACACAGGAAAACTGCGTCCACACACAACTATGGTAAGTATGATGGGTCACAGTTGGACCAGGATGTCAGTCCGTAACCTAAGGAATCATGTCATACTAGTTTGTCGGGAAGAACACTAAATAACTCTAACTGACCGTATCTGTATCTTATTAGATAAAACAGATGTTGACAAACTGCATAATTTGCAGTTGAAAAAGGGTAATAAATCGCAATTTATATTATAGCAATAATAATTATAGCAATAAATCATAGCAATATTCAGCATATCACAAAATGTTTAAAATCGCAAAAAAGATCGTGTCGTGACTTAAATACCGTGATAATATCGTATCGTGGGGCCTCTGGTGATTCCCACCCCTATTGGCCACTATGTATTATCATTATGATCCGGCTTGTTATAAACTGGAATTATTATTCAATTTATTGAGTTGACCCTGGGCTATACTGATAGAGACACTCGTCATAAATGCTTTACATGTATCCAAAATAAATGAGGACTATTTCACTTCAGTTTTTGTAGACGTCTACTGCTTTAGAGTCTGTTTGAGTTTCATACTCGATGGCTTAAAGTCACATTAATAGAGACGTGTTGAAATATAGCTCTGTTTGCAGGGTGCAGCCATGCGTCAAGGAGGAAGGGAAATGCAAAGTGTATCACCACAGCTACCATAGGGACCTTTTGTGTGCCGGTGACGGGCCGATGCACATGAGAATGACAACAATGTAATACTTCAGGTTTACTGGAGAAAGAAAGCTGCGACGGTGACCTCGTCTTGGGTGGTGAGAGAATTCCTCTCTCCTCCTTTCCCGTCCCAGAGTCATCAGCGTCCGACAGCAAACAAAGCCTTCACGCCAACACATGCTCTTGTCCAAAGACATGACACCAGCTGCACTCAGGGGGGGGAAATCTCTCTGGCACTCCAATACTGCTTCTGCTGACATCAGCTGAGACATCAGACTGGTACGCATTGAATATAAACAAGAGGGAGCTGGAAATTCTTTTAAAACGCTAGCAACCCTTTTACACATTATCGAAAAAATGTGCAGAGCTGCACTAATCTGGAGTGAACTCGCTCTGTGTGCAGGTGCAGCAGATTTGTTGACCAGTGAGAATATCACAATGCCATGTTCTCCTTTTCCATATTTCTCAGAAGCAGGAATTTATTTTTAGGAGCGTGCAAAACATGGAAACACTGCAGTCGGTGCAGACTAGCTGAGGTAGTCGTGTGTATTGTGGGTGGGCTGAGGCAGCAGTGGGTGGTGAGGAACTCACCTCTCTTGCTTCAGCGCGTACTCCAGCATTTTGATCCTCCTCACAAGGTCTTTCTTCAAGTTCTCCTGGCCTTTCCTCTCCCCCTGCAGGAAGGCGATTTGGGCCTGAAAACACAAAAATAGGATTGTCAGGTCACATTTTAAAGTAGTAAAAGATTTACAGTAGTTGCTTTTATAAATAGAGTCAATGTTTCCGGTGTTTTGGCATCTTAGATACGAGCTAACTAGCAACAAAGACTTGACTTCAAAGACAACCTTCAGGCAGCATCTGAGAACAAATACATCTGTTGAGACTGAAATAGGATGATGTCAAATCAATAAGCGTGGCATGATGGGGAAAAAAAAGCCAATCTGTACTATTCTATTTTAATCTAACCTACTCACTCTCCCACACACCAAACGTCCCCCCTCTCCCTCCTCTAAAATACCTTCGCTCTGCACACCGCTGTCTCTCTTCAGTAACAGGCAGCAGCTGTTGACGCACTCAGTCTGAGTCAGCATTACATTACATTGAATTGCTATGGGTACCGCACACATGCACACACACATGCACACACACATGCACACTTGTAATGAGAGTGGTAGAGGATAGCTCACAGTGAAGCATGCAGTGCAAGAGCTGGAGCAGATAAATCAAACAGAGCAGATCACACATTGTGCAAAACAGTATTCATCTTCCAGCAGGACCAGATACTGTACCATTGTAATCATCACAATATATTCTAGTCACAAGCATTCTGCCTTAAAACTGGAAAATAAAGTTGAGAGAGGTTCTCAGTCTAAAGGGCATCAAAGCTAGGCTAGTTAGCTTTCGGCAGGACTACTTTATCTGGTGTTAGTAGTCTATTAGGGGTGGGAATCTTTGGCAATCTCACAATTCAATTCAAATTCTTGGTGTTACGGTTAAGCTAACTGGTCTTGGTGAGGATCATTAACTGACTAACAGAAAAAAAGCAGAGGAGTGTGTGAGAGTTTGCAGCTTTTTTTAATTACAAGTTCTTTTTAATGTAATTTATTTAAAGGAACAGTGTGTAGGATCTGGCGGTATCTTGCGGTGAGGTTGCAGATTACAACGTCTCCCGTGTGCCGAGCGTGTAGGAGAGCTACGGTGGCCGACATGACAACGCAAATGGCCCTCTCTGGAGCCATTTGTTGTAAGAGTAGAGTGCTTAAAGTGTGTGTGTGTGTGTGTGTACGTGGGAAGTGAGTGGTGAAGCGAGAGAGAGTGGCGGCGACGGGAACGAGTAACGTTATCAACTTCGGCCCAAGCAGGAAAAGTGAACAGTGTTTGGTTTGTCCGTTTTGGTCTACTGTAGAAACATTACAGTGCAACATGGTGGACTCCGTGAAGAGGACCCGCTCCCTATGTATATATAAACGGCTCATTTTAAGGTAACGAAAACACAATGATTCTTCAGGTGATTATACACTAGTGAAAACATACTTATTAATATTATATTCCATTTCTGCCAAAACATCCCCCTAATTGTTACACACTGGTTCTTTAAGTTAACTGTATTAACTTGGAAGCATCTTACAGTCTTCTTCCTGTATGGAAATAACTAACTTAAAGTCTAATTTACTTACCACCATTAATGTTTTTTTTTTTATAAAAACAGAAGTTGGTGTGTGTGTGTGTTCTGGAGTAAAGGAGGGAAAGAAAAAGCAGAGCGCTCCGCTGTGTTGCTGTTAACGTAATATCTCCAGTAGTGAAGGGCTTTTGAAATGAAGCAGGCTATGAACCGAGTTATTTTCTTGGCAAATAAACTCAATTACTAAGAGAGCGGCAGTAGCTCAGTCCGCAGGGACTTGGCCGGACCAAGTACGGAGTGTGGACTGGTAGCTGGAGAGGTGCCAGTTCACCTAGAGGGCACTGCCGAGGTGCCCTTGAGCAAGGCATGAAACCCACCCGTGCCTGTGTGTGTTAATCAAGAACAAAAACAACAGAATGAAAAAATGAATCTCCCCAAAATAATGTACATTATCATTAAGATGTTGGAGCACATTGATTTTCCAATTACAGGAAACAGGTAAAGTCTGTAAATTAGCTTTGGTTAAGGCTAGCTGTAGCAGTCATAACTGCACTATTTAACCAGCTTGAATGCAGTCACTGTGGTGTGGTTTTCACCTCTTATAGTTCCTTCAAATGTTTTTTTCCGGACAATTACACATTTCTATGGCGTCATTTTTGTATGGTAAAACAGATCTAAATACATATTTTGGTCTTAATTAAATTATTACCAAATAAGTATTGCCAAGTATTGTGGCTCAGAGTTAGAACGGGTTGTCCACCAATCGGAAGACCTGCGGTTTGATCCCCCGGCTCCTCCTGTCCACATGTCAAAGTGTCCTTGAGCAAATGCCATCGGTGTGTGAATGAGTATTTAGATTAGATCCTGATGGGCAGGTTGGCACCTTGTATGGCACCCCCTGCCATCAGTGTATGAATGTGTGTGTGAATGCTGATATGTAGTGTAAAGCACTTTGAGTGGTCGGAAGACTAGAAAGGAGCCATATAGTGCAAGTCCATTTACCATTTACCATAAATGTCTCTAAATTCTGGTTAAATTTGGTTGGTGCTAATGAAAAATCAGCTAATAATTAATCAGTTAGTTGAGTAATCAATTATCTATTTTCATAAATGTTTATGTCTGTCTCTATGTGTCATCCCTGTGATAGACTGTCGACCTGTCCAGGGTCGCAATAAAAATTAAATAACTTTTGTTCTTCATAAAGCGTTATATTAGTCTTCCACTATATATAGCCTGAGCAGCAGAGAGAAACCAAAGACAACTAAATCTGTCCACACAGTCCGTCCAGTATTTTAGGGGTTACAGCAAGGTGAAGACTGCCAGACAACTCCAGAGGCTACTAAAGTCTCTAAAGGCTGCGCTGTTTACAGAAAGGAGGATACAGTAAGTATGCTGTTGTTTCCATTTCGCCACTTCATCAAAATTACACTCTCCTTTAGAGTCCATCTCAGTTGTTGAAAATCACCAGCAAGACGATGAGCATAAGAGAGGTGGATCCAAGTGCCTCTCTGTAGTTAGGAGATAACAGAATAAATGGAATGCAAGGCTTAAAACTTAATTTGGATTAACACAAATGGCAAACAAAATCTGATACTGAGTAAACAACTAGGCCCACTGCAAAGGATGGAGAAAAGCACCAAAAGCCAGACTTCACCTGTCTAACTTCAAAAAGAGAATTGGGAATGATTCATGTTCTGAAACCTCACGTTAACTTCTTAAAGGGAATGAATATTGACTTGATTTGCTGGATGTCACTCTACATGCAGAGGATGGTGCGAGTTTGAGTGGGCTGGATCACAGTTTCACACGGATAGCAAGCAGCGCCGCTGCTGCTGCCTGCAATAATGAGTCATGACGGCACTTCAATCTGCCGCGTATTAACAGCATTTCTTACCATCCTCAGTTCTCCGCAGAGGAACTCATAACAACCTGCAGTGCCCTTAGGATTTAGGGTACTGGTTCTCAGTTTGAAAACAGCACCAGCAAACAAGTGATGCTCTTGAGAGGTGGGTCAGCACATCGCATACATTACTCTACCCATTACCTCTACAGTCTCCAATGTCTTACTCGCCCTGTTTTATGTGCGTTCAACCTCAGCTGGATCTATACTAATGCATTCAGGATTGACAACAATGTTAACAACGTTTGGTATGCATCTGACTTTACACATCTCTGAGCCAGTATCATTGAGCATGAAAAGCCAAAACGAGAGAGAAAGGTGGCTCCAAAAAAGGTTAAACTTCACGAAAAGGTGCATTTATAAGCTTGGTTACAGTAACACGGAGCAGGACAGACAATGAAGAGAGAAAATGCCAGCCCCAGTAGTCATAGAAGAGTGTGTAAGCCATTTATTTTTTTACCTAATGAATAATATGGATTTGTATGTGGAGTTAAAAGAATTTCAGATATGACAGGAGGAAGAAAGTGATTGCTTGCTTACATTCAATATGGCAGGGATCACGTTGGAGAATGGAAGAGGAGGCACACAAAGAGGCACAAATAAGGTATTAGGAAAATATTGCATATGGAAAATTTTCACTGTTTGGACGGGGCCAGACTGCGAGACTCCCAAAATAACCAACTCTGGCTAAAGTGGCTCCGGTCCAAATATCAGTGAGGACGACTGCCTCGGGACATTGAAGCTGTATCACATGCAACTGGGCTGCATAACCTACAAATAACTCATTTGGCTTATTACAGACCTATTTTCCATTAAATGTCTCTCGATGTCCAGCTGAACACAGGCGATATTTCTGGCTCAAACGCTGAGCAAAAAAAACAATAGGATGACAAAGTGTAACAACAGCTTGATAGGCTGTTAATTTGAACGCACTCAACAACCTCACACGTTTAACACATTATTATCGCGCTTACTTTGACAGCCCTACCCACAATTAAATAAACGGAGCACTGCTGTCACTTTCCCAATGTGCTACATTCCTGCTCATTATCAAATCTTTGCATCAAATTAAGACTTAAAATAAGGTTCTCCTTCACCTGAATTCAGTGCATTTTTGTTTTCCCCGTCTGCTCTACAGTATATTACTCTTCTACTCCGAACTGCAGCCGCAACATTCAGAAAAGTTGTTGAGCGCACGTGCAGCGGTATGACAGCTCCCCAAATTGAAGCCAATACAGCTCGATAGCCCCCTGGTGGCTGGCTGTTAATTTAGAAAGTTCTTGATTTGATATGCAGCGGAGGTCTCATTTTAGACATAAATATTAGGCTTGCCACGGTATTTAGTTAATTTTAGCGTAGCAGCGGCATGTAATCAGTAAATAGTCGGACGACGGACGCTACAAACTGAAAGTGAATGTGTCTGCTCCCTTCGGAGTCTCAGCTCAGAGTAGCAGGAGTCAGATTTCACACACACGGGATGAGAGAGTGTTGACAGACAAGACGATGGCGGATGATTTGGTTTCAAAGCGAAAAGCAAAAGCGCCTGTTTGGCAATATTTCAGATTTAAACCCAATGCTATAAGGGAACCATAACATTACTGAGGCAATCGCCGCGAGGAGGACGGAGCGGTCACAGCCGGTGTACGCCGGGTGGAAACCTGCGGCCCTGCAGCGAAAGCTGGACCGGAGAGGCCAGACACACACAGCCACCAAACGTTAAACGCTACATATATTGACCACCATCTTTTCTTGTAAAATGTCCGGTGTAATCCGTCACAAGTTCATTAACCGGTGGGAAAATTTCCTCACCGTCACTTCCCTAATCAATATCGCAGTTTATCATCTTCCTTTAATTATGGGAAGCCAAAATCGTGATCGCGATTAATATTCGATTAATTGTGCAGGCCAAAGATGAAACTGTACATCTGCATTTATTGACATATTAGCGAGCAACCATTCACTTTCTTATCCAGATGAAGCGCTGGCCCAGGGACCCCTGGCATCCTGCGGTGCCAGAGACAGAGAAGAGTGCCGCTCTGTGAATCTCTCCTCCATCAAACATTAACCTTGGGAGGAATGCAATGAGTCAACTCGGGCCATAAAGAGACACAGGAAGCATTTAATTCACGGCCTCACACTGCCTGCATTATTGGGCTGCTGGATAAGGACTCCTTAGTCTGTCTGAGTGAGAGACATGGAGAACGGGGCATCCATCTAGAGCGCAGGGCTTTTCAGAGACAGGAAAAGGAGGCAGAAGAGAGAGGAAAATAAACACCAGCCACTGGCTAAATTTCTGGTAAACTAAGGTAAGAAAGTTGTTCACAATTCCTTCTTCTTTTTGGGTGTAAATTTCTACTCTTAATTGAATCAGTAAAACGAGGAAAAATGGACTGACAGCAGCTTCCAGTCCTACTTAATCACAATTTGAAAACACATAAAACTGCGCAAACAAACAGACTTTCAAAGATATAATTCAGCTCTTTTCGATAATGGTAAGTATTAAAAAGAAATACTAATTTGTGTCTCTTTTCAGCGTCATTTAGGTTGAGTTACATTACGTAATCTGGTTGTTGCACTACCAAATTATTTAAGCTTATTGATTTGAGCATATTATTTATGCTAAATGCAGTACCTGTGAGGGTTTCCGGACAATATTTGTTATTGCTTTGTGTTGTTATGATTTCCAATAATAAATATATACATACATTTGCATAAAGAAAGCATATTTGCCCACTCCCATGTTGACTATAAACGATGTCGCCTGTTATCATTCTGAGATTTGTGAATTCAGGACATGTTTTCTTCCAGACTTGTTCTGCGTCATCGCCAAAGACATCTATAACACAATGAGGCCATTTAATCTAGACAGAATGAACACTGTGAAAAGTCCAGTACGTCTCAGCGACAAGACTGAGCTCACTCCATTTGTAAAAGAAATGCAGTGGATACTCATACAACCTCAGGGCCTACAAAATAACAAAATGGTCACACATGCTGGCCCTTCGGCTGCGTTCAGAGCTGAAGAAGGGAAAGCGGCTGGTGTAAATCCCACATTTACAATGCAAACAACCTTTCTTTCAGTGAACACCGGATTTACCCTCACAGTTACCGCAAACCAATGAGCACCATGATGGCCGACCTGATGACTAGCCAAGTACATTCCACACATGCCATTACACTAGTAGCAAGAGAAAAACAACTGAAGCAAGACAGAGGTGCTGGAGACTACTGTGACGTGGCTACAGCAGTGTATTTTATATTTGTTCATTACCACAGATCAACACAACATCTTTATGGCTAAAACAGCTCACTTCATGTAGGTCAACTCTGGAATATTTATGGCCACTTACAATAAAATTGCCAACTGCTATTACATGTATGTACTCATCACCTTAAAGATTATATTTACTCAGAAGTATTTATTTTAGGGGTGACCTCTATCTCACCTGGTAGGGTTCAATTCTGACCAGCTGCCCTTTGCTTCAAGTCATCTCCTCTCCCTCCCCCCTTTCCGGTCATTCTCCAGCTGCTCTAATAAAATCTAAAAAATAAACAGCTTCCGTCTGTGGTCAGAGAATTCATGATCTTTATAAGTGAGAATCCAAATGAAAGCTTCTGCAGGGTTCGCCAAGATACAATTTACAACACTTTTAATACCTTTTTAATACCATATAGAATACAATTTTATACCTGTTTCACAGTCACATCAGCCAAGCTGTAGTGACAGTACTTGTTATAGGTCTGATGGTGCTGACTGAAACAACAACAAAAAAGATTGAAGCACCTCCTGCATGCACAATCAACTGTCAATCCCACTTTCGGTCTATAGGTGTGTAACAGCTATAAACCAAAAGCAATCAGATATAAAAACATTTCATAACTAACATTACAGCCTACTGCAAGAAGGACAAAAATCACAAGAAAAAACAAAGACCTGCCGATACCAAGAAGCAGAAGTTCATCATCATTGCATTGATGTTCACAACGGTCTAATACATCAAGAGATAGATATTAAAGATACAGCAACCACGGTATAAATGGTAGGGCAACATTTCTGATGACAGACACATTTATATTGTCTCTAGTTTAAAACATCCTTCCACCCACCCTCATTTGCAATAAACTAGGGCTGTCCCGAATACCATTTTTTGGGCTTCGAAGTTTCGGTGAGAAATATTTGAAGGTATGGCGGTTGTGGCTCAGAGGTAGAGCAGGTCGTCCACCAATCGGAAGGTCTACGGTTCAATTCCCGGCTCCTCAGGTCACATGTCGAAGTGTCCTTGAGCAAGATATTTAACCCCAAATTGCTTCCAAAGTCTGTGCCATCGGTGTGTGAATGAGTATTTAGATTAGATCCTGATGGGCAGGTTGGCACCCTCTGCCATCAGTGTGTGAATGCTGACATGTATTGTAAGGGCTTTGAGTGGTCGGAAGACTAGAAAAGCGCCAAATATAAATGCAAGTCAATCAGTACTGTCCCGAAGCTTCGAATACCTTCGAATATTTCTCACCAAAGCTTCGAAGCCCAAAAAATATTATTCGGGAAAGCCCTAATGTACACGTATTACACAACCATCTGACTGACTGTCAGGTATCAAACAAACTGCTTAGCTTAATCCATCGCTCCATTTTACTCCTCGTGTGCCACCGAAGTATTGAGTTACGTTGTGAAATACTGAGGACCTGTGATCATGGCTGGAGCTCACCACTTCAAACGCAGACACTGCACATCGATCCACCCTACTCACGTCCACGGGCACCGCTCTGAGGGTCAGGGTGAGACAGCGAGCTGATTTAGTAAAGATTTCTGCTCAGTCATCTGGAATGAGCCAAACTGTGCCTTTTCACATCTTGTGCAACACCCATAAAACAAAAGAAAAGCCTTACACGTGCCAGAGATTGCTCACAGTCAAAAACACATCTCCTCTTTTTTCCTAAACGGCTTCACCGGGACACAGATTTGTTATTTTCACCTCATCACAAGTTTCCACTTGAGGTTCATGTTACACTTTGCCGTTAAGTTGACACTGCAGTGCTACCTTACAGGGGCTGCAAACGAAGGCAGTATGTTGGGCTTCTTGAGGACAAGGGTGCTGCATCCCATGTTGCTGCATTAATATTACATAAGGCCCACGTGCACACACGCTCACATACTGTATGCAGGCAAAGAGCTAAATTTTTCAACATCAGCATTTTCTCTGACAAATAGGTGGAGTGACTGTGAGGTGTGGTCGATGCGTGGTAGAACCGTGTTGAAAACAACATTTACAACAGCTTCACAATGTAGAGAGAAGAGATGCACTGCAGAGCGAAGAAGAAAACAATTTAACAAAGCCTCTAATGTTGTAAAAAGCCTTCAAATTGTAGGTCCGAATAAGTCTGTCCTGTTACTAGCCAGCATCAGAAACAATGAGCATTTATATAGTTTATCAAGACAGTGAACTTATGTTGATGTGGGCAAGGATTTCAGACAGAGCTAGTAAAGTGCTCTATTTCAGAATATGAATTGAGAGAAATAGGACAGGTGCAGACAAAGATGAATTTTTTATTCCCAATAAAAGCGGGCCAGAGTTGAACCGCACACATTGTGCTTCATGATTGTCACTTTAACCCCAATTTTAAGGATTGCGGCGCCCTTTGCATACTTATGATGCAAAAAAGGTGGAGAAGAAAATGATTTAACTTGGGCCAATACTGCATTGCTGGAAACAAAAACAGTTTGTCTCTGACCAGCCCTGTCTCCTGAAAATTACGTTGCCATACAACTAAATTGCATTCTCAATTACGTTCGGAAGGAAACGTATTTTGTTGCGGATTACGTTTGTCTTTTACGTTTCACAAATACCTAAGTCTGCGGACGGCCGCAGCGAGTACAATGAGCGGCGACGCTATTGAATAATAACGGGTATAACAAGCGAGAAAGTCCGCTACTGGTGAGTGGGAGGGGAGGTGGATTGGTCCAACAAACACCGGACTTTCCCCCAGGAGACCGGTGTTCATGTCCTGTGGGAAACGTAGTCATTTGTTGCGTTTTCGTTTTGTTTTCAAGTCACTTTAAGCCAAGCCATTATGTTTCTTATTGAACCTAACAAAGTAGTTTTGTTGTGTTTTCGTTTTGTTTTGTTTCAATTTACGACCACAATCCAGGAAAAAATATGTTTCCCTCAAAACGTATTTTGGTTATGCAGTTTAGCTGTAAGGGAACTAGGTCTGTCAAAGTTAAAGCAATAATAACCCGTTGACGCAGATTCGCTTTAACGCTGCTAATTTCTTTAACGCATTAACGCAACATGCAATTTTTAGGTTGTAGCGGGCTCAGTTTTAAAGCTAGAGTGAAGATACTGGCATCATATGAAACTAGCAAAACCTAAGGAATCCATTGGTACCAACCATGTCATACTAGCTTGTTGCGAAGCAGGTTAAATAACGCTAAACTAACGCTAAATTTTGGCGAAGAAATACTGGCATGGCCATTTTCACAAGGCTAAATGCAGTACCTGTGAGGGTTTCTGGACAATATCTGTCCTTGTTTTGTGTTGTTAACTGATTTCCAATAATAAATATATACATACATTTGCATAAACCAAGCATATTTCTCCCATGTTGATAAGAGTATTAAATAATTGACAAATCTCCCTTTAAGGTACATTTTGAACAGATAAAAAATGTGCGATTAATCACGGTTAACTATGGACAATCATGCGATTAATCACGATTAAATATTTGAATCGATTGACAACCCTAATGGGAATGTAATTTTGTGGGAGATAGGGTTGCTATGGCATATGTTTTTTTTTTCCAAATGAAAAGAAAAGGTCCCCAGCTGTATCCACTTATTACAGGTTAACATATAACAACATATTTGTCAGTGTAACAAATACATAAATAAATAAAAATCCAGTCATATGCGCAGATAAGAACCAAGTTGCATGATATACTTAAAAAATGCCACTTTTTTTAAAGCAGGAAAACACTGTTACGCCATTAAAATGTGGGAAAACAACAACATCGTCACCACAACAGCAATTTGATCTGGTGAGTAAACCAATTTACAACTCTGACAGACTGGCGACCTCAGATTTACTGTTAAACTAGGGGGGAGGCAGGCAACCTTGTGGCACAACCAGGCAGCTGTCCCGCACACCCACGTAGACAGATGAAGTCTGTAAGTGTGAATGGAGGAAGGAGAGGGGAATTAACAGGCCGCTTTACAGCATACTAGAGAAAGGCTCTGGTGTGAGTCCAACAGGGACAGTAGAATAAAGCTCAGAGGACCAGGCTTTAGTCAAAAAAACAAGGGTCCCTTCAGGCTCTGTCACAGGAAAAACACAAACTACTCACTGGTGTCTGTACAGTGACTATGTCATATACACTGCAATGACTGTCTTTGTGGTGCTTCTGGTGAATATTACTGCGGTCTGTCTTAACTGGGGATGGAGATCTTTGTTAGTCTACAGCCTGGTTATGTGTGAGCAGTTGTGTAGCATTAGCTTCTATGTGAACTGGTATTTATTTAACATTTGTGGAGCCTAAAGTTTCTATGTCATTATCTGAGAGCAACAACATTGAGAAAACTATATATTCTTGGTGAGGAAGCATGTACTTTTTTGTACTTTCCCACTCTGAGGCGCACACTGGGAGGGCAAACAAAAATAACTGCAGCATGGGGGTGGACGTAGTATCGACTGAGGAATGACGGTGACACCCATTTCTGAGTGCCGCGGTACGTGCATGTGTATGTTTGTGCATTCGGTTCGGTCCTTCTTATTGCCGCACCATTGAGTTAAATACGCCTCAGGCTTTGTCATTAGTTAAAGTAAACACGAGATCACAGTAATAAGTCATCTAACTGAGGCAGGCTAATTCTAGGCTGCTCCACAGTTAGCTGCAGTCATGACGATAAGTAACTGAACAACACAAAATAATCTTGCTCATGTTGAAAGCCTTTCCTTTAGAAATACAAGAGACGCTTCTATCCAGGAAAGATAAGCGGGTCCATGTTTCAGTGTGCACACAGACAGTCCCACACAGAGCCACCTTACACCCTGAGTCACCTTCAACCTTCTCCTGGTGTCAAATTATGGCTGCTGACAGATACTTCTGGCAACCCTATGGAGCAGGGATTTCCCCATAACTGGAGGGCCGATGTAGCACACTGGTTGGCCTGTACAGGGCGTAACTCGACTCAACCTCAGTCATCTGGCCTGGAAAAGATCTGTGCTAATCAGTACGGCCGGGGGATATCAATCAAATCAATATCACAGTATACACAACCGTTCAAATGTTTGGAATCAGCTGTTATATTGATGTTTTTCCTCTTTCCTTCAATGATGGCTATTTTAACAGAGATAAAACAGTATAATTCTGACACCAAATATATTATTTGGCCCCAAAAGAAGAAGAATTGAATGATTCAAACCCCCATTTAGTCGATGTCCCATAGTGGAGAACACTGTTGTAACCATTTTTCCCCCAAGTACCCTTCGATTTTTAATTTGTTTTCCAGTCCAGAAAAGCGTAAGTGACCCTCGATCATTATTGAACCACAATGGTGCAATTGGGCTCTAAATATTCTGGGAAGTTGTTTTTCTTTGGGCCCTCTGCAGTCTGCTCAGTGGTTAGCTTGAATATAGGTTTAAACTGTGATTTGTCAGTCCAAAGTATGTTCAGCTGATATTCTCTGATCCAATTCCAATAGTGCAACCCCTAGATTACATGTCCACAGGCTCCGTCTTTTCCCTGCTTCCCATTCATTGTCTATGTAAGCAGCCGTGCAATGCATTCTGGTAGCGTGGCGGCGCGATTCGAGAGACGGACTGTCACGTCGCCCACTCCATATTTTCATAAAGTTGAGGTCTAGGCTACTTTATGCAAATCAGGGTGTCCGGCACGACTCACCACCTCTGGAAACTCCCGAGAAACTTTTAAACTAAGTCGATCTAAAATGAAGACAGATTAAGCAACTGCATGGCTTATTTCTCACATAAAATGTTTTCAGAAACACATTTCGGTGAGCTTTTTTCGTGATATAAGAGAAGAAAGTTTCCAAACGAGCCGCCATGTTGGTTCCAGTTTGCAAGCTGGGAGCAGCAGCACACGAGGAAAAGCGTTCGTCCAATCAGGTCCGTTGTATCTAGTAGCAGCCCATCAAGCGTCCAATGCTGGGAAGCGAGGTGATCCCTCGCGATAAAAAAAGGCCCCTGTGGACATGTACCATTAGGACACGCCAATAGAAAAAAAATGTAATCAAGATGATTTTGCCACTGACGCTCGCGTCGCATCCAGTTAGGACACGGTGTTACCTTCTATTTCTATGTTGAAGAAGTTTTAATAATAGCTTAGCTGAAGATACACTCCTGTTAATTCTAGCTTGTTATAGACATTTTTGTGCACAGGAACATGTTCCTGTTAGAATCTGCACACATTTTGGTGCTAAGCTTCCAGTTTCTTTTGCCAATGACTGGTGTTTTCTTCTATTCTTATTGAACTGTTGCTCAGAGGGATCTTTGTCTCTTTCTGCCCTTTCAGTTGTCAGTCTGGTTGAACCATCGTACAGCGTTTTGTTCTCCAAGTACAAGACATGACTTTCTTTGCAAACCCTTCATACAAAGTAACGTTTATTTGTAAAGAACACTTTCTACAACCTAAAAGCATAAAAGACCATTCAAAAGTATAGAGTAATCCTCTCAGCAATCTGACTGTACCGAATCAAGCTACTTTTGTGGCAGGAGATTCCAAACTTTTGAACGGTAGTGTATAAGAATATTTTTCAGGTAGATATACTGTGTGTTACAATATGGCAAAGGTATGCAAAATCACTTGTAAAATATTCAAATTTCAGTTCAATACAATGGACCGTCTTCCACTGTTATATATTACATCATAAATCTCTGCAGACGTGTAAAGCAAAAACTCACTTTGTTCATTAAATACAATTAGCTTGAAATCATTTGGACAACAGCATATTGTAAAACAACAACATAAACACAATGCAATTCCAATGATGCCATTTTCACTATATTTTCGACAATTTAAAGCAGAGGTTCTCAATCTTCTTTCAACCAAGGACCCCTTACAAGATAGAGAACATACCGGGGACCCCCTCATGTATATCCCTATAATTTTACATATAGCCTTTTTTTTACACTTCTATAGTCTTAGTTATGTGAAAGAACAACACATGATAAATGTATTAGAAAGATATTAGACATGTATTAAACATATTTGCAGATTCTAAGAGTTATAGGTTTGTTAGATTAGAAAGTAATCTATGAACTATTATACTGTAGATTTAAAAATCAAAATATTATTTATTGGACTATGAAGCCTTTTGTAAATAAATATAAGCTATATCATGATCATTTAAATGAATGAATCTAAAAACTTTTCACGGACGCCCTGGAAGGTGCACGGACCCCTGGGTGTCCCCAGACCCCAAATTGAGAATCACTGATTTAAAGAATGAGGAATGAATTGATTAACCGATAATGAAATAATCATTCGTTGCATCTGTAACCACTTTCATTACCAGGATAACATACTAGAGACTGAATAGAGCTGTAACCTATCACTAGCTAAGCAAATCAGCTTGATCGAGTCAATCAATTATCAATAAACCACTCAACGAGAGTCTAATCATGAATGACAGCAGCCTATGCATTACACAGAAACACCCAGCAATATAGTAGAAGTCGGGCATGTACAGTACAGTTTCTGTGCTGCTCCAGTAGAGAGGAGTGGCTCTGAGCATGACCTAACAGGCTGGCTGGACGACATTCCTACGAGCCCCTGGGTTCGACTTCCTCCCAAACAGCGACGTAAGACACAGCTTCAACTGTCCTCCATTCAAGGCCTATACAACCAACAAGAAATCCTGGGAGGGGAGTATTCACTGGGTTGTGAAATCGCTTTATGTACATTCATAATGGTCTCTGATCTGAAACCTTGTATGTAACCTTCAAACATGCAAGTCACTTTCGATTCTGTGATTAAAACACAAGTGTGTGGACATGATGATGAGTAATATGAGCAGCATGCTGCAGAAGGATGAAGTGGACCGAAAAGAACATACGGTACAGTAGATGCTGCACGATGTCTTCCATTAAGGCTCTATGCATGGCCATTTGAACTTTTCATTATTCATACATGTCTATTTAGGTTCATCTATCTTTTCTTCCTCACCGTGGTCCCTTCACTTATGGTTAATCCACCATTGCCTTCTATGGATAAAACAAAGTACTGTGTATATGTTTGCAATATGTGCACATCCCTCAAGGACACAACAAGGTTACATCCCATGTGGATTTTTCAAAGCTTTTCAATATTTGATTCGTCATTATTGCTCCGGTATAGTGCAGCACTGGCACAGACAGATATTATAAGAGAGAAAACAGTAAATGGACAAAATAAAGAATTCATTCTTGTAACATCTATTCAGATAGGTAGTGTGCTACAGTGATTAGAGTAAGCAAGACATTTTAATGAACACTGCAGTTTAAATTATGTTGAAAACATCAACCAGCCTCACATTTGGGTTTAGGTGCAACAAAAACAAAAGCTCAAATTGAGCGCGCACTGTTTTGCCGCCACAAACAAACCACCCAATACACCATTTAGCAACCTCACTGTGCTTTGCCGCAGTTGCTGCTGCTGCTGCGCTGATAATCTTGCTTCATGACAGCAGACAGGAAGCTTAATACACGGGCCAGATGAGTCAGAAACCTACTACACTGAGCAGGGTGTATGTCACCAATCTAAAAACAATGCAGTGTCTCCCTCTCGTCTCTTTGTTAGCTGAAATCAGTCTGTTAATGGAGCTGCCTCAAAAAGTCAGTGTTGGCTCTTGTCTCTGATCCAACAATGATGGCCCCACAACTAGGTCAAAATTATGTACATGATGAACAGTGGGCATAGAGACAAGTTAAACAGTAATAAGCTGTAACAATGCCTACTCAAATGTTGGATAAGAATGGTCTGGCATGGTGTCATTTCCCCTACTGTAGACACTTAAAGTACTGACTGATAGTTTCTAGGCTCGGTTAAAGCAAATATTATAAACATAACTCCTGTCAGCCAATTCACCTGCAAAATATACGGTACAATGAGTGGTACAGTACTAGGGATGCACCAATCTGACTTTTTCAATCCCGATACCGATACCAGGGCTTAGGGTATCGGCCGATACCGAGTACCGATCCGATACCAGTGTTTAATTAATAATCTGTATGCCTCACTGTGTAGAAGTGACTGTGATCATTCCTTTATATGTAAGGCAACATCAGGCTTGACTTAAACATCGCTTTCCTAACTTTGTAAAACAAAATGTAACAAATAAATACATAGATTTACATTTACTGAATTATTATAATAAAAATAATGAATTGTACACCAACAACTTGGCAAAGAAATCTTCAAAATTAACAGAAATTACAATTCAGGTGTAAACCTTTTTAATGCAGCAACAAACTGGTCAAAACGTAAACAGGAAATAAAATTCCAGTATATAATATATATATAGTATGTAAAACATAGAATTGAATTTATTGGATCAGCGATTTCATTTTCACCGATATCTGATCCAGCTATTTGAGTCAGTATCGGCCCGATATCCGATCCGGTATCGGTGCATCCCTATACAGTTAGTACAGCACTTTGTACTCCCAAACAGTGCAATCAAACATGGAAAAAAGAAGAAGTCAACAGTAAGGGTCTTACTTGCTCACTGTATCTCACTGTATTGCAATATATTGAATCGTAACCCCTTGTATCATGATACATATCGTATCGCCAGATTCTTGGCAACACACAGCCCTAGTCAACAGTCTAGTTGGACTGAAAAACACAACAAAACAAAAATTTCACAGTGAACTTGGGTATTGGCAAGACATTATCTTCTATGTTAAGCAAACTAAACATAAAGTGTACAGGTTTGTGTTTGGACATTTCTGTTTCACAGCAGGAAACCTACTGCCTTCTTATATCTTATAAATAGCTGAATAAATGAGTTGTTTGACCATCAAGTAAGGGTCAAATATAATACTAAAAGAGTGGTCCAATTAACATCTCTTCGGCCTTTATCAAAGACAGATATGAAGGCATAATGTTCTCTTCAGGAGTGGCAGCATCATGGCAGCTAGTTTAAGATAAGATTTATAAACAAGACATACTGACTCCAAAGTGTCTTGTGTTGTAAGCTATCTGTCTGTTTGTACTAACAGCTCTCAAGAGCTCAAAACACTTAAAGAAAACCACTACCTTTCCTCCATGTCATTTTTCTTTAGAGTTTAGAGGTAAAATGCAATAAAAATCAAGGCGGGGTGCTGGTAGTGTAACTAGAAGTAGGCAGGTACACAGCGTTTTAGCATTAACGTTACACATTCACCACTTTGCTAGGACATGTAGATAGATAGATAGATAGATAGATAGATAGATAGATAGATAGATAGATACTTTATTGATCTTGAAGGAAATGTAGGCATCCAGTAGCATAGACAACAAGTCCCAACACCAATACACCTTAAAAAAGATAAAATCAAATAGAATAAAGTGACATAAAATAAAAATAAGATAACATAAGTAAGTACAGCAGTGAAGTGACAGTGTGCCAATGGTGCAAATAGTGCAAATAGTAGTAGTGCAAATATGGAAGAGTATATTAATATATAGCAGAGTATATTATAATGTATGATATAGTAGTATCGTATAGTATATACTACTATAGTATAGTAGTATAATATACTAGTGAGAGCTGCCACTCCTGAAGAGAAAATTATGCCTTCGTGTCTGTCTTTGATAAAGGCCGCAGAGATATTAATTGGACCACTCTTTTAGTATTATATTTGACCCTTACTTGATGGTCAAACAACTAATTTATTCAGCTATTTATAAGATATAAGAAGGCAGTAGGTTTCCTGCTGTGATCCAGAAATGTCCAAAGGGAAACACGACACAAACCTGTATGCTTTATGTTTAGTTTGCTTAACATAGAAGATAATATCTTGCCAATACCCAAGTTCACTGTGAAATCTTTGTTTTGTTGTGTTTTTCAGTCCAACTAGACTGAGTTATACCCTCCTTCGCTGTGAAAATGTAGCTTTCAGTTGGTTGATTAATTAAATTTATTTCCCTATAAGTCTACTCTAACGCCTGTTTCTCCAGCTCCTAAAAGGCAGCAAGTGAGCAAGTGGTGGTTTCAGTCACAGTGAAAGAGGTCGCAAACAGTCGTCGTGCAGTCGGTTCAGGCTGCAGCTCCTTTAGCTTCGGAGCTAAAAGCTAACAAGATAGCCTAGCAACCAGAACAACCAAACAACCAAACTCAAGCTTCTAGAAAGGAGCAGCCCCGGTAGTGCCGCTAATGTATGACCGTGTGTGTATAAAATGCGGTGGGTTTTCACCTGTAATTCGGCCCGCTCCACCTCCCATTGTGCTCTCTCCACCTCGAAACGGGCCCATTCGTGCTGCAGGAAGTGCAGGATCCCCGGGATGCTGTACTGCGCCCTGGCCGCCTCCCCGGCGTCGCCGTCGGGCAGCGGTCCTTTCCCACCGCCCGGTAACACCGAGTTGTTGTTGTTGTTGAAGAACACGCCGGGCCCCGCCTGCTCGTCCATGGCCGGGCTCGGTGGAAAGGTCCTGTCTCGCTGCTCCGTGGTGCTGAGATATCAACGGAAGGGGGCAAAAAAAAAAGCTGTCGACTGCGCTCCGTCTCCTCGACTCGACGAGGGAATGAACTCACTTTCTGACAGCTAGCTGTCATTGGATGACGTCAGCAACAAAGGCCACGCCCACAGCGTGTTGGCTGGGGGGCGCTCGATTCTCTCACCCGGACTCCCCCGCAGGAAACCCTCCATGTTTATTTTTTACCCATTTTACCCTAACATATTGTACATTCTGAAACATTAAAATCTGTGCAATATTAATACAACTGAATGTGAAATAGCATCTACTTCACCTATTTTATTTCCCAAGTGCAATACCTCTGTTTATATTTATTTATTTATTACTCTACCTCACCTGTTTTATTCCTGTTTTTATTTGCTTCATAGCTATGTGTGTTTTATCTGTTATGTTTTACCTGCCTTGTCTTGTCAAGTATTTGTTTTTAAAGCACTGACCAGGAGTGGCAACTGTGAATCTCGTTGTATTTAACACGATGAAAATAAAGCTTTCTATTCTATTCTATTCTATCTATTCTATTCATACAGATCCTGCATCGGTATTTTATTCCAAAAAATGTGTTAAACCATTGGCTAAAATATGTAACCAACCCTTAACATAAGAAGTTTATTCAAGTGTGCTATTAGTATGCTTCTTTTAAACTTAAAATAAGAGAGTATGTTTTCAGTTTACTTTTTATGTACTTTACAAAAATATACTTAAGTATACTTGGCTAAATACTGACAAGTATACAGAAAAGTCTAAGTATACTTGGCTTCTACTGACAAGTATACAGAAAAGTCTAAGTATACTTGGCTTATACTGACAAGTATACAGAAAAGTCTAAGTATATTTGACTCATACAGACAAGTATACAGAAAAGTCTAAGCATACAGTATTTAGCTTATGCTTACAAGTATACAGAGGAGTCTAAGTATACTTGGCTTATGCTTACTTTTTGATAGAGTAGCATATTGAAGTGTGAGAGTTTGTAAAATGTGTGCTTTGATATGAATTTACTTCAATTCATCATTTCTTTTCTTTTTTTTTTCTTTTTAAGTTTTTGCGTTCTCTGTTCACCACTGAGGCATGAGAGAAAAACAAATTTTTGAGAGAAAAACTAATTTTTATTTTTATTTTAATGCATAAATCATTGGCTAAGTACTATAAGATAAAGAAAACTTACAAGTATACTTGCAGTAAAAACTATTAAACTAGTAGTTTACTGAGTATACTTTAAAGTGTACTTTCATTAAATAAAAAGTGGGCTACAAGTACTGTATATAACTAGTAAACTAAAAGTATACCTATAAGTTCACTTGTAGTATAGTTCACTTCATAGTATAGTTGCAGTTCAAAATACAACTTAGATGTAAACTAGTTGTGTACTCAAAGTTTGCTATTTTTACACTTACTTTTATAAATTAAAAAGTGAGCCAATTTAGTCCCAAGAAGTATTGAAGTAGTACACTTACAAGTATACTGCTAGTACATTGATATTAGTAAACGTATTACATAAAGTATATTTGGGAAATATATTTGAACTTTACTAAATTTTACTTCATAAAATAAACTTGAAGTATACTACTATTTGATAGGGGACTTCAGCACAGTGAGGTCAAAGCAACTTTATTTCCAAGAAATGAGGGTGGAATGTAACATGGGACCATTTCAACGAATCTGTCAATTTATGATGATATGATGCTCACCCATTCATTAACTATTACACAGACAGATATGAAAAATCAGTTATACAGTAAGCAATACAACAGTCTGTATGATATGCAGCACATACTGTGTATTAAATTATGTAGTATCTCCTCCATTTATCAGCAGAGTAGATCAATTAACTGTCTCTCTGAAAATTACAATTTCTGCCCCAAAACAATTGGGAAGCATGATCCATTTAATATTCAAAGGGCTCTAATAAAATCTCATTCTGGGCTCAAAATAATGATTAAAAGTAATGCTTACAACATAATTTAAGAGAAAAACACCTCTTAGAACAAAGAAACAAAACAAAAACATTCATCAGTAACAATCAGCAGACCCTAAGGTCATATACTAAACCAGCTCCATGCATGATTGGAATCAAAAGGAAAACAAATAACTGCCATGCTCATGGTGATGCAAAATCACAAAAAAATGGCACAGTAAACATCAATTTTGGACAGACAAAAAGGACAAAACCGGGAGAAAAGATGTTTAAAAAAAGATGTAAATTGTGTCCCTTTGTAAATGTGCAAGTCCAGAGAGTGAGCTTTTTTTTTTTTTTTAAAGTGAACATTCAAACGCTTTTTAATGATATTTACATAATGTCCTTCTTGACTTCAAGAAGAGTTCTTATCCATCAAAAACAAAGATGACATCTAGAATAAATAAATACACTTAAGAAACCGTAGCTGATACAGACGTTACATGTGGGACTCTGCTGACAGACAACAACCTGAAAAGACAACATTAATTTAGGCTGTGAGAGTGTACATTGCATGTTGGAAAGTTCAGAAGAAGCTCGTCTTGAGTTTGATGGTTGGTGCAGATGGCACCGTCGGCTGAGCTAGCCTGGCTGCGGCTTTGGCTCTGCTGCTGGCCTGGTTGGCCCGTATAGCAGCTTCCAAACGGATTTTAAGCTCAGGTGCCGCACCAATTACTATCTTGAAGGCAGCTGGGTAGAGGGGGCCAATCCGCATTAAGTTCTGAAGAGCGAATTCATGCAGGCCTCTGGAGACTTGGGGCGCGGAGCAGATGGCATTTTCATCCAAAAGGTAGGAGATGAGAGTTGGTACAAGAAGAGCCAGCAACTGCACCCCTAATAAAACACATAAAAACAAGACATTAAAAACAGCAAAGCTAATTCAACAGAAAAGGGCTGGGAGAGTTTATCTGCACTGACACAAATGGAAACAAGGCCACAAACTCAATACTCCAGATAGACCAGATATATGAGGCACCTCTCAAGACAGTGAGACACTGTGGTTCCCAAAGGCCCTGACAGATCAATTCACCACACTAAAGTAACAACAAAGCAACCCAGATAAAGAATGTGAGAATATCTCTAAAACATCTGCGTGACGATACCTACCAAGTTCATTGAGGGATGCAAGGTGTTCATTTCTGTATCCATTATTTACTCGTAGTGGACAAGATGTGCCCGATTTAAGTAGTAAACCGACATATGCATTGGATGGACCGGAACTATTAATGGGTCAGAAACACGGCTGCAACTAACAATTATTTTCATTGTTGATTAATCTGACGATTATTTTTTGTTTGGTGAAAAATGTCGATCGGTGTTTCCCAAAGCCCAAGATGACGTCCTCAAATGTCTTGTTTTGTCCACAACTCAAAGATATTCAGTTTACTGTCATAGAGGAGGAAAGAAACCAGAAAATATTGGAATGGAATCAAATATTTATACTTATTTTTTCTTAAAAAATGACTCAATAATCGACTATCAAAATAGTTGGGGATTAATTTAATAGTTGACAACTAATCGATTAATTGTTGCAGGTCTTGTAAGAAAATGTAAGATGATCGACAGAAACTTAACTATTTGGATAAATCGAATACTCGTTTGACTCATTTTTTAAGCAAAATTACCAAACTCTGGTGTCAGTTTCACCAATGTGACAATTTGCTGCATTTCCTTGTTCCCTTTCCTTACATTACAGCACCGAATATTGTTGATCGGACCAAACAAGACTTCTGAAGTCGTATCCATGTACTCTGGGAAACTGCAGTGGATATTTTCTACGGTTTATTTTATAGGCTAAGAGATTAATCAAAATAATCTGCAGATCAATTTGCAATGAAAATAATCTGTATTTGCGGCCCTAAATATATGATGCACGTATAGCACAGGCTGCAGTTCAAATAGAAACAGTTTGAACACCAAACATGGAATAAATTACAATAAATCTTAGCTTAATATAATACAAATATGAAATCAATTAACATTTTTTATTGCATTTTCCTGTAAGTATGCAGTTTGCTTTACTAAGGGAAAAAAAACAAGAGGAAGCAGGAACAAGATACAAAATTTATAATTTGAATAAATAATATAGAATATCTAATATAGTATAATGTTGAAATCAATAGTAAAATTGACAGTAAACCAGTGCAGGGATTCTATATTTAGCATTTAAAGCTCTATTACTCTGACATCACCCATCCAAAGGCACTGAGCTAAATACTTTAAGAGACCTACTTTAATGGAGCTAAACGCTTTAATGGAACAAATAGCGGTCCATTAGACCGAGGCATACTCACGGTTCTGCTCTTCACCCATGCCGACCAGATTCTCCAGGACCCGGATGCCCTCCTGCACCGCCTGCAGCTCGGCAGCCGTCCCCGGCCGACTGCGCTCCACTGCCTTCAGCTTCTCCACCATTAATGGAGCCAGAGCGTGGATGTACGGAGTGGACAGGGCTCGGCTGGAGTGCTGGAACACTGACAACAGCCGCTGGTAACACCGGGCTTGAACCTGCGACAGAAAGAGTGAAATCACTCGCTTAAAGGGGCTAGATGTAAGATTCAGAAACTGCTTGTTAACAGTGACACCTGTGGCCGTTAAGTCAACGAGAGTCAGCGTCTTGTTGCTTGTCGCGTTCGCGCTTGTGCTCTCACTACGTAGACGGAGCGAGCATCGGACAAAACAGTGATGGTACATGTCCACAGGGGCGTTTTTGGACACCTCGCTTCCCAGCATTGGACGCTTGATGGGCTGCCACTTGACACAAGACACTAGGCACCTGATTGGACGAAAGCTTTCCCTCGTGGGCTGCTGCTCCCAGCTATCAATCGGTACCAACATGGCAACTCGTTTGGAAACTTTCTTCTCTTATATCACGAAAATAGTTCACCGAAATGTGTTTTTGAAAACATTTTATGTGAGAAATAAGCCACGCAGTTGCTGAATCTGTCTTCATTTTAGATCGACAACGGTTATTTTAAAAGTTTCTTGGGAGTTTCCAGAAGCGGCGAGTCGCACCGGACGCCCCTGATTTGCATAAAGTAGCCTAGACCTCAACTTTATGCAAATGAGGAGCAGGCGACGTGACAGTCCTTCTCTCTTGATCCTAGTTTTAGACGTTGGTCACATTCCTGTTTTGCAGGACGGGCTTCACTAGATATAACTTTGTTTTTTTGGTCTTCCGTGGAGTTTGTGTTGGAGTCTGAGTTGTGGTGGGGGCTGGTCGTTTGTTGGTGTTAGCGGACTCCATTTCTAACCGAACATTAGCTATGGTTGCACAAACAAAAAAAAGGCACTCGCTAGTACGCATGACCTCACATCTGTTGGATTTTCCTGGAAAAAACATTCCGCATTCTTCACATTAAAAGCAGTCTACAGGCTGATAGAGGAAACCCAGAAAGTAACGGAGGGTCTAATTTTTTAGGTTAGTTTACAACCTGCTCACACATTGGCAATAAAAACGTGTATACGTGTAAAAACTTACGTACAGTTCCTTTAACTTGGCCACACATATATCTGGGATACACCTTTTGATCAGACATTCACAATGTGTCCAGGTTGAGAGTCTCATCATGCTTAAGCTGTGTTTGTATAATATATAGATGCTTACCCAGGGATCACTGGAGTTGAGGCCGTTTCGGAAGCGGTCCATGCAGCCCTTCTGCAGGACGGTTACTCCTACGAGTTCACTGCTGGCAGACAGCAGGAAGAGCGTGATCGCTGTTAACATACTGACCTCATCCATGTCGGGCCTGGACTCATCTATAGAAACACACAAACACAGCATGCACACTGTCAATGATGTCATACTTTTTGCCATGAGGTCACGGTCAAACAGGTATTTGCTTACCTGGCTGTGAGTGCTCGAGTACAGACGCCAGGCTGCTCCTCACAAGGCCGGTCCACTGCGTCTGCATGCTCTCCACCCGGGCCAGTGGGGAGGTGATGATGGTCTTGATGCCCTGCAGGGCAGCCGTCACGGTCACCGGCACCGAGTTGTCAGCGGTCTTCACTGCAGTCTCCTTCAGCACCCCCGTGATTAGGAAGAGCACCGTGGGGAGGATGGTCATGCTTCCTGTAAAGGCAAAAAGAAACTTCATAGTGAACGCCACATTGCTATGCTAATAATATTCATACTTACTCTTAATCTCACACAAATGCATATAGCAGTTTCTAATACCATATGATCACTGAAAGGCACAAAGAGACCACGGTCTCGTCAGCGTGAGTGTAAGAGTTTAATTTATCATTAGCATACACAAACCTGAATAATGCACAGCGAGCCGTTCAATGTTGTGAAATAAACCCCTACAGGGCGATATGGCTGCCGGAGGGGTCTTGCATCACCCTGAAGGGGTTTATTTCACAACATTGACCCGCTAACTGTACATTATCCCGCTTATTACACGGCTACTTACTTAAGAAATCAATAATTTGACACAAAAACGGTCCGCCAGAGTCCGACATCAGAACTGCGCCCATAGCAACGGTCTGTTATACATAGCAACGGTCTGCTATAAAGAAATAACAGACCATAGAACGCAGTGATTGACCAATCAGAATCGAGTATTCAACAAAGCCGTGTAATAATTCTAGATAAAACATCCAAGTTGGAACACAGACTTGCTTATCAGTGTGTCTTTTTCATATTTTGCGTGGTGTGTGTGTGTATGTTGCAGTTTGCTTCAGGCCTCACCAGCAGGAGAGCAGAGCGAGGGCAGCTCTGCCAGGATGGAAACTGTGTTTGCCACCAGGCGGGCACTTTCTTCGGGTAGTCGCTGAGGCCTGAGTGGCACATGGCTGGGCGACTCCTTCACACGTGCGTTGAGCTGCGGTAAGTGGCGGACCAGGACGAACACGAGCAGCTCCATGGCTGCAAACACCAGAGACTTGCCGGGGACGAGCTCCCCCGTGTCTCCTCCTTCCCCGAGGCTGGGCTCAGAGTCTTTCTCTCCCTCTTCCTCTTTGCCTGAACAAAATAAAACAGTGACCTAGATAACTCAGACAGCCACATATCTGAAACAACTTTACTATGAATATGAAACGTAACAGTCTTAATATTGATATTTACACTCTTTTAGATCACATTCCCGGTCATATTGTGCACCTAACAATATATGCAAAAAAAAAAATAAAAAAAAATAAATGTCTTTGTATTTTTATATATATCTAGATATATATATATCTATATCTAGATATATATATCATCTGTCTATATCTATATATAACTATATCTATATATATATATATAGCATGACACTAAAATAAAATCAACCAATCAAATCCAATCATTGTTTCTTCCTGTAAAACAAAATATGACGTGTGCTTACGTCAGCTTCTACCAACCAATTTCAACCAATAATGTCATGAAATCCATCCATCAATTAATCTGCAACTTTTAGCAGACTTTAGGTGTAATGTAATGTAAAGAAGCCTTTAGAATGGGTTAGCTCCTGACCCTTGCGGTCCTTCTGTCGCTGCAGGTGGTCCTGTGCAGCCCTGATGGTCTCCTGTACGACCGCAGTGACCTGGAGCTGTACAGCAGGAGGATCCCGGGTCAACAGCAGCCTGTGGAGCACGTTCAGCAGCTCCACTGCCAACAGCTTCAACAGAAAGAACATTTACAGAAATGCCACTGTGAACCGCTGCCCGAATATCAGACTCATCATCTTGGCTCATTGCCAACAAGTCCACAAGCAGCTGTATTATCAGAGTAGTAAAGGGATTTATACAGGGCTTCTCAAACTTAAACTTTTCAACCTGGACCCTATTTTCCCATGTTTTTGTGTCTAAGTGAGTAATGGGGACAAAAATTTGTGAAATTGGTCCAGTATCGAGGGATAAAGTTGTACCCGGAAGCTGCAAGACGAGCTGCGAGGGCAAGTGAGCGTTACGTCCACTAAAAGTGCTTGTTTTTGCCACTGACAGGCTCAGATTGTTATTATAAGTGTCTGACAACATTATGGAGAGGACCCTACAGAGAAGTAAAACATTTTTCTTACCTTTCACTTGATCCGGTCTGTTTGTTATTATGCCTAAGTCCCGCTCAAGGAGAAGTGTCGTTGTGAAATCTGAATATCCTTATACAAATAAATATGGGCGGCCATCGAATTCAAAGACCTCATCCACATTGTCGAAATCATCTAAATATTCAGCCATGACATTGAATATCTTTTAGATAACACTAAGCTACGCTTTCTGTAGTCCAACACAACAAACTCTGCCAGGCTGGCCCTCACGTTTCCTCCATGGACGTATTATTCCACCGTTGTCTTCCTGCAACTCGTCACCTTGCGAGATTTCGGAATGAGACTTCTTCTTGAGCGAGACTCTTTCAGACACTTATAATAGCAATCAGAGCATGTCATGGCAAAAACAAGCACTTTTAGTGGACGTAAATGATGGTGTCAGCTTGCCCCAATAGCACCATATTGCAGCCTGTGAGCAGCTGCCTTCTACAGCGCTCTCCCTCAACACTGGACCAATTTCAGAAATTGTTGTCGCTATTAGTCAGTCAGACACGAAAACATGGGAAAATAAGGTCCAGGTTGAAAAATATCGAAGTTATCCTTTAAGTTTCAATCCCCATTAAAACCACTATAAATACTTTCATACTCTATGTTAAAAGAAATTAATATAATTTGTTTTTGCTATCCAAAGAACAGAAAATCTTTATCAAAATATAAAATAGGCTAAAAGCAAGAATGATCCCGCACCTCCCACGCACACAAACATAGTTATGTGGTTCTGGTCTGTGACAGGAGACTGTAATGACTGTGGCAGCAGCAGAGAGACACATGCTGTGACCCAAATTAAGGGGCCGGAGCCTCTAAAGTCGACACTTCTAGACCGAATGCGTCATAGGGCCGACAAAGACCTGTCCCATTTTAAAGGCTCCACCAAATGCAGCCAAGAAATACAACCTGCTTTTTTCTGAATTTGTAGGACACAATCTACGTATCCTTTGAAGCCCTCAGTGTCCCATTATCCATTGTTTGGCAGTTAATTGTTTAATGGAGTATTGGAGCGATCCTTGTCAACTCTTTAAGTCAGTAAATATCACGTGACCCTGCGGTATTCACCACATATTTGCACTAAGGTGGTGATCAGTCACGGGTAAATATATCACTTGAACTAGACCAATGAAATAACTGCTGCAAGGTGTAAATAACAGAAGCATAAAATCTACTTGATACTAGTTATTTGATAAAGCACATCTGCAATCAACAAAACCACCCACCGAAACGCTCCGTTAGTTGAATTTGTAATTTTGGTTCATGCAGTGCTTGAATTTCTGTTAACATTTGACAGTAACAATGTTTTTATATTGCAAATTGAAAAAGAGTAAAAAAACAGCTTCCAAAAATACAAATAAGCAAATACAAATTATTTTTCCTAAAAGGCAGATACAAATTGCAGCACAGAGTTTTAATATTTATACATATTTATTATACTGTGTTGTTGAATACTTGATTCTGACTGGTTAATCACGGCTTTCTACGGTCTGCTATTTCTTTATAGCAGACCGTTGCTATGTTTAGCAGACCGTTGCTATGTATAGCAGACCGTTGCTATGTATAGCAGACCGTTGCTATGGTCGCAGTTCTGATGTCGGACTCTGGCGGACCGTTTCTGTGTCAAATTATTGATTTCTTAAGTAGCTGTGTAATAAGCGGGATAATGTACAGCGAGCCGGTCACTGTTGTGCAGCATTGCCCTGTCGGGGATTCTTTCACAATAATGATCGGTTCGCTGTACATTATCCCTTATTTGTGAGCCAATAGTAAAACAACGTTGGTATCACGTGGTATCTCTGGTTCGTCACTTATTGTGGAAAAAACTGATAAATGGCTGAGATTGACGGTAATTGCCTGGCAACGACTTGTTGTGAAGTAAATGCAATGAAACAGGGGAGGGAGAATGCGACATTTAGTGGCTGAATGTTATCAACGTTATCAATAGCACCTTTAATCGACAGATGTGTAAAACTGAGTTTCTTTGCAAAGAATCACACAAAAGCACCACTTTAAATCTTGTTTTTACCAGAAATGTGCTCAGAAGTTTCTTGGAAATAAGTCATTCAGCATGAAAAAAGCATAAAAAACAACTAATCGCCTAAGAGGGGGCAGCCCTAATTATTTCAAATGTCACACTGAATGTGTAATTCAGAATACATTTTTAATACAAGATCGGTACAAATCTTCTACCATATATCTCTTCCTCACATATGTAATTTCTGCACTCTTGTCTTATGTCTTTACCTGGTCCTCTGCGATATGGATCTTAGCAGATGGAGATTCTAGCAGAGTGAACAGGGCGTGCAGGCAGGACATCACGTGTTCAATGGGCTCCTCGGGCCGAGGGAAGCAGAGAAACTCTATACTGACACCTGAGAGACACAACACAGAAATGCACTTAGGGTGTGTTCATGCTATTCTTTCTTCTATCCTCCACCACCACCCCCTTCACTGCCGGCAGATGGGAGGTGGATCTATGGCTCTACGGTAAACAAAAAGAAAAAAAGTGTTTTCTCTTTACCTAACATGAGATGCATCCTGTCTTTGACCGACTCTTCAAAGGTCTTAGTGGTGGAGGAGGCTACTTGAGGGATGGCAGGAGCCCTGGAGGGAGCTGTGGGGACCTCTTCTTTCTCTTCACCAGCTCCGAACCCAGTGCTGCTCAGCCACAGGGCCACGGCATGCAGGACGGGGGCCCACGAACCGCGATAGTGGAGCCTCGCTGTGTCTATCGTCTCTGGAGTATAAAACGCTCCACCTGAATACAGACACACAATAATGGGAAATGACCATATTACTTTGAAATGTGATTTATACAATTATACAGTAAAATATAAATTATGTATATTTATCAGGACTGTCAAAGTTAATGCGATAATAACGCGTTAATCCAAATTAATTTTAACGCAACTAAATTCTTTAGCACATTAAAGCAACTTGCGATTTTTAGGTTGTAGCGGACTCAGTTTTAAAGCTAGAGTGAAGATACTGGCATCATATGATTGCAAAGAAGGCTAGGAGCTAAATTTTATATACATAAATTGTATATTTATGTTTAGGCTACCTGAAATATTCATTACATTTCACCCAATGGTAAACAAATGACAAATTTCAATTTAAGAACAAGTGCCCCAAGACAGCACCAACAATACATCCCATCAAAACGGCTATTTGACAGTACGATAATAAAATGTTTTTGTTGACATTTTATGAGAAACTTTCCAAATCACATTGACGTTTTTTTTGGTAATGTCCGGAGATGCTCTCTAGAGAATAAAATCACTATTTTTATGGGACCAAAACTTGAGCAAAGAACTCAAACACTAGTGCTGGAAGTTGGCTAAATACTCATGTACTGTACTATTAGAAACACTGCAATGCCATGCATACGAAGAGATTTGAGCCAGACTTGATCTGCATCGTAGGCAAGAATCTGTCTCGTACCGTCAGGGGGCAGCTGACTGGAAAACTCGGCAGGCAGAGTGAGCAGAGCGTAGTCTCGCAGCATGGCCAGCCACAGGCGGCTCAGCGAGGGCAGCTCTGGCTGCACCAAAGTGATGAGGCTGTCGGGTGGAAGCACGTCGGCGCCCAGGTCGTCCTCATCCTCGTCGTCGTCTCCAGTCCGGACCGGTTTGGCCGGCTTAGACTCAGCCTCTTTCTTGATCTTCATCGCCACCACATACACCTGAGAAAGAAAGCCAGTGTGTGTAGTTTATTACTTACATCATTTGCAGTGTAACAAATATGGGAAGGTACTCTGACCGGAGTCTTCGGTCTCACCTCGGCCCACGCCTTCAGCACGGCAAGTTTCTCCATCGTGGTGGCGCTCTCACTGTACAGCTGACTGGACGAGCCCTTCCCAGCCTGCACCTTGTCCAGCGACGACACAAGCAGGTTGTGGACTCGCCGCAGGTCATTGAGGTCACTGACTACGCCACTACCAATCCACGTACTACACACCTGTAGTCACACAGAGGGGTCAAGTTAATAAATGGTCAAGCGAATTGACCATTTACAGGACCCACGGCTAATGAGAAAAATTGAAAGCCCACATTAAAATAACACAGCGTTCAAGGTTGATTAGCCATCATATCTACATGCCATTAAAGGAGCTGGGGGTGTCAAAGAACAGTTATTAATAACTAGGGCTGACATGTTAGGGCTGTACAAGTGGAGCAGACATTTATGAGATTACATCCTTCTGAGGAGAATTGCTATTAGGGTGTCAGGTGGCCAAGGGCAGGAGAAGGAGACCAGAAGGAGATACAAATGAGTCATGATGCAAATGTACTTAGCGAGCCACCTTGTTAGCTTATTAGAACTATGGTCACATTTCTCTGCAGGTCATGTCATGTAACCCTGCATGCAACGTAGCCTCATACAACGGTTTGTATGATATCTTACAAAAAGTTATTCCTCATTTTTCGTGCATTTTCCTACGAATGTCCAGCAACACGTGACAATTTCCGCTCGTAATATGCATACAGTCTTTTCAAAATACACTCCCCTCTTCACAGGAAACAACTTGGTAAGGTTCAGCAAAAGATTGTGGTTTGGGTTAAATTAACTCCAGAAGTGGCGTAACTTCAGTACGGAAATTACCTGCCAAATAAATCAACGTTGACTTGGCTTGACTGATTTCTTCTGGAACACCGGTCTTCTGGGTTAAAGTCCAGTGTTTTTTGATCCACCCTTCCACCCCGACCTACTCCCTATGCTGCGTTTGTCGCTCTTTATACTTCCTGGTTCATGATTACGTGGATTACATATAAAGTGATTTTGTGGGATATACACGAATTACAGTGCATTACTTTTCGTAGGTATAGCTACAAACAGTTGACCCTGCCATTCCAAGGGTATGCATTGAATACACTTTTAATTATGTATAGTTGTTTTTACCACCTTGGGGATACAAGGTATCATGATATTTATTTTGTTTATGTTGTTTTAAGTATGGACGCCTGATATGGATTTTTTTCAGCTGAACCGATAACCTATAATTACCTGCTTCTCATGCCCGATACCAATATGATAACTGATAATTTCACATTTTTGTATTTTAAAAAGAAGTTCATAAACTGTAGTTTATTGTGCACACCTGAGGGTAAGAAATGCTAAGATGTAGTGAGCAAAGATGGATGATTTAATATTTCAGAGCTCTGACCTAACCATATCTAACTGACATCAATGTTGTTAAGACAACAAAAACAAAAAACAGAGCTGACTCTTGAAATGTTTATTTTTTTCTACTAAAGTACATCCAAAAACTTGGACTGCAAATTACAATCGTGTTGTCTTCCTCTGAAACTGTGAAAAACGACCACACCGAAGAACACGTTTGGCTCTCTAGTCAGCGTGCTGCACTTGTTCTTCTTCTCTATGTATATTGGCAGATCGCAAACCAACTTTAAAGGTGCATACTGGCTTATTGTGTCGGAGTGTGGAGATGCTGCGCTTTTTAAAGGGACTATTTGTAACTTTTCACTCTCATAAATCCTAACGGGTCGGATTCCCATGCGCGCTCGCGTTTGGGTACGCGAGCGAGCAGCAGCTATGCTCCTGCTGCCTGCTGCCTGCACAACGCGCTCGGCTCGCTCCAACTCCACGTGAACGCGCGCACACTACACACTGCAGAGAGTTAGTTTAGCTCTGAGAATATCTCAAATATATCAGAATATATCTAGTGAATGTGCAGTGGACGTTTTTGCAGAAATAAATGCTGCCGCTCCTCCAGACCAACAGAGGTTTCCCGTGTCTTGTGAAGTGACGGGGCTCCGCAGCGAGTTACGTTATCGTCCCGACCGGGTGTCGCTGTCTCCCCCCCCCCCCCCCGACCGGGTGCCGGTCTCCCCCCCCGACCGGGTGTCGCTGTCTCCCCCCCCCCCCCCGACCGGGTGTCGCGCTCCCCCCCCCCCGACCGGGTGTCGGTGTCGGTGTCGGTGTCTCCCCCCCCCCGTTCCCTCCGCGGTCTGAACAGGAAAAGGCAGCACTAGAATCAGCATTGATCCATGGAGAGACCTTAGTCTGGTCAGCTAACATTACTGCCAAGCAGGTGAAATACAGAGTGATATTGTGTGTTAGCTGACGTGTGTCGCCTCACTGTTTAGACCGGTGCTCGTTCATGTCAATGTATGCGCGAGCACAAGCGCCAGCGCGAGCAACAGGATGCTGACTTTCGTTGACATTGCGGCCACAGGTGTCGCTGTGAACAAGCAATTTCTGATTCTTACATATAGCCTCTTTAAGTCAATTAAAACAATTTGGCTTCGTATTATCGGCTCTATTTATCGTCTATAATTTAATTATCGGAATAATGCATAATAATATAAACTTCCCATTATTGGCCCGATATATATATATATCGGGCATCCCTGGTTCTAAGTGAATCATTCCTTTTAGAAAAGAAAAACCCTGAGATCAAGCTTTCGGCCTTCAGAAAGAACAGAAATATTCGGAGTGGGCACAAACCCTGAGCCAGAGACACAGAGGGGAATGTCAAAGAGAGGAGTGATTTTGAATAATACTGCTGACAGGCATGTTTGGTATTTTCCGCTGTCACTCATTCTTCACATCAGTCAAATAAGTCGAGCATTAAGGCAGAAAACTTGACACTGTCGGGTTCTAAGGGGATGAAGAGTCACTGTGCAGTGGTGATTAACGGCCACTGTAGCGGCATTACTACAAAAGCCTCTAACATCATCAAAATACATTAATATATGCAAGGGCTGTTCATTAGAATGAATGCTACAGTACAAACAGAGGTTGCACACCTCCAACAGGGCTATGAAGTGAAATGGTATATAACTAATTCAGCTGGTGAAACGTTTCTTGTTAACGTTCGTTACTAGAGCAGGGTGTCTTACCTGGCATGCCTTAGCTGTTATGTCAGACGGTGTATCAGGTGAAAAGGCAGGTCTGAGGGCAGCTCCGACCTAAATGCATACATGATAGGGACAATGGTCACTTCTTTCATTTTTGTTTTACATTTGCTGAGTCATTATTAAGTTGGGACGTTTGATCTGTCATCTGATGTGTTTCTCACTCACATTGGCCTGGTATTGTTCCAGGATAACGTGCCCCGGGAACTCAGGCTCCGGTACGGACGCAAACTTTTTAATGATGTCCTCCAGGGCCTGCAGGCCGGCCATCCTCAGCTGGTTACTGTGGTCGGTGGCCGCCATGAAGGCCATGCGGATGAGGTCAGACAAATGGAGCACCAGCTGATCTACTGGATGGACAGAGATGGAACAAGGAGGATCGTGAGAGGAATAGAAACACGTTTATAATCACTGTAAGGAATGTGACCTCAGTGAGCAGCCACATTGATCAATCAGAAGAGAATTTATAACAGATTTATATTAGGGCTGTCAAAGTTAACGCGATAATAACGCATTAATGCAAATTAATTTTGACGCCACTAATTTCTTAAACGCATTAACGCAACGTGCAATTTATTTTTTTTCTGCCATGTCATGCTAGCTTGTCGCGAAGGAGGCTAAATAACGCTCCAAACTTGCGCCAAATTTTGGCGAGGACAAACGGTCAAGGCCATTTTCAAAGGGGTCCAGCCCTAATTTATGTTAATTTCAACATTTGCCAGTCATTGTTTAATATGTGCTTTTGTAATCCTTTGATGATGGGTTGCACTTCAGCAAGAAGGCACAATAGTTCCCTCCTCCATGGTCGCTGTCTTTGCTTTTTTTAACACTTTAGGAGGACACAACATATCAGTTTTTAGAGGTTGACTCAAAGAAACCAGATATTGACTTTGAGGCTGAGATTTAATTGAGTTTCAGCTGAAGTGCACCTTTCAAAGGATTAGTTGGACACACCCACATGCAGACCAACCATCCACTCAATCCCAGTCCCTACATTTGGCTTAGCTGCTTCAAGAGCTGCAAAATCACTACACTGTGCCATTACTTCCTGGTCTGCCTTATTTCGAAGGAGCTTATATAAATACTGGCTCCTCTATCTGTCACGGTGGAAAAAAAAAATACTCCCACTTTTGCTTAGTCATCTTTAGCCTTGTTCCATCTTTACATAAAAGCACATGAGATGAGCATTATTCAACAGCTGACACTTGAACTGCCTGGAGGTCAGTACAAAAGATGTCCCTTAGGCTCTATGTAAGCAACAGTTTTAATATTCGTATATGACTTTAGAAAATCAATCTGAAGCACAGACACAGATCACAGGTGGCATAAATCAATCACAAATCCTCTGAGCGAACTCTAAGCTACTCTGTTCTGGTACCTTTGGGGTTCTTGGCTTGTGCAGAGCGGGCAGCTGCCAGGTCAAAGTGCGCTTTGTCAGTCTCACACAGCAGAATGATGCGGCACAAGCAGTCCGCGGCAAATACCCGCGTCACCCAGCGCGGCGCCACGGAGGGCTTGGACTTGTCATCATCGCCCAGGCCTGTGAACATGGTGTCATCGTCCATCTCGTCTTTTTTCTCGGAGTCTTCCTCGTCCTTTTCCACCTCGAATACAACGGGTGCTCCAACATCTGAAAGAGGAGATGGACACATTCATGATACGAGGATGTAAAAGAGAAGATTTAGTCAGATATTGAGCTACAGATATAAACCTGACTTGACTACTGTGTGATACTTTGTCTTCTTTTCCAGCCTTAATTTCCTTGGAGACAGAAAACGGTAATGTGTCATATTTTGTTGTTTTGAAGATTTACCTGTAGTCGCTGCCAGGACATCCTTGCAGAGTTTCAGCCAATGAGAAAGCTTTTCCACAGCAAGAGACGACAGCATGTGGCCCAGTGTATCATGGATATCAGAACACAGCTTCCTGTCGGTCTCTCGATCCAGCATGCCGAACAGAACGCCCTCCAGACCGGTCTCCGTGATGTTCAGTTCTAAACCAGGGACAAAGTCAGCGCAGTAAGAGTCACAGTGTCTCTCTGAGGTATACCAACTGAACAGAAAGCTCTTATTCACGATTTGTACTCACTGATTTTATTGTGGTCTCCTGCTCTCTTCGACAGGCTCATGGCGTACTCACAGACCTCGGCGGCCTCTCTCTGAGCGAGCTGCCTCAGGCAGGCCACGGCAGCACGGCGCAGCAACAGGTGAGAGCTGCACAGGTGCACCTGTGGGGGATCCCATAGAACGGTAGGAAATTATGATAAAGATTAACACAAACTATAACTACTGTAGTATGAAACTCGTTAGGTTTTACACATCATGTCTTACACAGAGACAGGGCACCAGGCTGGACAGGTTGACGTGGCGTGGAGCGAACATGTGCAGCTGCTGCAAACATGAGATGGCGGCTGCTTGCACAAGGGAATCGGAGTGGTCCTGCATTATGGCACAACCAACCAGACAGGACGAGCGGATGGTGGAAATAGTGGCTCCATTTCCTAGCAAACCCAATGACACAGGTTAGGAAGAGAAACAAAAACAAACAGCAATTTAGAGGATATGCAGTATGTCTTAGTAGTGTGATTACACCGCCACCTGCTGGCCAGGAAAGGGTATATTACATTTACATGGCTTTTAAAGAAATGAGCCATATGAGAGCGTCGCAGTCATAAAAGGCAGTGTTGATTTTGTTAACAAAAACTTTGACGAAATATGTTCGTCAACAAGCTTTTTTCCACGACTAAGACGACGAGACGGCACCACCGTCATTAAACACTAACGGTGACGATATCAAACATGCAATATCGTTGATGAAAAAAGACGAGACTAAAATGTGGTTTAAAAACAAAAACCAAAAAAACAAAATCTCTCTTTATTTTTGTCACCTTCTCTTCCCCTCTCTCTGTCACTCTTGCTGCGTGCTAAGGCGACGGCGCTCAGTCTGTCTCTGTCCTTCTTGTCTCACACCTCAGTCCTGACAATTTTGCTATAATGCATAAAGTTGGGCGGTTTGCAGGTCGGGTCGGGTTCGAGTGGTTGAGTAACGCATATTTTTACATGTTGGGCAGGCGTATTGGCTCTCATAATGGATTGGGTGGTTACGACTGAACCGCGCATCACTAATGAGCTCAGTCAGGAGGACTTCTTATTCATTCAAACTGTGTTTTTCATCAGATAATTATAAGATAAAATTTGTGAAATAAGTGTGACTAAAATGACAGAAATGTTCAATATAATCTGATGACTAAACAGGACTAACATTAAATAAAAAAAAATAGCTAACAAAATTTGAGAGAGAAAACATGACTAAAATCGAATGACTTTTCGGTGACTAAAACTATGAAGGATAAAAATGACTAAAATGTGACTAAAACTAATAAGCATTTTCGTTTTAAGACTAAGACTAAATCTAAAATAGCTGCCAAAATTATCACTTGCGATTTTATTTCTGCCACAGTTACCCTGTAGTTCTGGTCCCACGGTGGTGATGAGAGCTCCCAGGCAGCGGCCCAAACACTGGTGCACCTCTGTGTGGGACGGCGGCACGGTGAGGAGCAGGGTGAGTACCAGAGACAGCGTGGGCTCCACGTAGCCTCGGTACATTGGACCACTAGAATCCACAATCAGAGCCAGAGAGTGCAGAGCCCATGTCTGATAAAAAGAGAATATCTGAATTAGTACAAAGGTGTTTTTCTATTTAAATTCTGTTTAGAAATGAAATGAAATAGAAAAACAACACATGTTCATCCAAGTAAATACAACTATTATCCAGTTCAGATGGAAAAAAAAAACGACAGAAAAAAAATCCATCCCTCCTGAGTAATTCACTGTACCTGGACCTCGTGAGAGGACCCATCCTGGGCCAGAGCCAACAGGATGCTAACGCTGGTCTTTAAGTGCTGGCCTGAGCCAATTCCTCCAACATATCGATGCAGACAGCCGAGAGCCAGTGAATGGCCCGTCCTTGATACTACATCACGGGCAGACTTCAGTCTGGAAATAGAGAAGAGATATGGATCACATGAGTAAAGCCAAGGATAGAGAGGTAAGATAGATTCAGTTCAAGATAGATTATACAGACAATCAAAGACTGACACTTTTATCTTCCTGAAAACATCCTTGACCTACAATTTGTTTCTCTGTAACTGATTTTAACGGTGGTGTGGTGTGAGGAGAAGTAACAGAATAAAGAGAGAGAAAAAAGCAAAGATAACACAGATATGAAATGCTCACTTATCAAAGCTGGTCTGTGCCATTCTGGCGATGAAGGTAGCCTCTCCCACCACCTGAGCCATCCTGCCCAGAGCCTCTCCAGCAGCACAGCGCAGGATGGGGTTGGGATTGTCCAACGCTCCCATCACCAGGGCCAGGGCCGATTTACGCACCTCCTCAGGACCCAGAGTACTCTTGTTCTCAGCCAAACCCTTCAGTCAGGAAGAGATACGTTATTATTTCTCATTACCTGAATAATGAAACATGATATTCCTGTCTTAAAGCTAGGGTTGGTAGTGTTATTCAAATACATTTTTGTTATATTTGTGGAAATTCTCATTACATCCCGACAGCAATCAATAAATCAAATGCCCTGACAAAAAAAAAATCTGTGGCTGCCTGTCTGTGTACTCTGCCCGTGCACTCATTGCGCGTCACCGGAGTCTTCCACAAGCTGCTAGCTTGACATCTTTGGGTACTAACAAAAGCCATGTTTGTTGTTTACGTTCATTATGATAACTTTGGGGGAGTGGCTTTGGAGGGAGGCTTGAACGGACGGACTGTCAGTGTTGCCGATTTGGCGACTTTCTCGCTAGATTTAGGGACTTGTGGAGCTGGTGCTGCTAGCTACTTTCACTGGAAAAGAGTTGGCAACACTGGGCTGGGTTTGTCAGTTGGATCATTTTTAAAATCTAATGTACTCTCGCTAGTTTCTCAGCATTATCGACCCTGCCATTAAGAGGATATGAAGCAAGTTTTCTCACCTTGAGGGCACTAAGCACCGCAGTAAAGATGTTCAGTTGGACTGCCTGCTGTCGAACTCCTTTAGCCTGCTTTATGCACTCTGCAAAGTGGTCCAGCATCTGCAGCCTGAAACATATTAGTCGGGTAGAATTTATTACAGACAAGCATGCCACAAAGAGCTTTGCAACAGTGCAACAGTGAATATAAATAAAACATAACAAACCAACAAGAGAACCAACACATCACAAAAAGATATGATGCAAAATGTTGACAAGTCCGCAGCAACAAGTAAACTTCTCACCTGTGTTTGAAGGAGACATGGGGGAAAACCACACCGAACAGAGCCACCGAAGCGTCGATGACGGACACACCCAAAGGGAGAGGCCCTGGCATGTCCTCGCCGACAGGAATACGCAGGTAGATTGAGGAGGGATCGTGTTCCAGAGCACCGCTTCCAGACGCACTGTTGGGCTGCAGCTGTTTACAGTAGGAACGATCACACAGTAGTATCAACAGTGACCATCAGATAATAATATATAATGTTAAGTATAGATAGTAGGGGTGGGAATCACCAGAGGACCCACGATACGATATTATCACGATACTTAAGTCATGATACGATCTTATTGCGAACATTTCGCGATATGCTGAGTATTGCGATAAGATATATTGCGATTTTATTACCTTTTTTCAACTGCAAGTTATGCAGTTTGTCAACATCTGTTTTATCTAATGAGATACAGTTTTCACTCTGTTCATCTCAGAGTTCTCATTCACATATCTTGAGGTCAGAGGTCAAGGGACCCCTTTGAAAATGGCCATGCCAGTTTTTCCTCGCCACAATTTAGCATAACTTTGGGATCGTTATTTAGCGTTGTTCCTGACACTCTAACGTAAAATGGTTGGTACCAATCGATTCCTTAGGTTTTCTAGTTTGATATTATACCAGTATCTTCACTCTAGTGTTAAGAATGAGACCGCTACAGCCTCTGAAAGACAGAATAATGGGCCGTCGGATTGTTAAGAGGTTAATAGTTTCTATAATAAAAGATCAATACTTGTCTGTGTATCGATTCAACATCGCGACGCAAAATATTACAATACTATGCTGTATCGATTTTTTCCCCAACCCCTAAGAGATAGTTATTTTTAAGCAATGTATAAAAGAAATGAGAACCCATTTATTCTTAGAATATGTAGTAGTAGTAGTATATTTTTGGATTTATCTGCCATTGATAATTCTACTCACCTGATCTTCTATGCACTTGTGGTCAGTCTCCTGTAGCCAGGAGCCCATGAGCACACTGTCGTCATAGTGACAGAGAGATCGCAGCAAGGAGGTGGTAGTGTTGGCCGAGTTGTCAGTCAGAGTGAACTCTGCCACCAGCTCCCTCAGGAGGGCGTTGAAGCTGCCTACACAAGAAGAATACTGGTTTTCCATAAATGTTCTTAACTTCTGTGAAAAATAAATGTAGAAGTGACCGTGTTACCTTCATAGGTCTTGGGAGGCAACAGAGCCAGGATGTCGTACAACCGGAGCCTCACCATCGCCGCACTAGCTTTCAGGTGAGCACCATGGACCTTAATGATGGCAGGGACACTGGCAAAACATTACAATCATTAGATATATAATCTGGAAACAATGAAAGAAATGCAGAAAATAGCTATCGCACATAACAAAGACAGCAATCATACTTAAAAGCATCACACTCACTGAGACATCATGGTCATGGCACATTCAATGGGAGTCATCAGTCTACGGATCACATCTTCTGTGAGCAGCTCTGGACAGTGGGCCACAAAGCTGCGCATGGCTACAGAGGAAAGGAACAGGCGTGTTGCTCAGAATTGTGTCTGCTAACATTACAGATCACGTGCAGGTAAAACAGGGCGGCGTGTTTCTTTACCACACAGTGCTCCGGCTCGGCCCTCCAAGGTGACCTGCCAGGTGAAGGCGTCTCCTCTGGCCTTTTCTGCCTCCAGCTCCTTCTGGGAGCGAGGAAACACGTTCCTCCACAGCAGCAGCATCTTGGGAAGGTGATAGCGCACGAGGGAGGGACCTGGGCACAAACGCAATGTCAGTGAGAGAGCAGGAGATAGTATTGTTTATGAATCAAAGCCGAGAGATAAGATAGAGAGGCTCACCCAGAGTCATGAGGGCACCCAGCAGCAGCCACCCAGCCTGCGTGCGCTGCAGGGACAGTCGACTATTCTGAGCAGCTGTCCTCAGGAGGTCTTCGGCTATACTCACCACCAACTACAAGAAAAAAACACGGACAACCTTTAAATCTATATAGGGCAATCAATGAGGCTGCTACAGAAGGTGAGAAAGACCTCAGTGACTAACAACATTACATTGTGAGGCTACACACCTTGCCCTTGGAGTGGGGGATACCCAGTGGACACTGGTGTACGCCTCCCAGCAGAGCAGCCATCGCAAAGCTGTAGCCACTCACAGCCTCAGGCGAACTCTTCAGGTTGTTGATTCTCTCTGCACAGCGGTCCAGCAGCGGGGTCAACTGATAGGGCAGCGCCACGGCAACACAGCGCAAGCACCACGCAGCGGCCAAACGAGCCGCCATGCTCGGGTGCAGCAGCACCGAGGTCACAGTTTCAAGGAGTCCTGGGAAGAGGAGATGGAATGAGGAGGAGACTCCAACGTATTTGATTCACTTAAAAGAGTAATATGTAACCATAAAGTGAGCACTTCGTTAGGATTATTACCATCTATGCAATCCCAATTTGTGATTATAGAAACTTAAAGGGTTAGTTTGTGTGTTTTGAAGTGGGGTTGTATAAGGTACTTATCCATAGTCAGTGTATTACCTACAGTAGATGACGGTCGGCACGCCCCCAGCTTGGAGAAGCAGACAGGAGTTACCGAACGGAACCAAAGTAATGTACTGTTGTGGACGGGGCCGGCGGCAAAATGTATTTTAGCCACCTAAAAGAAAGGTTCACCTAAAAAAATCATCATCAGCTTATGTGTATGCTATATTTAGAATTTTTTCACCGGTTTACCTTGCAGTGAGACAGCTATACAGTCTATGTTTCTGACGGGGAGCTGAAGCCGTTATCTATGCTCTCGCCAATGCAACCAAACTCCATTGAAAAAAACTGTAATTTTACCTCGCAGAACACAGAGTTTGGGTTCACCAAAGTCACACAATATTACAAACAAACTAACCGATCGAGGCAGCGGTAGATCAGCAACCTCTGTGTTCTGCCAGGTAAAATTACAGTTTTTTTCAATGGAGTCTGGTGGCTTTGGCGAGAGCATAGATGTATACAACGGCTTCAGTTACCCGTCGAAAAGAGCCGTCTGACGGCAAGGTAAAGTGGTGGAAATATTCTAAATATAGCGTACACTTAAGCTGATATTTATTTTTTTAGGTGGGCTTTTCTTTTAGGTGGCTAAATTACATTTTGCTGCCGGCCCCGTCCACAGCAGTACGTTGCTTTGCTTTCGTGTCGGTATTCCTGTCTGTTTCTCCAAACTGGGGGCGTGCCGATCGTCATCTACTGTAGGTAATTCACTGACTATGGATAAGTACCTCATAAAACCACAGTTCAAAACAACCAAACTATCCCTTTAAGAGCACTACAAAGGAATGTCCCATTTAATATTTTGTGACTCACCTATAGAAGGCTCTTGGATGAGCGGTGAAGATGTGGCACTCAAGCTATGAACCAGACTGCCCAGCTCCTTGAGGGCACACACCATGACATGCTGACTGGCAGAGACATCAGCTGCCCCTGCCTTGTTCTCTCCACTCATGTCATTCACAACTGCCTCTGGAAAAACATGCGGCAGAGAAAGAGAAACGAACAAGAAGGGTTTGTCAGTATAAAATGCAAAAATGTTCCAAGTTGAGAAAAAATCCATAAAAATATGATATGTTATTAATTAAGAATGTGTGCAGCATTGATGGATAAGGTGACCTGCACTGAATTGCAATGGAGATTGAGATTTTTCTCAAAACAAGGCACTTTTTAATGAAGTTCATTCTGACACGTTACATAAAATACACTGTAATAACATAATTGGCTGTCCACATTAGTCCATGTTTTGCTGTCACACATTATGAATCTGCAAAGTTTTTCAACTAGAATCCTTCAAAATACTGAGGAGCACGCTGCTATACGCCACAGAGCTCTGAGGATTTTTTTTTTTTTTAAAACAAAAAAGGTGTAATGCATTAAAGAATGGTTATAGTTGAAAGAATAAATGTGAAAAAAGAGAAAAACACTAAAACTTAATCTGAATTCAGGTAAATAATAATGTCTGATGGTCATTTATCAAGAACTTAAACCCTCAGAGCTCTAAATAGGCAACAGACAAGACAGATCACAAGAATGGGAAAGAATTAAATAATTTAAGGAAGAGATTTAAAGCTGCTTCTTGAACTTTGGGAGTCATGTTATTCCATAAAGCTTAGGATACCGGGAACTAGGGTTGGGCGATATGACGGTATATACCGTACGACGGTAGATATGAGTCCACCGGTTGAGATTTGGCAATACCGTTTCATCTGCGGTAGCTATTCTCGCGTGATATTGTGAATCTCGCGAATCCAGCTGAGTCACAAGGTAACATGATTTGGGAGAGTGAAGAGTGAAGTAGAGCTGGAGGAGGCATCTCAACCAACCCAAGATGAGGAAGAACTCTGGTTACATGATTACCAGACATTTGCACACTGTTTATTTTGTTTTGTCAGCTTTTTGAAATGAAAGATGAGCAAATCCTGCAGGACAAGACAAGTCTTTTTTTTTCTTTTGGTATACTCTAAAATACAAATTTGTGTGTTTTTTATATCACTGACTGAACTCGAACTCAAGTTCGTACTAATGCTTTATGCTGTCTTCTGCAGCATCCAGTGAATGAAGCTATAGCCCTTTCCACCCAACCAAATCTGTACTTGGCCATGACAGGCTGTGATTGGGCCACTCACTGGCCTACGTCACTGAGCCTGCACAGCAGTATAAATCCCATCAAAGACTGTACAACTTCCTCTTGCTTATTCAGCTCACCGCTGAGAAGCAGGCCCTTTACAAACATCAAGCTAGCTAGCTAACATTAGCTTCGCTTCAGGACATTACCGTTTTGAGTCTTTTGTTGTCTCATGTGGAGCAGTTGTTTTTGTTTGTATGGAAGTTCAAATAAACAAAGAAAATAATCAAATGTGATGAAGCATGGTATTTTAAACCATCTCTTAATTGAATTTACAGAACAATTACTGTATCGTGATATATACCGTTACCGAGATATAAAATTAGATATACTGTGATAAAAAATTTTGGCCATATCGCCCATCCCCACCGTGAACCAACTGTAGAATAAAAAGGGGAACATACACTAGGAGGTCCCACTACCATCATGTATCCAGGAGATATTTTACAAGTTACTTTTAGCACGGATATTCCACAAAGTTTAATTTCAAGAAGTCTCATAGATCCAGCTGGTTGGAAAAGCTACAAGCAGCAAGTATAGAGAAGAGCCCAGGACCACGTCTCAAGAGACACCGACATTCAACATCTTTTTCAAATTCTGCTTTAACATCAATATGAACAAGAGAATATATGTTTGACATCAGTTTAAAGGTTGCAAAGCAAATCAGAGTAAGAATCATCCTTTTTGAATGAGATAAAGGCGATTATAGAAATGATTGATGTGTTGTTATACAGAGAAAAAAATGGAACCGAAATCAATAAAACTAAACGATGGACAAACTTGCAAATATTATGTCTTGTTGCTGTGGGGGGGGGGAATGGTTTGTTCCTACTAAATGTGTCTGTGAATTTAGTGGCACATGCAGTTTTTCTGCTGGTGTAAGCCAGATGTCAACAGTCAGAAAGAGTTATGTCATGCTCCTTAGGGATTGTAATGCAATAACAGAATGGCAAACAGTCACGGAGGCTATGCAATAATGCAAGCAAGAGTAACTTGAATGCTGAGCTGGCAAAGGATAATGTTACCGACATTATGATGCTGTTTGTGGTTAAAAAGAAAAGTAAAGAAAGAGGAGAGTGATGCAAAAGAAGCAAAGGCAAAAGCAAGAAGCAGAGCAGAAATAGGGAAAGCCATCTCCGCACACAACAAAAGACAGAAAAGAAAAACCATCTCCGCACAACACGAGCGTAAACCATGCAAGAATTGTAGAAACTGAATGAAGGGTGAATTAAAAAGTGATAATAATGGATGAGTACTTACTCTGTAATGCTCTGAACCGTGATATTTCCCCCCCATCCTCCTTACCCACAGCCCTCATTTGCTTGCTGATGGCTTGGCAGATTTCTTTGCCGGCTGCAATTTGTGCTTTCTCTCCAAGTAAGCCCCCCAGGGTGGCGCGTAGCATGAAGGATACACAGCGGCGTGAGTACACAGCCTCAACGTGTGTCTGCGTGGCCCGTGGGTGAGACACTAGGTCCAAAACGTGGGACAGGAATGTGGCAAAGTTTCGCTCTAGCCACTGACCGCCGAGTGTAGTCACAAACACAACATAGGCCTGGAGAAAAACGAAAGAAAGATCACGTGTGAAGTGGTTGAATCAGACAACGCAGGCTCAAGATTCTTATGTTTGAGGATTCACCTCACCTGTGTGACGCCCACCCGCACCTCCCTGCTGACAGAGCCTCCCCCCTTCAGCATCTCCCCTCCGCTCTTCAGGAAGCCGGATCCACCACGCAGAAAGCCCGTGGCCATTAGCTCCAGCACCTCCTCCAGAGTCGCCCGCTTCACGTTCTGACGCATCACTGAGGAAACAAAGTATTGAGCTCATGAAGGACAAAAGTGCTGAGATAGTCTACTTAACATGAAAGTAGCTGAACATGAACAACACAAGTCAACACGTGTCCAGCTTGGAGAAGCAGACAGGAGTAACGACACAGAAGCAAAGTAATGTACTGCTATGGACGGGGCCAGCAACAAAACAGATTTTAGACACCTAGAAGAAAAGCCCACCTAAAAAAAAACAAATCAATATCAGTTTAAGTGTACGCTACATTTCGAATATTTTCGCCAGTTTACCTCGCCGTGAGACAGTCTATGTTACGACGGGGAACTGAAGCCGTTATCTATGCTCTCGTCAAAGCAACCAAACTCCATTGAAAAAAAAAGGAATTTTACAGAACTCGAGAGTTGCTGGTCTACCGCTGCCTCAATCAGTTAGTTTATTTGTGCTATTGTGCAACTTTGGTTAGTTCGGTTTCACCAAAGTCACACAATAACATAAACAAACTAACCAATCGAGGCAGCAGTAGACCAGTAACTCTCGTGTTCTGCCACCTAAAATTACAGTTTTTTTCAATGGAGTCTGGTGGCTTTGGCGAGAGCATAGATGGATACAACGGCTTCAGTTCCCCGTTGGAAAGGGCTGTCTGTTAGCAAGATAAACCAGCAAAAATATTCTAAATATAGCGTACACATAAACTGATATTAATTTTTTTAATGTGGCTAAAATCCGTTTTGTTGCCGGCCCCGTCCACAGCAGTTGCGATTCCGTGCGCTAACTCCTGTCTGCTTCTCCAAGCTGGGGCACGCCGACTATCAACTACTGTAGGTAATACACTGACTATGAATAAAGTACCTCATACAACCCCACTTCAAAACACCCGAACTATCCCTTTAACCTACCAGCTGCTTGTTTGGGCATCAGGGCAGTGGCCATGACTGTCCCCAGCAGTTTGGCCACTGCTACCCGAACACCATAGTTAGATCCTTCCAAGGCTTTGAAACACAAAGTGGCCACGTTCTCCAGTTCTGTGGTCCACATGAATACTGCCTCATTCTGCAGCTCCAACAGGCACTGATCAAGCAAAAAGAATAAAGATGGAGTCCTGTTTGTAACATCTACATTATGCATGTACAGGAAACATCGAATATACCATATCGATGATGCACACAAACAATATGGATGCTTAGTTTATATACTGGCCACACAACTTGTACAATATGCAGTTGTCATGTTTTCTAAACAGGAAATCGTCTTTCAGAGATGTGCGCACATTTGAGTTCCGTCAACATAAATGACAGCAAAGATATATGCAATTTGTAACTCTTTTACAGCTGTTTAGACATTTTTCAGAGACTAACCTTTGCTACGGCACAGCGTACAGCCATGGACCTGTCTGTGAGTAGAGAGCGGGCATACTTGTAGATATCTCTGTGACATGAAGCTGCAGCTCCTCCCAGACCACAGAGCACCTTCTGCAGGCTGAGAAGGATCTCTCCTCTGCCTTGGGACTACATCAACAAAGTAAAGGTAAAAAAGGAGGATTGAAATAATCTGCATAAGAAATCTCTTTAGTTATCCATTTTTGTTCCTATACTCCAGTATACAATTTGATCCAATACATTCTTGCTATAAGAAAATGGAAAACTGCATTCCATTTCCCAATATTGTCCTCTTAAAAGTCATACCTCTGCACTCTTTAGTGCCTTCAAAAGATTATTAATGGTGTCTGGAAAGGAGCTCCCCAGCATCCTGCCCATCTTCTCATAAAAAGCTCCAACACATGCCACTGCAGCACTGTAAGAAAAGTTAATGTATGCATTAAAAATGAAAGTAAACATTATAGTTCACTTTAAATTATTTGACAAACAAAACAATAATCAGATGAGAACTCAGAATCTTTAAATGAACATATCAAATTGAGTATTTCTTGAAATTGAACTGCCGTAACTAGAGCTGCAACGATTAATTTGATACTGTCAACTAATAAATTAATCGCCAACTATTTCGATAATCGATTAATCAGCTAGAGTAATTTTTTTAAGAAAAAAAAAGAAAAAAGTAAACATTCTCTGATTCCAGCTTCTAAAATGTGAATATGGTCTGGTTTCTTTACTCCTCTATGACAGTAAACTGAATATCTTTGAGTTGTGGACAAAACAAGACATTTGAGGACGTCATCTTGGGCTTTGGGAAACACTGATTGACCTTTTTTCATTAATTTTCTTACATTTTATAGACCAACAACTAATCGATTAATCAAGAAAATAATTGTCAGATTAATCGACAATGAACATAATCGTTAGTTGCAGCCCTAGACGTAAAAGTGTTTTTTTTTTTTTAATTCTGATATTCTCACATTCATAACGTAAATCTCCTCTTGAGAACATTCAACTGACTTTTATTTTATTGATGATTAATGATAATAGCATAATACCCTGTGCCGTGAGTTAGATTTAACCGCAAAGCTCCAAACACATTATTATCTATACTAAAACACTTCAGGAGTTGCACAGTCTGCAGGACAACACTGTAGATTCAATCACTTTTAGATTCCATTAATAGCAGGAAAAAACACAGCATAATATCTGCTCATGTGCACTTAATCCCCCCTTTTAAACATGAAATGTCATTTTGCAGATTAACATTTGGCTTAACTGCTAATACCCTTGAAGGTGGGCCTACAGTATATGCCTGAAACGCTGAAAGCATTGCTGAACAGCTTAGATCTTAACGCAAATGTGTATGATATCAAGCAGAATATGTAAAAACACAATGACTTACAGTTTTGTTGGCAAGTACGCAGTTGTGTCATCCTTGCTTTTGATGATCTCATTGCATTTATCCAGAGTCTGGAAAACAGTGAAGGTGTCGCCAATGCTGTAGAGGGTAGCAAGGTTTTTGGCCAGCAGTTTTCTTGTTGGCGGTCCAGGAGCACTGCTGATCAGTCCCGTCAGCTGCTCCACCAGCTTCTTCTGCTTCTCCTTCACATCCACCTGCCATTCAAACGCCAAAAAAACAAAGTCACAAACTGCCTCTAATGACACCAACTCAGAAAAGACCATGCCAAAAATCTGAATAGTCACCCTATTTGCCGCCACAAGCACTTTATCCAAGAAGCGGAGCCATTCAAAGATGAAGACAGGCCTCTTTGCTTCAGTGATCTGGGCCAAGGCATCTTCATTGAGCAGCAGACTGTGAGCCAGCTCCATGGCGAGGATCTTTTGCTGTACACCCTCGCCTGTGCAATGTTATATTAGAGGAAGGGCCTCATCAGTGGGTGTCTCTTCTCGAATATTTGCCCTTTCATCCAATCACCTAGAAATTATTATAACATCCTTATATATTCTAATATCCTTTGTCCCCCGAGCCATCAAACTGTACAACACCTCTATGGGGAGGAGGGGGACAAAGAAGGAGGACGGTCTGCAGGACAGTTAATGCACACAGTGCACTTTAATAGACTGAGCCACTTTAATTCCGCACAATACAAAAAACTCTCTACCTCAGTTCTTATCCTGAATTATACTCCATATCTGACATTTCTTAATATTTATATCTCCTATACTTAATCACCCAGCACTATATCACTTTCTGCACTACATTCACTTTTTTTTTAAATAGTCCTGTATCAGTATCAGTTGTTTACCCTGCACTATATTCATCTTTAACAGTTCTTCTGCACATTGCATATTTTGTTTTATACTCTGTATTACTTACATGTGTCTTGTTACTACTTGTGTATTTTTACTAACATGTGTACTACTCACCTGTGACGTTTTTTTACTAATATGTTTGCACTATAGAACTGTGATGCTGGAAACTTGAATTTCCCTCGGGATCAATAAAGTTACTATCTATCTATCTATCTATCTATCTAACAGCACTTAGAGTTACTAAAGATCTGTTGACATTCACCGTCCTTGCAATGACTTTATTAGCTTTATGCAAGAGACATATAAAGTTATAGCAGCTGTCACTGCTTTAGATGTTTTCAAATCCTCGCTTATTTGTCGTATAAAAGTGTAGCAAATGAGCTGTCAAAGCTGGGTAGCGTTGCCACTGACAGCTGCCTGACTCCAGCTGTTGCTAGGCTAGCTGCTTAGCAACCTAAGCTAGCTATTTCCTATGAGGAAGAAGCTAAACTCTGACGGCTAACGTGACACACTCTGATCTAAACTGAGCGTTAGCTATCTGTCATTATCTTGTTAAAACATTCAGCTGTTCAAAAAAAACCCTCAGCAACAACACCTTCCTGAAATAAGGGATACATGTAGCCGAAATGTTCATCCTACCTGTTTTTCGATAACCCAGAGGAGGACGAATGACGACGAGTGAACGGCGGTGTCGCATTAAAGTTTGTCCGACGTGAAACCATGGATATAATACTGCACACAAAAAAAAGCGCTGTAACATAATAAAATATTGTTTCCCAATACGTGTTTTTCCAGTTGTTTCTGTGCATTTTAAAATAAATACCGTCTTCTGCGTTATTTGTCAAACGCGCCGGAACGGTATACCAGTTGCGTACCTTGTAGCTACTCGGAATGTATTTTTGAAACGAACCAAACATCAGTGAGGCAAAAACAAAATGCACAACCGGATTATTTATTAAGCGCTGTAGCTGTTTTTTTTCTACTTTTTTCTCTTTTGCAAGGCCATAATGTCTGATGAGGAAGAGGACTATATGTCCGATGCGTTTCTCAGTCAAATGTAAGCGTTTCCTGTGTCTATTGTTTGTATTAATATTGTTAATTTAACATTACATGATGTAGTTTATTGACCTATGAAAGTTAATTTGGGGATTTCAAATAAGTGTGAGTTTACATTCAAGTTCTCATAATAGCTATCACTGTTGTGTTATCCCAATAACCTTTTCTATATTCTTCTGTTCTGTCAGACAAGATGTGAAGCCAGGTGTCAGCATGGTGAGGAGGGTCAAAGAAGCGATGAAGAAGGAGACACAGCAAAAGGAGACGAACATCAAGAACCGTCAGAAGACCTACAAGGAGCAGGAGAAGGAAAGCAGAGAAGCAGCTTTGCAAAACTCCCTTTGCAATGAGAACAAGGGATTTGCACTTCTGAAGAAAATGGGTTACAAAGCTGGTCAAGGCCTCGGGAAGGCGGGCAAGTTTCTTATTTTACTCAGTTTAACTTATTTCTAATCTGTTTTGCATTTGTTGTGTGTATTCATGTTTCTCTCTGTTACCACTTCAGGAGCAGGGAGGGTTGACCCAATTCCTCTCAATATCAAAACCGGTAGGCAAGACATTTTTTTTTATTTATTTGGTAAAAAAACTAGGGCTGTCAATCGATTAAAATATTTAATTGCAATGATTGTCCATTGTTAATTGCGATTAATCGCACACTTTTTATCTGTTCAAAATGTACCTTAAAGGGAGATTTGTCAAGTGTTTAATACTTTTATCAACATGGGAGTGGGCAAATATGCTTGCTTTATGCAAATGTATGTATGTATTTATTATTGGAAATCAATTAACAACACAAAACAATGACAAATATTGTCCAGAAACCCTCACAGGTACTGCATTTAGCATAAAAAATATGCTCAAATCATAACATGAACAGCTGTCAGTGTGCTGACTTGACTATGACTTGCCCCAAACTGCATGTGATTATCATAAAGTGGGCACGTCTGTAAAGGGGAGACTCTTGGGTACTCAGAGAACCCATTTCCATTCACATATCTTGAGGTCAGAGGTCAAGGGACCCCTTTTTATAATGGCCATGCCCGTTTTTCCTTGCCAAAATTTAGTGTAAGTTTGGAGCGTTATTTAGCCTCCTTCACGACAAGCTAGTGTGACATGGTATATATACACTTGGTACCAAGTAGGTTTTCTAGTTTCATATGATGCCAGTATCTTCACTGTAGCTTTAAAACTGAGCCCACTACAATGTAAAAATCACAAGTTGCATTAATGCGTTAAAGAAATTTGTGGCGTTAAAACGAATTTGCGTTATCGCGTTAACTTTGACAGCCCTAGTAAAAACATGTGCAATTCAACTGATGGTTTACAGTGTTTATGTAATTTTCTTTGTATGCTAAATCAGACAGAGGTGGCATTGGAATGGAAGGGGTGAAGAAAAGAAAAGCCGAGGAGGAACTTGAACATTATCGTCAGAAAGTGCGAGCCAAACAACAGAACGAGACCAAGGATCTGGAAGATTTTAGGTGAAGTTTGCAGCTGTCTATGAGCATACTGAGCCTGGAAACGTTGTCCCCCTCCTATAATACAAATGTTTCGTAGTCTGTGTCTGTAATGTTGTGCTTTTTCATTCCAGGACAAGAGTAAGGACAGAGAGAGAGGAGCGAAAGATTGAAGGAGATCTCAGAAGGAGTCAGGGAGCCTGTGAGCAGCTAGACAGTCAGAAGGTTGGTGGAATTATGGCTATAGCACAGGCTCATCAATACATCACAGTGCTAATGCTGTTTTTGCAGCTCTCTATTCTGTCTCTATGCACTGATAATAAATCCAAGCATGTCAGGAAAATTACCATGTGGGGTTTTCTGTTTGTGAATCCTGTGGCTGAATTGTCTTTTCAGGGCATCACTGTCCCCAGGGAAGACTGGTACTGGCCTAAAGCAGTGACTGATGATGAGGAAGATGGTCCCAAGGAGGAAGAGGAGGAGGAGGAGGAGGAGGAAGAAGAGGAGGAGGAGGAGGAAGAGGAGATTGTGGAATTAACTGTTAGTATTTAGTTTATTCAGTGATATAATGTGTAATCCTAATATATGATCCCAAATCAAGTTTGTTGTGGTAATATGTCATCTTTTTGGTACAAAGACTTGTTGCCAACATGGCAACATAGAACATACTGGCACATTCTGCCAGTTCATAATACACAGTTATTATACTGGCACACAGTACGATAAATGCATATCATAAGATTCTGTGGTGATTAATCCAGAGTAAAATCAATAAATTTGACATGTGTCTCTCTGTTACAGTCCTTTGACAAACTGCAAATTTTGACATCCTATTTGAGAGGAATCCATTTTTACTGCATATGGTGTGGGACAACCTATAATGGTAAGAGTGGTGACAACATGGCTGTAGTTTTATTGTGGTTTTTATTGCCTTTGCTAATATATATATTTTGGGGGTTTTTTTTACAGATGAAGAGGACTTGTGCTCCAACTGCCCAGGGGATACAGCAGCAGATCACGAATGAACATGATAAAAAATAATATTCCCAGTAGTTCCCAGGGAAAAAGCAGAATCAAATGTTTGACCATGGAAACATTATTTGTGTAATTGACAGCAGTTTACAATGGGAAACTGGCTCATCACACTTGGCTTTGATGAGCAGTTGAGGCAATTAGGTGAACAGAAGTGGAGGAATATTTATTTATCATCCCAATTTGAATCTGCTGTCTGTCTTGAAGTTTCTTTACATTTAGAAATCCTGTGGAACATTCAGGATACCTTTTAATGTTTATATTTTGAAAATATTTTTTTAGACATATTTCAAGAGCAATTGCATACCTGTGTTTTCATTAAACGTTTTAAGAATTATACCTTGTTATCTTATCTATTGTTTTATTTGAGCTACTTATAATACAATAAATTACTTTGGGTTTGGTTTACTTTGTAAAAATCATACTTCGTAAGGCTTCAATCTGATTTGCCATTTTGTGTGTATGTGATCCTCAGGTTTGAGTTTATATGGGTCTTAAAATTATTATTATTATTTTAATATCTTCTGGTGTCACCGCAGGATTTCAGTATATATTGGATATTCTGTATGTGATAAGCATACCAGTAAAATGCACTATGGTAGACTATTTGCTTGTTTGAAAAAGTCCTACATCAGACTGAGTTACCTATAATGTTTGAGAAAATTATGAGTTTATTTCATTTAAATGTCTCTGAAGCGCTGAAACATGATACAAGGGTTTTGTATAATACTCTAGGATAAATGGACGTGAACTACTTGCTGGACAGAAAGTCTCTTCAACGTTTTTTTTTTTTTTAATTAGCATGAACAACTCCAGCTCCCATGAGTCTTAGCAGTAGGCTCGGTACTAAAGCTTCTTGGGAACTGTAGTTGTTAACGAAATACGCGTTTTGTGGAGATGAAGAACAAGTAGGCACATATTTTATGGAAGCTACACACATTTCAAGAAACACTTTTCCGGTACACTTTTAGTGTTACAACTTATCCACGGTGATAGTTTCCACTTGGTTCATGTTTGCTCAACCATTTTTGATATTTCCGACAGCATTTGAAGGTGCCATGTTGTGTGACGTTTACGGAGAAAACGAAACTTACCGTTGGTAAAGGCTGAATATGAAACTGCGCCCAGACACGCACGAAGAAGACGTGGAAGTAGAGTTGACATGAAAACGAAAAAGATATAACGTTAGTCAGTATTCTGAGATTTGCACTTAGTGCTCGTAATTTGAGGAGACATTCCGACTGTTCGGTGATGTATTATGGCTGTAGCTAAACTGAACGAGTATGCTCAGAGAGAGCGCCTGGATCTGAAGTACGAGGACGTTGGATCTGTTGGCCCTGATCACATTAAAACGTGAGTGGCATACATTCTCTGGTGGGTTTTACTACCTGCAAAGTCATGAATGTAGGATTTGAAGAGATGTGGGGCCACACTTTAATAGGATAATACTCTTTTTGAATGGGAGGATAGTAATTTCTAATGTTTTTGGAAATGGGTGTATTTATTTATTTTATTTTATTGGTTTAAAAGGACTGTGTGCACAGACATTAAGTGTTTACATAGAAACAAAAAGATGGGTGCACCAGTTGAGCAGGGAAGCTAATTTCCATCTGTAGTCCTAAACACAGACACAATAGGCACAATAGACACAATAGACACACTACATAACATCACAACAGGATCACAATATAACATCACAGTTTCAAGTACAATCCAAAATACAATAAATAAATATAACACAATAATAAATATGACAGACTTCAGTCAAGCAGCATTATCACAAATAAATACAGTAAAAATACCCCCTGCCTAATATAAAGTGTGTCATGGGGCTGGGGGCTGAGATGTGTTGATGTGGGACAACCTGTGCCATATTCTATATGTTGCCTGCTGTTACCACATTTAAACCACACATGCAATTGATTTAACAAGTTAACAGTGTTTACCTTCAACATTGAGTTCAGATTGTTTTCTGCATACATTGAAAACTCCTGTGGGAAAAAAAAAAGCAACAGGAAAATTGAGGACTATGGCATGAGTTAACACCACTTCAAAAAAAAGACTGTAATAGATGCATGGGTGTTAATATTCTTTAAAGATCAATTGGTCCAAAGAGCAGCATTATACCTCTATTACTGGGTCCATACAATCTAAATTTACACTCAACAGTCACAATACTAACTAACAGCAGGGCAAGAATATGCTAAATTCGTCCAAACTGCTGGAAGAGAGCCGGTTAAATTAACACTGCTATAGGGCTGACCCAATGCTTCGTAGCTTCGACTGTTGCCATGGTAATCGACCTCCAAATCACTATTCGAATGCTTCGTTTTTTACTTTTTTAATTTTTTATATATAAGTATGTAATAATAATAATAATGTATGAATCCCAAAATGTCCGCTGTCCTGAGCACTAGAGACAGACTGACAGACAGAAGAACATGCCAGCCTGTCGCGCTGCGCCACTCCGCTCCGCAAAGCTTAAAATACCTTCAAATGTTTCTCACCGAATCTTCGAAGCCAAAAAATGGTAATCGGGATAGCCCTACACTGCTATCTTATAATCTTCGTATGTGCTGTTGGCCTATAGTTTACGTTAGTCACATCTGTGTTTGTGCCACTAACCGGGGGCTGAACGGTATACGTTTTGATAGTTTGTTTATTAGATTACATCCAAAGTGACAGAAACAAGAAAACTACTCGTATTTTCCTTTTGTCCTCCCCGACTCACATTGCACAGCAGCTGGATTCTCGCTATGTCACGAGATCACGCGAGAATCGTGGGCTCACATATCCCATGAAATTCCACCTTGTCAGGCTAGGCAAAGAGACGAAACTCCGTTGTTTTTTTGACAAGAGCTGCTGCCGCCATTTTGGACTGAAAACGCTTATTATATTTAAAATATTTTATTGTTCAACACAGGCCATTTCGGTAGAATATGACAATACAATAGAATAGAAATAATTTTGTTTTACTTTTGTACGGCACTTTTTAGGCGGACGTTTTACTGGCGTCCGGTAGTTGCTTTCTGTCCAAAATTGCAGCAGCGTAGCTCTGCTGCCGGGCGCTGATGTTGCAATGGAACGACCCATTGACTATCACTTCTTACCAATATACGTTCTTTGATGGAGAGGCGACTGTTATTTCTAAATAACAATGGCATCTCCTGAAGAGGGTAGCGTAGATGCTGCAATAGCATCAGTTATATCAGAACTGGAGAGTATTTCTTCATTGAAAGAAGAGCCAAGAACGATGGAAAAGATGTTTTCGCTCTTCTCCCAACTGGCCCCGGCAGTAGTTTGATTGACATGTGGTTCATCCAATCACCTGCCAAGCATTTTTTGAAAGTGTCTGTCCTTTTCAAAACACTTTTCAATGACGTTTTCTCAGATGGTTCTTTGAAATAAACCATCTGCCGAGTCAGGTTACTCCCCGCCACCAGGAGACCTTCATCTAGCCTGTTTAACAAGTTTCATCATTTATTCTCAGATTTACCGTCAGAGCAGTCCTGAATGGTAAGGTGTATCGTGATGGTGTGGGGGCGAACAAGAGGGAAGCCAAACAGAACGCAGCCCAAAATGCCCTGGAAGGCTTGTTGGAGGAACCAATTCATCCTGTAAGATTATTATACCTCTTTATTGACTTACTGCATGTGTGAATTTTTGTATTCAAAGTATAGAAGACCAATTCACAGGATAAATATGTACATTTGTTATTATCTTCACAGACAGGAAATGCAGCAGAAGCTCCGACTGCACCAGTTCATCAGACAAGTATCATTCAAGCCAACTATACATGTTGGCTCAATGAATATGGTCATAAGAACAGGGTGATTATAAGGGCTGTGGAGTCAACAAGAACGGGACCACATAATGCTATTCCGTAAGCCTCCTAACCGCACCCAAATTCTTAACTATTTTGTCATGATTTAAATGCATTAAATAATATTTTTTATGATATTAGATGCTGTAGCTTCGTGGTTGGTGATCAGGAGTATCCAGCTGCCACTGGGAGAACAAGGAAGGAAGCTAAGGAGGAGGCAGCCAAGCTTGCATATCATGAGATATGTGGCAGTAAAACTACAGAGGTAAGTAGTAATAATACACACTAGTTTCTCCTGGCTTAATGAAAGTCCTAGAGAAGTGCAGAGGGAAGAAAGGAATTGACCTGCTTGTCACTGACTTCAATGTTGTCATACATTTTCAAGTAGATTTTTTAAAATGTTACACAAGCTGCACTCCAATCAGTGAATCAATATAAAGTCATATTTTTTTGTGTTCAAGACTGGAGAGGAGAAATACAGTCAACAAGGAGAGGAATTGAAGCAAAATGTGTCGGACATCTGGTGAGCACAAACAGTGGCGACGCATTGCTCCTGTTTGGTTATGAGAGGTTTTAATTAGTATGTGATTTATCTTTACAGCGAGGAGAGAAAGAGCTCGAGTGCGATAACCAAAGACGAAGGTTTTATAGAGACAAATTTCATAGGTATCGTCGACCACTACTGTAGCAAAAAAAAGCTCTCCAATGACTACATCTTGGTGGATAGAAGCGGTCCATCTCATAAGCCTCAGTGAGTATGACTGAACCTCTGTAGCCACAGACACTGAATTAAAACTCTTGATAGATATGAGAGAGACATGTTAACACAGTGATCTAAATATTTCTTCCCTGCCTACACAGGTTCTCCTACAAATTAGTGATCAACAAGAAGGAGTACCCTGTGGGTGAGGGTACGAACATCAAGGAAGCCAAACAAAATGCAGCTCAGCTGGCCTGGTCTGCTCTTCAAGAACAGTCAGACTGGGACAGCAAGGTAGTTCATATTTTCTGTTAAGTATGGTCTGGTAAAGGGACAACACACAAGCTTTACAGCAGGATTTGAACGAGTCCTCAACCGTATTATTTAAAACATGTATTCAGAAGTTAGAACCAAGATGACCATTACAGTCACTACCCACACTGTCAATTGTAAATGTCATTTTGCCTGCCACTTTTTCCACGTACCTGCCACTCTGTTGTAAATCTGTATGTAGCAGCGTCCCCATCTCTATACCAGTGGTTTTAAGATTACAGATTACTATTCTGAACATCTGTGGTTTAACATCATAAAACACGACAATGGTTCCCCTTAAGTAAAATATCACATTAATGTTATTCCAATGATTGTTACTCTAATGTTACACTCCAATGCCCGAGAGCATCAGTCACTACAAAACATGGTACTAATAGCTGAACACTTTCTTTGTGCTTTCAGGTATCTTTCAGGTCAGCTGTGTCTGATGATGGTGCACCAGCCTCGCTGTTCACGCCACCAACACCGTAAGGCGCCGACTGAGGATTACCACAGATGGTAAAGTTTCATGTTGGGCATATTCAACTAAAGTGTCTCATTTTATTCTCCAAGGGATTCCCGTGATGCAAAATCTGAAAGCGTGCCAACGACTACAAGTGACTTAATCGTTTTCACAAATTCGTCAACTCCTCCTAAGGAACAGGTCTGTTATTTCCTGTGTAATCCTGTTAACAGAATGCTACAGGGATGGTGTATTTTTGTAGGCCAACCTGGACGTTAGAATCGCACGGGTTCCCTCGACAAAAAAGGATTTTTCCATTGGGTTTTGGATTATTGCGGAAAATAAGCTCTGTGGCAAATACACGTTTATGATATTTACAGGTTTTGTTCCGTAAAATAATCTTCACAAATGAACACCTCTTTTATGATTTTTGAAGTGTGAATGCAATCGGCAGAACTGAAAAGCTAACGTTAGGCTATAAATGAACTACACCACAGTCGCATGAGTGCGCGTATACACGACGAGTTGGCGTGATGACGTTTAGTAGTCTCATTTAGCCACTTGTTAGCAGCCGCCTTTTTAAAGACACATAAAGGCTTTAAAAGTCACGAGTGGGATATTAACGGCCGCATTCTATATCGTAGAACAAAACATTAAAATCTCTTAAACTTGTGTTAACCACAGACCTTATTTCAGGCAAAAACCCATTGACTTCGAGACGTGGGAACCAGAAGTGCTAAAATGCTAACTCATTTCTGTGCTTCAGGACTCATTTCTGCAGCACTATACTGTTAGTCTAGTTCTCATCACAACATTGTACTCTGACGACCTTATATAGTGGATTTTGAATGCAAATATGCTTAAATATAATTGACCATATTTTTCTACCTCCCATTACAAAGATTCAAAGTCCTGATGCGAAGCCCAAAATAAGGTAAGCTATAGTTTGACACCGACTGTAAAGCTCCAGTACATCATACTGTATTTCATCCGACGTTATTGCTGATTGTAATTTTCCTTGTCTAGAATTGCAGCAAATTTCCAGAATGCCCACAGAAACAGCAAAGAGGTAAAGTAAGAAGATATTAATCCTGCTAGTTTATCTTGTTAGTTTTTGTTTAACATTTTAATCTCTATATCAATTGTTCTTTAAGGATATAATGCCCAATTTCAATGTCAAGAATCCAAGAAATAGTCCTAGGAAGAAAACAACAGCCCAGCCAGTGATCTCAAGGTATGGAAAATGAAAACATTGAACTACAATATTAGCATAATTTTTTAGCTCTGCTGTGGCCTTTTATTTGTGTTTTGTGTATTAATGTACAATCAGAATGACATTTTTATATTCATAAAACTTCATGTATGTATTTTGCCTCAACAATACTTGTGTTAATCTTAACAGGTTTACATCTGAATTTGACTCCATAGTGTGCCTCGGCAAAGGAGCCTTTGGTCGTGTTTTTAAGGCACAGCAAAAACTGCTGAAGAAGTATTATGCTATAAAGGTTGTCCGCTGCAAAGAGTAAGTCAAGTATGAAATGTGTTTCATTTTGTTAACTTTTTTAAAAGTACCGTATAATTTATTTATTTATTTTAAATCAGTTACAGATGCAATGCAAAATGAGTTGAGAGTTTCATCAACTGAGCAGTGTTCTTGTTCTCTTTAGCATCAAAAAAGCTCTACGAGAGGTCATGGCATTATCAGACCTCCATCACCGCAATATTGTTCGATACTACACGTGTTGGTTGGAGGACGCGGGATACCAATGGGACAACGCAGATGATAGTGGCAGCAGTTCACAGTAAGTCCCATCCACTTACTAAAACCCAACATGAAGGTGTGTCATGTCACAGTTTCTCTGTTCCTACTTTTCTAGGTCGACTGGTAATTCATCGATGAAGTACCTCTATATTCAGATGGAGCTGTGTGACACCAAAACACTCAGAGTTTGGATAGACGAGAAGAATACTCAGAACGTGAAGAAATCTCTGCGAGACTCCAAGAGGAGAGATGAAAGTTTAACTATTGCTCAGCAAATGGTCAGCGCGGTCGAGTACATTCACTCCAAGATGCTCATCCACAGGGACCTGAAGGTGAGTCGAAGTGAATAAAATAATTTATTACATCCCGTCAGTCATGAAGCTACATGTTTTTTTTTTATTTCTTTCCCGCGGTTAGCCTGCCAACATCATGTTTGGTCAAGATGGGGAAGTGAAGATCGGAGACTTTGGTCTGGTCACCGATGAGAACGATGACGATGCAGAGAACCTGATGGAGAGAACGGCGTACAAAGGAACCCCATCTTACATGGCTCCTGAACAAGTGAGACGGTCTATACTGATACTAGATAGATAGATACTAGAGTATAGATAGAGACTGTGGAGATTTTAACCACTAGAGGTGCTGTAGATCTATAAAGTGCCTTTTCTTAACATTGTGCTCTTGTTTTATGACAGAAGAGCCAGAACACTTATGACCGAAAAGTGGACATATTTGCTTTGGGGTTGATATATTTTGAAGTCCTTTGGAACCTCTCTACCGGTCACGAAAGGAAAGTGGTGAGTTGAGTCCAAAATCAATTCAAGTCAATATAGAGTGCTGCAGGAATGAGTCCTAAAACCCGGAAATGAGCATTTTAGCACTTCCGGTTCACTTGTCTGGTAGTCAATGGGTTTTTATTTAGAAGCCTGAAATAAGGTCTGTGGTTAACACAAGCTTGAGAGATTTTAACGTTTGATCTACGATATAAAATACGTCACTAAATATCCCACACAGTTTTTACGTATCTTAAAAAAGTCGGTTGCTTACAAGTGGCTAACTGAGACTACTAAACGTCATCATCACACCGACTCATCCGTTGGCTTTTTACTTCTGGTGATTGCATTCACACTTCAAAAATCATAAAAGTGGTGTTCATTGGTGAAGATTATCTTGCTGAACAAAACATGTAGGTTAGGTATCATAAATGTTTGTTTGCCACAGAGCTTACTTTCTGCAATAATCCAAAACCTAATGGAAAAATCACATTGGCAAAGCTGGGCAATGCTAACTTCCTGGTTGGCCTACAAAAATGTGTCATCCCTGGAGCACTCTATTAACTGTTAACTAAATGGAATTTAGCCGTCATTTATTTTATTATTCACACCTGAGCTTTTCCTACTGCTGTGACATGGCAAAATGCCATCTGTAAAAAAAAGGCTCATTATCAATTTGTATCACGCCAGTTACATGTTCTTCCTTTTCTTTTCTCACTGCATGATTTCCAGATTTGGGATGATGCCAGAAACCTGAGATTTCCTCAAGGATTTACACACAACTTTCCTCAGGAGGTAAACCAGCATTCTCTCTTTTGCTTGACACATGAAACAGTATTTTTGTCATTTGTGATGGCAGTTAGTGAGACTGAGGTATAGGGGTTTGCACTGTTACGACGGTTCATCTGTGAAGCCTCAAGGGACAAGGAGGACTGTTGATGTATAATATAATAAAAATGTTAAATATCAAGCAGGACAGATGAATGTTTGGGATGTTTTTTGTTAGGTTGCCCAAGTAAAGTCAACTTGAGGGAAAGAGAGTTAAGTGGAGCCTCAAAGACTCTGGCAGCATTCGTTAATATCATGGAGATCACATAGCTGTTCTTTCTGTTGTTGTTTTGTTACAGAACCAAATCATTAAGTCAATGCTGTGTGCGAAGCCAGAAGACCGACCTGAAGCAAGTAAACTAAAGATGGTCTTGGAGGAGCGCATTCATACACTCACAATGCTTAAAGACATGCGACGCGACAGTAAGACTGTCTGATTATTACAAGGAAAAACTGATGAACTGATGTAACAAAGTGTAGGATAATTATGTAGTATTGATGGGAAAAGGCACATAACCTTGTGCATTTCATAATCAGAGAATTGCATCATCCAATTGTGTCCAATCAGGTTTTGTTTACATTTTAGATTTTGTTCAAACTTTAAGTATATGCTATTTGAGACAAAAAAATATTTTTCGCTGAATTTTGAGATTTGCATATTTGTTTTGTCCCTAGACATTTTGTCATTTTCGCACCCTAAAAAAGGGTCATTTTTAGGGTTCAATATATAAATAGAAATATAACTCCTAGAGCCATGAAATTTGGTAGAGGCACACAGACAAAACAGCGTACACCAGATCCAAATGATTGAAAGCCAAAAGCAGATGTCATATTTTTCATCACTGGCCCTTGAAAATGGAAAAAAGTGCAAATTGCAACCTTCGCTTGCAACCATATTTACCATATATCAGATTCTGTTTATGTTAGAGCCCCTGAAATTTGGTATAACATCAATCAAACATTGTATTTTTAGCCGGAAGTATGGAAAGGTCCATATGTATATACTTTGTGGGACTGCCTGGGGCCCCAAAACTACCAATTTTGCACTTTCTTCCATTTTCAAGGGCCAGTAATGGAAAATATGACATCTGCTAGTGTCTTTCAATCATTTGGATCTTATGTACACAGTTTCATCTGTGCCCCTACCAAATTTCATGGCTTTAGGAGATATATTTCTGAAGATATTTAACCCTAAAAATGTCTTCCTGCCTAAGATGTTTTTTAGGGGGCGAAAATGGCAGCATTCCCAGGGGCAAAAAAACTATGCAATTCTCAATTTTTTTTTTTAAATAGCATATATACAGTATAAGGTTTGAACAAAATCTAAAATGTAAACAACTTCTATCTGATTAGACACTGAATGACCCAAATGTAACATTATTCACTTTTAACAAATAATCATGTCCTGGGTAATTACATTGACAACTGATATTGAAATAATGTATTCTATGCAGGAAATGGTTAACAGTGTTTAAAGCGATGTCACACTGCACCCTTTGCTTTTAATGAATACACTGATTAGGGTAATAAAACATCGGTAACTAGGGCGTGATGGTCATTCATCCTCTGTAAAGTTTGTCGTATTTTGAACATTCATGAATTTTAGTGGGTCCTGGATCAGTCCTCTACTGATGATCTGCTTTGTTTGTATGAATCTGTATGGGAATAGTATCAGCTCTGAGTTAATGAATGTGTCCTAGTTCCAGAAAATCACCTTCATGTACTAAAAGCTTAATACTTTATGATTCTGTCATTGATTCCCAAAACTGTAAGTGCAAGACATCTGTGTTCAGATATGAAGATACAGTATTTCGGACATAAGGATATACACTTAATATGTGAGTATATTCTTTCAAGGTCAAGCTGGACAAGTAAGGAAAGAAACGGGTAAGTGGCAAAAACAAAGGAACGCTGAGATTTGTTTGATTTTTCAGATTGAGGTTGAAGAAACATTTAAAGGTAAAAGGTAAGTCCGGATAAGATGAATTCATCATCCTAAACCACTAAAGATTATAAGAGGGTGTCTAACTGGTCTCAGCTGAGCTCCAACTTGGGGCCATAGCCACTGACTGCACTGCTGTGGCCTACTGTAGCCACGGCTGTGGCTATTGCTGTAGCTACTGTGTGTGGCTATTGCTATAATATTAGATGTGATTGTGGCCGGCTACTGTTAACAGCACATACAGTAAAATGGTAACATTGGCCAAGTCAACATTGTAAAGCCAGACTCTCCCACCAGGATTTGAACCTGGTACTACTATCAGATGTGTTTTACACCGCTCAACCATATCATTTGACACTGGCATGTAGGTTCGTTGGTGTTGCACATTAAAATCTGTGTCACAGCCTTGCTAATCAAAGCAGCCACAACAATAACCACAGCCATATGTTACTTTCAAGTGCAGTCATATTGCAGCATTACGACTAACATTAACATCTAGCTAACTGCAGAGCATAAACATAAAATAAGCTCATCATCAGGCTGACATGACTAGTGTCATAAAACATTTACCGTATACTTGCCAAACCTGCCTAACCGGTGCCCATCCCCACAGCCAGTAACTGCTCGCTCTGTGGTCACAGCCACTGGCTACGGCTACAGTTCAAGTTCAGTCCTCTGGTTTGACCTTAAACCAAATATGAACCCTATAACATACTGTATATACGACGGAGTATTAGGGCCACATTATGTAAAAAATAAATAAATCTGAGATTTCGATGATAAAGTCGTAATATTACAAGAACAAAGTCATGAGTTTAAGAGAAAAAAAAAGTAGTATTATGAGAATAAAGTCATAAGTTTAAGAGAAAAAAAAGTAATATTATGAGAATAAAGTCATAAGTTTAAGAGAAAAAAAGTAGTATTATGAGAATAAAGTCATAATATTATAAAGTAGTAATTTTAAGTGTTATTTTAGAGGGGAGATGTGGAAATGAGTAACGTGGAGCATGTTGTGAAATTATACTTTAGTATCGGTTTAGGTAAACTGGTGCCAAGTTTCGATTGTTCGGATCAAGTTGTTTTTTTTATTTATCAGATAAACTCAGGTTACGTAACGTTACGTGAATGACGTTTATACGAAGAAATCGAAACTTACAGGAGATGACAGCAGAATCGAAACAGAGCACGTATACGGAGAAGTAGGAGCGGAGTCGAGACTAGGGCGAGGTAGATAAGACAAGTACAGCGATCTCCTTCGTCATTTAACATGGCAACTGGAAATGAAGTCGCTAGACTAAACGAGTACGTGCAGAAAACGGGCTCCAGACTGCAGTACGAGGACCTCGGATCTGTTGGCCCAGCCCATGATAAAATGTGAGTAGAATGAAGTGTCTACTGTAGTCGTACTTCACCTAAATGGGAGTTCATTTAGGTGACAGTCTCTTCATAGGCTGGCATGGGTGACGATGGTGCTGATAATTAGAGTATAGGCTGCTCATTATAGCTGAATTTAGGAGGGACACCTGAAAAATCAGAAAACTGCTAAAATACCATCAAACTAACTACTTGTTGGTTTGAGACAATCAACTAAATACAGAATAAATGTATCAAAAACAGCACTGTAGGATCTAACAAAGGTCACACATTTGCCCATAGACTCACAACTTTTTACTTTTGGCACAAAGGGCTTTTCACAGAAAGATAAATGGGTGGAGCATAGGTTGTACAAGGCCATACTGTGTGTTATTTATTTATTTTTTTAAGATAAACTCCTTTAATTGCTTCAGATAACTAGCTAGCTCTGGATCAGTTATGCCCTGTGATCTGTAAAATCTTTATTTGTGAAGTAAATAGTTTATTGTGGTCTGGTACCTCCAAATTGTACTTTTGTTATTGTGTTTCGGTGTTAAAATAATTATACTGTTACAATTTTTTATTAATAATTTTTAGTTAAAAAATGGCAGTGACCGCAACAATACATACACAAAAACAAACAAACAGATAAACAAAAACAAAAACAAAACAACAATGTTCAAGCTTTCTCAAGATAGGATCTAGTAAAGGCCCAGGGTCCAACAGGCCTGTCATCACCTTGGAGAAGTAGAGCAGCCTGTTCCAGTGATAGCAAGTCCATAAAGTCCTTACGCCAGTTCACCAAGCTGAAACTGTTGGTTTACGACGTTTACAGTTCAGGCCAGTGCAATAATACTATGTACAGTTTTTGGTTGCGCAATGTCCATTTTCACACCTAGTATACAAGTTACTGAACAAGGTTTGATATCTTTATTAGGAAAACATGACAAGCTTTCAGTAATATCTGACCAAAACTGCTCAACAGGAGGACAGTACCTCAACAAGTGCACCAGCCTGCCATCTACTTAAAGCAGCAGTGGGCAGAAATGGAGCAAATATGATTAAACAAAGTTATTTTTATAAAACGGTCACTATATCCTGACAGTAGTGCATGAGACAGGCAATCTGAAAAAAATCATGTGCCTGTGTGTCCTCCGGTGCTCCTAATGGCATCTGCAAGATTTCACAGACCGGAGGACAGCAACCAATCAGAGCCGAGCTGGAGCCTGCCGTCTATGAGCAGCTGTCAATCTATCACAAACTCCGATCAAATGGTCAAACTAGGCAGCGCTGATCAAATATGAATCAATATTCTGTTACTGTAATGCCTATTTCTAGCTGTAAAATGTTTTCAGAAACATCTTGTAGTGTACTGTTTAGCTGTAAAATGAGAAAGTGTGCTCTGGCTGGTGGGCGGTTGTTGGTATTTACTCAACAAACTTGACTGATAACTGACTAATAGAGATCACAAGGTGGCAGTAATGTGTAGGCCAGAGTTACATGTGTCACTGAGTTTTGTAAAGTTTGAAAAGAATGAAGAAGAAAAACAAGGAAGTGACATTGAAAGAAGAGAGGTAAAACCAGTGCGATGTTGAAACGTGATGTTTCAGTAATTTTTTGTAGAAGTTACAGCTACTGTATGTCCCCACAGTACCTCTCCTGCCAACAGCTCCCATTAGTTTGTCCTCTCTCTTGTTTCCTGTGTCTATGCCCCTAGAAAGTAATGACTTCATAATAGAATTTATTTGCAGATATAAATTCTGAATCTTTCAGCCCAAACTGTGTTTTCAATTTAATGAAAGGGACCACCTGTTTTATATTGTGCAGTGTTATAATTTCAGCCTATGAATGGCTTTAGTGCCTGAATATCCAGGTGGAGTCCCACAGTAATAACACGGATGATTACCTTACCTCCTAGACGCTGAATATGGTAGTGTGCAGATTCACCAACCATCCCCACCAACATCATTGCCTACATAACAGAGATGTGACAATTCCTCTACAGATTCACCCAGAGGGTAGTCCTAAATGGTAAAGTCTATCCCGATGCTGTGGGGAAGACCAAGAAGGAAGCCAAGCAAAACGCAGCTAAAACTGCCCTGAGAAGCTTGTTCGGGAGCAAACAAGAGGACTCAGTTGACACAGTAAGACTTCCTCTTTGCTTAACTAGAGCATGTTAAATTTTCACAATTTCAGTGAGTTTAAACTACAGCTTGCAATCTGAGGACACTGTATATATAGACACATGTACACATTACATGGGATTTGTTGTTTTTGGGTGTTTTTTTTTACCGTGGTATCGAATTTGGTATCGAGAATCGTGGAAATTCACTGGTATCGGTATCGACTACTAGATTTCTGGTATCGTGACATCCCTACACACTAGTTTGTCCTGGCTTAATGAAAGTCCTAGAAACGTATTGTCACATACTGTGTGAACCATCTCAAAATTGTACTTTTTTATTTTCAAGACTGCCGCAGCTCAACAAAATGAGGAACAAAATCAAAATGTGTCTGATATCTGGTGAGTAAATCACAATGGCAGTGCATTGTTAAATTTTCATGTCTTCATCAGTGTTACTTGTTTATTACAGTAATGAGACAAGACGCCTCAGTGCCAACTTTAAGGACAACAGCTTTACAGAGACAAACTTCATCGGACTTGTTGACCACTACTGTCAGAAAACAAACCGCTGCCATTCATTCGTTGAAGAGAGGAGATGTGGTCCATCTCATAAACCTCAGTAAGTATGAACCTGATTAGACGCTACAGACACTCTGTGCAAACTCTTGATTGATTTTCAGTTTTAAAATGGTCAAATTAATTTCATCCTTTTCAAAACACAACACAGATTTTTCTACAAATTAATAATTGACAAGAAGGACTATCCTGAGGGCGAGGGTAAGAGTGCCAAGGACGCCAAACAAGATGCAGCTCGGCTGGCCTGGTCTGCTCTTCAAGAACAGACAGACTGGGACAGCAAGGTAGTTCATATTTTGTACTTCTTTAAATCATCAAATATACACTCAGTTGCCAGTTTATTAGGTGCATCTAGCTAAAATGAATGCAGTCTAATACAACATCTATAGCTAGGTGCACCTAATAAACTGGCAGCTTAGGATAGTTTGGTAGAAAAGTAGAAGTTTAATCGCAGATTTTTCCTGATGCTTTTAGTCGGCCTCTAAATGTACTACTAGCAGTCCATATTCACCTCAATCTACGGGCTTTTATTTTGAAAGCCCTTTCCGTAAAACATTCAAGAAAGACATTTATTTTTTCATTTGAGGGTTTGCGCATTTTAAAAATTTTGTTCCAGGCAATGGTCTTTTTTTCTGTGATGATGTCTAACATAATGCCAAACACCTTTTGTGCGCATTTTAGGTGTCCATGAGATCAACAGTGTCCGAGAGTGGTGGACCACTGCCATCAACTACCCGGTAAGGCACTTATTGTCATTAGTAGGAGAGCAGAACATGGTGTTAAATACTGAGAAAGCTGTACTCATACTGTATCTCTCATTGTATTCCCCTAGGAAGTCCCATGAATCATCATCACAAAGCACGCCAACAGACACAAGTGGCTCAATAATATTCTCCGATTCATCAAACCCTTCCACAGCTCAGGTCTGTTCTCTCATAATCGTAAAAAAAATTATTTGACATTATTCTTCAACAGGACTATAAGAGGGGCGTAATTTTACACATTTTACACACTATTCGCTTTACTGGAGCGTCCCTGACGGGCGGTTACTCTTTAACCGGGTTCATCCAGTCTATGGTTCATCCATGTGGTTTATGACTGCAGCAGCAGCATACCACAGCAATCGTCAACAAGAATACCAATGACATTCAATACCGTTATACTGTATACCACGGCACCCAGACCTTCACTCACTTTTGGAAAAACATAGTGTAGCGCTACAGAGCTCAGGTTAACTGTGCATCAAGTTAGCTGAGACTGAAAATAGAACACCTTCAGCATGAGTATGTTCATGTTTAAGTTTGAAAGAGAACCACAAGACTAGATTATAGCTACAGCGAGGTAGATACAACACAAAAAATCCAAGAGCAGAAGAGAAATCTGAGGCTGGAGCTGGAGCTGAAGCTGGAGCGCAGGAAATCTGTGCAAGCAACAATAATTCTGAGTGCAAGCATACAGTTTGAGCAGAAGCAGTGCAAATCTAAGCGCAAGCAGGGACTATTTGAGTGCAAGGACAAAGTTTTGAGGGACAGCATTTCAAAATCTGAAAGTGAAATCAATGAGTCATGCTCTCAAATTCAAAGACCACACTCTTGAATAAAGATAGGAAAAGCTCTATAGCAATTAAAGAGGCTATATGTAAGAATCAGAAATTGCTTGTTCACAGCGACACCTGTGGCCGCAATGTCAACGAAAGTCAGCATCCTGTTGCTCGCGCTGGCGCTTGTGCTCGCGCATACATTGACATGAACGAGCACCGGTCTAAACAGTGAGGCGACACACGTCAGCTAACACACAATATCACTCTGTATTTCACCTGCTTGGCTGTAATGTTAGCTGACCAGACAAAGGTCTCTCCATGGATCAATGCTGATTCTAGTGCTGGCTTTTCCTGTTCAGCCCGCCGACCGCGGAGGGAACGGGGGGGGGAGGGGGGAGACACCGACATCGACACCCGGTCGGGGGGGGGGGGGGGGGAGCGCGACACCCGGTCGGGGGGGGGAGACAGCGACACCCGGTCGGGACGATAACGTAACTCGCAGCGGAGCCCCGTCACTTCACAAGACACGGGAAACCTCTGTTGGTCTGGAGGAGCGGCAGCATTTATTTCTGCAAAAACGTCCACTGCACATTCACTAGATATTGTCAGAGCTAAACTAACTCTCTGCAGTGTGTAGTGTGCGCGCGTTCACGTGGAGTTGGAGCGAGCCGAGCGCGGTGTGCAGGCAGCAGGCAGCAGGAGCATAGCTGCTGCGCGCTCGCGTACCCACACGCGAGCACGCATGGGAATCCGACCCGTTAGGATTTATGCGAGTGAAAAGTTACAAATAGTCCCTTTAACCACTTTTTTTGTGAATTTTAGATGCCCTTAAGGTCAACTGTAGCTGAAGAGGACGCACCAACCGAGTTGTCAACTTCACTGTAAGGCACTCATCTTATTAACGTTATTATTATTGCAAACAATAAAACAGATTGTAGAGCTTAATGCTGAAAAGGCTGTACTCATGCATCTTATTGTATTCTCCTAGGGAGTCTCTTGCATCGTCACAAAGCATGTCAACGGGTACAAGTGGCTCAGGATTCACAGATTCATCGAACTCTTCCAAGGATCAGGTCTGCACTTTATATCACAATCTTACAAATGTTAAATATATTCTGCTTACTCTGTATGTGGAGAGGACAATGTAATAATAGTAGTATTATAAGTCAAGGAAAATAGAGAGCTGCGAATTTGGAGGGAGTATGTCGTAGTTCTTCAAGAGTCTACAACTTAATAATCGGAGCAGGGTTCAAAATTTTGAATCTACTTTATTCTTTCATCCTCTAAGCATGCTGTCAAAGACAAGACTATGGGAAACATTCAGAATGAGACATCCACCCGGTCAAGGTTTGAAAAAAACAACAACATTCATTTGCATTGTAGCATTTGTGTTTTATACTGATGTGGTCTCAAACCTCTATCCCAATAACTGATGTACAATCAAGAAGACACCTCTATGTTTTTTTCTACCCTTTTGCCTAAACAATAGCGTTAATCTCGACAGGTTTACTTCAGAATTTGATTCCATAAAGAAGCTTGGCAGTGGAGGCTTTGGTTCTGTTTACAAGGCAAGAGATAAGCTGCTGAACAAGCATTTTGCTATAAAGATTGTTGACTGTGAAGAGTAAGTATGGAGTAGTAAGGATCCAGTGTGCATTATACAGTATTTATACAAGGACTTTGTTTACTGATTCATTCTCTCGTTCTCCTTTGGCTCAGGAAAGCTCTTCGAGAGGTGGGGACACTATCAGACCTCCTCCACTGTAATATCGTCAGATACTACACATTCTGGTTGGAAGATTCAGAATACCAATGTTACGAATCAACTGACGGTTCAGGTGGCAGTTACAGCTCTTCCCAGTAAGTCCCATGCACTTACCATAAGTCTTAACTTTTTAGGCATGATGTTTTTGGGTTGTCCGTACATACATCCGTACCATTCTTGTGAATACGATAGACCTACGGTACCAACACATCAGTGGTGGGCTGAATAGAGATGACGTGTAGTCACCATCTTTCGGAAGTCAGCTGCCTGTTCCACCAGTAGAGACTTACCTCTGGTGGCATATGCTGTGCACTACAATACATCACATCAATACGATGGTATTGAAAATCATACCAGTATACTGTAATACCATAATACCGCCAAAGCTTACAAAACGCCGATGGTGTCACGATTCTACAGCCATTACATTGTGCAATCAACATTTACTTTGTTAAAGCAAAACACTTGTCTATTGCCACTTTATTATATATTTATTTAGTGGCCAGGAGAGTAATTAAATATTTTTTTTCACTTCTTTCTTTTCTAGGTCTACAGATAATTCATCAGCAAAGTACCTCTATATTCAGATGGAGTTATGCGACACCAAAACACTTAAAGCGTGGATTGATAAGAAGAATGCTCAGACTCTGCAAGACTCTAAGAGAAGAGAAGAAAGTCTAAGCATTGCTCAACAAATACTTAGTGGAGTCGAGTATATTCACTCCAAGAAGCACATCCACAGGGACCTTAAGGTGAGGCCAGATTCTGCAGTGTGTGGCTGAGGCTAAGCTGATATAGACTCTACCATGAGCATTTAATACGTCCTCTTGTTTATCCTGACGAGGCACCGCCAGCACCAAATCCGGCCCCCATATCAGTTTAGGTTCGCAATAAATTTTGGCCCGCCTAGTCGTGGTCTGCACAGCAACGCATACCCTGTACACCAAACACACAGGCCTGCCTCCACTGTCTGCAAGCTAGCTAACACAGATTGGCACAATAAAGGAAAGTTAATGCTGAAGGCTGCATGTGAGTTTTGCTCGACTGCAAAATTTATTTGTCATTTTGTAGGGTTTTATGTGCAGTTCATTGCATGCCAGAAGATGATCAAAGATCTTTAACTCTTCATTTTTTATTAAATGCCCCACGCAACCAATGAGTTGTCATATTCAGGCTTGGGAAACAGACTATATGAGACTTGTATAAATATCGGAAAGAACAAAATTAAAGACTGCTTATTTTTCTTTTACATCAGGACATCTTTTTGTTTTATTAAATGCCCGACACAATCGTTGAGTTGTCATATTTAGGTCTGTGAAACAGTTTGTTGTGAGCTGGCTGTATGGTAGCTTACGTGTAAAAATGTATAAAGGATGCATTATTTTTCATGACTAATGCTAAGCAACTGCTTTTGTTAACATTTTCAGGGCTTTGTGTGGACTAAATTGTATGTGAGAAGGCCATATGAGACATGCAACAACATATATTGTATTGTATATATATTTTATTTTTTCATGTAAATTGATGTGATTCTCATTTCCCAGTGTGGCCCATATATTAGTGAAATTGAGTTTGACACACCTGAACTGGATGAACATAAGCCTATTGTTTGATCATTTATCTCGTCAAATTGAACAAAACAGTCCTTCCCAATGAAAACCATACACTGTTTAGATTAAATGCTGGTTTCAACCATAGGTACCTTTTTTAAAATCCATTTCAAGCTCTAAGTTCACTAGTTCATGTGTTACTACCAATCAGGTGAGCAGCTAGATGTTTATTTGTTTCAATATCTGTTTTTGTTTTTCAATGCTCAGCCTGAAAACATCCTGTTTGGACTGGATGGAGAAGTGAAGATCGGGGACTTTGGTCTGGTCACCAGAGATGATGATGACGATGATTTGATGGAGAGAACCGAGAACAGAGGAACCCCATCTTACATGGCTCCTGAACAAGTGAGTGGTCTTCAATAACTTTTGTGTGAACAAATATGTTCTTCTAATCGGCTTCATTTGGTAGGCTTCCTGTAGAACTACCAAACTTAACAATGCTCCCAGATTTCCTGAAGCTCAGCCTCACCTGTCTTTACTGTTCATCAAACGTGTTACAACTTTAGAACGTTGTTTTAAAATCCAATAGCAAATTTAAGCAGTAAAAACTGAGCGAGATGCTGAAGGTTCATTTACCTCCTGAGCAGAACTAGTTAATCTCTTGATGATTAATGAAATGATAACATTAGGCTGCTGACGTGCCATTTGTCAATACTGTGTTTTTATTCTATCACAAAAGAGGGAGAAGACCTATGACCGAAAAGTGGACATATTTGCTGTGGGATTGATATACTTGGAACTCCTTTGGAAAGTCTCTTCTGTCCACGAGAAAGGAGACGTAAGTCTTTCATAAACAGAACATAACGTTGTGTGTTACTATTAAAGTTGCCATAGTTACCATATTATGTAGGCTTATGTCTATCATATACAAACCAGCTAATTATACACCAGTAGCTGATTTCTTTTCAGTATGGTATGTAGCAAAAGTAATGTACTGTATATAGCCGATAAGATGGAACGTTATAGACCCTTTTAAAGCCGACGTCATGATCACGTCATGGTGTTAGTTGGAGGCAAAACAAAGGAAAAGACCGGAGGCAAACACGAAGCCTCAGAGCAGTGGGCTAAAGCCACACATCTAAAATGTCATCCGGGTGTGTTGTTGGGTGCCAAAATCGATATCACATACATTCGAGATGACAAACTGTGATTCGAGGCTTTAGCAAGCTACAATATCGGCGAAGCGTTTCAGAGATGGAGAGAAAATGTTGCTAATAGTTTAGCCGTGAGGCATTGGCTGCAGTTAGCAGAAGGCTAAACTATTAGCAAGCTTTTCTCTCCATCTCTGAAACGCTTTGCTGATATTGTACGACTCTCTTTTTGACTGACTTTACTGAAGGATAGTTAACTACAGGCATCCAAAGATTTATACGCCCTCAATTTATCTTTACAGTGCTGCCGTTGGTCGGACGGCTGGCTACTTAGCTAGCTTGTAAATTACGCCCGTGCTTTCATGCAACACTGGTTACAGAAAATGAGTCCAGCAGCAGTGCTGGGTCTAATTGTCCCACTGCCTCACTCCTCGCTGCTAGGAGACTACTTCGCCGGGAGGAGAGCAGGCGTTAGCTAGCTAACGAGCCAGTCGTCTTCTCCTCCCGAAGTAACATTAGGTAGTCTACACTCGCGGTCCCGAGAGTGAGTGACTGAACATATTGAGAGAAACTAGTATTTTCTTCAGCCATTGTTAAAAAACAAGCCAACAAAACTTGGTAGCCAGCGTTAGCTAACGTGTTCAGCGAATTACAAAATACATCACCATGTTTACTAACAGAAAAGAGGTCTATTGTTCATGTTATATAGTTTTTCTTGTATTTACTTGTAACACTCAACAGAAAATCATTTGAAATATTAGTATATTTCAGGCTAACTAACGTGTTCTTTCATCCTTTTATCCCTTCATGAACACCAGATTTTGAAGAATGCCAGACGTCAGACGCTCCCCAAAGACTTTTCACAGACTTTTCCCCAAGAGGTGATTACAATATGCTTATTATCCTCCTAACTGATTTACATGCAACATGAAGCAGTATTTCCAACAGGATGCCAGTTAGTCATGAAAGTCACCAACAGAGTAGCACGGAGGCTGACATACAGGGGTTTGTTACAACACTTGTCCATCTCTAGAGTAAGGAGTCAAAACAGGACTGCTACTGTCTCTATGTGAATAATGTCAAATATAAAGCAGAACAGATGACAGTGTTTTGAGAAGATATCAGTCTTAGTTTCCAAAGTGCATATGTCGGAAATACTGCGTAGTGGAGCTTTCAGCAATATTGTAATTGTTTTTGTTGTTTTTGCAGTACCAAATCATTAAGTTAATGCTGCGTAAGAAGCCAGAAGAGCGACCTGACGCACGTAAACTGAAGGCAGAGCTGGAGAAGTGGGCTCAGACATTCAGCGCACAAAATGAGCATCAGAGAAATGCAACTGTCTGATTATCACAAGGAATTGTGATCATCAATTATGATCCAAGTCATAGGAGTATCTGTCTCTTCTGGTGTCTTTATTTTAATGAAATTATATGATATGCTGTTATCAATATGATGTTATTAATATTTGTAGGAAAATGGTTAACATACTGCACTTATATAGCGCTTTAAGTTAATCAGTACAAAGCGCTTCACATTCACTCACACACCTACAGTACGTTCTGTGTTTTGCTCAAGGACACTTCAACATGCAGACAGGAGGTCAAATCATCAACCATGCAATTAATGAACAACCTAAAAGGGGACCTAATATTATGGTTATTTTTCAAATCAAATTGTATATCATAACTATCATGAAAAGGTAACTTTTACATCAATTCACATCTGTCTAGTTTTTATTCTAAATAATCATGTGCCTGTAATTTCTATGTCCACAGTTGACATTTTATTCTTTGCTGGAAATGGTCAGATGTTCTGTTATTAAGGGGGGTCACATTACAGCCTTTGCTTTGTACTGAATATGTTAAGGTTGGAAATAAAATAATGGTTACTCACTGCAAAATGTATTAATTTATTTACAGTTTTCACCTTCATTGTATTTGTTAGGGAGAAAGTTACATGAAGCTGATTTTGTCTTGTATATATATTTCACATAAGTCACATGGCTTTCCTTCTATATGTGGGTGTGACTACTCTGTTTCTGTCCTGCATATTGACCCATTTATGGCCAGGGAGTCGAGGTGGATGGAGCACTTGAGTATTTATTTCTCGTCTGTATAATGGGACACACAGAACCAGACAGGTCAGGAATAATGTTAAGATCGGCACATATATATATACATATATATATACATATATATATATATATATATATATATATATATATATATATATATAATATATATACAAATATATATATATATATATACATATATATATATATATATATACATATATATATATACATATATATATACATATAGATATATACATATATATATATATATATATATACATATATATACATATACATATACATATACATATATATATATATATATATATATATATAAAAAAAAGTGCAAATTGCAACCTTCGCTTGCAACCACACTTACCATATATCAGATTCTGTTTATGTTAGAGCCCCTGAAATTTAATAATTACTTTGACAACTGATATTGAAATAATGTATTCTATGCAGGAAATGGTTAAATGTGTTTAAAGCAATGTCACATTACACCCTTTGCTTGTAATGAATACACTGATTAGGGTAATAAAACATCGGTAACTAGGGTGTGATGGTCATTCATCCTCTGTAAAGTTTGTCGTATTTTGAACATTCATGAATTTTAGTGGGTCCTGGATCAGTCCTCTACTGATGCTCTGCTTTGTTTTTATGAGTCTGTATGGGAATTGTATCAGCTCTGAGTTAATGAATGTGTCCTATAGTTCCAGAAAATCACCTTCATGTACCAAATGCTTAATACTTAATGATTCTGTCATTGATTCCTAAAACAAGACAAGATTTGAAGATACAGTATTTTGGACATAAAGGAATTACACTTCATGTGTTAGTATTTTCTTTCAAGATCAAGCTGGACAAGTAGGACTAGGGGGGAAGAAACAGGTAAGTGGCAAGAACAAAGGAACATTTAAAAGGTATCAGTAGGTCCAGATAACATGAATTAATCATCCTAAACCACTAAAGATAATAAGAGGGTGCGCTTATCCTAATCAGGGTAGCTGGGGGGGCAGGAGCCGACCCCAGCTGACATTGGTACACCCTGGGCAGGTCGCCAGACTCACGTTGCACATGCTCACAATCACACCTATGAGCAATTTAGAGTCAACAATTAACCACATCTGCATGTCTTTGGACTGTAGGAGGAACACAGAGAAAACCAACGCTAACACGGGGAGAACATGCAAACTTCACACAGAAGGCCGGATTTAATCTATGACCCTCTTACTGTGAGGTGACAATGCTACCACTGCACCGCCGTGCAGCCATTGGTTGTAACTTATGTATGTTATTTTACTATCAGATGTGTTACCGATTTCAGGGGTTCAGGAATAGCGTCACCACAATGCTCACCCAGCTCAACCATATCATTTGACACTGGCATGTAGGTTTGTTAGTGTTGCACATTAAAACCTGTGTCTTGTTAATCTCAACAGCCACAGCAATTATAACCGTGATGTCCCCAGTCTAATCCAGACCACAGCTGCAACCTGTCACAATAGATAGATAGATAGATAGATACTTTATTGATCCCGAAGGAAATTTAGGAATCCAGTAGCTTAGACAACAAGTCCCAACACCAATACACCTTAAAAAAGATACAATCAAATAGATTAAAGTGAAATAAAATAAAAATAAGATAACATAAGTACAGCAGTGAAGTGACAGTGTGCCAGCGTAAGCAACAGTCTGTCTTAATAATTAACTTATTATCAATTAGTTATTGTAACATTAACATTAGCTCTATTGACAAAAGTCTTGCGGTGGATCTGCCTTCAATGACCATGATATAGGCTACGTCACTTTCAACTGCCATCTTATCACAGCATTATGACCAACATCAATAACAATTAACGACATATCATTCTCAGTCTACAGTGGCAAACACCTTGCATGGCAAAATTAATACTACCATTACCAGTTAACTGCAGAGCATAAACATAAAATGCATGTATCATTATGCTTACATAACTAGTGTCACGAAACACCATGCTCACTCACCATGTATATTCTGTATATTCTGTACCTCTATTTATTGTTTTTTTTTTATAATTCTTGTACACCTGTACCTGTTTTTGCTCTGCTTTGCTGCTTTGACCACTGAATTTCCCCAAGGGGATTAATAAAGGTTCATCTTATCTTATCTTATCTTATCTTACCTGTGCCCATCCCCACAGCCAGGTAGGTAGAACCAGCAACTGGCTCTGATCTATAACATGTAAGAGGTGCCCCCTATTTAAAATGTTACCCCTTACTCTGAGACACCGGTGTACGCCATTGGACAGATGAATTCAATTCTGAACAAACTATAATACAGCAATAACTACAGTTTTTGATAACAAATGCCGAACGATTTTGCCAGCAGTCGTTTGTGTAAATTAGGTTAATTGGTGCAAAGTTTTTAGTTTTTCGATTGTTCATAAATAGTCTAGCCACGTAGCGTTACGTAATGACGAATCGAAACTTAAAGGTGTGTAAAAACCAGTCTAGTCAGCTGTGGCGAAGCAGACACGGATATATGCCTACGCACAATTATGAGAAAAATTAAGAAGAGTATGGATACGAGTATTGTGAGCTTTGTAGTGTCTTACAGTTTTGTGTAGTTTGAGCTGAAATTCCGGCTACTTCGTCATTTATTATGGAAACTGGAGAATATGTTTCTCGACTAAACGAGTGCGCACAGAGAAAAGGGTTTGCGCTGCACTATGAGGATCTTGACTGTGGCCCTGGCCACGATAAAACGTAAGTTGAATAACTTACTCTAGCCTATGTTACCCGTGGGTTGTACTGTTCATGCCTTTACATATTATTCTGCCGTAGCTACATGCTCTGTCAAAATGGGAGAGCTTTGGGACAGGGTGAGTGTCTCCTCCATAGGCTGGCATGACTCACTATGGCGCAAGGGTAATGGTGGTGGTTAAATATGCTTGCTAGCTCTGTTATCAGTTATGCCCTGTCTATTAAATCTTTATTTGTTAAGTAAATTGTGATCAAGTAAATGTGATAGAAGAGATGTATAATGTTTTATAAAATGGAAATACTTGAGTACCTCAAAATTACACTTAAGTACATTCTTTGAATGAATGCACTATTTCAGCCCAATGAATATCCTGGTGGAGTCCCACAGTAGTAACATGACAGATGATTACCAGATGATGAATATGGTAGTGTGCACCAACCAGCCCCGCCCACATCATTTCAAGTCAACTTACCTGTATAACAGAAATGTGACAATTCCTCTACAGATTCATCCATAGGGTAGTCCTAAATGGTAAATTCTATCCCCATGGTGTGGGGAAGACCAAGAAGGAAGCCAAGCACAACGCAGCTAAAAATGCCCTGAAATGCTTGTTGGAGAATGAACATCAGGACTCAGCTGACACAGTAAGATTATTGTTCGTCTTTGCGTAACTATACACTATTGTTTAAAAGTAAATGACCAATCATAGGCCTGTTGTAGGATGTCATAAAGTCAGCAGGCCACAGTCCACTGTGTGAACCATCTCAAAATTGTTCTTTATTTTTTATTTTCAAGAGTGCAGATGAGAAATACAACTGTACATCAGCTCAACAAAAGGAGGCATTAAATCTAAATGTTTCTGATATCTGGTGAGTAAATCACAACGGCAGTGCATTTTTTAATTAAAAAAGACGAGATAAATCTTTATTAATACCCAGCAGGGAAATTCGGTTGTTGCTGCAGGACAAGGACAGCAATAGATACAGATAAATAGATAAAATAAATAAATAATAAGAGGTGTATACTGTAAAAACTATACAAGAACATTTGGAGACAAAAATTGCAAGGTAAAGTGACAGTGGTGTGTACACCAGACTAATATATGATCTGAATGATAATGGTAATAAGTGTCTGTATTAATATAGAGATTGATATAGAGATTGATATAATGATGCAAAATCAGTGTAACATATTAACATAATTATGATTTAGTATGGGTTATGAGATATAGTATAAGGTGAAAGGTTTTCCACTGCTGTTGTACAGTCTAATGGCAGCAGGTAGAGAGGAGCGCTCAGTTTTGCAATTCAATGTTTTCATCAGTGTGACATGTCACTTGTTTATTACAGTAATAAGATGAGACACCTGAGTGTGAACGCACAGCTTTACAGAGACAACCGGAGACAAACGGAGACAAATTTCATTGGAATTGTTGACCACTACTGTCGGTCAACCAGGCAATGCCAAACATACATTGAAGAGAAGAGATATGGTTTACCTAATAATACTCAGTATGTATGAACCTGAACTTCTGTAACCTGAATAGACACTACATACACTATACTTACTCTTCATTGATATTCAGTTGTAAGCAATATTAAAATGTTATGAAAATGATCTGAACTATTTCCTCCTTTTCGAAACACAACACAGATTTTTCTACAGATTAATGATTGACAAAGAGGAATACCCCGAGGGTGAGGGAGAGACTGCCAAGGAGGCCAAACAAAATGCAGCTCGGCTGGCCTGGTCTGCTCTCCAAGAACAGACAGATCGGGACAGCAAGGTATTTCATATTTTTTACTCCCTTTATATCATGAAATATACACTCAGTTGCAAGTTTATTAGGTGCACCTGGCTAAAAGTAATGCCGTCTAATACAAGAGTCCTGCCACAAATCCTACCTTCATGAAGGTTATAATGTTCAGTCTTTATTAGGTGTTAATTCAACTTTATGACCATTTTGGAATAGGAAGTTTGTCCAGCTGTTGAACTGTATTGTACGGAGCCCCCCTAGTCCCCTAGGAGAACATTTTTATTATCTCGTTCGTAACTTCAGTATTATACAGTGTAGTACCACCAAAATTACTTCACACAGCAATGATCTCCTCATATTTGTACTACAACACTTAGTTTGGAAAAATATGCTTTTGCATAATTTTGGTGAATTTTTAGTGCGAAAAATATTCAATGTTGAATCCACCCTCTTATATTCTGCTTACTCTGTATGGGGAGAGGGCAACAGAGAGAGCTTCAAGTTTATGTAAATGCATTACCAATGACTACTCGTGATCTCACCCTAACTATGGACTGCGTCACTCCAAAAGTAAATAAAAAAGTAAAATTCCAAAAGTAAAGTAAAATATATTACTTGGATATTTTGATGTTGCAGACAACACGTTGTATGTCCTAGTTATTAGAGTGTACAAGTTAATAATCAGAGCGGGTTCAAAATTTTAAATGTACTTTATTCTTTTATTCTTTAAGCATGCTGCCAAAGACCAGAATATGGGAAATAGTCGGAATGAGACATCAACCCAGTCAAGGTATGACAAAAACAACATTAATTTGCATTATAGCATGCGTTTTATACTGATTTGGTCTTAAACTTGTCTCCCAATAGCTGATGTACAATCAAGAAGACAATTCTTTGTTTTTTACCCTTTAGCCTAAACAATAGCGTTAATCTCGACAGGTTTACTTCAGAATTTGATCCCATGGACTGTCTTGGCAGTGGAGGCTTTGGTCGTGTTTACAAAGCAAAACATAAACTGCTGAACAAGCATTATGCTGTAAAGATTGTCTGCTGTGAAGAGTAAGTATGGAGTAGTAAGGATCCAGTTTGCAGTGTAGCATGTGCACTATTTGTGCAAGTACTTACTGATTCATTCTCTCGTTCTCCTTTGGCTCAGGAAAGCTCTTCGAGAGGTGGGGACATTATCAGACCTCCACCACTGTAATATCGTCAGATACTACACATTCTGGGTGGAAGATTCAAAATATCAATGTTACGAATCAACTGACGGTTCAGCTGGCAGTTACAGCTCTTCTGAGTAAGTCTGATGCACTTACTCTATATTTCAAGTTAAAGGTGAGTAATTCAAATCATTTTTCTCTTCTCCCCTTTCTAGGTCTACAGATAATTCATCAGCAAAGTACCTCTATATTCAGATGGAGTTATGCGACACCAAAACACTTAAAGCGTGGATTGATGAGAAGAACGCTCAGACTCTGCAAGACTCCAAGAGAAGAGAAGGAAGTCTAAGCATTGCTCAACAAATACTTAGTGGAGTCGAGTATATTCACTCCAAGAAGCACATCCACAGGGACCTTAAGGTGAGGCCAGACTCTGCAGTGTGTGGCTGAGGCTAAGCTGATATAGACGCTACCATGAGCATTTAATTCGTCCTCTGGTTTACCCTGACAAGGCACGGCCAGCACCCTGAGACAGTTCCTGGTGCAAACCAGTAGAGAAGTCCGTCAGAGGGAGTACCTAGAACCAGTATATTGTTCTGGTGTTCAGAGTAGCAGCACCACATACTAGACCTTATTCGGATAGATCCTGCCCCCACAAGCCCCAAGAGGCTGTGGAAATGTGTTGCTGCTTTCCTGCTGTTTGAAGTCCAATATACAGTTCAGTACATCTTAGACGTTGTGCTTGTGACCAAAATGATTTCTTAGTTAATTGTGTGCCAATACAGCACAGTACTGATGGGGAGACAGTAGATAGGGTCATGCAGGTGTTTTTCATTGACAAGGTCTTCCTATTAGGCAGAGAGTGGAAGTTAAACCCATATGGTGTCATGGCTCAGAAGAATGGCAAGCGTGAACCCAGAAGCATGACACAAAAACAAACAGGTTATCTCAGGAACGCCTGGAGGGGATTTCTTCAGATTTGGCACAGTTCAGGGATGAATTTATTAGATTTTGGTGGTCAAAGGTCAACATCACTGCGACTTCACAAAACACATTTTTGGCCATAATTCAAGAATTCATATGCTAATTCTGATAATTTCGACCATGTCTAATAAGATGGATTTATGAAGTTATGACATTTTGGACAGGCATGGATGTAAACTGCAACTTCACTGGTTGGTGGCGGCATACAACCGTGAGGCGGTAATTCTAGTTCTGCCTTGTAAAAGTTTGAGTGCATAAATTCATGGTGTGAAATTTGTATTAATTATTTCTCAACTTATTATGTTAAAGTCTGGTCATTTTTTAAGGCCAGTATTCAATAATTCCCCGCCAGAATATTGTTCTTAGTAAGATGGAGGAAGCTTTAACCGGTATTTAAGCCATCAGGTTATAAAACCCTAGAACATACTATTACCTGTAAATGGATGGCATTTGGGCGCCCCGATAGCTCAGTTGGTAGAGCAGGCGCCCATATAACAAGGCTGAGTCCTAACTGTGGCGGCCCAGGTTTGAATCCGACCTGCGGCCATTTCCGCATTTCGCCCCCTCTCTCTTCTCCTTTCTAAAAACTGTTCACTGTCCTATCAATAAAGGCTTGAAAATGGCAAAAACTAATAAAAAAAAAAAATGTATGGCATTTAATATTAACAAATGCCACATTAGAATAAAGTCACATAATTATATATGTTTTTGTATCTCGAAATGATCAACTAGATGAACATAAAGCTATTAGTTGATCAATAGACCAATTAATTGACCCAATAAAAGCCACACACGGTTTAGATTTAATGCTGGTTTCAACCATAGGTACCTTTTTTAAATCCATTTCAAGCTCTAAGTTCACTAGACCATGTGTTACTGCCCATCACATGAGGAACTAGATGTTTATTTGTTTCAATTTCTGTTTTTGTCTTTCAATGGTCAGCCTGATAACATCCTGTTTGGACTGGATGGAGAAGTGAAGATCGGGGACTTTGGTCTGGTCACCAGAGATGATGATGATGACGATGCTTTGATGGAGAGAACCGAGAACAGAGGAACCCGATCTTACATGGCTCCTGAACAAGTGAGTGGTCTATACTTTCAATAACTTTAAATTATTCTATATTATTGTGTTAACAAATGTGTTCTTCTCATGGGCTTAATTAGGTACACTAGGCTTCCTGTATGCCTACCAAACTTAACAATGCTCCTGAACTTCTTGAATCCCAGCCTCACCTGTCTTTACTGTTGGCAGCGAGAGATGTAAAATCAAAACGCTTACATCAAACAGGTTACAACTTTTAAGCCAATAGAACATTATTTAGCTCAAAGCTGATGGTTCATTTACCTCATGAACATTACTAGTTAATCTTTCATGATGATTATGATAACATTAGGCTGTTGAAGTGCCTTTTGTCAATACTGTGGTTTTTATTCTATCACAGAAGAGGGAGAAGACCTATGACCGAAAAGTGGACATATTCGCTCTGGGGTTGATATATTTTGAAGTCCTTTGGAAACTATCTACTGGCCACGAGAGAGTAGTGGTGAGTCTTTCATAAACAGAACATAACATTGTGTGTTACTATTAAAGTTTGACAAATGACTAGCTACAAAAATATTATCATATCATGTAGGCTTATATATATTATATACAAATAAGAAACCAGCTGCTGTAGGTATACACCAGTAGTTGATTTATTTTCAGTATTGTATGTAGCAAAAGCAATGTACTGTAGATAGTAGATAAGATGGAACTTTATTGTTCATCTTTTAATCTGTCTTGTTTAGTTTTTCTTGTATTTGTTACATGCAACAGAGCATCTTTTTAATTATTAGTAAATTTGAGGCTAACTAACAAGTTCTTTCATCCCTTTATTACCTCATAAATACCAGGTTTGGGATGATGCCAGAAGTCAGAAGCTCCCCGAAGAGTTTTCACTGACTTTCCCCCAAGAGGTAGATTACCATATTCTTATTATCCTTACTGATTAACTTGCCACATGAAACTCCCACAGGGTGCCAGTTAGTCATGTTGGCCACCAACAGACAGTAGTAGAATGTAACTAAGTATATTTGCTCAAGTACTGTACTTAAGTAAGAACACGAGGTACTACTTTACTTGAGTATTTTCTTCTTGTGACACTTTATACTTCAATATTTCAGAGGGAAATATTGTACAATTCCTTGACAGCTTTAGTTACTAGTTTGCATACTTCTACTTTAAGATTTTGTAAAGGAGTATTTTAACATTGTGGTATTAGTACTTTTACTTAAGTAAAGGATATGAATACTTCCTCCACCACTGCCAACAGAGTAGCAGGGAGGCTGACATACAGGAGTTTGCACTGTTACAACAGCTGTCCATCTCTAAAGCCTCAAAGGTTGAGGAGTCAAAACAGGACCGCTGCTGTCATGAATAATGTCAAATATAAAGCAGAACAGATGACAGTGTTTTGAGAAGATATCAGTCTCAGTTTCCAAAGTGTATATGTTGGAAATTCTGTGGAGTGAAGCTTTCAGCAATATTGTAGTATGACAGCATTTATTATTGGTACAAAGATCTCAGTAGAAGTTGTTTTTGTTGTTTTTGCAGAACCAAATCATTAACTCTATGCTCTGTGAGAAGCCAGAAGAGCGACCTGAAGCAAGTAGACTGAAGGCAGAGCTGGAGAAGTGGGCTCAGACATTCAACGCACAAAATGTGCATCAGGAAAATGCAACTGTCTGATTATCACAAGGAATTATGATAAGTCTTTAGGAACCGAAATATGTCTGTTCTGGTGTCTGTGATTTAATTAAATGATTTGATATACAGTTAATATGATTTTGGAGGAAAATGATCAACACACTGCACTTGTATAGCTGAGATCAGTACAAAGCACTTCACAAGGCCTCACAGTCACTCAGACATACACAAGTATGGCAATGGATGGCAGTTTGGGGATCAAGGACACTTCAACATGCAGACAAGAGCTCAAATCATTTACCATGCAATTAATGAACAACCTAAGAAGACATAATATTATGGGTTGTATAATTAGGGAATGAAACATGAAATCAAATGTTATTGTGATTTTAAATTATAACTTTTGTTCTAAATAATCATGTGCCGGGAATTTCTGTGTCCACAGTTGACATTTTATTCTATGCTGGAAATGGTTAAATGCATTTAAAGTGATGTCACATATCAGCCATTGTTTTGTACTGAATATGTTGATAATGGGTATCTGGGGTAGAATGGTCATGTATCTACACACTATGTTCATATATACTGTATATACACACATACTATACTGTATTCAAAATAAAACAAACAGATATTAGCGTACTTCCCAGCATTCATTGTACTGTATAAATGTGAGAAAATTATATCGAGCTGTATTCTTCTTTTTGTCTAACTCTCCCTGCACTCCCTCTACATTTTATGTTGTGTCATTGCGTATTAGGGGTGGGCGAATTTGATATTGATACCAATATTTTTTTATATTAAAACTGGCTATAATAACATCATGTTTTAAAAGTTTAATTATTTTGTATATAATTTCTTTTTACTATTCTGTTAAGGCACAGTCACACATGCACGATGCAGGTGAGTGACCATCGCACTGAAAGTTAAGCAAAGTTGAACTCCACACGAATGCGAAGATGTGAATTTGCTTCACCACTGGAAACAAATGTTTTTTCACCCCTTCGCTCACATAGAATGGAGGATGAATGCATGAACGAGAGGCAAATGATAATTTGTGACCGTGTGACCGTGCCTTTAATGATTTAATCACATACATGTTAAAACACACACAATGTTGGATGGTAAATAAGAAAAATGTTTTTTGTGTGAATTTTGTGAACTAACAGTGATGGCTGCACACAGCAGCAAAGAATTGGAGAGAGCATGCACTGAGAAGATTATTAATGCATCCACAACGTTAATGTGAAACGCCTACAACATGATCTAACATGAAACTGATGCAATCTTTTTTGGTAGCCTATCAATCCTATTGATACTAGTATTGATACTCAAATCGAGACTTGGTATCAGTAGTATTGATACTTTAGGTATCAGCCATTTACAACAACTTTGGGTGGATTGTTGATAGTTATTTTTAGTAGTTATAATGTCAAGTCCAACTGTGGTTATCCCAGAGGTCAATCTATACTTGAGAGGGCTGAAAAAAATACAAAGTAAGATTATGGGGAAGCAATGTTTGTTTAATCATGGACTGTCGTATATATAAATTGTAAACAACTATGTAACAGTAATTTAGGAAGGCTGGAATTAGAATAGAATAGCCTTTATTGTCATTGCACAGTCTCCTATACAACGAAATTTAGGTTTAGGAATTCAACATTCAATTAACATTGCAAGTGTTTTATGCAGCTGAATTTGCGAACTCTCGCGAGATGGTCAAGATTTGGCATTGACCTCAAATAGTTAGGATATGTCTTCGGGCAACGAGTCTCGCGATGAAGTTACCATCCAGACACGACCTGCATGAAGAGGACCCGCTCCTTATTAGATATAAATGGCTCATTCTAAGGTAACGAAAACACAATGATTCATTTTTTCAGGTAATTATACACCAAAGAAAACATACTTATTAATATTATATTCCACTTTTGCCAATAGATCCCCCTAAATGCTACACAAGCCAAAATGAGAACATCACTTTTACTATAGGCTACTAACACTTTTGCTAGTGTGGTTACAACTTATCCACGGTGATAGTTTCTACTTGGCTCAACCAGTTCTGATATTTCCGACAGCATTTGAAGGTGCCATGTTGTGAGACATTTACTGAGAAAACGAAACTTACTGTGGGTAAAGGCTGAATATGAAACTGCGCCCAGACGCACGAAGACGTTGAATTAGAGTTGACATGAAAACGAAAGAGATATAACGTTAGTTAGTATTCTGAGATCTGCACTTTTTGCTCGTAATTAGAGGAGACACTGCGACTGTTCGGGTATGTATTATGGCTGTAGCTAAACTGCACGAGTATGCTCAGAGTGAGCGCCTGGTTCTGAAGTACGAGGATGTTGGATCTGTTGGCCCTGATCACATTAAAACGTGAGTTGCATAAATTCTCCGGTGGGTTATACGACCTGCAAAGTCATGAATGTAGGATTTGAAGAGATCTGGGACTTTAATAAGACATCTTACTGAAGGGGTGGGTATTTGAACCTCTCAATACAATTGGTGTAACATTAAGTTAACAGTGTATACCTTATTATTTATTGTTTTCTGCATATATTGAAAACCCCTGTGGGAAAAAAAGCATTAGGAGGATGTTGAGGAATATGACATGGTATGAGTGTAACACCATTTAAAATAGCCTGTAATATTTTTCATTTCATTTTTTCATTTAAAAATTTATTTCGAACATGTAAAATAATACTAATAATAAAAAAAAGAATCATCATACAACAAATGGACTGCCAGAAAAAAAGCAGTATCCACATACAATGAAAATCATAAGCAAAAGAAATTGTCAAACACTTGCCTTGGTTTACATATTCGAAAAGGAGTGAGAAGAAGTACAAACTTATTTAATCCCACCCCTTCTCCATAACTAATAAATGCAGCACCTAAGGCCTAAGGGGGTTCAACAATATAATTAATAACCTCACCTGTTAATCAAGTGTGCAGATTCATGTCTTTGTAATGCAACCTCTATCACACCCCATTCTTACATCATCTTGCCACTTTAACAAGTTTCATCATTTATTCTCAGATTTACCGTCAGAGCAGTCCTGAATGGTAAGGTGTATCGTGATGGTGTGGGGGCGAACAAGAAGGAAGCCAAACAGAACGCAGCCCAAAATGCCCTGAAAGGCTTGCTGGACGAACCAATTCACCCTGTAAGATTATAATACCTCTTTATTGACTTACTGCATGTGTGAATTTTTGTATTCAAAGTATAGAAGACCAATTCACAGGATCAATATGTATATTTGTTATTATCTTGACAGACAGGAAATGCAGCAGAAGCTCCGACTGCACCAGTTCATCAGACAAGTATCACTCAAGCCAACTATACATGTTGGCTCAATGAGTATGGTCATAAGAACAGGATGGCTATAAGGGCTGTGGAGTCAACAAAACCAGGACCATATGCCATTCCGTAAGCCTCCTAACTGCACCCAAATTCTTAACTATTTTGTCATGATTTAAAGGCATTAAATAATATGTTTTATGATATTAGATGCTGTAGCTTCGTGGTTGGTGATCAGGAGTATCCAGCTGCCACTGGGAGAACAAGGAAGGAAGCTAAGGAGGAGGCAGCCAAGCTTGTATATCATGAGATATGTAGCAGTGAAACTACAGAGGTAAGTAGTAATAATACACACTAGTTTGTCCTGGCTTAATGAAAGTTCTAGAAACGTATTTTCACATACTGTGTGAACCATCTCAAAATTGTACTTTTTTATTTTCAAGACTGCCGCAGCTCAACAAAATGAGGAACAAAATCAAAATGTGTCTGATATCTGGTGAGTAAATCACAATGGCAGTGCATTGTTAAATTTTCATGTCTTCATCAGTGTTACTTGTTTATTACAGTAATGAGACCAGACGCCTCAGTGCCAACTTTAAGGACAACAGCTTTACAGAGACAAACTTCATCGGACTTGTTGACCACTACTGTCAGAAAACAAACCGCTGCCATACATTCGTTGAAGAGAGGAGATGTGGTCCATCTCATAATCCTCAGTAAGTATGAACCTGATTAGACGCTACAGACACTCTGTGCAAACTCTTGATTGATTTTCAGTTTTAAAATGGTCAAATTAATTTCATCCTTTTCAAAACACGACACAGATTTTTCTACAAATTAATAATTGACAAGAAGGACTACCCTGAGGGCGAGGGTAAGAGTGTCAAGGACGCCAAACAAGATGCAGCTCGGCTGGCCTGGTCTGCTCTCCAAGAACAGACAGACTGGGACAGCAAGGTAGTTCATATTTTGTACTTCTTTAAATCATCAAATATACACTCAGTTGCCAGTTTATTATGTGCATCTAGCTAAAATGAATGCAGTCTAATACAACATCTATAGCTAGGTGCACCTAATAAACTGGCAGCTTAGGATAGTTTGGTAGAAAAGTAGAAGTTTAATCGCAGATTTTTCCTGATGCTTTTAGTCGGCCTCTAAATGTACTACTAGCAGTCCATATTCACCTCAATCTACGGGCTTTTATTTTGAAAGCCCTTTCGGTAAAACATTCAAGAAAGACATTTATTTTTTCATTTGAGGGTTTGCACAAACATTTTGTTCCAGGCAATGGTCTTTTTTTCTGTGATGATGTCTAACATAATGCCAAACACCTTTTGTGCGCATTTTAGGTGTCCATCAGATCAACAGTGTCCGAGAGTGGTGGACCACCGCCATCAACTACCCTGTAAGGCACTTATTGTCATTAGTAGGAGAGCAGAACATGGTGTTAAATACTGAGAAAGCTGTACTCATACTGTATCTCTCATTGTATTCCCCTAGGAATTCCCATGAATCATCTTCACAAAGCACGCCAACGGACACAAGTGGCTCAATAATATTCTCCGATTCATCAAACCCTTTCACAGCTCAGGTCTCTTCTCTCATAATCGTAAAAAAAATTACTTGACATTATTCTTCAACAGGACTACAAGAGGGGCATAATTTTACTCATTTTACACTTGTTGCGGGTGTGTTCGCTTTACTGGAGCGTCCCTGACGGGCGGTTACTCTTTAACCGGGTTCATCCAGTCTATGGTTCATCCATGTTGTTTATGACTGCAGCAGCATACCACAGCAATCGTTAACAAGAATACCAGTGACAATCAATACCGTTATACTGTATACCACGGCACCCAGACCTTCACTCACTATTGGAAAAACATAGCATAGTGCTACAGAGCTCACGTTAACTGTGCATCAAGTTAGCTGAGACTGAAAATAGAGCACTTTCAGCATGAGTATGTTCATGTTTAAGTTTGAAAGAGAACCACAAGACTAGATTATAGCTACAGCGAGGTAGATACAACACAAAAAATCCGAGAGCAGAAGAGAAATCTGAGGCTGGAGCTGGAGCTGAAGCTGGAGCGCAGGAAATCTGTGCAAGCAACAATAATTCTGAGTGCAAGCATACAGTTTGAGCAGAAGCAGTGCAAATCTAAGCGCAAGCAGGGGCTATTTGAGTGCAAGGACAAAGTTTTGAGGGACAGCATTTCAAAATCTGAAAGTGAAATCAATGAGTCATGCTTTCAAATTCAAAGACCACACTCTTGAATAAAGATAGGAAAAGCTCTATAGCAATTAACCACTTTTTTTGTGAATTTTAGATGCCCTTCAGGTCAACTGTAGCTGAAGAGGACGCACCAACCACGTTGTCAACTTCACTGTAAGGCACTCATCTTATTAACGTTATTATTATTGCAAACAATAAAACAGATTGTAGAGCTTAATGCTGAAAAGGCTGTACTCATGCATCTTATTGTATTCTCCTAGGGAGTCTCTTGCATCGTCACAAAGCATGTCAACGGGTACAAGTGGCTCAGGATTCACAGATTCATCGAACTCTTCCAAGGATCAGGTCTGCACTTTATATCACAATCTTACAAATGTTAAATATATTCTGCTTACTCTGTATGTGGAGAGGGCAATGTAATAATAGTAGTATTATAAGTCAAGGAAAATAGAGAGCTGCGAATTTGGAGGGAGTATGTCGTAGTTCTTCAAGAGTCTACAACTTAATAATCGGAGCAGGGTTCAAAATTTTGAATCTACTTTATTCTTTCATCCTCTAAGCATGCTGTCAAAGACAAGACTATGGGAAACATTCAGAATGAGACATCCACCCGGTCAAGGTTTGAAAAAAACAACAACATTCATTTGCATTGTAGCATTTGTGTTTTATACTGATGTGGTCTCAAACCTCTATCCCAATAACTGATGTACAATCAAGAAGATATCTCTATGTTTTTTTCTACCTTTTTGCCTAAACAATAGCGTTAATCTCAACAGGTTTACTTCAGAATTTGATTCCATAAAGAAGCTTGGCAGTGGAGGCTTTGGTCGTGTTTACAAGGCAAGAGATAAGCTGCTGAACAAGCATTTTGCTGTAAAGATTGTTGACTGTGAAGAGTAAGTATGGAGTAGTTAGGATCCAGTGTGCATTGTACAGTATTTATACAAGGACTTTGTTTACTGATTAATTCTCTCGTTCTCCTTGGCTCAGGAAAGCTCTTCGAGAGGTGGGGACACTATCAGACCTCCTCCACTGTAATATCGTCAGATACTACACGTTCTGGATGGAAGATTCAGAATACCAATGTCCTGAATCAACTGACAGTTCAGCTGGCAGTTACAGCTCTTCCCAGTAAGTCCCATGCACTTAACCTTAAAGGTGTTATAGATAACATTTTTATGTAGACGAATATTTTTTTTAAATATAATACATCCACAGAGCTTTTCATCATTTAAAAAATTTTGACGGGTCCAAAATTAATGTTTTGTTTACCTGCAGTATCGAGTTCTGATTATACATCCATGATAGCTACCGGAGAAGACAAAAGTGCTATCCTCTTCCTGTTTTGGTTGTGCAATGGTTGGCGCACTTCTTTTGTGCCGTAAACCGAGCTTTTATTTTCCCAGGAGATCGTACTCGGTGGCAGACAGAATTTAATAGTGAAAGCGAGGCTTGCAGGAATGAGTCCTAAAACCCGGAAATGAGTTAGCATTTTAGCACTTCCGGTTCTGTCGTCTGGAAGTCAATGGGTTTTTTGAATGGGTTTTTGGTTAGATGCCTGAAATAAGGTCTGTGGTTAACACATTAACATTTTTTTCTATGATATAAAATATGTCAGTAAATATCCCACTCATGAATTTTGAAGCTTTTACCTGTATTAAAAAAGGTGGTTGCTAACAAGTGGCTAAATGAGACTACAAAACATCATCACGCCAACTCATCCGCCTTTAAAGCCTCGTTGTATATACTTGCACTCATGTGACCGTGATGTAGTTTGTTTATAGCCTTACGCTTTTTACTTCTGGTGATTGCATTTACGCTTAAAAAATTCATAAAAATGTTGTTCATTTGAGACGATTATCTTGCTGAACAAAACGTGTAAGTATCATAAACGTGTGTTTGCCACAGAGCTTATTGCAATCCCATTGGCTTTTTGTCAAGGGAACCAGGGCGATTCTAACTTCCGGGTTGGCCTACAAAAATACGTCATTCCTGTAGCACTCAATAAGGAACAAATCTAAACACCGATGGTGTCATTATTCTACAGCCATTACATTGTGCAATCAACATTTACTTCATAATGATAAGTTAAAGCAAAACACTTGTCTATTGCCACTTTAAAGGAGAGTAATTAAATCATTTTTCTCTTCTCCCCTTTCTAGGTCTTCAGATAATTCACCAAAGCACCTCTATATTCAGATGGAGTTATGCGACACCAAAACACTTAAAGCGTGGATTGATGAGAAGAACGCTCAGACTCTGCAAGACTCTAAGAGAAGAGAAGAAAGTCTAAGCATTGCTCAACAAATACTTAGTGGAGTCGAGTATATTCACTCCAAGAAGCACATCCACAGGGACCTTAAGGTGAGGCCAGACTCTGCAGTGTGTGGCTGAGGCTAAGCTGATATAGACGTTACCATGAGTATTTAATACGTCCTCCGGTTTATCTTGACGAGGCACGGCCAGCACCCTGAGACAGTTCCTGGTGCAAACTTAGAACCAGTATATTGTTCTGGTGTTCAGAGTAGCAGCACCACATACTAGACCTTATTCAGCTAGATCCTGCCCCAACAAGCCCCAAGAGGTTGTGGAAATGTGCTGCGGCTCTCCTGCTGTTTTAAGTGCAGCATACAGTTCAGTATATCTTAGACTTTTGTTCAAAATTCTCTATTATTTAATAATCACAGCACAGTACAGATGGAGACAGCAGACAGGGTCAGGCAGGTGGCTTTCATTGACAAGGTCTTCCTCTCGGGCAAGAAGTGGAAGTTAAACCCAGAAGAATTTGCTAAAGTAATATTTTTCTGCCTGGTAAATGTTTATGACATAAATGCATGGAGTATAATGTCTATTGATTATTTCTAGACTCATTATGTTAAAAGTAATTTTTTAATAATTCTCCACCAGAATATTATTCCTGGTAGGATTGAGGAAGCTGTCAACAGCATTAAAACCATCAGGTTTTGAAACCCTAGAACATGCCTGTAAATTTTTTAAAAAGCACCATCACATATGAATTATTTTTTTTTTGTACGTAGAAACGATCAACTAGATCACGAGTCAAACTCAAGGCCAGCAGTCCAAATCCAGTCCCCATATCAGTTTAGGTTCTCAATAAATTTTGGCCCGCCTAGTCGTGGTCTGCACAGCAACGCATACCCTGTACACCAAACACACAGGCCTGCCTCCACTGTCTGCAAGCTAGCAAGCTAGCTAACACAGATTAGCACAATAAAGGACAGTTGATGCTGAAGGCTGCATGTGAGTTTTGCTCGACTGCAAAATTTATTTGTCATTTTTTAGGGTTTTATGTGCAGCTCATTGCATGTCAAAAGATGATCAAAGATCTTTTACTCCACATATTAAATGCTCCACGCAACCATTGAGTTGCAATATTCAGGCTTGTGAAACAAGCTATATGAGACTTGTATAAATATGGGCAAGAACAAAATTAAAGACTGCTTATTTTTCTTTTACATCAGGACATCTTTTTGTTTTATTAAATGCCCGACACAACCGTTGAGTTGTCATACTCAGAGTTGTCAGTTGTTTGTTGTGAGCTGGCTGTATGGTAGCTTACGTGTAAAAATGTATTCAGAATGCATTATTTTTCATGACTAAATGCGAAGCAACTGTTTTTGTTAACATTTTCAGGGCTTTGTGTGGACTAAATTGTATGTGAGAAGGCCATATGAGACATGCAACAACATAATCAGACATTTTATTTTTTCAATTAAATTGATGTGATTCCCATTTCCCAGTGTGGCCCATATATTAGTGAAATTGAGTTTGACACACCTGAACTGGATGAACATAAGCCTATTATTTGATCATTTATCTCATCAAATTGAACAAAACAGTCCTTCCCAATGAAAACCACACGCTGTTTAGATTTAATGCTGGTTTCAACCATAGGTACCTTTTTTAAAATCCATTTCAAGCTCTAAGTTCACTAGTTCATGTGTTACTACCAATCAGGTGAGCAGCTAGTTGTTTATTTGTTTCAATTTCTGTTTTTGTTTTTCAATGGTCAGCCTGAAAACATCCTGTTTGGACTGGATGGAGAAGTGAAGATCGGGGACTTTGGTCTGGTCACCAGAGATGATGATGACGATGCTTTGATGGAGAGAACCGAGAACAGAGGAACCCGATCTTACATGGCTCCTGAACAAGTGAGTGGTCTTCAATAACTTTTGTGTGAACAAATATGTTCTTCTAATCGGCTTCATTTGGTAGAATAGGCTTCCTATAGGCCTACCACACTTAACAATGCTCCCAGATTTCCTGAAGCTCAGCCTCACCTGTCTTTTACTGATCATCAAACATGTTACAACTTTTATAACAATAGAACATTGTTTTAAAATCCAATTTCAAATTTAAGCAGTAAAAACTGAGCGAGAAGCTGAAGGTTCATTTACCTCCTGAGCAGAACTAGTTAATCTTTCATTGATGATTAATGAAAATATACCAGTGTGCTTTGCACAGGCTTTGCCTGTGCTACAAGCCACACTGGAATGATAACATTAGGCTGCTGACGTGCCTTTTGTCAATACTGTGTTTTTATTCTATCACAAAAGAGGGAGAAGACCTATGACCGAAAAGTGGACATATTTGCTGTGGGATTGATATACTTGGAACTCCTTTGGAAAGTCTCTTCTGGCCCCGAGAGAGGAGACGTAAGTCTTTCATAAACAGAACATAACGTTGTGTGTTACTATTAAAGTTGCCATAGTTACCATATTATGTAGGTCATGGTGTTAGTTGGAGGCAAAACTAAGGAAAAGACCGGAGGCAAACACGAAGCCTCAGAGCAGTGGGCTAAAGCCACACATCTAAAATGTCTTCTGGGTGTGTTGTTGGGTGCCAAAATCGATATCACATACATTCGAGATGACAAACTGTGATTCGAGGCTTTAGCGAGCTACAATATCGGCGAAGAGTTTCAGAGATGGAGAGAAAATGTTGCCAATAGTTTAGCCGTGAGCCATTGGTTGCAGTTAGCAGAAGGCTAAACTATTAGCAAGTTTTTCTCTCCATCTCTGAAACGCTTCGCCGATATTGTGCGACTCTCTTTTTGACTGACTTTACTGAAGGATAGTTAACTACAGGCATCCAAAGATTTATACACCCTCAGATTATCTTTACAGCGCTGCTGCTGGTCGGGCGGCTGGCTACTTAGCTAGCTTGTTAATTACGCCATGCTTTCATGCAACACTGGTTACAGAATATGAGTCCAGCAGCAGTGCTGGGTCTAATTGTCCCACTGCCTCACTCCTCGCTGCTAGGAGACTACTTCACCGGGAGGAGAGCAGGCGTTAGCTAGCTAACGAGCCAGTTGTCTTCTCCTCCCGAAGTAACATTAGGTAGTCTACACTCGCGGTCCCGAGAGTGAGTGACTGAACATATTGAGAGAAACTAGTATTTTCTTCAGCCATTGTTAAAAAAAACAAGCCAACAAAACTTGGTAGCCAAGGTTAGCTAACGTGTTCAGCGAATTACAAAATACTTCACCATGTTTACTAACAGAAAAGAGGTCTATTGTTCATGTTATTTAGTTTTTCTTGTATTTACTTGTAACACTCAACAGAGAATCATTTGAAATATTAGTATATTTCAGGCTAACTAACATGTTCTTTCATCCTTTTATCACTTCATGAACACCAGATTTTGAAGAATGCCAGACGTCAGACGCTCCCCAAAGACTTTTTACAGACTTTTTCCCAAGAGGTGATTACAATATGCTTATTATCCTCTGATTAACCAACTGATTTACATGCAACATGAAGCAGTGTTTCCAACAGGATGCCAGTTAGTCATGAAAGTCACCAAAAGAGTAGCAGGGAGGCTGACATACAGGGGTTTGTTACAACACTTGTCCATCTCTAGAGTAAGGAGTCAAAACAGGACTGCTGCTGTCTGTATGTGAATAATGTCAAATATAAAGCAGAACAGATGACAGTGTTTTGAGAAGATATCAGTCTGAGTTTCCAAAGTGCATATGTCGGAAATACTGCGTAGTGGAGCTTTCAGCAAAATTGTAATTGTTTTTGTTGTTTTTGCAGTACCAAATCATTAAGTTAATGCTGCGTGAGAAGCCAGAAGAGCGACCTGAAGCACGTAAATTGAAGGCAGAGCTGGAGAAGTGGGCTCAGACATTCAGCGCACAAAATGTGCCTCAGAGAAATGCAACTGTCTGATTATCACAAGGAATTGTGATCATCAATTGTGATCAAGTCATAGGAGTATCTGTCTCTTCTGGTGTCTGTAATTTTATGAAATTATATGATATACTGTTATCAATATGATGTTATTAATATTTGTAGGAAAATGGTTAACATACTGCACTTATATAGCGCTTTAAGTTAATCAGTACAAAGCGCTTCACATTCACTCACACACCTACAGTACGTTCTGTGTTTTGCTCAAGGACACTTCAACATGCAGACATGAGGTCAAATCATCAACCATGCAATTAATAAACAACCTAAAAAGGGAACCTAATATTATGGTTATTTTTCAAATCAAATTGTATATCATAACTATCATGAAAAGGAAACATTTACATCAATTCACATCTGTCTAGTTTTTATTCTAAATAATCATGTGCTTGTAATTTCTATGTCCACAGTTGACATTTTATTCTTTGCTGGAAATGGTCAAATGTTCTGTTTTTAAGGGGGGTCACATTACAGCCTTTGCTTTGTACTGAATATGTTAAGGTTGGAAATAAAATAATGGTTACTCACAGCAAAATGTATTAATTTATTTACAGTTTTCACCTTCATTGTATTTGTTTAGAAGAAAGTTAATTGAAGCTGATTTTGTCTTTTATATATATTATAATAAGTCACATGGCTTTCTTTCTATATGTGGGTGTGACTGCTCTGTTTCTGTCCTGCATATTGACCCAATTATGGCCAGGGAGTCGAGGTGGATGGAGCACTTGAGTATTTATTTCTCGTCTGTATAATGGGACACACAGAACCAGACAGGTCAGGAATACTGTTAAGATTGGCACATATATATATATCTATATATATATGTATATATATATGTATATATATACATATATATCTGTATATATACAGATATATATATATATCTGTATATATACAGATATATATATATATATATATATATACATATATATATATATATATATACATATATATATATATATATATATATATGTATATATATACAGATATATACACACATATATACTTATTTATTTATTTTCTTTTGATGATTGATGATCTGTCGATTATTTTCTCAATTAATCGATTAGTTTGGTCTATCAAATGTCAGAAATGTCGATCAGTGTTTCCCAAAGCCCAAGATGCTGTCCTCAAATGTCTTGTTTTGTCCACAACTCCAAAGATATTCAGTTTACTGTCATAGAGGAGTAAAGAAACCAGAAAATATTCACATTTAAGAAGCTGGAATCAGAGAATTTTGACTTTTTTTCTTAAGAAATTACTCAAACTAATTATCTATCTATCTATATCTATCTTTTCTTATCTGTCAGTAATGTTGGTGTGGAAAAACAAAACAGGCATCTTCATCACGCTCTGGATGGGTTGTTCACAGGTGTACTGCGGAGTTGTGTTGAGTCCAACAATAGCTATCCCAAAGGTTGCTCCATGATTGCATTTAACGCCACTGACGGATTTGACCTTATTGAGAAACTTGTGAGAACTTTCAGCGAGTAGTATTGATTCCCAAGCCTCAGTCCTCCAGACCAGCTGATGGTGGTACAGTAATGCACCACCTCGTTTGAAAACAAGAGGAAGAGGAAGCACGTCGTCGTCATTGGACTGAAAAAAGTGAGCGAAATTTAAACTGCGTAGCGCTGCAGTGCAAATCTCGTGTCTGCTGCAGTCACTGGCTTGTGCACTCAGGGTTTGATGATTCAGGATGCCAAAGAAGAGAAACTACAGAGCTGAACTAAAGAAGTATGCAGAGAGAGCACAGTTGGAGTTGAAATATGAAGACGTGCGCTCCGAGCGACCTGAAGACATTACAAGGTGAGTTAAGACAATATTACCAAATATTAAGTCCGTATATTTGAAGTCTTTCTTTGTTGTAAAACAGAAACTACTTTCGATTAAGCAGATTTTATCACCCTTGTGCGCAAATCCAAGTTCGTTTCCGGCGTCGATCGGCCCTGTTTGAATTATTAATATCCTGGTAGAAGCTTCTGGAAGACTCAAGTGTATATACTGTACACACTGATGTGATGCACATAAATTACTTGTTAATATAACTATAGGTTTTTACCATTCTTCATCAGATTCGTCAAGAGGGCTGTGATCAATGGTCAACGCTTTCCCATCGGTGTGGGGAATAACAAAAGGCAAGCCGAGCAGAACGCATCTAAAAGTGCCCTGAGAAGTTTGAGCGAGAAGGAGAATCAGACACTAGCGGTAAGATTATTCTTATTATGTACTCCAATTTGAAAGACCATATACAGAGCATGTCTCGACGATTGGTTTGTTTATCCTGACGGAATGCAGTAGTTGCTAAAAACTGTATATTTGTTTTTTCTTTTTTTTCTTTCAGACCAAAAATGCCGCAAAAAATCCTACTGCACCACTTCATCAGACATGTGTCACTAAAGCCAACCATGTAAGCTTGCTCAATTCCGTGCAGTCAAACAGGCTGGAACCAAAAAATGCTATTCAGTAAGTCTCCACACTGCATCCAAATTCATTTGTAGTTGTTAAGGCATCATTTAAAAATGCATTAAATAATGTTTGTGTAATATTAGATGCTGTAGCTACGTGGTTGGTGATAAGGAGGATCCAGCTGCCACTGGGACGACAAGGAGGGAAGCAAAGCAGGAAGCACCCGAGGTTGTATATCATGAGATATATGGCAGTAAAACTACAGAGGTAAGTAGTAATAATACACACTAGTTTTTTTCCTAGCTTAAAGTTTAAGTTGGTATGTTTGAGCAAATATGATAAAAAAAAAAGCTATTTTATAAAACGGTCACTATATCCGAAAAAAATCTTGTTCCTCTGTGTCCTCAGTGGAGGGATTTTGCATTACCATGGAGACTGATTGTTTAGAACATTTTTATTAATACAAATTTATTTACCTTCACAAATAATTTGATAGTTCTCGGAAAATGTGACTGACATCATTTTATATATTTCTTCCAATTACAAAGGAACAAAATCCTGTTGTGAAGCCCAGAAGACGGTAAGTCACCTTTAGACCCACTCTAAAGCTACAGCACATTTCACTAAATGACAGTATTTCTGCTGCTAATCAGTTTTCATATCTTGTCAGAATCGAAAGAAATTTCCAAGATGCCTTGCAAAGCAGCAGTGAGGTTAGTGAGCCTGTTGGAGATCATTTTAATGATTTAGTATTTTTTTTCTACAATGTAAGCTCTATATCATGATTTCTTTTGTTCATTAAGGATGCCGTGATTCCTGAGAAAGTGACCACAGGAAACAGTCCAAGTGAGAAGACGTCAAGCCAATCAGAAACGTCGAGGTAATAATACGTTTATTTAGTATAGCACTTTTCATAGCACACAATTCACAAAGTGCTTTACAAGAATAAAAATTAAATAGAAACGATAAAACCATAAAACAGCAAAAAAAACAAAAAAAACAATCAATAAAAACGCCGGTTGAAACACAAAATTACAAAACTCGACAACACAAAGTGACACAAAGACCAGTTTAAATTAGTGAGTCTTTAGCTGTTTTTAAAGGCGTCAACCGAGAGGTATGAAAAATTAAAACATTAAATTGCAATCTTAAAAAAAAAATCTTACTGCAACAGTTCATCAGACATGTGTCACTAAAGCCAACCATGTAAGCTTGCTCAATCCTGTGCAGTCAAACAGGCTGGAAACAAATAATGCTACTCAGTAAGTCTCCACACTGCATCCAAATTCATTTGTAGTTGTTAAGGCATCATTTAAAAATGCATTAAATAATGTTTGTGTAATATTAAATGCTGTAGCTTCGTGGATGGTGATAAGGAGGATCCAGCTGCCACTGGGAGAACAAGGAGGGAAGCAAAGCAGGAAGCACCCAAGGTTGTATATCATGAGATATATGGCAGTAAAACTACAGAGGTAAGTAGTAATAATACACACTAGTTTTTTTCCTAGCTTAAAGTTTAAGTTGGTATGTTTGAGCAAATATGATAAAAAAAAAAGCTATTTTATAAAACGGTCACTATATCCGAAAAAAACCTTGTTCCTCTGTGTCCTCCTGTGCTTATAACAGCATTTGCAAGATTGCACAGACCGAAAGACAACAACCACACAGAGCCGAGCAGTCTCTAATGCAGATGTCAATCACTGTACCGAACAGTATTTTTCGGAGGATATCAGTCTTGGTCTCAAATTTGAATCCATTCGGACACCGACATGAATCCTTTTTAGAGCCTTGACTCAACTTAGGTCTTGACTGTATACTGAGTATCAGAGGGAGGATTTTTCCTTCCTCTAATATATTGGGAATTGAATACATTAAAAGAACGGTAAATACATAATTACCTTGTTGTCCCAGTCTGACTGTTCTTGAAGAGCAGACCAGGCCAGCTGAGCTACATTTTGTTCGGCTTACCCTCACATTCAGAGTATAATTTATAAAAAATCTTGATAACTAATTAGTAGACTAAAATGTGGCCTGTCTGTTTTCGGTACACTTTTTAATATTGTAAAAGACACCTTGATCATTCACGACAACATCATAATCCAATTCCCACCCTTAATGACCAGCACCTCAGTGCCTACAGTTCTTACAATTTTCAAGTACTTCAATTAAAGCTGCAGTCGGTTACTTTGAGCAAATATGATAAAAAGTTATTTCTATAAAACGTTAACTATATCCTGACATTAGTGCATGAGACAGATGATCTGTGAAAAAAATCACGTTTCTCTCCCTCATGCTCCTAATGGCATTTGCAAGTTTCTACTGCGCCCAAACAGAAACAACCAATCTCAGCCGAACTGGAGCCCAGCAGTCTCTGAGCAGCTGTCAATCACTTGCAAACTCCGATCAAACGGTCAAACTAGGCAGCGCTGATCAAATATGAATCAATATTCTGTAACTGTAATGACAATTTCTCACCTCAAATGTTTTCAGAAACATCTTATAGTGTACTGTTTAGCTATAAAATGAGAAAATTTGCTCTGGCCGGTGGGCGGTGTTTGGTTTTGGCTCGACGGTTTTCAACATGGCAGCCAGGTCACAAACTTTCTCGTTTACAGCTAAACAGTACACTACAAGATGTTTCTGAAAACAAGCCGAACAAAATGCAGCTCAGCTGGCCTGTCCTGCTCTTCAAGAACAATCAGACTGGGACAACAAGCTAATTATATATTTACCGTTCTTTTAATATATTCAATTCCCAATATATTAGAGTAAGGAAAAATCCTCCATCTGAAAAAAGGATTCATGTCGGTGTCTGAATGGGTTCAAATTTGAGACCAAGACTGATATCCTCCTAAAAACACTGTATTTTGAGCAAGAAATGGAGATATTAGTAAACTGTCTGTCCCTGTCACCTGAACCCAAAGGAAATCCCTTTATTTGTAACTATGAAGGGCTGGCAGCCGATTTGATGTTTCAGACAGTTCTCCTCTTTATAAGAACCATATGTTGTTTTTTTAATCAGTGGAGGGATTTTGCATTACCATAGAGACTGATTGTTTAGAACATTTTTATTAATACAAATTTATTTACCTTCACAAATAATTTGATATGTCTCTGAAAATGTGACTGACATCATTGTATATATTTCTTCCAATTACGAAGGAACAAAATCCTGTTGTGAAGCCGAAGAGACGGTAAGTCACCTTTAGACCCACTCTAAAGCTACAGCACATTTCACTAAATGACAGTATTTCTGCTGCTAATCAATTTTCATATCTTGTCAGAATCGAAAGAAATTTCAAAGATGCCTTGCAAAGCAGCAATGAGGTTAGTGAGCCTGTTGGATATCATTTTAATGATTTAGTATTTTTTTTCTACAATGTAAGCTCTATATCATGATTTCTTTTGTTCATTAAGGATGCAGTGATTCCTGAGAAAGTGACCACAGGAAACAGTCCAAGTGAGAAGACGTCAACCCAATCAGAAACGTCGAGGTAATAATACGTTTATTTAGTATAGCACTTTTCATAGCACACAATTCACGAAGTGCTTTACAAGAATAAAAATTAAATAGAAACGATAAAACCATAAAACAGCAAAAAAAAACAATCAATAAAACCGCAGGTAGAAACACAAAATTACAGAACTAGACAACACAAAGTGACACAAAGACCAGTTTAAATTAGTGAGTCTTTAGCTGTTTTTAAAGGCGTCAACCGAGAGGTATGAAAAATTCAAACATTAAATTGCAATCTTGCAGTCTTTCCGTGGTGTTTAGTTCATTTGTTTGTCTGTTTGATGTACAATAAGAAAGACAATAATTTTGTTTCAACAGGTTTACATCAGGATTTGACTGCATAGAGCCACTCGGCAAAGGAGCCTGTGGTCATGTTTTCAAGGCAAAAGACAAACTGACGGGGAAGTTTTATGCTGTAAAGATTGTCCTCTGTAGAGAGTAGGTCAAATATTAAATTCTCTTTTTAATAGGCATTTCATAGTGTGATATATTAATTATAGTTGTAGTGCAAAGCAAGATGAAAGTTTCAACTGAGCTATTTTCTTATACTTAGCATCAAAAAAGCTCTACGAGAGGTCATGGCGTTATCAGACCTCCATCACCGCAATATTGTTCGATACAACACGTGTTGGTTGGGGGATTCAGGATACCAATGCGACAACGCAGACGACAGTGGCAGCTCTTCACAGTAAGTCCCATCCACTTACTAAAGTAAGTAAGGATACTTACTGGAGGTACGCAATTTCCTCATTTGTCTTTTCTTCCTTTTCTAGGTCTTCTAACGGTAATTCATCTATGAAGTACCTCTATATTCAGATGGAGCTGTGTGTCAACAAAACACTCAGAGTTTGGATAGACGAGAAGAATACTCCGAATGTGAAGAAATCTCTGCGAGACTCCAAGAGGAGAAATGAAAGTCTAACTATTGCTCAGCAAATTGTCAGCGCGGTCGAGTACATTCACTCCAAGAAGCTCATCCACAGGGACCTGAAGGTGAGTCGAAGTGAATAAAATAATTTATTACATCCCGTCAGTCATGAAGCTACATGTTTTTTTTTTTTTTATTTCTTTCCCGCGGTTAGCCTGCCAACATCATGTTTGGTCAAGATGGGGCAGTGAAGATCGGAGACTTTGGTCTGGTCACTGATGAGAACGATGACGATGCCGAGAATCTGATGGAGAGAACGGCGTACAAAGGAACCCCATCTTACATGGCTCCTGAACAAGTGAGACGGTCTATACTGATACTAGATAGATAGATACTAGAGTATAGATAGAGACTGTGGAGATTTTAACCACTAGTGGTGCTGTAGATCTATAAAGTGCCTTTTCTTAACATTGTGCTCTTGTTTTATGACAGAGCCGGAACACTTATGACCGAAAAGTGGACATATTTGCTTTGGGGTTGATACTTTTTGAACTCCTTTGGAACCTCTTTACCGGTCACGAAAGGAAAGTGGTGAGTTGAGTCCAAAATCAATTCAAGTCAATATAGAGTGCTGCAGGAATGAGTCCTAAAACCTTGAAATGAGTTAGCATTTTAGCACTTCCAGTTCCCTTGTCTGGTAGTCAACGGGTTTTTATTTAGATGCCTGAAATAAGGTCTGTGGTTAACACAAGGTGAAGAGATTTTAACTTTTTGATCTACGATATAAAATACATCAATAGACACCCCAATCGTGAATTCTGAAGCCTTAATGTGTCTTTAAAAAGGCGGTTGCTAACAAGTGGCTAAATGAGACTACTAAACATCATCACTCCGACTTGTCCGCCTTGACAGCCTCGTTGTGTATACTCGCGTTCATGCGACCGTTGTGTAGTTCGTCTATAGCCTAACGTTAGCTTTTTACTTCTGGTGATTGCATTCACGCTTCAAAAATCATAAAAGTGGTGTTCATTGTGAAGATTATCTTGCAGAACAAAACGTGAAAGTATCATAAACACTGGTTTGCCACAGAACTTAATTTCTGCAATAATCCAAAACCCAATGGAAAAATCCGATTGGCTTCCTGTCGAGGGAACCAGGGCGATGCTAACTTCCTGGTTGGCCTACAAAAATACATTATCCCTGCAGCACTCTATTAACTGTTCACTAATAAATGCTTTTTCCTTTGAGCTTGTTTCAAAGATAGACACTAGACGCCAATTGGTTGATCTTCAAAATTCAATAGAACATCATAGGCATTGTTCACAGCAGACATTTTACTTCTCATAGTTGGAAAAGCACAGGTGTTACTAAGAACATTAACAATGGCTCCGTTCTATTCAAGTGTGCCAGTAAGTCATGACAGTGAGCGCGCATGCACGATACCAGGACCCTGAAACTGAAGCAGCTAAATGGAATTTAGCCGTCATTTATTTTATTATTCACACCTGAGCTTTTCCTACTGCTGTAACATGTCAAAATGCCATCTGTAAAAAAAAAAGCCTATTATCAATTTATATCACGCCCGTTACATATTCTTCCTTTTCTTTTCACACTGCATGATTTCCAGATTTGGGATGATGCCAGAAACCTGAGATTTCCTGAAGGATTTACACATAATTTTCCCCAGGAGGTAAACCAGCATTCTCTCTTTTGATTGACACATGAAACAGTATTTTTGTCATTTGTGATGGTCTCCAACAGGGCAGTAGTGAGGCTGAGGTATAGGGGTTTGCACTGTTACAATGGTTCATCTGTGAAGCCTCAAGGGACAAGGAGGACTGTTGATGTGTGTATGTATAATGATTTAAAATGTTAAAATTTTATCAAGCAGGACAGATGAATGTTTGGGATGTACTTTGTTAGGTTGCCCAAGTAAAGTCAGCTTGAGGGAAACACAGTTAAGTGGAGCCTCAAAGACACTGGCAGCATTCGTTAATATCATGGAGATCACATAGCTGTTCTTTCTGTTGTTGTTTTGTTACAGAGACAAATCATTAAGTCAATGCTGTGTGCGAATCCAGAAGACCGACCTGAAGCAAGTAAACTAAAGATGGACTTGGAGGCGCTCATTCATACACTCACAATGCTTAAAGACATGCGACGCGACAGTAAGACTGTCTGATTATTACACTGATGAACTGATGTAACAAAGTGTAGGATAATTATGTAGAATTGATGGGAAAAGGCACATAACCTTGTGCATTTCATAATCAGAGAATTGCGTCATGCAATTGTGTCCAATCAGGTTTTGTTTACATTTTAGATTTTGTTCAAACTTTAAGTATATGCTATTTGAGACCAAAAAATATTTTTTGTTGAATTTTGAGATTTGCGTATTTGTTTTATCCCTAGACATTTTGTCATTTTCGCACCCTAAAAAAGAGTCATATTTAGGGTTCAATAAATATATAGAAATATAACTCCTAGAGCCATGAAATTTGGTAGGGGCACACAGACAAAACAGCGTACACCAGATCCAAATGATTGAAAGGCAAAAGCAGATGTCATATTTTTCATTACTGGCCCTTGAAAATGGGAAAAAAGTGCAAATTGCAACCTTAGCTTGCAACCGTACTTACCATATATCAGATTCTGTTTCTGTTAGAGCCCCTGAAATTTGGTATAACATCAATCAAACATTGTATTTTTAACCACCAATTTTGCAGTTTTTTTCCATTTTCAAGGGCCAGTAATGAAAAATATGACATCTGCTAGTGTCTTTCAATCATGTGGATCTTATGTACACGGATTCATCCGTGCCCCTACCAAATTTCATGACTCTAGGAGATATCTTTCTGAAGATATTTAACCCTAAATATGGCTTCCTGCCTAAAATGATTTTTAGGGGGCAAAAATGGCAGCATTCCCATTGAAGCTAATTGTCCTGTTTCGTTTTATTTGTAGTTTAGTTGGTATTGTTTGTCTTTGTTACCCCTTTTGTTTCTGAAATGGTTTGATCAGCCATTATATATTTTCCCCTTTGTCTTCAGTTTGTTAGGTCAGTTTAGTCTGTTCAGTTTATGTTAAATTAGCACTGCCTGCATTAAGTTTTGTTTAGTTGATTTTTTGAAAACCCACCTGTGACTCCTCATACCTGCCAGCTCGATCCCTCACAGATTATCAAAAGAAAAAAAAATCATGGCCATCTGTTTTACAGCATATCCTATACATGTTGACGAAGTTGGTCTGATTTAATATCCAAAAAGGATCTCCAGCATATGTTAAATATTGTGTATTTCTTCTGCAATGTGTAAACTTTTTAAATCATCTATTTTATACGATTTTGGATTACATCTGGGGGTGTTTTAAGCAATAAAAATAAGCAGAAAATGCATAGTTCTGTTGTGGACTTTGCGTTTCCATTTGAAAAGTTTGTTATTTGAAAATTATAAATGTGTGATTTTACTGTGCATTTATTTTCGAGTTGAGCTTGTCCCTAAAATTTAAACATTTTCCAAACATGTGTGAGTCTTTTTATGTCATAAATCTCTTCACTGAGGTTAAGCCAATACTTTTGGTTTAGGGGAGTCCACTTCATACCGCGTCTTTGTAACTGATTTCTTGGTTACTGCTCTTTAAACTTAAACATGGTATCAATCCTTATGCTGTACAGCGTCCTGTGTCACGTTACAGTGCAACACACGTCTTAGATACTTCACAACATAATATCACTTTTAGCAGTCTGTACCAACCCCCCAAAAATCTGCCCTTTTTCTGACTATCCCAGAATACATGAGTGCTATCTGCTGTCTTGGCTCCACGCAGTCTCCAGAATCAATACAAAAGGAATAAAAAAACCTGACTTGTTGGTGTAATAAAAGCTGTTTCTCCAGCAGAACTCTTTCATGGCCTAGAGTGAGAGATTCTCTGTTACACCTTTACAAACATTATACAATCGTAAACTCTGGTAGCTCAGCTTGTTGCTTAGATCTTATTTTAATCATGTCAACTTGACATCAAGTCCAGTGCGGGTGATGTGAATTTTTTTAAAAGATGCTATAGGACATTTAAACAACTTTGAAGTATCACAAAGGACCCCAGCCAATATTTTTATAGGAAAATAATAAGATAATTTGCATTTTCTAATATAATGAAAAGTAAGATGAAAATACTACTTTCACAGTAAAGCTACAATCACGGGTCTGGGACTGAAGCGATACATTTTTTTTCAGTGCAATTTTAAGCCAATGACAAATTTTGACATTACTGCCATTTCCTAGATCTTTCCAAGATCTCCATTTACAGTTGAATACACCACATGAGGGCAGTCTTGCCTTCTTATTTTTCTCATCATTTATATCACACAATTCTCTATTTCTCAAGGTTGCCGGTGACTTTTGTGATGAATGCCACATTATGAGAGAAACAAGAGAAATAGAGGTAACTACAATATAATAACTAGGACAGAACATAAATATGTGTTTTGGGACAAGTGAAACAACAATTCAATTACCATTGGCCAAACAAATGATTAAACACCTTAAAGAAACTACCATCCAAAACTAATGTGTATGATGGCTCAGCTTGGGATGATGTAAAACAACAGCACACTGACCTTATTGTTGTTGTGTTTTGTAGTGTGACCAGTAGGGGGAGCTGTGGCTCTGTGTAGCTCAGACTCATGAGAGTGGCTGCAGACTCCAGGCTACCTCAGCCTGTGGGGGAGAAAGGTTTATTCACAGTGAGAGGGCCAAAATCGAGGGAGCTGTGTGACATTTAATCATGCCTCTGGCGCATGCTTGATGATTAGCATCTCTGTGGAAAACAACAGTAACAAGTGCCAAACGCAGGATCCCACACAATCACCTGGCCGTGGTGCGCACAGTCCCGTAGGCCCCGATAATCAGCACAAATCAGCTCCTGCGGCTCAGTATGTTCACACACCACACTGCAAAGCTAAAATTTGCTTAGTGCCTGTGGATGGAGGCCATAATAGGCAGATCAACTGCCTTCATGTAGATTGAATAACCTGGTTAATTTCTGTATTATCGGGCATGGCCCTACCTCATAGACTCACTGTTACAATCTGGTGGTGACAGCAGCTATAAGGAGGGAGAAAGCTGCGAAAATATTCTGGATCTGAAAATATGATTTGAAAATATAATTTTCAGATCCAGGATTACTTTATCCTCCTTGTTAGAGGCTGCAGAATATTTTGACCTTGCTCACTGACTCATTCCCCTCAGATCTTTGGAAGTTTTATTAGGATTTCCAGAAGGCTCCTCTGAATTAAAGATTGAATTTGAAGCTTTCATTGTTGATTCTAAAATTTCAATAACACTACAATACTACAAGGGCACTCAGAGAGTGCAGACCTCCGCCAAGGCCAAACGCCCTATCTCGCAATGTTAACGAAAGTAAAATATCATTTGCGTATCCACCCCGGGATTTCGATCCGCTCCAAAATTTAATGGGTTCTTACTTGGCCCATGCGAATTTCATGAAAATCGGGCCAGTACCGATTTTCATGAAATTCGGTACTGGTACCATTTAGTTTTTTTAAAACCTGCATTAATTGATTTTTTTGGCCACTTGAGGGCAGCACAACCAACAGAAAACACAACATTGACATATTATCACCTTAACCAGTCAATATGGCGAACATGTTAGCTAACTGTCACTTATTAACTAGAGGGCTTCCTCCAGAAGAGTGAAGCCGATGTAGAAGTGCCTTAAACCTGCATTCTTTCTAATAGCCAGCAGGGGGCGACTCCTCTGGTTGCAAAAAGAAATCTGGTTGTATATAAGTCTATATCAATACAGCATGATGTTCATTTAGTAAATTATGGTCCCATTTAGAGTCAAATAGACCATAAAGCAAGGTATGCTTTAGGGCGTGGCTACCTTGTGATTGACAGGTCGCTACCACGGCGTTGTCCGGTCTGGGAGTTGCCTCCGTTTTCATCTTACAACTTTAACCCTTTCACAGTGTGTTTTCAGTTCATGAAAGTTAATTATAACCTTTATGGTCGCCTAAAAATGTCTTATTCAGCGTTCGGTTGTACTTAGCTCCACCCTCTCATGTCACTTCTGGTTGCAAAAAAACAAGATGGCGACGGACAAAAACCAAGATGGTGACGGACAAAAACCAAGATGGCGACGGACAAAATGCTGAACTCGAGGCTTCAAAACGGAAGTCCACAAACCAATAGATGACGTCATGGTGACTACGTCCACTTCTTATATACAATCTATATTATTTACACATCAAGCAGCCATGTAGTAACATTAGAATTTCTCTGGAGTCGTGTTTGTGTCTATCTGATGAATGTTGGTCCAATATTCACAAACTCCTGAGGGAAATATCTGGCTCTTTAGCTGCTAAGTGCTCCACTATGTTCACTAGCTTGTTGCTAGCACCAAACAGCAGGTAGTCATTTGAATGCCGTAAAAAGCAAAACAATGAGTTAAAAGCTGATAATGCTCCGTAAAGCTGAGGAAAACTGCAACGAACGACACCTTTCACATCATACATAGTAATATGATCCATTTTTAATAAAAGAATATTGAGCAATGGCGCTTTAAGATAGTGGGAAGAGAATGGACGAAAATCATATTATTTTGTTTTAGCAGCACGTAGAACCACAATACTGGTATTTCATTTTATGCCCAAGATAAAGTGTGCCCGGTTTTGTTGCTATATGTGATAGTCAAAATGTATTATGATTAAATGTTATTTCACTTCCTCAATAACTACCAACAGTTGCCAGCTGAATTTTTATTTGAAGATGTCATTTAGATATCAACTGCATGAGAAAACTTTGAATCATTCCTCCCTTGACATCTACACCACCAAAACAATGTACTCTCTCATTTTAGCTGTATCTAAGATAAGAAACCTTGTATGTGTTTCCAATCTTCCACAGCTGTCGCGCTTGTGCGAGCAGGGTTATTGGATGTATTGAGGTCACTTCCTCTGAGAGCAGTGTGGGCACTGAAGCAGTGCTCTAGTCAGTGGCCTGGACCGTGTAGCCCGGGGTAAAATGGACTCCCCGGTCAGGAGCACAGCAGCGGAGTGTCTCCCCAAAGTCCCAGGGGTCGGAGCAAACGATTACTGTGTGTAGCCTCGCACTGCAGAAGCAGCAACCAGTTTGTTCTGCTCTGTGTGTTTTTAGGAATCAGCCTCACTGCAAACCTGCAGCAGACATCAAAATCAAGATGACAGCTGAGGATACACGTGAGTTGTCAGATAGCGTTGTCATCTTCCCTGCCTGTACATATATTTCAGAAGTTTCTGTTGTTAAGTTATAGCCCACTTAACCTCCGGTGAACTCCAGTTAACTGGAGCGTGACTGCATGCTGCGCCTCGCCTGAGGTCCCACTTGGCTTTTACTCTGGACTTTCCACCTCTCCAGAACCACATCCTGCCACTGTCCACTCCACTTAAGGAACACTGCCAGTGTTGTTTAAAGGGCCATACCAGTGAGTTTCAGCGCATTGTTTGCAACTTAACTGTTTTGGTTCACTCTTGACTGCTAATTCTTATACGCGGCAGGCAGTTGTACACTACGAGACACTCTCTATCCTTAGACTTAAAGGTCCAGTTTGTAGGATTTAGGGGGGATCTATTAGAAGAAATGGAATATAATATTAATAAGTATGTTTTCTTTAGTGTATAATCACCTGAAACTAAGAATCTTTGTTTTTTCGGTTCCTTAGAGTGAGTCGTTTTTATCTACATAGGGAGCGGGTCCTCTTCACAGAGTTCGCCATGTTGCACCGTCATGTTTCTACAGTAGCCCAGAACGGAAAAACCAAACACTGGCTCTAGAGAGGGCGATTCATGTTTTCATGTCGGCCACTGTAGTTCTCCAGCCCTTTTGCACAAAAAGGCGTAAGAATGACACGATAATGCGCAAGGCATTTAGTGTTCAATAAGAACGCCTTTCTTGCTTTTGCCGTGTTATTTGTACGCCGTATTGTCTGTACTGACTGCAATGTAAACGCATCCGCATAAATATGCTACGCTCAAAGTTGAGCTTAGCTTAGCTGGTGACGTAGAATAAAAAGTGAGAAAGACTGCTTCTGGCTGGCGTGTGGGGGAGGTGGGTGGATCCAACAACACGACTTCAAACCAGGACGTTTGTGACGTGTTTTCTTGTGACGTTTGTGACATGTTTTCCTTACTTATGTTGCGTTGTTTCCGTACGTATTGTACTTAGTTTACATACTTATTTTATGCCCAACCATGACGTTTTTCCTAAACCTAACTAAGTGGTTTTGTTGCCTCAACCTAGGTGCAGACGTTTTGAAGTAGTTTTGTTGCATGGCGTACAAATGATACACGAAAAGGCTAAAACGTGTCCTCGTGACACGCGGAATGTCCGTGTAATGTTATGCTATTTATACGCCTTCCCGTGAGACCAGGATGAGTTCTCCAACACGCTTGGCACACGGGAGAAGTGTCAGTTGGTTGCAATCTGCAACCTTTCCACTAGATGCCGCCAAATCCTCCACACTCGACCTTTAAGGACATTTTTGGGATTGGATGGATTCACAAGTTATAGTAAACAGATTAAAAAATACAAAGTCCCTACTGTAGTGCTCTAAAGTTACAGTAGGCTACACTCCATTTAAATATGTTAAACTGGGACAGAGCTACCATTGGGGACATTGAAGTCATGTCCTCTCCAAGAATTTGGGGGTTTCAGAGGGTTTAAGAATTTACATAATACAATTAGATGAGACTAGATATCGTCTCAGATTTTGGATATCGTGATATTATAATATGGTATAAGTGTTGTCTTTTCCTGGTTTAAAAAGCTGCATTACAGTAAAGTGATGTAATTTTCTGACTGTTCTAGCTGTTCTATTATTTGCCTTCTACACTTAATCATATCCACAGTACTGATGATTATCAAAAATCTCATTGTGTAAATATTTTGTGAGAGCACCAATAGTCAATGCTACAACATCGTAGCAGTATCGATATCAAGGTATTTGGTCAAAAATATTGTGATATTTGATTTTCTCCACAGTGCCCAGCCCTACTTTATATAGACTTTGTATCTGGTGTCTCTTCTGAGAGGGGGCGGTGTGTTATGGGACTTGGACTCATGATTTTATTATTTCTAAAACCCTGACTGATGTCAAATTCACATTTACCCCAGATATTTTTATTGCCAAAAAAAAAGAGGTTTACACTAAAATCTACAATATGATGACAGTCTGCAGAAAATGTTGTTTAATCTATTTCACATTGTGCTCTTCAGAGACTACGCCAGGTTAAACTAAAGGAGAATGTTTCACCAGATATAGTTTGCAGTGTTTTTCTTCCCCCTAGAGATTATATTAAATATAGGACAAAAAGATCTGCTGTCACTTTTCCTTTCAAGCCATTACAATCGAGTTGGAGCCGTGTATCTGAGCTCCAATTTTAAAAGAAAAACACCTTGTGTTCACACACATCCGCCTGATTCAGCTCCAGTCAGCAGAGGAGATCCGATCCTCTTCACACCTACAGTACATCCTCCCCCAAGCTCTTGTACTCGAGTTACATAAAACTCATTTCATGTGAGAACTCCCAACTGGTCTACAATAGATGCACTGTAAATCAGAGACAACACACTTGGCAAACTTTGCTCCACATCAGCCAAATATTCCTTCATATATTACAATATTCATTCTCACTTCTCATATTTACTCCTCAAAAACACCCCCCCACCGTCTCCTGAGAGCAGGCCTCGCAGATAGGAGAAATAATATTTTCACATCACACATTTTCTTTGGTTATCTGTTGTTGTTCATCACTGCTGGATCGACTGTGGCAGCGGCTGCCTCTCTGCCCGTCTTTCTCACACTCCTGTCCCGGTTCTGCTCATTGATCTAACTGATGTAAACAAATGTCTCTCTACTGTAAGGTGTTTACTCTAATATATATTAAATTAATCTCTAATGTTATTCCATGAAGCAGTAGCATTTGATGCAAGAAAATAGCACTTGATTCGAGAAATAAAATGAAACATTTCAGGCCCAAAAGTAGGCTTTCACTTTGACTAATATTTCATATCAGTTTATGCTGAATTTTGATAAAATGTAGCAGACATAATTACTTTGAAAGGTGCTAAATTCAATATTCAGAGCATTAATATAGAAGCAAACAACAATTTGCTTTGTAAAGATATAGTGGAGTAATGTCTACCTGAGCAGAGAATGAAGTCACTCTCCCTCTGTGTGTTGTAATCCGACCTTCTCCCTGCTTTGTTGACATAGCGGGCCGACCGCGTGTGATTTTAGTGCATGTTCGTGCATGTGAGCGTGCCCCACTTGCTAGGTTACGGCTGCCGCTCTGCACTGCTCTCATTCGGCGGTTACAGCTGATAACGCCATCCTGACTGAGAGCTTCGTCGCGGAAGCGTAGCACCCACCCTCCGGTTCCCCTTCAGGTAAACACTGTCATCTCTGTCCGCACCTTCGCCATTTTCACTGTTTAGCACTGTTAGCACTGTTAGCACTGTGAGCTGCTAGCCGCCGGCTCGCCATCGCCATGTTGAGAGCCGTTGAGAGGCAACAGAAATGCTTCTCCCGTATTTATTTTCACCTTTAAGGCCCCGATGCCTTCATTCCATAAAGAAATATACTGTTAAATTTCACCTGAAGTGTAAATTTTATTGTCTTGTATTACGACTTCTGTTCTTTATGTGAAATGGATCTTGCAGTGTTGGTGTGTGTGTGTTTTGTTTTGTTGGCACATGTGGGTAAAAGCGTGGTACGTGTCTGAGTGCGTGTGCAGTTTTCTTGGCAGATGTGTTCTCTGCGTGGCAGCTGAAGGAGCTGTCAGAACGACTTGACTTACGCTGCCTCGTGTCACTTTGTGTGGGCTGGTAATTTACTACAAATGATATTGCATTCTATCTGTTGACAGCCTGCCAACGCTGTCAACTGGCAAAGCCAGAAAAGTCGTTTGTCAACTTCCTGCCCCCTCCAATCCCCAAACTGCTCGCCGTCTTTGTGCAGTCGCTGACGCACCTCGCAGCCTTAAAAAGGTCAAGGGCACGACGGCAGACTCACCTGGTAAATCTTTAATAAGTCAAAGAGTCAGCCCCATCTGGAGTTCAGCAGTTCATAGCAGAGCAGCGAGGGAGGCGGCAGCGTGTCTGAAAGCCTCTGCAGCCAGTTATTCCCCTGTTTTCTTTTTTGCAAAACTGACACCTTCTGACAGCCCAGCTGTTGTGCCGATTTCATGCCCACAGGAAAGACATGTGTGAGGTGATGCAATCATGATGTTAGCGTGGATTTCTCAGGGGGAAAGAGAGAAAAAATGTTGCACTTAAACGGGTACAACGGTGCTCTGTGAAGAAACATAAACTGCACATTTGGTGTCAGAGTTTGTCTTTATCTGTGACGGGTGTTAGAGCTGAAGGTTACAATATGAACCCACTGCAACCACCAACGCTAATGTTGTTTACTGCTAGACGGATCCTTCCAAATCAAGGACATCTGAACATCCTCCTCACTGCTGTCATAAATATATCATAACCGTGGTAAATAGGCAACAGGCAGTCCTCTAAAAGACTGTGAAGTAACAATTTTATTTGCTTTTAAATGATCAAGAAGGAGGCGTTTACTCCTGCACCTGCAGACTGAAGCTACGAGATAGGATTCATGCTCCATGTGCTATTAAAGGCTTCATAGTGAAGTGTTTATAGTCTAGAAATTAGAATATTCAGCACTGGCAGTATCAAGCAAGGTGACTTCATTGCATAATTTAAATGCTAAGTGACAGTAAATTTGGGTAGTGTTATGGTAGTGGTGATTAACTGAGCCCAGAGCACTCTGTTTTTTTTTTAACAAGGTTGCAGAGAAATAAGACAGAAAAAGTCAAGCTCATCAAACTGAGGGGTGAATTGAACAATGAAAGAGTGAATCGACAGGAATGAATTGCTTTTGTAATGTTTGTGGAATTGCGTTTGCCTCTTCCTCTTTGTGTCAGTAGTAATTACGCAGGCACCTATGGGAGAGGCAGGGAGGGAGATGAAAGCGCTGTGAAACCAGGACATGAACAAAGCCAGGAACAGAACGAGGGGGCCAATGCTTGAACACCACGCCATGACAGACAGCCTTTGGGGCTGTTTTATTCAGCTGCCAGGAGCTTTTTAGGATTCGTTTTATCTGCTCTGCCTTCCCACCCACCCACACGCCCACCCCTCTGGATGGTGCTCCAGATGATTTGTGTCCAGTTTGGCTTCACTCGAGCCAACACAGCCTCTAAAAGCAGACACACTCTGCCCCCTTCTCTGCAATCAGCCCGCCTGTCTTGTGTTGGAGAGCTGCTAAACCTCTTTTCTGCCCGAGTGGGTTTGTTCGCATCTAAGTGAAAGGTCACTTCAGGTTGTACGTTTCAAAGATGAATTTAAAAAGTATATATTTTAATACTTAACAATTTGATCTTTTTATCTGGATTCTCCTTTTCTTGGAGGGAGTCTCATATGAAAACATTCTGTGACTGGTGAGAGCAGCAAATCATGTCTTGCTTAAACATGTTAGGCATATCATAGTCCATGAATTAAAGAGCCCACCACAATAGGTGGGATTAGATGGAGGAGGAGAAACCACCTGCTATTTCCATTATTCTCAACCAGTTTATCCTCTTTTTGCTATGAAGATCGTGTACGAATTAAGTTAATCCCTCTACCTCGTGGATCGTTCCCATTAATTCGAGCTAATTGTTGAAGAAGATTGTTGAAAGAGTCTACTGCCATGCTAGCAGGAATGAAACTGGAAATGAGCCCAATTGTATTCAGCAGGTGAGTTTTAAGGGGTTAACTATGTAAAAGCTAAAACAATATTAAATTAGGGAAATTTGGGATCGTAATACCATTTTGCATCTTAACAATACAATACAATACAATACAATACAATACAATAGGTGTTTATTTTTGGCTGATGGCCCACCATTGAGTTCCAATTTTGGCCCTCCAAGGGAAAACGTTTTGGCACCCCTGAAGGATGACTAAAAACACAATATAATGAAATCATTACAAGGGTTGGGGAGTTGGGGTGGATCACAGGTCTATTCATAGAAGACGCTGTCCTAGACACCTGTATTGATCCTTATTAGAAAGAAGCCTGTTCTGTCTGGTATCTCCAAAAAATCAATACCAGTCAAAGTCAGTGAATCCTTTGTAAGGCAAAATTCAGCGTGTCACTAGCTAACAAACAGCCAATATGTCTATATGTTTATATGATAATGTGTCATATGTTTTGTTGATTATATGTTATATTAATAATCTGAATCTGTAACTACTGACTAAAGTTGTAAATGTGGAGTAAAAAGTATAATATTTGCCCTGTAGTGGAGGAGAAGTATAAAGGAGCAGAACATGGAAATACTCAAATAAAGTATAAGTACCTCAACATTGTAATTAAGTGCAGTACTTGTACATCATTGTTGTTAATATATTTCAATGTGTGATTCAATATTTGGGTGTTTTCAAAGCTTGTTTTCATGCTGCTGGTTCACTGACACAGTACAATCATTGCAAACTTTTCTGTTGTATATAAAACTCTTTATATACGGTACATAACCTGATAAAATGTCCTTTTAAAAGCCCCTGTAGGGATAAACACAGTCGAATCAAATTCAATGCACGACACATCTGGGCTCTCAAAAATCCTTTTAGGGATGCTTGAAAGTCCCCATCGCTGGCACTCGTCTCCTGTGTTCCTCATCAGACCCAAATTAGTGGCATTACACTCAGAGAGCCATCTCATAAATGGATTTCTTGTTGTATGTGAAGCCTCATAGGGGAATCTGTGCACCGTGTGGCCATCTGTCTTCGTACTCCCAGCCTCCTGAGCCACTTTCCCAGAAATCAACACCCTGTGGTCTGAATCACCTTCGCCATCCTGTTGTCTGCATTTTTTTACCCCATCGAGGTCTGTTAGGACCATCAACTGTTTTTTCCCTATGAGAGCATGCTGTGCTCTGTCATTACAGGCATGTCATTCTGCGGAGAACGTTACAGATAACGCCGTCCCTAAGAGCTTTTCCCGTGCTATTATCTCAAGTGAAGGACATACAGCAACATGAGTGGGAAATGCATTCACCTTCTTTCATGGCTGGGACATGCTGCAATCAATGTTTGCCTATTGATTACCGACATCGCATCCATTTCTTTAGAATATTTTTCAAGGACCAGTTCATCTGTAGCTTCTTTTAGCGCGTTAGCTCAGCATCCTCTTTATGGCAGCTCTGTGCATGATAACATCTCAAGGCTCTGGAGGTGTGGGTGGCAGATGTACAGTAGGTGGCTGAGGCTGTGGAAAGCTGATGCTTCTCTCCTTTAGAGAGTTGTGCACGGAAGCCTTGCACTTATTTGTATTGTTTTAACCGTTTCATTTCAATGTTGTAGGATCCAATGGAAACACCACTTCATAAGCCCAAATGAACACATCTTTTGTGCTGATGCAACAACAACATTAGAGCCCAATTAATGAGTGATTTTTAAAAGGAATAGTTAGACATTTGAGAGAGGTTGATGAGAAGATACAACTAAATATGCATCCAATTCGACTGTTATCAGGGCATTAAATAGGTGTTATCGGTCGCTATATGTGGCATAGATGTGGGTCATTAGGGGCCTATTACACCTACTACGTTGTAAAAGTGAAAGTGAAACTTAAAAGCACCACGTTTTAACACGTTGTAAGACTGAATGAAACGTAATGTTTTGAAAACAAACTAAAAAAGGCTTCTACTACAACTTCTTTAGGTTTAGGCAACAAAAAACACTTAGTTAAGTTTATGGAAAAACATCGCGTTATGGCTTAAAATAATTATGTTTCAAAAATAAAAGTGAAACTTAACGCTTGTGAACACAAAGACAACTACACGTTGTTGGTTTCTTGGTTTCACACTGGATGCGAACTCGTCTCCTGGGTGAAACCCCTTTGTTTTGTGTACCATCCATCACCCCCAACCTCCAGCCCATATGGAGTTTCACACTGTCCACACTATAGCGCCTGACTTCCGCTCCTGCTCCGGTCAAAGTACTACGGTCGCTGTTGTGTTCTTTTATACTGTCTTTTGGTCATCAACCATGTGAATAGATGATAAAACCTACATATGGGTGTAGTTGAACCCTACTGACCCACATCTATGGGGCTTATAGCGACTGATAACGCCTATTTAATAGCCTGACAACAGTCTAATCAGCTGAAATATGTAGCCAGAGCCAGCAGCCAGTTAGCTTAGCTTAGCATAAAGACTGGATACAGGGAAACAGCTGGCTTGGCTCTGTCCAAAGGTAACAAAATCAACCTACCAGCAACTCTAAAGCTCACTAATTAATGTTTTATATCTCGTCTATACCTCTAAACTATTCCATACCCTTCATATTTATATATCTATATTCACTGTTCGAGTTGTCACTCTTTTCCCTTTTTTGGTAAGACAATTAGACCATAGTAAAATGTACAAATATAATGAAATGTGCCTCTACAAAGAAAAAACACATTCTGTGACAAAATATGAGCAACTGCACAGCCCTAGTGATGAAGCTGGATTTCATCAGATATTTTAATTTCCAATCATGAATAAATATTACTACTGATATGATGATATTATCACTCCATCAGTGACTGCCCCTCTCAGCACCTGGGCACATTTCTCTCCCATCTGCCGGCTGCCTGAGAGGACAATGACTGGCCTCACGCGCCAGGGGAGTCGCCGGCCAAATTGGCCGACTCCATTTGGAGCCACAGACCAAGTTGGCCTCCCTGTGGAGTGGCACTTGGATATTTGGTGTGCCCACTGTTCTGCTGCTAATTGTGTGGCAGCAAAGGCCGCTCTGGCAAATGAGTCTCTCCATCACTCCATTGTGTTTTCTGTTTCGCCAGTGACAGCGCCAGCCTGGTGGGACAAGGCCGGGGCACACAAAAGCATATTTGGACCGCATGGCTTTTGCTACTCGTTTGGGCTCGGTTATATGTCACTTTGACACATTTTGCATTCAGTGCTGCATCTGGTAACTAGACAAATGTTCAATCAAAGGCACCACCATGTCTGTACACCATGTATCCTGTGGTGTACAGACAGTCACCTCCTCTTCAACGTCACCAAGACGAAGGAGCTCATCTTTGACGAAAATACTCACCACACCCCTCCCTGCCCCATTTCCATCAACGGCCAACCAGCGGAGGTGGTGGAGAGCTTTAAGTACCTCTCCATCATCATTCATGGTGCAATTCAGACAGGATCAAAAAAATATTTGTCTCTCGCCGTTGTCTACCGTTTATATTCTTTCCAAAATAAGGTCCCACGGTGGTGAAGGGGCGGCACTTTGCCTCTCTATAGGCAACTACTCTGCCCTCAGTCATTACTGCCTTAAACAACCTGGGCACACTCTGACAGATTGTGTACAGACTGTGAAAGCAAATGTCCTCTATAGAGGGCAATAAAGAATGAATCTGAACCATGGTAATTACACTACATTAACATTAAATTCTGAATAATTTTCAGTCTGTAAAAACACCTGGATTCGCCCCTGGTGGATCTAAGTTCACAGACTAAGTGTGTGTGTCCTCTAGGGGGCACTGTTGTATCAAGCTACATCCCACTGTAAGAGCTGGAGGAGGAGGGAAGTGGCAAGGCTGTCTGCCACCCTATCTATGTTTGTGTTCTCACTTTGTAAGACAATGGCTCTATATTCTTATCCAATCTAACCTCAACCTGGAGAAAGAGACGGATTGCACGGCTCTTTCCCTCCTGCAGCAAATTAAAACTGAATCCCATTATAGAAAAACAGATAACACTCCCACAATTCAATACCACCATTACATGACCATAACAGGAAATATGGTACATGTTGACTGCAGGATATCATTTCAGAGTGGAATAATTGAACAGTTCACAATAAGGAGAGGCCATTAATCGATAGCATGCGTGATTCTGAATGATAGCCGCTCTGCTAATAGAGCTGACATGCTCATTTGAATTATGGCTGAATTACTGGAAGAATGTTGATCCCAGCGAGAACAATAGAGCTCATCCCGGTCCAGGGAACATAGCAGTTCTATAAGCATGTGTAATTAGTTAGAGGTTACATGTGTTGACTATGTTTTAGAGACAGAGGAAAGAAGCATTCAGATAATGCATGATGTGCTGCATAATTTCCTTGACCTTGCCCTGACTATTTTATTGCATCGCTCTCCTCAAAATCTTTGATTGGCCTGCCCCTCACATCTCACCTCCAGTATCCTCACTACCAGCTAAACCCACTCGCTCCTCAGGTATTTGAATATGGATACCATCTTTCACTGCGTTATTGGCCTCCTTCTTCCCCTCCTGTCCTTCATTACAAATGATCTCTCAGCACTAATGAGTACATGTCTAAAAATACCCTCCTTGTCCAGAGAGCTGGATGTGTTGTGGTGCGTATATGGCTTTAACAGATGTTAATGGTTATGGAACATCAGAGTGGTGTAATGAATGGAAGCGCGGCTACTCCGGCTCCATTTAGAGAGAGTATTTTAATATTCAACATGCATCCGCACCCACCCACTGAAATTCCGCAGCCATGGATTCAGTTTAGGCGCCCCCCTGCACCCCTCCTGGCTACCTTTTTAACATACCGGTGGTGTTCTCTGTTGCCATGGTAACACCGCATGACCTTTCCTGGGAGGTCGAGCTCATGTCGGTGTGTTGCTCGAAAGATTTCATTCGGGCTCCCCACCCATTGGTGGTCTTTGCGGTTGGAAATGTTCTCCGGTTTGACGGATGAGGGAAATGTTCCAACTGGACTTGTCTCAGAGTGAAAGAAAACGTAAGGTGATGGATGGAGCCGTCACCACCCTCGTCTAATTAACTGACAGGGTCCCCTCAACGCCCGCATGAAGTTCCAATGACTCAATTCATGGAGAAATGTGTGGGCATGGCCATATTTGCTTTTGCCGACCTTCTATACAGGGGGTAAAAGAAGCATATACTTGAATAAAGTTCATCTTCCCTTGAGATAGATTGTCAGATAATATCGCAGAGGTGACAACCCAGACGATCCCAACAGCAAACCACTACTGTAGGTTAGTATTCATTCAGTAGCTGTAGTTGTGGATGTTGCCTTAACTTGCATATAACAAATGTTTGAAGCTCGACTTGTTGCTCAACTTCAAATGCTTATCAATTTAGTAGGATTTAGTGACATCTAGTGGTGAGGTTGCAGACTGCAACCAATTTAAACCTCTCCCGTGTGCCAAGTGTGTTGGAGAACTACGGCGGCCGACACGAAAACGCGAATGTCCCGCTCCAGAGCCAGTTGTTGTAAGAGTAGCGTAGGTCATTTAGTGGCCAGTGTGTAGAGTGTGTGTGTGTACATGGGAAGTGAGTGGTGAAGCAAGAGAGAGAGAGCAGCGGTGAATGTGTGTGAGCCAACAAGGAAGTGACGACGTAAATTACTGTTCAGTGCGTCCGACAATATAGTACTACTGTTGTTGTTACTGTTAATTCACACAAAAGTATGTTGAACGATAGTTCACCTATTGAGTATGCAGTGCACAGTATGCGATTTCGGACAAAACCAGAGTTAGTTTAGCTTTGAGAGATGGGAAGCAGCTAGTCTTGCTCTCATCAACACCAATTAACACATTGTATATGTATCTAGTTTGGTTAATACATACTCAAACAAAGACTATGATTTAAGGGGGAAATACGTGCTGGAACCATAGACTGTATATAAAGATAGACGATATGACAGCTATCCAAAAGTGAAACCAAATCATCTCGATCGCCCCCTGGTGGCTGGCTGCAGTATAGGTCATAAATCCCACCTCCTCCATGTTAGCGGATGTGACATGGGCTAAACTAAAAAGTCAAAGTACAAGTCAAATACATTTTTCCCAAAGAGCGTTTCTGTCATTTTAGGTAGTTCTTATCACGCTGATGTAAGTTCAAGTGCTAATTTTTCTGATAAGTTTGGTTTTAATTAGTTATTTGATGCTATAAAAAGGGGGTGAGACGTCATGATTGACAGCTACACTGAGTGTTGTGTAGCCGGAGGCTCGGCAATTGTACGAGAGAGGAGATGTAACTTTAACTTTCTATAACCGTCATCACTACTGCGCAGACTCTGGCTCCAAATGACGTCAAAATCCCAAGATGGCAGCTCCCATATCCGGGTTATTTGGCTTCACTTTTGTACAGTGAAAACGTGTCTTTCATCTTTATATACAGTCTATGGCTGGAACTATTTCATGACTACCAACAGCTGGGCACAGTGACTTCCCAGAGTCTTGAGGTCTCTCTCAGAGCTTTGTAGGAGGGATAAAGAGTATTACTATCATCTTCCTGCATAGCTTGCAAGCTACCTAGCTACATCCACTAAAAATATTCACAAAACTTGTACACAAGCGTGGATGAGACAATAGCTGTGTTGTAAGCCGTCTTAAAGATGGATACGTCATTTGCTACCGAGTGGTTAGGGCAAAACAAAAGAAAGAAAATGGGCTAACAAGAACGCAATGTTGGGCTGAGTGAGTGAAGTGAAACAAAATAACAATTCAGTCTGATTATCAGGATAGCTAATTCTGTACTTAACGCACAGACATGAGAGTGATAAAAGTACTAAATGATTTTCAACCACAGAGAGAAGGAAAATTAACAAGATTGGAACCATCAACAAAACATCTGCTGTGGACAAACTAGTCATGTCTTCGTCTGAATCAGGCTCAGTTGATGAGTCTCTCGACTTTCCACAGGCAGACAGCAATAAGGCCACTTATACAACTCTGGACATTACACAGTGATGCACGATGACTGTGTGGCCACGTGGGGAGAAACTCTCTGGATGATTTCATCAGGCCCATGAGTTCATTATGACCAGATCAGAAGTGCCAACCCAGCAAAATGTTTGCAGCATGAGAGTCAGCTGTGAGTGGGACCCCACACCCTCTCCTCCCTCCGTGAGAAACCGAGGGGAGACGTGGAGAGCAGACCTCCCCCTGTTCCTGCCCAAGGGTTCGAGTCTAATTCAGACAAGATGTTGGATGTTCAACAGCCCCCTTTTTCTCATTTGTGGTACAGATCTAGATGAAAAGGTGGCGAGTGGCAGGAGCAGACCTCTCTGGAGGGGTTTCATTAGATATTACAATCTAAGCTTCCTCCAAGGCCAGGGTCAAAGATGGCTCCTATTTGCACCTTATTTCATGGCCAGGAAGATAATCGACCCACGCAGAGTCCATCTGGTTCACATGGAGGTCTTGTTTAGGAATGGCCTTTGTAGCACGCAATGCAGCACAGCCGCTAAACGAGAGGCAAAGGGGGGACTGCGAGGAAGGAAACAAAGGAAAGATTTGTTTTCTCTTATAAAGAGTAACTTCGGCATTGTAACCAGATGAAGTCAGAACTTAATTTCGCTCAGCTTAGCGGGTTCAGGTTTGCAGACTGCAACATGTGACGATCTCATGAGTTTCCAGTTCCCGGCTATCAGTGAGTCTGTTGTCTTTGTACAGTCTTGCCGAGCGTGATAATGCCAGCGAAACCTCCCCGTCTGTCCTCATGGTCTGCTTTGTGTCCTTCACAGGCGGTAATCAGATACAGTGGACTGATTGTGGAACAAACGACCCGGGGCAGTCCAGCTGCACAGGAGTACTGTTTCAACCCTTAAATGATGATGTCACCGCTCCCATGTGACAGGGCTCAGTTTCACTGTCGGATCAATTATTCACAGCGTTTAATTGGATCAGCTGAATCCAGATCGCTCCGGGGATCCATTTCCAGTAACGGCAGCTGCAAATATACCCTGAGCCAGCAGCACACAAGACATAAGGCTCCAGATCAATATTCGCGGACTACAGCACACCTCGCTGACTTTATAAAAAAAACTACCCGAATGACATACAAGTTTGCAAGCAAATGATCCATACGTTAAAGTATACATTTCCTTTTTTTCTTCTTTTTTTTAGATTAATCTCGGCTGCTCCACACTGCAACATAAGAGCAGGAGTGGAGGTGATGCCCTCAGAGAGTTGGGCGAAGGCCAGTCTGTGATGATGCTGCATTCATTAATCACACAGCCGTGTACAGTGGCGTTCGCAGCCTCTTAGTCATCAGATATTCCCCTGGCCTCTGCTCAGCTCCCGCCTCCAACTCATTATAGGCCTCCCAGTCAACGGTGGCCTTTGTGCGTGGGGGTCAGAGTCGACCAAGACAGTCCTGCTCCCCCCATTAGTACTGGGTTTCAGGATACAGAGTAGCCTTCCATTCACAAGGCGGGGATCAAAACACAAGGCCTATATCTCTGTGGAGAAGGAGAAAGAGCAGCCCATTCATCTTCGGTCTGAGGATGGTAGTCACACATGGGAAAGTGGCTTTTCCAATTAAACACAGTCATCTCTGTTTTCACACGAAACCCACAGTGTTTGTCTTGTCCTTTTACCCACCTTACAAACTGTTTATTCAACATTTGCTCCATTTATTCTGCCCCTGACTCTTATCAATAAGTATACTCTAATGGATGCAAATAATAATCCAATATAGCACTGAATGATCATGTTAGTCATTGGAAGCTTATAAGTTGCTAATTGAAAAGATTTATAAGGCCCCAGGTACCCATAATCATGAAATTACCCTGAAGGCATGAATACGTCTCTTTCATTCCCCCCCATGTATGCAGTCGTATACCACCTATAGAGGCAGAACTCACAAAGTCCTGAGTGTCTTTTGGCAGGTTTTCAGACATGTTCTTGGGTAAGAAGGCAACAAAAAAAGAGCCTAGCTGTGACTCCATTCATGTCATGTCCTCTGACTGGAGAACATTGCCTTCTTTGACTGTCATAGACTCGCCATCAGCTCGCACCTCACTGCTCAGCCTCTGGCGTCCACAGAAATAGCCTCACGAAGGCTTAGTGCACTCGCTGACCTTTAAAACAGTAGCAGCAAATGTTTGAAGAAGCTTGTTGTAAACCTCTTTTAAAGGGCGGGTCCAGTATTTTGTTTTTTTGAAGTTTTTATATCATTCTGTAGCTTCACAGTGGTGTTCCTTTTGTACTCAAATCTGAACATTCAAATTTTGGTCAAAGTATGTATGTTTTAGCGTCAAAATGCTATTTTCCCAAGCCCTTATAAAAACTTTTCCCAGGTGACCTTACGTAAGTTTCTGCATGATGACGCTGCTACATGTACATTATATATACATATACTGTATATAGTCAGTGTATAAACGTTATTTAAGTAACTAACACGCTCCCTGTTTGGAGAAGCAGACAGGAGTACCGGCACGGAAGCTAAGCAATGTACTGCTGTGTGGACGCCACGTTAGTTTGGATCCGAAAGTCACACAATAACACAAACAAACTAACCGATCGATTAAGCGGTAGACAAGCAACTCCCCTATTCTGCGAGGTAAAATTACTGTTTTTGTGAATGGAGTCTGGTCTGATGGCTTTGAAGACAGCCATATAACGGCCCTCTTCAAAGCCACCAGACTACATTCACAAAAGCAGTAATTTTCTCTCAGAACGCGGGAGTATACATACAACCCCACTTAATAAAATATCCAAACTAACCCCTTCAGTTATTTCCAAACTTAGCACAACTAACCTTCCCTCAGCTAGTGCTAGCTTTCACAATATTCATAACCTTATTGATTAGCTTCGATTAGCTTACTTTGGTAACCTTTGTCACTGCTTTTTGCAACGGCCGAGTGCGTGTTACCATTTTTTTTTTTAAAAACAGAACAGAACGCAGATGGACCAGCCCTTTAAGTATACATCTTTATAACTACAAATCTAGGGGTTCGAGTGGTTCCTTCAAACATTAGCATTGTTCCGAAAGGGAGCTGAACGTGATTAAAAATCAATGGGATTTCTGCATGGATCAGAGCGAGCGCGGAGAGTGCTGATCAATGTTTCCAAGAGTCTAATTCTATTAATCATATGTGCTGAGAGGAAGAGGGCTGCCTCAGTATGTACGACCAGCAGCTCCACAGGGCGTAATGACCTTGTGACTGGTGACCTTTTCTGTGTTTCTCTTCAACCTGAGGGGACATGCTGTGGAGACTCAGCTAATCGGCTTTGTTCACCACTCAACTGCAGCTCTAATAAGCCTATTGATCTGGATACGCATTGATCCAGTGTTCAGGCTGGAGCCGGGGCGGCGTTAGCAGGTTGTGTGAGTAAAATGGTGAGGGGGGACGGGTTTGGATTTGCCATTTAACGATCAGGCTGTTCCTTTGTCTTCGAGTAGGTATTTAGGTTATTTTTAGGGAACAAAGCACAGAGTCTGCTATGAGGATTAGCTTAGATTTAGCCTTAGCTAGCTTGGAACAAGAAAACATGGGCTCAATAGGCCGTTTAATGCTTAACATCACAGACTTTATATATTAGGCCTTGTATCCGTGTCATTGTCTCTCTGTATGCAAGTGAGGACATCCCAGTGATAAACTGTGTATGGCTTTCACATTATGGAAGATGCTGAGGACGGTAGGCGTGGGACAGTTTACATATTCAATATTTGTATATGATGAAAGGGCCATTATGTTAGGTCAGCAGAGACACCCGTGGACTTTACTGGCTGGCTCTGCAATAATAAAGCGGCGCGTGAAATGCTGCGCTCGTCAGAAGCTGCTGTTCATTCATGTTATGAAATATGTGATTCAATTTTGCGCTTGACTTGCCACAGTACGCAGCATAATGTTAAGTAAGTCATATGGGACGCCATGTATGAAATGGTGGGCTTGTGCTGGTGTTGCAACATAGTGGCGTGAACATTTTCCTGGTTTCATGGCCTGAATTGCTTAGAATTATATTGGTTATATACATAACTTTGGGGCTCATTTAACTTTCCATATAGTGCCATCATCAGGTCAAAATATTAGAGGGTTCAATACTTTGGTTTATTATGAAATTTCTGTTTATCGTGACATCGTGTTTAGTGCTAATCGACCCCTTTTCTGTTAGTAAACATGTTGACGTATTTTGTTGGCGGAGCGGTAAGTGGAGGCAGAAAAATTCTCTGAACACATTTGCTAACACTGGCTAGCAAGTATTGTTGGCTTGTTTTTTTTAACAATGGCTGAAGAAAATACTAGTTTCTGTCAAACTGTCACTCACTCTCCAGGATCTCGAGTCTTAGTTGAGAAAGTTAACATTAAGCAGTGGCCAGAGACCGACAAGCTAGCTAGCTAACACATGCTGTCTTCCCGGCTAAGTAGTCTCCTAGCGGTGAGGAGTCCAGAGGCAGAGGGACCGCGACCCAGCGCTGTCCGCTGTTTGGCTCATTTTCTGTAGCATGGTGGAACTAGTCAGGTAGCTAGCTAACTAGCCAGTTGTTAAATGAGTAAAATGTAACAACTTAATGCTTCATCCACACACTCTTGTCACAGCGTAGGAAAGCACAGTGGTATCGCCAGATGAGTGACAACTTTTTTCAGCTCATTTTCTATGTTGAAAGACAGGATTCCTAACGAATCGATTGGTAGCAGCCGTGTCACGTTAGCTTGTTGGGAAGAACGCTACACAACGCTCCAAAGTTACACTAAATTTTGGTGAGGAAAAACCGGTGTGGCCATTTTCAAAGGGGTGCCTTGACCTCTGACCTCAAAATATGTGAATGAAAACTCTGAAATGAACAGAGTGAAAACTGTTTATTATTAGATTAAACAGGTGTTGACAAACTGCATAATTTGCAGTAGGAAAAGGGTAATATATCACAACGTATCTTATCGCAATACTCAGCATATCGCAAAAAAATCGCAATAAGATCGTATCGTGACTTAAATATTGTGATAATATCGTATCGTGGGGCCTGTGGTGATACCCACCCTTAGTGAACAAGGTAAACATTACATCTGCTGAACTCATTGTTCATTATGAGTACGTTAGCATGCTGACACGCATTGAATCACAGAAAATAGAGGCCACATAGTCCCTTGCTGCTGTGCTTAGAGAGTTGGTGAACTCATGATTCACGTTAAACATGACAAAATGTGCTGCCTATTTTTGACCACTTACATAAACATTCTCTGCTGTGCCCTGAGCCCCGACAAGTCTATTTCAAAAAGCATCCTGCCAGAAAAGGCTCTGGGACCGGGCTGCTGTCCCACACACACACACACATATTCAGGGAGAATACACGAAAACAGAATGACTCAGACTGATTGGCCAGGGAAATGAATTTCCTCTGAAAATCATCTCGACGGAGCCACACCTTGTTTACTCATGGTTGTGCTCCCCTCTCCTTACCGGCATTCAGAGGGAAAATGATTGCTGCCTCACATACAGTAACTCCATCATCATCACAGCTCTGATGTTAACAGCACTTCCCCAGACCGAAAAAAAAAGCAACTCTTTCGTAACAAACATGACCTGACAGGAGTAAAGGCTGAGATAAGAGAGTGAGGGTAGTCAGAGCTGACATTGGGTTAAATACATTCGAGTTGCAGAAGTGAATTAGGGCAAAAAGGGAGCTCAAATGGAACAGACAAGCCTCGGTTCCTCCAGGGCGATTATGAAACTAGCCTTTACAGTGAAATAATTCTCCATTCTGATGTTTTCCTGAAACATTTTCTATTTCTGGACTATCCTCCCCTCACCCTCGCCAACCAAGCACACAAACATCAGAACATACTCAGCACATTGGACATCACTCCGAGGGTTATTGTAGATGGCAGATGTAGTCAGCCAAACATGAAAAAGAGTGCGCAAGAGTGTGTTCCTCTGAACATGCATGCATGCACAAAGCACAAAACGGTAGAGGCACTTTCTGAATCAGTGCGAATGAGAGTTTTTGTTGTGCAAACGCAGATGTCCTTTATATTTTGTGTATTCCTTGTACACGCCCTGGCACACAGCACTTCTCCCTGGTGTTCACATGAAAGACTGTAATCAGGGTTGAGTAACATTTGCATTGCGTAACTCTTCTTCGTTTTCTCTGGAACGGAAAGTGTACTGAACTGAAAGTCATACATAAGCTATGTCTAATTCCCACTCCCATCTCCCACAAAGCACAACAAATCCCACCCCCTCATGCTGATGCACACTCTCTCTCTCTCTCTCTCTTGGCCCTGTGGCAACAAATACTTCATGTTCGCCTTACAGAGTGAGATCACCAGCCTGTGTGTTGCAAATATTCTCAGCTCCCCCCCCCCCCCCCCCCAGCCAAGTCTGCCCTGCCCCCGTCAGACAGCAAAATGCTTGCATGTGTAATTTTTTGGCCCGGAGGGTTGCCGAACGAAAAGTAACAGTTGGTGTGCATGTGTGCGTCGTCGACTTGTGCCAACATGCTTTCTGTTTCTCCTGTTTGTGGATGTGTGTGTGTGTGTGTGTGTGAGCCTGGAATGCTTTGTGTTTCTGGGTAGCGAATCTCTGAGTGCTCTCCAGCCGCCGCCTCTGAGCAGGGTCAGAGGTCACGGCGCATATTGTCCCAATATGGAAACCGCTCTTCCAGCTCTGCAGCACAAAGGCTGGCCACACTGAGCTCTTTGTCACGACTGCCAAAGACCCAAGTCAGGTCAACAACACTTTCTCCGAACCAATTAACTAAGGATTTTTCTTTGTGTCTCAAATACACACACATATGAGCATTAGGAGTGGGGAAAAAAATCAATTCACGTACGTATCACGATTTATTTTTTATGTACGATTTTGAAATTGATTTTTTAATGCCAGAATCTATATATTTGCTTCATTTGAGTCTATGCGGAGGAAAAAAGGAAGTTACTGCTTTTATTGTTGTAGTCTGAGTAACTTGACGTCATATCCAGTCCGTATCCTTAAACCAAAACAAACTGCAGCTGGCCACAACGAGAAAGTACAAAACAGCGGATGGTCGGCGTGGATACGACCAGCACCCTCACATTTTAAATCCAAAGTGGTAAACACTACACATACAGTAAGGTACGGAAACACTTTGGGTTTCACACATTGCAGGAAAAGCAGAGCTAGACATCACGGCTAAAGCTGCATGCTAACTCTGTCATGGACAGGAAACGTTGTTGTTGTTATATGTCCCTTATAAAGTAAAAAGAAAGTACCACTAATTTGTGAGGGAAATGTCTTTATTCTTTGATTTTTGGGTTGCTGGAAAAAATGTAATAAAAAATGCCCGACAATGACTGATATATCTGACTTCTGAAAATCAAACATTTTAATGTATTAATTTAGATATTTTTTCAAATTAAAAGTCCCTTGAAGTGTATGATTTAACTTTTCCCCAAGATCTAGTGTTAAAAAAGTTAACAAAAATTGCAATAAATCGTAATATCAAATCACAGTACTTAAAAATCGCAATACATATCGAGTCGGCACCCAAGTATCGTGATAGTATTGAATCGGGAGATAGGTGTATCGTCCCAGCCCTAATAAGCATGCACTTTATACACCGGTCGCAGTAAAAAATACAGTCTTTTGTCTGTCTGTAATCTTTAAAATAGCATCAGAACCATCTGGCTCAACTCCAGCTGTAATGGGTGGATGGCGAGGAAGAGATGGAGTTGCTAGGGAGAGGGTGGAGTGGGGGTGCATGAAAGGATGGAAATGGAGGGAGAGCCACAGGAGGAGGAGGAGGAAGAGGGGGATCTGCTGTAAAATCCTGTTATGCAACCCCTTTTCTGTGGCTGGCGTATTGCATCTGTTAAAAATGGAGGAGGAAAAACAGCTTTACAATTAGCGCTCGGTGTCCTGAGGGTCCTGGTCTCCCCCAATCACATCGCTCCGTCCCGCTCTCCCCAGCGTACGTGTTGCTAAGCAGATGATGTGACTCAGGAACACACACTGCTATTCTTATAGCGTCAGCGTGGAGCAGACACACTGATAGCAATGCTCTGACTGCATGCGCGGTAATGTTTACTGGAACAGACCAGTCAAATTAAACCAAGCTGGGTTGTTGTTTTCTCCGCCTCGGCTGCTCCCATTGGGAGTCGGAGATTTGGACGAAGCCCCCTTTTTTCTTATATTTTGGGCACATTCAAGGTTTACAGCAACTTAGGGTGTGGTCTCCATACACGGGTGCTTCCTCTGTGGTGAGTGGGGTGTTTATGGGTCTGGCCCTGTTTCCTGACTGTTTCAGATAAGGACCACCCACCAAGGCCTCATCACTCCAAATCCGTCAGCAGTTAATGATCCCTGGGGAGGCTCCTACATTCTTATAGTGGAGCGGTGATGTAATTACTCAGCATTTATCAAAGTCTCCAGTAACATGATCGCTGAGAGAATCATAAACAGTAATATATAACAGCGGAGAAGTGTTTCCTTTTGCGAGACGCCTTGTTAACATACCGTTTTATATACTGTGGTAACCGTTTTCATAAATACAACACGGAAGTCCCCTCAGGGCACGCAGTTAAGAGGGGCAAAATATGTCAGGTTCAGACAACCTAGCTCAAGCAAGGCCTTTTATCTCCATTGTTCCACTAATTGTTATAGAGTTCTTTTCAGAGGTTAATCCGAGCTGAAACTAGGCGGGTGTGTAATCAGAGCCTGAAAAGATTGGATGTTGAGGTTGTTAAATTAGGTCAGGCAGCACTAAAATGATGCCTCGCAGAAGCACTCAAGAGAAGGAAAATGCTCTATCTGCTGCTTGTATAAAAAGAAAGAGGACGCAGAGGCTGTATTTCATTGTTCCACATGGCCACGGCTAATGGTCTCCATCCCCAGTGTGAATGGAAGGTATTTGTGCGAGAGTGTGATGCATTATTTAAGAGTAAACACGGTGGAGACAGAGAGGCCCGGCGGTGGTGGGGTAGTATTGATTGTGACAGGCCAGGGGAGACATGCACACCTCTCTTAAGTGTCTGGGGCTTCTCACAATGCCCCCACAAATCAACTTTTATTGCTCCGGCTTTGGAGTCTCCACAGTCAGCAGCCTATCAGGCAAAGCAGCTTAGCAGAGATAGCCCGCGGCAGTCCCACAGTGGGCCTTAACGCTATCAATCGATCATTCACTGGTCCCCAAGAAACAAAAACAAGCAGCCAAAAGACAACCAGGGGAGGGAGGCGGCTGAACTGGACTGTGTCACACAGCTCTTGGCTGGGTGGAAAAACTCTGTCGGGTTTTATTTGGGAACAGTCCACGTCCTGTTCGGCGCGGCACAAATTGAAACATTTGAGGAGGAGAGGGAGAAGAAAAGTAATGAGAAAAACTTTCTGAAAGAGGTCGAATGAAATGTGGCCCCCCGGTGCCCCCCCCGTCCCTCCCTCCTCCAGCCCTCCTGCACATTCCTCTCCCCTCAGCAGATCTGGCATGCCCCACAGGAGGCGGCGGCAGCAGCAGCACAGTAATCTTTTCTAAAGGGCGGATTTGAGCGGCCGCCAGGGCAGCCGGCCAACTATTTCTCATTTGGAGCTGGCCTGGAGATGACCCTCCTGTTGGAGCCCCACTCTCAGGAAAAACAAAAACGCCAGCACCGAGTAAGGGAGCGCCTTGGCAACGCTGGAGAGCCGGGAACAGACTAGCGAAAGGAAAACAGGGAAACCGCAGGCCTGCTCTCAGGAACATCTGCACCGCCTTCCTGTGTAAAAAGAAAAAAATTAAACTTAATACTGTCTGCATGAGCCCAAGGGACTTAACAAAAACATGGGAGGGCTGTGTTTCATTCTTTTTTTTTTTTCTTGGAACTCTGTCTGCATGTCTTTTTTTTTCTTTGTCCATTTCCCTCTCTGTCTAACAATTTCCCAACAACCCCCCCCCCCCATCCTCTCTTCCCTCTCCGCAGCCCTCCACTGAGCCCTGGCCTCTTGCACTTTGAGTGGAAGCCCACCCTTGGCTTGGGAGGAGCTGGTCTGGGTCCCTGTTATGCTTGCTCAATGATGGATGGACAGGAAAACTAAGAATCCAAGTCCAGCATTCCTGCTTTTACAGTGGGGTGAGCGGGCGGAGGGAAAAGGGGGGGAATTCCTGAGCGTCTTTGTAATCACTATATGTTTGACAGCAACTGCAGTGACCTTCATCCAAACTTGCGGTCAACCCCCAGACTAGAGTGCGCAGTAATTATCTGGGTGTTTCTTGCAAAAGTAACAAAAAGTCGGCAGCTTCCAGAAAAAGTGAAACAGAGAAAACGAAGGACAGGACATGTGGAAATGTTTGGAGGCTTAAAGGCTTTGTGAGTCAGACCTAAGACATCAAATTCCACATGCTGGGTTCAGATATCGTGTCTGTATGCAATGTTTACTGCCACACTCAGCCCTTACTTGGCCACCGGGCCAATAAGACGCCCCTGTGGCCAGCTTTAGGGAGGGTGAAGGGGACGACAACAAAGAAAGCCCTTATGTTTTCCCTCTAAAACCCGTCTCTCACCCCACCCCACGCACACATACACACCACTCCAAAAGAAAAAAAAAACAAAAAACAACGCTCCAGTAAAAACTCATCACACATCTGCCAGATCCGCTGAGGCCTGCCTCCAATTATCCGCCCACCACGCTGGAATCCCAGGAAGGCTCTGTCCGGCAGAGCGTTTGATGTTGCCACGCAACATTTGACAGAGAACAGGGCGGCTTTGAAAATCAGAGTGTAAACTTGCCTGCCAAGTTTGACGTGAAGAAAGAGGGGATGGTGGTGGTGGTGGAGGGGGAGGTGGCTAGGGGGGTAGACAAGGAAAATGCCACTTGATGGAAAGCAGCTGCTGACGGCTGGGAAACATTGCTTTAAATGGGCCCAAATGTGGCGGAGCTCTACCAAACCTCTGCCAAGTGGTCAGCGTTTACCCTTCTGGGGCCTTTTGCTGATGTGTGCAGAGGAGAAGTTGCGAAAGCACTTGTGCATATTTGAATTTTGGGGTCAAGCTCCTCGCACGGGCTTCAGCTATTACGGTGCCTTCAAATGGGGTCGTGTTTACCGTGTTCACGAGAAGAGTCCATATGAACGCCCCCCCCCTCTTGTCGTATTCACGACCTCGTAAGTGGAAAGTTTCTGAAAGCTCAGAGTTCACGAGTTGTGACGTGTTTGTTGACATTGTCAGAAATGGCAGAGGCCATGGAAGTTCATTTTTTGGTGAATAATAAGTTAATATATTGTAATTTAGTCGTGTATTGTTCTTCTTCGGAATTTTATAATATGTCTGAGGAAAATGTTGATATTCCCAACGACCTCATCTTTTTCTCCTGTCATTATGCCGTTGCATTTCCTGCATTATGTTACCCACTTGTTAGCTTGCTAAATTGTTAGCCTCTGTGGCTTCTAGACGCCGACAGTAACGTTAATATTGCCGTTGCTTAGCAGCGGTGTTCTCACGACTTAACCACTTGAACACCAAGCATATTGTGTACACAACTTCACAAGTTTCATTTGGAGGCACCATTAATTCCATGGCTTCCGTGTAGTACACTGTGCACACTACAGTATGTACTTACTTGCATAGTGCGTGAATTTCAACAGGGTAGTGTCGTCTCAAATCGCACACGGCTGATGTGCACTCACCAGAAGCTCGGTAGATCAGCTAGTGATTGTCAGCCACGGACATCACGCCATATTGGCAGTAATTCAATTCAGACGGTTAAATTAACCCAATAATGGCTTCTATCCGACTACAGTATAGTGGTATTTGTGAAAAAAAAAAACACATGTATAACTTAAATTTGTATAGTTCGGTGTAGGGCTGTCGTAATAACCGCAATACTGCAATACCGTGCTACTGAGTTAATCACGATTCATTTGCGATTAATCGCGATTAAATATTTAAATCGATTGACAGCCCTAGTTGACACACGTCCAAACAGGATCGATATCACCAACTTTATGCACCGAGTTTAATTGTTTCGTGTTAGTTACAGTCACATCATTAAATAATGTCTTCTAATAAGGTTTTAGCAATAAGATCCTAATCATTTCTATTACCAAGAGGCAAGCTGGACCAGCTCCATCTGAATCATCTTTCACACTAATTATGGTTTCAGAGCACAATGATGAATGTAAAGTGAAACCACGGCTGTACGCTGTGAACCTCCCGAGGCAAATGAGGTCACCGCAGCTTCAGTTTGTTTGGAGTCTTTCCCCATTACACAGTATCAACACGATGATCTGGAAAGGTGACACCTGGGAGGCATGACTGTCATGAGAAGCGGTGGCAGCGAATCACGTTATGACCCGGTCACACCTCCCGACACAAAGGAAAACAAGTACAGTAGAGGAGCCGCATTCTTTCCCACGATTACTGGTAGAGCGAGGTAAGGCGAGCCGGATTAGTTGCAGTGTAAACAAACGGCAGATCATGCGCACACAAACCCACACCCACCTCGACCTTTCACTGCAGGTTCAAATGTCACACCTTTAAAATGTCGCTCTCGGGCTGTGAAGTGATCATACGTCTTGTGGTGATTTTTGAATTTTGAGTTGTTTAATAATTTGTTAGAATTTGCCTTCAAACTTAATATGTATGATGTCATTTCAAACTACCCAAACCTTTAGTTACACACCAACACACCTGTTCGTCAGGCTGTTTGAGGAGTAAACAGCGATGATGGCAGGTATGTCTCGCCCTTACTCACCTGACTTCCACCAGCTGTAAGCAAATGAGGATTACCAGTCAACTCCCCAACGTTCAAACAAGCTCGGCAAGATTTCACTACTTTGCTTAGTGTAATCAGCTGACGTGACACCGAGTTAAAAGGCTGCACAACATCAGTCTTATGATATTCACTTATAGTAAGGTGAGGTCGGATCACATGGGGCAAGAATATCATTCATGACTTGCACAAAACAGCAACTGGAGACTGAGCAATGACACACACCCGCTGTTGTCTCCTGCAGGACAGTGGCAGTGGTGATACACGACGATCCCCTGACTCTTTGTCTCGCTCCATTTAAGCCGCAGATAGTGTTACACACTCTCTTCCGGACCAGAAAAGATCCCATTGTCCTCTTTGACGTGCTGGGCTGCATTATCTGTTCAAACAGGTCCAATTCACCACCGCTCACACACACACAGACACACACACACACACACACACACACAGACACACAGACACACACACACACGCACACACACACAGACGTCGGCCTGTTCGACAGGAGACGACACGTATAACACATGCAACATGTGACACACACGGTGACACGCTGAATACATTAAGATGGAGTGGGCTCGGAAACAGAGAGCCTCTCATCTCCAGAAGCAATCAATTGTTAATGAAAATAATCTGTGTCTGAAATTTGAGAAAAAAAGTGAAAATAGCACTTAAAATGTGTTGTTTTGTGTGACCAACAGTTCAAAACCAGTGGGCAACCTCCGTGTCTGAAAAGTGAAGCCAATGCTGAGGTGCCTTAAACTTGCATTCTTTCTAACAGCCAGCAGGGGGCGACTCCTCTGGTTGCAAAAAGAAGTCTGATTGTATAGAAGTCTATGAGAAAATGACCCTACTTCTCACTTGATTTATTACCTCAGTAAACATTGTAAACATGAGTTTATGGTCTCAATCGCTAGTTTCAAGTCTTCTTCAATACAGCATGATGTTCATTTAGTAAATTATGGTCCCATTTAGAGTCAAATAGACAACAAATCAGGGGATGATTTAGGGCGTGGCTACCTTGTGATTGACAGGTCGCTACCACGGCGTTGTACGGTCGTCTTACAATTTTAATCCTTTCACATTGTGTTTTCAGTTCATGAGAGTTAATATTAACTTTTTTGGTCGCCTAAAAATGTCTCATTCAACATTCAGTTGTACTTAGCTCCACCCTCTGGTGTCACTTCTGGTTCCAAAAACCAAGATGGCGACGGACAAAATGCAGAACTCGAGGCTACAAAACAGCAGCCACAAACCAGTGGGAGATGTCATGGTGTCTACGTCCATTTCTTATATACAGTCTATGTTCACAACCCAAAGATATTCACTTTACATGGATATAATAATGAGACAAATAGAACTCAAGAAAAGTGACTCAAATGATTAATTTCTTATCTAAATAGTTGCTGATTAACTTTCTTTTTAGTGAGTAATTGTTTTATCAGCTAACTGTAATGCAACATATTTTTGAGAGTCAGAATTTCACATTTTGATGTATGATTTTTTTTAGTTAAAATAGTATGTGTGATACAGACATGCCCACTTTGATGTAGGATGTATGAGCTTTCCACCTACATCCTCTCACAGGACACAAAATGGCGGAGGCGATTTGTGCGTCGTGAGGGGGCTTTCTCTTGGCTGAAAGAGAAATAAATAAATAAAGAAGTAAGCAAATCATGTTTGAAAGGATTTACCCAAAGGGCATCAGCTGACTGTCTACAGCTGCTTTTGGCCCTTCGAGTGGTCTCCATGGCAACAGTCCTTCCAAATCTGGCCACTGCCAGCCTCGCTCCATCAAAACAACAACCCCATTGATGCGTCGCTGGAATTCGTTGGCCTGCTTCTAGGGGGGAAACCTGAGGCCATTTGTGCAGCTGCTCGGCGCTGAGTGAATGTACAGTTTCAGTGTTGACTTCACCTCACTCGGCTGAAGGTAAACCACACAGAAAATACAAAAGGTGAGCCTCTGACAGCCTCGCTGGCATATTTGAACAGCTCAGACAGAAACTGTCTCTTTAAAGATTTCACCCTGTCTGCTGCCCTTCAGTCTGCAGGTTTTAAATATTGCTCTTCAATCATTTATAAAACACATAACTCACTGAGCACTGAGACTTCAGTGCCCGCACATAAATCACGCCCTACAAGATAACGTTTGAAGATGAAAATGTGTATTTAAGCCAGCGCGTGTTGTCACTATTGGCTTTTCAAAGGGCTTAAAAGCTATTAAGCACCGATCCAGCTGCATCTCAATCATTTGACATTAAGCTTTTCACTCATTAAGATGTAATTGCTGTTGTCAAGCAACTGGCACATCGTTGGTCAAAAATTAATTACTTCTCTGTGTAAAGCAGCCGCTCAATAATAAGTCGGTGTGTAAATAAAGACTGAAGGAGGCCTTGAAGTCAGACTAGTCAGGGCGAGGTGCATACTGCGGCTCCACAAAAAGATGAGTGACAAATTAGTGCGCCTAATGAGAGAAAACTTAAGCCAAAGCAATTCAAAGACGGGTTGTTTGACGGCCGTGACACGTAGTAATTTCTGCGCGTGCAATTAACGAAACCTGCTTCAGATCTCAGGGGAGAGCACATTAAACTCTGCTGCTCCCTTTCAGCGTAAGCTATGTGATTGCAGCATGAGGCTAAGGTAAATATGTGTCACTAGGATTCCCGTTGGGAGCGATGAAGTCAGTCCTATGTTTAGGAGGTTATTCATGGCGTGCGGCGCTTGGCAACGATTCGGTCTGCTCACATGAGGGACAGACAGAGACGGCCGGCGCTAAAAGCATCTCTGGAAACTGAAGTCGTAATATTGAGTTACTCTAATCAACTACTTCATGCTATTGATCTTGTTTCCCTCACTTGCTGCTCGAGCAGTGAATGGACGTGCAGAGAACAGCGTGGTCTTTGTGTGAAGACCCCCCCCCATCCCCCTACTCGACCTCCCTCCATCCGCCACGGCTAGTAACCCAAGCTTCGAAGTCACGAGCTCCCCTCCTTCCCCCTCTAAGCAGGTAACAAGACCATGCTGTCGCCATGGTTACAAGCCACAACCAGTCTCAAGACGGGGGGGAGGCGAGGGGAGAGGAGGGGGGTACCAATCACAAGGACGACTCAATCACATCCAGCATCAGCTCGGCTGCACACAGGCAATCTCTTTCTCTCTGTGCAACATTTCTGCAACACAAGATTTAATCATCTCGCTGCCATTCTGCTAAACGCCGTATATCAGGGGGAAAGGGAGAGACGCCTGACCGCGGCTCAGAATAGCATGATTAACAGCCTGTAGTGAAGAGCAAAGCCTCCGCTACCAGTTACTGTGAGTCAGCTGTAGATGCACACAAGGCCATCTGGCTGCTAACACACTAGCAACGCTATCAGCCAAAAAATACGAACAGGGCGTCATGACATCATGAGTGTGCAGCAGTTTCACAAGATATTGCTTCACGAGTCATTAAGTTTGTTAAGTTTCTGTTTAATCGTTTTGTGTTGATACTGTATATACACGAATCCGGGGGAAGTAAACAAGTCGCTATTACTGCATTGGCGTCTCCCTACAATATGTGTGCGTTTGAATGCAAATTGTCCTAAGAAGTGTACTGCCTGGGCCAGACTGGGCACGTCAGCAGCGCATGGCGGCTACCTCGCTGAAATGCTGTGTCTCACGCTTGTGGTGTCTACACCAGCAGCGTCTCTGCTGCAGCACTGCTGCTGTCAGCTCTTTCTTTCTACATAGAGTTTGCCTTTCATAACGGCCATTTCATTTCATTATAAATGTAATTTATATTTATTTTAGTCAGAAAAAGGTTATGAAGCGTTTGCTCATTTTTAAATAATAGTAATAATCCACAATTAAAAGCCGGTACTTTATTCATTCATGGAGCCATGCAAGTCACTGCATTTTCTACAACACTGTTCAGCAAATATTTCAGAATAAAAAAGTCTATTTCTAAGCAGCAGATAATCAATTCATAAATCTTTATGATGCAAATCCATAAAGATGTACAATTCTAAGCTTAAAAATGTGTTTACAACCTACATTATACTGTGTTATTTAGCATGTAATAAATGTTTACATACTGCTTATAAATGTGAATTAAGGGGTGTTAAAATATCTTATTTTATTTCAATAAGGGGGGATTAAATAACATCTGCAGTGTGGATCAATGTTCCCTGCATTAGTCCGCCCGTCCACCCATTCATTCATCTAACCCCAACTCTGTTAGACTGTTGCCATAGCAACTGGGAGAGTGAGCGAGCTTTGAAATGTGATCCCCTCCATAAAATTACATTGAATCCTATTCATATGGATCCCTCATCGCCGCCACAGCGTGTGACGAGAATACACATCCGTCTGTATAGGTGATCTATATTGAGGATGTAATATAAGAGGTGGGCGCGTATGAATTCCTATCAGCTAATTATCGAGGTGTTTATATTTTACTCAGTCATCGTTGGAGCAGCTTACATCCACCTGCAGTCCTTCCGCAGATGTTATGATCTCCTTAACATTTAAAAAAAAAAACAATAATCATAGAAGGGAAATAAATGAGGCATTATGAAAAATTAATCAACTCTAAGAAGCCGCCCTCCTGATTAGAATTTATTAAACCACACAATTAGCATCGGTTAATTAGCATTGGTAACATACCTCCATCAATCCTAATAACAACGATACAGCGGATTCTCTTTGAAATGCTAAACCACTAGAAATGCTTTGTCCTGAACATGAAAGACATTTAGACAGCAAAATAATAAATTCCCCACAATGCCTGTCTCATCAGTATTATCATTATTCTTGTGAATAAGGAACTCGAGCAGTCTCTTGCCGACGTGGATGAGGGATGGATGACTTCCACTCCCAGCCCACGCTTCCTCATGCATAAATTCTCATTTGTTCCTGCATTAGGGTCATTCTGCAGTAATTGTTTGTTTTACTTCTGATGATTGAATAACAACCTCGCGGCGCTGCCATGCTGTGTTTACCACATGTTGCTATGGTTCATGGGCTCCTTTAATTGGATTTTGTTGTTTCCTGGGAAACAAGGTAACCCACTGTATTGCTCAGCAACCTTACCAATTTACCCTGTGTGTGTTAAGATGCACGCTGATGGGTTTCAGATTCGTCTAGCTGATCCTAAGTATAACTAAATGAGGCACTGGAGTGCAGAAAATCGAAATTCAGAAGGGAAATGGAGCCCAGTATTTGTGACACTGAGGCCGTGCATTTTAAACGCAGCTGTGTGCAGCGGGTGAATTCGTGCAAGAGCATGGCGGTGAGTGTTTGTGTGCAGGGAGACGGGAGAGTGCTGTGTCCATGTGAACTGATGGGTGAATCATTACTAAGATAACACACAAGCTGTTAGCTTTTTGCCGGCGATGGTCAGGGCAGGGAGAGAGAAAGCGCTGTGACGAGTGGCATGTAATTACCATGGCTCGCTGCCTCGACTCGGCCCCCAGGAGCTGGACACTCGCACGCAGCCCTCCACATAAACAACGGCAACAAACAGCAACAACAACACTAAAACGTCCTTGAGTTTGTCACTCGGGCTGCGAGCGGTCCTCTATCAGAAGCTTCCAGACTCTTGGTCCACTCGATGCCTGAGTGACTAATCGCTTTAGAGGAGCGGGGACCAGCAAAGCCCAGGGGCACGGGGTAAAACTACTGCTTCGATGCAATTCTCGAGTTTCAGGAGGGGGGGGGGGGGAGGGGACACAAGGATAGTGTGGAGCGTGAGTGACAGAGAGGCTCTGAGAAATGAAGGGTTGGCAGGGGGACGGGGGAGATGAGTGGGATATGAAAGGAGGGACTGTTGGGGTGCCAGCAGCATATCAACACCCACCTGACTGCAGGAGGTGATATCTGCACATGTAGGCGCTCAGTTCCTCCTCACTTTTTCCTCCTCTCCTATAGTGTGCAGGTGCCTCGATTTGAAATTCTTTTAAGGAAAGAACAAGAGTCTGTGCACATCGTGAATCATGCAGGATGAACGCCATGCAAAATTGATGCCGCTGCCTGCAAACTCCTCAATTATATAAGTTTGCCCGCATGTATGAATGTATTAATGTGTCTGCAGTGCTCTGTTTACAGCTCTGTGTGCATGTCTCACGGCTCTGCACAGCTGGTGTTTTGAGAGATGAAGAGGAGTCTGTCTCTCCCTCTTTATCTGATATAGGAGATGATTGGAATATTAATGGACCACGCCGAGCAGAGCACAAGCAATGCCCAGGAAGATTTATCCAGCAATCAAGAGGATGTGATGGAGCAAAGAGTGAATGTGAATAGAGTCAAACAGTGTTGTCAGTGATGTTCAAACTAGTAAAGCTGGGTTTTGTATTTGAACATCTTTCCCAGAACTTCAAGTTTAGTAAAAAAAATAAAAAATGTTAGAGGTAAAGTACTATACTTATTCCTCAGGGCTCTATACCATTTGAAGGTTGTTTTTGGCCTCAGTGGAAACACAAAAGCGAAAAAGTAAATAATGAACCCTTGAGGTGGGAACAGAAATAGTTTCCCTTCAAAGGCCTCGTTTCATCACCTATTCGTTTATCATATGCCACCTCTATCATCTCACGGCGCCGCATTCTCACCGCTCCACGCTGCTACCAGAGCCGCCGGCCCGCCGGTATCAATCACCCACCCTCCCACACTCCTCGCTGTGAACCCGCCCCACATGGAAACACAGGGACAGGAGCGCTGCTGTCACGACGGGCGAGATTAAATGAAGGGGGATGAAAGAGTAAAACCTTCAAAAGAACAGACGCGGACAAGCAGGGCAAATGAAACTACCGACATGATAGTAGGCTACAGTACGGCCGCGCTGACAGGATTTCATTTGTTACCTCAAAGTCAAACAACACGGTGTGACGCTGGTGACGATGGAACACACAACACATTGTTAAAATGTCATCTGTTTCTAATAGGCTTTGTTTCATCTGCTGCCTCACAATCTAATCGACAAGCTATTCACACACAGGTGGTGGATACATAGCCGACAGACGTGCAGTAAGTCAAAGTGATTGTGTTTAACGGAAGATAACCCACGAGTTGGGAACTTCGCAAGATGGTTAAGGTTAAGGCATTCATCTTGAACAGTTAAAGCAGCAGTAGGCAGAATATTTTTGGCATCATCGGGCAAAAATTCCATAATAACCGTTCAGCATTTTGTGATTCAAGTGTTCTGAGAGATAACTAGACTTCTGCTCCTCCTCATGGCTCTGTTTAAAGCTTTTAAAAAATCTAGCCCGTGATGGAGACTGTGGCCAATCACAGGTCATTTCAGAGAGAGAGCGTTCCTATTGGCTGTTCATTCAACGGAGGCAGCTGTCAATCACTTGCGAACTCCGATCAAACGGTCAAACTAGGCAGCGCTGATCAAATATAAATCAATATTCCAAGCACCTTTGTGGTGTACAATGAGAAAGTTTGCTCCGGCTGGTGGGCGGTGCTTGGTATTTACTCAACATGATCTCATCATGGCTGTCGGGGCACAAACCTTCTCATTTTACAGCTAAACGGTACACTACAAGATGTTTCTGAAAACATTTGAGACGAGAAATAGTCATTACAGTGACAGATTATTGATTCATATTTGATCAGCGCTGCCTAGTTTGACCGTTTGATCGGAGTTCGCGAGTGATTGAGAGCTGCTCAGAGACAGCAGACTCCAGATCAGTTCTGATTGGTTGTTTTCCTACGGTCCGTGGAATCTTAAAGATGCCATCAGGAGCACCGGAGGACACCTGAGGACACAGAGGTACATGATTTCTTTCAGATTACCTGTCTCTTACACTACTGTCAGGATATAGTGACCGTTTTATAAAAATATATATATATTTTTTTTAATCATATTTGCTCCAATTCTACTGCTGCTTTAATGTTAGGCATTGATCTTGAATAGTTAAGATTAGGACAGGTTGTCGGGCAACGAGTCTCGCGAGAGTTTTTACAGATTTCAGAACAGATTTCGCAATTTGCGGGTTACCTTCTAGACACGACCATGTTTATCATGCTCACATATTTGCTTCTGCGTTGCTTTCACAAAATGATCCGTTTGTATGTATTTGCACATCTTTTATTGTTCCTAACAATAAAATTAATGAAGGCAATTATGTCACAAGTCCTGCACACAAAAGATTCTTACTCCTGTGAGTGTGTTCACCATGGCAACCGCCTCCTCATCCTGCTGCATCACTGCCGTCAAGTGACCACTAACAACAAGAGCTGAGAAAACAAACCAGAGAACATATTCAGGCAAATTCAACTGGGGATTTTTCGGTAAAATATTTGTCACACAAGTGAGCCCGGCCTGTTTTATATTCCCAATGCAGACTTTATCAAGTCAACATTTGAAGTATACTTGTCCAATTTCATAGCACCAATCTATGAAGCAATCAGCTCCTATTACTTGACAAGTTCAGCTTCACATTTGACATCAATTAGTGAGCTCTTGTCAGGGGGTATTTTTAGCAATGACAGACAGTGACCGCTTCGGAACATTAACAGCTGTGAAATGATACTGAATGGCGGCGTTTAACCATAACACAGTATTAAGCTGCAGACAGACAGCTGAGCGTCGCTGTGTGTGTGTGTGTGTGTGTGTGTGTGTGTGTGTGTGTGCGGTGCAGAGTGAGCCAGCTTCAGGGATGCTAGCCACTGCACTGGTCTTCGCTGGAGCCGGGCCAATGTCATTTCACAGCGCTAAGCCTTGTAAGATAAGATGGGGGACATCAGACCCTGACCAGCTCAAATGAATGGGATGTCAATTCTGCTTAGAACCACAAGCCTTGTCCTCTACACCGGCGAGCATGTGTGTGTGTGTGTGTGTGTGTGTGTGTGTGTGTGTGTGTGTGTGTGTGTGTGTGTGTGTGTGTGTGTGTGTGTGTGTGTGTGTGTGTGTGTAGACTCTAAACAGAGAGGACATATCCAATCGTAAGGAAAGGGTTCCACTGTCCGTACCCCGCCTGGTGAGATGTAATAAGATCCCTCCCCTCCGTGCAGGGAAAAAGAGCTAGGACATCTGCTCAATGATAGTTGATTTTTAATCTAGCCTGGGTAATTGCCCTGAAACAATGGTGCTGCCTGGGTCCTGCAGGATTTCTGCGTTGCCTCGGGCTGGCACAAGAACAGGTGGGTACCCTCTTTTGCCTTCAGAAATTGAGCCCTTCTAATTCTCCACAAACAGATAAAATAGGTACAATGTGAACCTGGCGGAGGAGTAATTAGTCACGTCGGCGGTGCCAGCGCAACCTCAGCCTGGCCACAGATCATCTAAAAGGTTACCCTCCTCAGATGAGGTTGAAAGGTTGTTTATTTCAGACTGCGGGCCCGGGGTGTTGCCATGGCAACCTTTCATAGGTCTGGCACTGGCGGGCACTAGGGCGGAGCTTGGCGTCGGCCTGCGAGGCAGCAGGCACACAGGTGCCCCGGCCCGAGCAGCTGCCTCCCCTGTCAGATAAAGAGCGGTTTGTTGTTTTCTCCCTTTTCCCCCCAACACGCACGTCAATCTCCCTCGCCCTTTTCACTTCTCTGTCTTCTCTTCCCCTTTTTTTCTCCTTGGCCTTTGATCAGGGATTGGATTTGCTGGTAGAATGACAGAGGCAGGAAGTGCTCCGAGGCACAGGAGGGGCCGGGGGGGGGGCCGAGGGCGGGGGCCAGGGCTGTCCACAGTGCTCTCTGTTTCCCCGGGCCTGCGTCATCCCTGGCCTGGCCTGGCCTTGCAGTCACAGAGCCTGGCTTTCAGCCTTGACTCTCATCATGGTCTATCTGTCAGACTGGCCCAGTCACAACAGCCCAGGCCCACTGATCACAGAGGGGGAGGGACGGCTGCAGATTGAAGTCCTGCCTGGATACAGCCCAAGGCACAATACCATCATGTATTTATCCGCAAATCACAAAGGTGACCTTCTCTGTGTCCTCAGGCTGGATCGTGACCTCTGACCCCTTCTATTCTGTCCAGTAGGATCACAGGATTTTACTTCAACTTCTAACCTCTTGTTCAATACTCTCGACTAACTTAAAAATCAGCAGCTGGCACCTCAGGCAACAATAAGGAGCTCTAAAATAGATACTAACAGGGACTCGACTTGACTATAACAACCAGTGGTTGAATTCAAAACCCTCACCAACAATTTCAAAGATCTGACTCAAGCTTAGAGCACAATAAACTATAATTAGCTTAACTGGAGCTCACATCCTCCCTGATAGTCCCTCTAAAAGATGTTTACTGGAGTAAACAGGAATCTGAAAATGAGCAGCTAATCATCACATGATACTATTTTAAGCTAACTAAAGTGAGCCAGAGTAAATTGCCTACAATTGTGGAGAAATACTACAGAATATAAATCCTAGTTACAGTATACCTCACAACACGCTATAGGCCTATAATTCTGAAACAGCCTTCTTCTGTTCCATAATACCATACCACTCTCATGTCTGTGTGTTGAGTATGGAGCTGGAGCCGGGCAGCAATTAGCCTAGCTTAGCATAAAGTCTGGAAAGGGGGGGCAACAGCTATCCTTGCTCTCACTAAAGTTAAAAAAAAATAATCCTACCAACAGCTCTTAAAGTGGGTAGAAATGGAGCAAATTAAATTAAAAAAAAGTTATTTTTATAAAACGGTCACTATATCCTGACAGTAGTGCATGAGACAGGTAATCTGAAAAAAATAATGTGCCTCTGTGTCCTCCGGTGCTCCTAATGGCATCTGCAAGATTTCACAGATCGGAGGAAAACAACCAATCAGAGCCGAGCTGGAGCCTGCCGTCTATGAGAGCCGGCTGTCAATCACTTGCAAACTCTGACCAAACGGTCAAACTAGGCAGCGCTGATCAAATATTAATCAATATTCTGTTACTGTAATGCCTATTTCTCGCCTCAAATGTTTTCAGAATCATCTTGTAGTGTGACGTTTAGCTGTAAAATGAGAAAGTTGGTGACCCGGCAGCCATGATGAGATCTGCTGAGGAAATACCAAGCACAGCCCACCAGCCAGAGCACAGCCAATAGGAACGCTCTCTCTCTTAAATGACCTGTGATTGGTCAAAGTCTCCTGTCACAGGCTAGATTTTTTAAAGCCTGAAAACAGAGCCATGAGGAGGAGCAGAAGTCTGGTTATCTCTCACAACTCTTGAATTACAATATGCTGAAAGGTTATTACGGAGTTTTTGCCCAATGATGCCAAAAATGTTTTGCCTACTGAAGCTTTAAGTTCACTAATTAAGATGTTGTATCTCATTTGATTAACCTGTCAACAAACAGAAATGTAAAAACAACAGTTTGTGGTTCCTTAGCATATTAGTGGAGAGAGCCAGGCTAGTTTTTTCCCCTTGCTTCCAGTCGTTAGTGCTAAGCTAAGCTAACCTAACCGCCCCCTGACTCTAGCTCTGTAGTTCATTTCAGCCATGAAAGCCAATAACATTTCCCAAAAACTATTCATTTAGGTTGTAGCACCCTGCGAAGACTCTGTTTCGACATAATTAGCATAAAGAAATATAGCAACGTGTTTTTATTATTAAAGGCACAGTGTGAAGGATTTGGCGGCATCTAGTGGTGTGGTTGGAGATCGCAACCAACTGAGTAGCCCTCCTCCTCCCTTTCAAGACTTTCTTCTTCTTCGCCAAGTGCAAAACCGTGATAATGCCGTTCGCCTCGCTCAGAGGCCATCATAACCATAATAACACTACTTTAGGAGCACCGGAAGTCAGACGGCGGCTGGTGGTACCACGGTCTTGCATTCTGCGACTCACGTTACCGCAGTATCACACGCGTGTCGGAAAACTACGGCGGCCTTCAGGTAATATAAAAATGTGAAAGGCTCTCTCTAGAGCCAGTGTTTGGTTTGTCCGTTCTGGGCTACTGTAGAAACATGGCGGAGCAACATGGCGGACTCCGTGAAGAGGACCCGCTCCCTATGTAGATATGAAGGGCTCATTCTAAGCTAACGACGGTGATTATACACTAATGAAAACATAGTTATGAACATTATATTCCATTTCTGCCAATAGATCCCCTGAAACGTTACACGCTGTTCCTTTAACAAGTTGCCACTTCTCAGAAATGTGCACGTGTGTGCGTCATGAAAGTGTAACACCATGCTTCTTGTTCAGCTTGTGTACATTACAGTACATGAGGGCCACTGACAGCGGGGTGGCTGACCTACACAAACCTCCTGCCTCATCGGTGTGGGTGGAGCAGCACCTGAGACGCCTGAGATCTCCTGCAACGCCCTGCCCTCCTTCCACTGTTTACTGGCCAGCTTATCCTGTTTATTTGATTCAATTACAAAACACACTCTCTGTGACCGATCTGTTTAACGTGGCTCGCCGCCAGGGAAAATAGTCGTGTTCCCAGCGATTCCAAGAAACCTGGCATAGTGGTCGCGGAGGCCATGATGATGACATGTCAGCGCAAGGCTAACACAGCACGGCCCTTATAGTCACAACTCAGCACAAACTGTAGCCTTGACAGTTTGCACAAGCTGTACTCAACATGTGCTTTCATTGATTCAAGTCAATAAGAGATAATTGGCAGAACATAACTTGCGGATTACGATGAAACACGTGAAGAAATGATACGGTAATGTTTGACCATGCTCTTTGTCTAATACTAAATTAATTTGAGCCTCAGATTCTGGCAGCAGCAACGTCTCCTGTTTCTCTTCCCTTCCTCTGAGAGAGGGTAAAGTTCACTTGATCTCCCCTCAAATCGCTCCAAATATCTTTGGCGCCACTTCAAAATAAGCATGAAGAATTCCTGCCCCGACATTGTAAAAATCCAAGGCAGCTGTTTTGTGCTTCTAAGGCTTATCTTCCCCATGTAAAGACATAGCAAACACAATAGCCAGCTGTGGCCAAGTTGAGATATAAAAAAACGACCATTTAAGCTCACGTAATTGCTTTTTTGTCCCCTGCAAAACTCCGACAAAGTGAGGAGAGAACACTTTAGTTTATACGAACATAACACCATAACTGCGCAGTAATTTCTTTGGCAGCAGCCGGAGCTGGCGTGTTTCTGAGAGCCATCTAGCTGCTGAGGGATTACAAGCTGTTCAAAGCCTCAGTAGGTATGTGGGTTTGGACGGCTGATGTTTTTCCACAGCAGTAAATGGTATTGCAGTTAATTCTGTATTTTGGCACCGATCTGCAGCTGGAAAACAACTTCACAGTGCCAGAAGCTGTTTATTATTGCAGAGTGCTTTTACCCAAAATGGCCATTCAGCTACTGTGGTGTCCATGTTGTTCTGACCTGGTTGCATAGTAACCGAGCAAGAACGTGGCAGACTGGAGGAGCATGAGCACAAGCTATGCACCCACGCACACACACACACATTATTACAGTGTACAAACACAGCAGGTCTTATATGCATTTGAGAAAGTGTGAATCTTTACAAATAATAAGAGAGGGATTTATCTGACACAGCAGTTTTCCAGTGAAGTCATACGTGCTTAAATATCCCAAGCTGCACATTAAGTAGACCACAGTTATTATCTTCAGCTGTGATGCAGCTTTGCCACCTTATCGTATTTGGAGCAGCTGAGATTTGCATGTACTTTTATTACGGCTGGGGCGATACACCTATCTCCCGAATCGATAATATCACGATACTTGGATGCCGACTCGATATGTATTGCGATTTTTAAGTATTGCGATTCTATATTACGATTAATTGCAATTTTTGTTAACTCAACTAAAGAATCATACACTTCTAGGGACTTTTACTTCGGAAAATATCTAAATTAATACAGTAAAAAATTTTGATTTTCAGCATGTATGTAGTCAGAGATGTCCTGAAGTCAAATATATCAGCCATTGTCAGGCATTATTTATTAAATTTTTTCCAGCAACCCAAAAATCAAAGAATAAAGACATTTCCCTCACAAATTAGTGTTATTTTCTATTTAATTTATAAGGGACATGTAATGTTTTATACTTCTGGAGATTATAATCCAATCAATCTTATTTCCATATATGTATTTTGCATATAGTTCCCTTTGTTAACACCTTATTTTGAAAACCAGACGTAGTCACACGTGTATACTTCCGCTAACTTCACCAAGTCCGTCGCTAGCTCTCCGTCAGCTCCGTTCTCTCTATACATCCAAATGTCAGTATATGGGAGCTCTACAGTTGTAGCGTCGGCCGATTTGACCACGAAGATGCGAGTGGCCGCACGTTACCGCAATACGATAACGTTTCCTGTCCAGAACAGAGTTAGCATGCAGCTTTAGCCATGATGTCTAGCTCTGCTTTTCCTGGCAATGTGTGAAACCCAAAGTGTTTCCATACTTTACTGTATGTGTAGTGTTTACCACTTTGGATTTAACATGTGAGGGTGCAGGTCGTATCCATGCCGACCCTCTGCCATTTTCTACTTTCACGGCTCACTGCGGCAGGCTGTTTGTTTTGCTTTTAACAGATACAAAACGGATATGACGTCATGTTACTCTGACTATAACAATAAAAGTGGTAACTTCCTTCTACCTCCACATAGACTCAAATATATATAAAGGAAATATATCGATTCTGGCATTAAAATATCGTTTTCAAAATCATAAAAAAAAAATCACGATACAGAGGTGAATCGATTTTTTTTCCCACTCCTATTAAACGTAGACCACGGTTATTATCTTCAACTGCGGTGCAGCTTTGTCACCGTATCGTATTTGGAGCAGCTGAGATTTGCATGTATTTTTAGCGCTTTTCCTCTGTCATTTTGTCCCCCATACATACCATAAAAATAACTAACATGGTTACTGCCTCCTGATAAAAAACAAATCATCATTGTCGCATGGAAACAGCGAGTTGAAAAACAGCAGGAATGCACACAATAGTGGAGCAAAGTCCAAGGAAGGGGTTAACAGTGGACTCAGAGCTTTCATTTCCTCTTCTGTTCCATCTGAACAAACAAGGCGGGTGACCTGACAGAGCACAGAGGGGCGGGGCGGGGAGGGTGGAGGAAGAGAGGGGTGGGGAGAGGGGGGGGGGTGCCGTGACTGGAATATAACCAAAGAGAGGGGGAGGAAGGGGTGGGAGAGGACAAGCAGACCACGTGATGGTGAAAAGCCTGCAGGCTGCTGTGCTGGGAAAGGCAGACAGAGACATCCCCCCATATTGACGCTGCCGTTTCACCACAACAACAGTTCTGGGAAATGGCCGCCTGTAGTCTGTACTGTAGCTGCTATTTACACAGGACTGATTCAGCCCGCTTATCGCTTTCATCATCAGCTACAGTGGCTGACCCTCGTGCTTCACTCCTCCCATTGATTCCCTCCCCTCTCTCTTTATCTTTTTTTTTTTTTTGCACGCTCTCTGTCGAGGTTCACAAGGCTTTATCTTGCATGAATGAAAGCAGAGAAATGCAGAGCAAAATAATGAAAATAAGGAAGGTGAGATAAAAACACAAAGCCAGTTACAGGGTAGAAAAAGGCAGCGGTGCTAGGGGATGATGAAGGAGGGAGAGAGCGCAGTCTGGACCAGAAGCACTGGAGACATGAGTCATGGCGAGCAATCTCCCCAGGGGCTCGTTGGTGCAGTCTATAAATGGAAATAGCAGAAAAACAGCGGCTTCCCTCGCCCACCCAGGACTAGGTTATGCCTTATTAGAACTTGATGGCTTATGACAGCGGCTGCTTTGTTTAGCCCCAGCCTGAGCTTCACTCTCTTCTGCTTTCTTGGCCTGGCAAGCGCAATGGAAAAGTGAATGTAAATGAATATATATATAAAGTAAGCTGCTTAGTGTCAGAAAAATCACTCTGGGATGTGAGGATGTGTTACTGAAAACAGGTCATGAAGTGTTTTTAAACTAGAAACTCTTCATGGAAGTATAGCTGCCTTATTTTGCCACATGTAAATGCAACCTATATCTGTTAAAATAAGTTGATGAGTGACATGAACCAGTTAACTTGGCTCCTTGGTTTCCCCTTGGCTACCCTGCTGTGGAGCTGGCCTAGATCAAACATTGCCGGATATCTGGGACAACCTTCGGAAAAAAAATGAATGTCTCGTAAAGTGACCAGGAGGGAAGCATTGCCTCGGAAAATATACAGTTTATGTTCTTAAATCTGTGACATGTCAGAGGGAAATATTTCAATTATAACTCCTCTACACCTATTAAACCCTTAGTTGCTTTTAACATTAAGAATTTACATATAAAAAAATCGGATACGTTTATGAAATACAACACATTGTTAAAGACTAAACCAGTGATTCCCAACCCTTTTGGCTTGGGCTCCTTTTAAATGTATTACATTTTCTTATTCATTCATCTACTCCCCATGAGTTTTTAGTAGTACCACCATACAGACATTTCTTCTCTAAATAATTTAAATAATTGTTGGAGTCCCACTAAAATTATCCAATATTTCCCAAAAAAGTGAAAATTCAGTCCAAAGTTGAAAAAAATGTATGATGAAGACGCTCTCTAGAGCCAGTGTTTGGTTTGTCTGTTCTGGGCTACTGTAGAAACACTCCGTTAAGAGGACCTGCTCCCTATGTAGATATGAAGGGCTCATTCTAAGCTAAAAAACAAAAACACAACAATTCTTAGTTTCAGGTGATTATACACTTAAGAAAACATAGTTATGAATATTATATTCCAATTTTGTTAGATCCCCTGAAATGTTACACACTGGTCCTTTAAGTACATTTTACTGATTAAACTTCTGTTCTTTCACTTAACACTTTGAATGCAGGACTTTTACTTGTAGTGGAATATTTTTACAGTGTGGTACTGATGCTTAAGTAAAGGATCTTGATACTTCTTCCACCGCTGATTAAAGCTACACAAATATGTGTCTTTGGGAAAGACCCATAAGGAAAAAAGGCACTCGTCTGTAACAGATGGTTATATTCAGACGAGCTCTGAAAGGACGTATTTGAACCATGTCAACCCTCTACATTCACGCGGCATGCCTTTGTCTCTCCTGTTGAAAAGGTTACTGGCTGCACTAGGCTACATGTCTGTGTGATTTCGTCAGCGGCGTTGTCACGTCAACCTGGCGCTGCGTGGCTGCTGAGGGCGAGCCAGGGGCGATACACCACCTGCTCTACCTCCCTCCCCTCCCCTCCACCTCTGAGTGCAATCTGCCCACCTGCTTCCATGGTGAGCAGACACACCCTGCCCCACGTTCCTCCCTCCTAGCCTGTAGCTAAAGCGGAGCTAGTCTGCACAGGAGCACAGACGCAGACAGAGCTCCAGCATGCATCGCCACCATACCAGAGGAGGGAGGGATCTACGTCGCTGTGGGCCTTTTGTTTAGCTGCCACCACTAAAAACTCCCCGCCAGGTCGTGTTTGCATGCTCTTTTTTTTTTCTCCACCTGTCGTCACACTGCTCTCTTTCATCTGTAGGGTTCATCCTAGAGATCATCCCTCGAGGCAGTGAAGACATTATCTCAGTGGAGTAAAAGCGAGAGGTAAAGTGACAGAGGTAGTTGTAAGTGCCTTTGCTGAAAAAAAAACCACCGACGCCCTTTGGCTGTGTTTTTGTGAGGCACAGTGAAGTTTTCAGGTGGGCTTAATATGAACAGAAGGGGGGTGAGGGTGCACAGGAGCCGTGGCTTCCCGCTGAAGGCTACCCCCGTGTTTGTCGTTGGGGTTGTTGTTTTAATCATAATACTGTGTGTTTATCTGGAAATGATGCTGATGTTCCCTTGGTGACTGATATTAGGCGGCTGTTGTAACGTTTTGGGCAGAAAAAGAATAAATGTCTGTGACAATTTGCCAATTCCTTCTCTGTGTGAATTTTTTTCATCCTGAATTTATTTCCTAAAAGCATTTAAAGGGGAAACCATCTTTACTCATGTATATACATATCTCTTACTGATATTGGGCCTTTAACCTTAAATATTAGTAGGACCTGGTTATTAAAAACTAGGGCTGTCAAAATATTTAATCATGATTAATTGCAAATTAATCGCAACTTTTTCATCTGTTCAAAATGTACCTTAAAGGGAGATTTGTAAAGTATTTAATACTTTTATAAAAATGGGAGTAGGTAAATATGCTGCTTTTTGCAAATGTATGTATATATTTATTATTGGAAATCAATTAACAACCCAAAACAATGACAAATATTGTCCAGAAACCCTCACAGGTACTGCATTTAGCATAAATAATATGAAAATCATAACATGCAATAACATAACAACAGCTGTCAGTGTGTCAGTATGCTGACTTGACTATGACTTGCCCCAAACTGCTGATGTGATTATCATAAAGTGGGCATGTCTGTAAAGGGGAGACTCGTGGGTACCCATAGAACCCATTTTCATTCACATATCTTGAGGTCAAAGGTCAAGGGGCCCCTTTGAAAATTGCCATGCCAGTTTTTCCTCACCAAAATTAAGCGTACATTTGGAGCGTTATTTAACCTCATTTGCGACAAGCCAGTATAACATGGTTGGTACCGATGAATTCCTTAAGTTTTCTAGTTTCATATGATGCCAGGATATTCACTCTAGCTTTAAAACTGAGCCCGCTACAACCTCCGAAAGATCGATTGCGTTAATGCGCTAAAGAAATTAGTGGCGTTAAAACAAACGCGTTATTATCGAATTAACTTATGTAGTTAAGTGTCAACTCGTTTCTAGAAAATTACTGAAGCAAACCGAACGGCAAACAAGTGAAGTTATCTCACCAGAAAAATAAGTCTTCGAAGCGGATAACACAAAATGTTTTTTCAATGGATTGTGATGAAATTGTGACCGAATGTTGCACTGAACACAAAAACAACAAACTCAGATATGAACCGCTCTTCACACAGATGCCAAAACATCTCCTACAATTTCAATAAAGGCTTTAAAAAAAAAGAACAATAAAATGTGCATATTCAATAACAATGCCTCCATTTTGCAGCATGTTTTCTTCTGTCAGATTGCAAACACGCTCGATACAAAACGACATACAGTGTGTTTAGTATATGATGCAACTGACAGCAACTAGTAACGATGTGTTTTTAGTTTCAGTTTAGAAGCTTTATTTGTTTTTCCTCCAGCTAGATGAGAGTATTGCTGGTTCAGCATGGCGTAAACAGCCCACAGGGGCTCATTCTTAAACAGTCCTCCTCCATGTACTGATCTCACCGCAGGGCTTTGGCTTTCCATCCCAGCAGCCCTCTGGCCCGCATGACAACGGGAGGCCTGTTTTCCCCCGCACCATAGCAACACCGCCCTGAGCTAACTCTGACCATTGACAGTCAAAACATATTACTGGCCCAGGTGACAGGAGCTTTACACTAAGCAGTACAAATACTCCAGGGGTAGGACGCTGTAAGTGTTCACACCGGCTGTTGAGCTAACGCGATGTCATTGGGGGAAGATTTGAATACACAAGTTGAGTAGATACCGCATATTTGCTTTGTTGAATAATTTCCCAAAGAGGAATTGTAAACAAACGAGCTCAGGAGTGTGAGCTCAGGGCCATATAGCAGAATCAGACGTTCCAGTCTCATATTTCAAAGCCATGGAGACAGTTCAGGCCTCAGCTGGGCCACATCTACTGTAAGTCTGATTCATCTTGACATCTTTGCAAGGTTAAAGACTCGGGAAAACAAATCTACAGCCCCTTACACCCGGGCATTATCCAGCCAATCCATAGCCGCGGGAAGACAGAGTTGTTCTTTTTCATTATCGCCGCAGGGGTTTGAGTCATCGTGGGAGACTTCAGGTCCGCCGTGGCGCCGCTGCACCAGCATAAGTCACACAGAGACAGAGGCAGGATCGGTAATTCACCACCATGTCCTTACACCTCCTTCCACAAAGTCTGTTGTTTGTCCTCAAAGACAATGCGCTTGTGTTTATATGCCCTCATACATATCAATTACTTTACGACTTGGGCAGTGTCGTCCTCAAGGTGCTTGAAAATTAGGTTTCAATGTCAGCTGAGAGGCACATTCCAGACGAAAATAACGGCGCTTTCACCTCCAGGCGGTTCAGCCTCCCCGTCAGCACGCAGTGACTGAAACCGAAACCCTCCCGTCTAAATAACAGTGAAATCCAGGCTTACACAAGCAGCGTGTTCCTCTTGCATCAGCAAATGAACTTCTTTCCACATAACAGTTCGGCTGTCAGCAACTATGTTGAGTGTTTATGAGGGAAAAAAAGAAGGAGGGGAAGTGAAACCTCGCTGTGCCTCTTTGTTGCTCGAGCACATGGAGGATTGGATTCCTGAAAACTCGGACAGCAAAGATGGCGTCACTCTCGCTCTGAGTCAGAGACGCAGAGTGTGCCCTGCATGAACTTCCTGTTTCAGTCTGCCACAGATATAGGGTTTCTCCAGCCCAGCCACACACAGGAAGTGAGTCACACTTATTCACCAGTCGTCTGCAGGCTGCAGACTCGTCGAGCCCCAGAGTGACAGGCCGTGGAGGGGGCCAAATTAGCTTCTGAAACTTTAATCTCCTGCAACTCAATTATTTAATATCTGAGCCACCCACTTCAAAGGAATACCTCAGCTCCCTCCTCCCTGGCTGCCTTGATGGGAGGCTTTCATTCCCGTCTCCTAAAAGGACTCACCCATTTTATATCTCTACCCTGCGGTTTGAACGACGCTCTGCTGAAATCTCACAGTGCTCCCTGAAATCAGAGATATACTGTGCTAATAAACCGCAGTGTGGTAGCTGGGGGTGAAATTATAGTATGAAACTTCAATTTTGTCACCATGTATTCACACATCCTAATTTTGGATTCCCCGTCCAATTGTAAAACAATCATTTGCAGCTGCAGAGCGTAATCTCTTCAGACTCAAAGAGGCAAGAGGAGGAAGCAATTACTGTGATTTGGAACGGAGCGTGAATACAAAAACCTAATGGAAATATGCAAAACGAGCTTATGTAATAAATAGGAGATGCATTTTAATGCTAGCAACAGTGAGAAACATAATGGACAACTGTATTTGTGAGGCTAAGCCACGCTTTCTGTATAATAAATGTCCTCTGAATGTAAATGATGTCCTTGTTTACGGCAGGATTCATAATGGAGATGAGGTCATCGAAATGAACAGGCAGCAAAGGTAAAGAGCAGAAATAACCTTGAGACGGGGGGGTCATAAATTATTTTGGAATTGGCCTTGATTTTTGTCTCACCCAGCCACATAACACATTTCCAGACCTGCATAGCTATTGGCTCTGTGGAAAAGTGGATCAGAGAAGTGGAAAGTTAATCCCCAAGACCTTCCCAGCCAGAGACGAGAGGAGGGGGGGGGGGCTGCTGGCAACCGCAAAGAGGCATGGGGGCTTTGTGTCTCTGCGGATTCACACACACACACACACACACACACACACACACATCCTGCTGCAGTGACACATACACACACACCGCCACGAAAATACAGACAGCCATACCGATGACACAGACTTACGAAACACCTCCTGATACGCCGACCAAACTCAATTTGGCATTTGAATCTCATTTAGTATTTTTGTGAAAATACATTATGTATCTTGGAAGCCACACATAGATGATGCCCTAAAATCAACTGTAGCATGCATAGCTAGATATTAGTGCTTTAAAACATGCAACTTTTGTAATTATGGACTATGAATGTTGCGTAAACAGTTAACCAAATACACATAAACTTAATGATTTTTTTGTAACGTTACAGTAACATTAGTAAATTGAGAGATAACCCACATAGCATCCACCTTTCGCTAGCTTACCTGTATGGCTAATGTTAGCAAGCATCGATGTTGACCAAGCAAGCTACTGAGAGACACGTGGAGCGATTTCTACAGTACGATACTCACCGTATTCTTCTTGGTGGTGACCCACCTAGTTTATTTTTTATTACACTGACTAACGCTACAGAAAGCTTGACATTTTCGGTTGACAGTTGGTTAGAGGGTTAAATATATTCGACTCTAATGCTCAGAGCATAATTCGAGTCACATATGTTCTTTTGCAATGTTCTTGTTAAAGATACAGAAACAGATAAAGTGCAAGAAAAACGACAAAATAAAAAAAGAGTACCACCAACCTGGTTAAACCGAAATTAGGCTACTGCAGATTGCAGAGGCGCTGCAGCTCTCCCCTTTACTAGCTAGTAACTCAAAGAACCTTTTAAAGGAATAGTTTGAAATTTTGGAAAATATGCCTATTTGCTTTATTCAGGTGAGAGTACTGGGCCGACCAGCCCATCACTATAACCTGGCTATTGAGTTGCTAGGCAACAAACAAGATATAACGTCTTAATGAGTGAGCTGTAGAGGTGCTGGTAGGTGGGTTTTGTTACCTTTGGACAGAGCCAGGCTAGCTGTTTTCCCATGTTTCCAGTCTTTGTGCTAAGCTAAGCGAAACCGTCTCCAGCTACCATACAGACATGGGAGTGGTATCGAGCTTCTCATCTAACTTTCGAATGGTTATTTTTCTGTACAAATCTAATATTAAAGTTCCTTGTTTTGGGCTATAGAAACTTTGGGTTCCGTATTGAACCTTTTTATGAGAGGATATTTAAGAGTATAGTCTAGCCTTGCCACATAACAACCGTCTCTCAAAATGGTAAACAGGAACAAGCATGGCTGCCAGCATCACATCATATCTGGCACCATCCGCATGGAACAGATGGCTTACCAGGCAGACTATATTAAATGTACCTAATGAGCCAGAGCACGCATGATCTCATGCTAGCCTACTTCCATTCTTAATCTCCCTATATCATGCATGTGTGTAAGCGAGTGGTCTCGCCAGTATGTGTGCACTAATTCGCCGGCTGCATGCATACAAATGCAGATGTGTGCAGGCGCGGGATGCAGGATATTCTCTGCTCTCTTAAAAGCCTTTTCTAAGTGGAATGACTCTATCAAGGGAACAATGGGTATTCTGAGCCCGGCAATGTGACAAAGGTTCACGCTGACACGCTTTCCTAAATTAGGCTGCTCATGCACAGGAGGGAAGTGAGCCCTGCTTCTATTCTTCTCCTCTACTCGAAGGTCATTGTGTAGACGGGAAAGGCTACACAGACATATGACTTGACATGCTCTCGAAAGTAGGTTAAGGGCGCTCTACTTGCAAATGTAAAAAATGCAGAGGAACTCTATTCAAACCCTGCATCAATGACTCTGTGGCATGTTTAAACTTATGCGGGGTACACACGGGTACTACACGAGAATCAAACCGCTTTTGGGCCCGATTCCCCCCCTCCCGACAATCGTCAGCACTGATTTTTGGATGGTTCTAAAGATTATCTTGCCAGATATTCCTGTGGTGTGAGGTCTGTTAAGAGTGTTTTCACATCCCTCGATCGGCTCGGAAGTCCATCCTGGCTGCACCGATTTCAAATCGTAACGATAAAACGCGTTCAATAATTACAATCGGATATCCTGTTGTGTGTGGGGAACCCAGAGAACAGCCGATGACGCAGTCACGTGGGAAAGAACGATAGCCGATTGAGAATCAAGCTGACTGAAGAAGGAAGGACGACAACCGCCGTCATGGCGGCCGCGGCTATTGCATGAGCTAATGCAAAACGCGAAGCATAAAGTAGTAGTAAGATGGACCTCAGAAATGGAGAACCGACTTGTGTTTATTTAACGTGTCTACATGACTTCATCCATCCATCCATCATGAATTTTCAGTACAAAGTAGTACAAAACTTAACACCGCTAATTCTTCGTCCGCCATGTTTGTTTACACTAAAGTCACGTTTGATCGCGAGAGATTTTGCGAGATTTCCGGGACTCTTGTTGTTCATGAATGGGATCTGTTAGTGTGTGGTGTCTTGGCCGAATCGTTGCTCTCCACACAATATAGAAACACAACTGTTAAATCTAACAAAACATGTTCTTATGTGTGGGGTCTCTCACGTTTTCAAAATCCGTTAAGATTTGAAAAATCTTTTAGTGTGAGCCAGACTTAACGGATTCCTTTATTGTCATGACATCGATCCCTGGCGTTTGGATATATCGGGGTTCATTGTTACAAAGGGATATATTGTCACAGTCGGCCGCTAACAATTACACTGACAGTTTAGACATTTAGTTGACGGTCTTATTCAGTGACAAGCTAATGATTCCCAGATCAACAACAATGCAGGCGACCTAAAGTGTGCAAGTCATCTATCTCTGACAGCTGGACAAAGCGCCCTCCCATCTCCACTTCACCTTTTCACCTCCGAACACGCAGGGACCTTCAGCTAACTGATGTCATTATGAGATAACCTGCATGACGTCAAACCCTGTATATCTTTTTTTTACAATGCATGTTTTCCCCTTCACGTAAACACATGTGGATGTTGCAACATTGCGGCGGGGAGCTGCAGATGTGAACAGAGAGGCCTTTGAAGGAGCGAAGTCCGGGCCTCCTCGAGTCCACCGCCTTCCCTTCCCGGCCCGAACTCCCACCGCACAAGTCTGCTTCCAGGAAACCAGCTGTTGGACTGGGGAGAAGGGAGGAGGTGATATTCTATATCAGGGCTGTGAATCACAGTTCCATGCTCTGTATTTTTCCTATGCTGGTTTGGCTGCCCGGCTGGCTGGCTGGCTGGCTGGCTGAGCGGCTGGCAGGGTGCACGAGGAGGAATGTGTTGTGGAGCAGGCCCCAGCGCTGAGGGACTGACTAGGAGACTAGGACAGGGGGTTGCTGGGTTATTATGTGGCCCCGGGGGTGCTTATTTAAACCAAAGTCCTGTCTGGACTATTGCACTCAAACACTGTTATTGTACTGCAGCTGCATGAGACATAAGGGCAGAGAGTTGGAAATAGGGAGGAGGAAGAAGAGAGGGAGTCAGAAAGGGAAAGAGAGAGTTATCATGGGAGGGGGAGAAGCGGGAAGAGAGGAGGTCTGGACAATGTCATCCGTCCTTCCCAGGAAACGGCACAAACAATAAATAAAAATGAAAGAGCCCAGTGGAGCAGAAGAGGGGACAGCACGGGGACGAGCCATAATTAGGCACCGGATGACGAAATATCTTGTGTTATATAGAGTTAAAACTGGAACTAGGACACATTGTAAAAGTATCTGCAAACTGGTGCAGGAGATAAAAACAAACCCTGCAGAGTTGACTGAGTGTGCATATTTAGGTATGACACACATTTTGAATAGCATCCGCTTTGGAAAGATTCATCATTCAGACGCAGAACAAAGAGCAACAGCCAGGCAATCATTTTAATGGAAGGAGACGGATCTGTTTAGGGGATGGAAAGTCGCACGTCATGCAAGACTGGGAGCTGCGAGCAACAGCGGGGATCTGAGCCTCGGGTTCGTGCAAAGTGAGAGGAAAACTAAGAGAGTCTGGCCCACGCGGTGGAATGGCGGAAATCCTGGTCTGATTGCGCTGCGGCGTTTGCTTGTGCTCAGACAGCTCCTAGGAAAGGAATGTGTGGCCTACATTCCCTCTCGAGCCCCCGCCTCTGCTTAACCAACACTCACTGTCAGCACGGCGAAGTTTAAGAGGCTGCATACCAAAAACAACAAAGGACGGAAACATTCGAAGCACATGGTCCTGATTTACTGCCGTTTTCCAGAGGGGTGACAGGGAAGCGGTTTATAAAAAAAACAACATACGGGACAGGGTTTGCTCTGCAGGTTTTAAAGCACTGCTATGCAGTCATTTAAGTCTGACACAGGAGGCAGGAATGGGTTAAGTCTACTGCAGAGAGAGAAAGCGGAGAGGAGTGGTATGGGGAGACAGAAGGGGTAGCGGTGGGGGTGGGGAAGGAGTGTGTGTGTGTGGGGGGGGGGGGTCAGCGCTGCATTCAGATGAAATTAAATGGAGGCTAAAGTGCTGACTCATTGCGTTCAGGCCCTTTATTACCTGCTCCGTCACCCAGGCTTTATGGGGTGGGCTGCCAGAAGAAGGCTGGGGGGATGCAGCGGCAGGCAGCCCTCATTTACAGGAACCCTTTTGGACGCAATAACACCGCAGTCAGCCAGCCAGCCAGCCCCGCGGCTCACCTGCACTCTGCGAAAGCACCCTCTAGGACGACACCCCCCCAAAACACACACACACACAAATCCCCCACCTCTCTCATTTTTGGCTAAACAGGAGGAAGCCTGCTTTTGCTGCTAATGAGACATCAAGGGGAGCTGGGGAATCTGGGCTTGCTTTGTACAGGCTGGTCTGGTAGGCCGGTCTGTCATGCTGTCTGTGAGTAAAGAGCCTTTGTTTGCTTTTCTGTACTTCTTTGTGATGGAGCGGTGCTGTGGTTTACACCACAAGCAATGTGACAAATAACACGCCGAAAGTGCATTAATCTTGTACGTGTAGAAAAATGTTGTGTTTGGATAAAGAAGTTGGCTGCAGCCGAACTCGCCTGCGTCATCGCCCTGTCTGTTGTTAGATGTGTAAGCTATCGCGGCGGCATCATTTGCATTGCAGCTAGCGCACACCTAGCAAGGTGGTAGAGATGTTAGCGGTGTGAAAACAGAGGTGGGATGGTGACACGAAACACATTTTGGGAAAGAGAAAAGGGAACATTTTTCCTAGATAGATGCAACATTAAGGCTGCACGATTATGGCCAAAATGATTTTTTATTGCACTTTCACATTTAAATCAACAGAGCACTGCTTTCACTTTCACCTTGTGCTAAATTCCTGCTAATTAAGAAATATTCGCATCAAAATAAGACTTAAAATAAGGTTCTTCTTCACCTGAATTCACAACATTACTTTTCTGTTGCAGCCGCAACATTCTGGAAAGTTTTTCACAGGCTAGCACTGTAGGGTGCGCATACAGTGGCATGACAGCTCCCCAAAACATCTGGATCTCCCCCCTGGTGGCTGGCTGTTAGTTTAGGAAGCACTTGATTTGATATGCAGCGGCGTTTTCTATGAATGGAGCACGCATTTTAAACGTCAATATCGCAGTTGATCATGTTTAATTGTGGGAAGCCGAAATCGTACTGAGATCGTACACAGAAAATGGAAAACCAAAAATTTAAATGTATTGATTTAGATATTTAAGTGCCTAGAAGTGTATGATTCAACTTTTTTCAATGGTCTAGTGTTAAAAAAGTTAACTAAAATCGCAATAAATCATAATATCGAATCACAATACTTGTAGGATCGCAGTACTTAAAAATCGCAATAAATATCGAAATCGGCACCCAGGTATTGTGATAGTATCGAATCGGGAGATAGGTGTATCGTCCCAGCCCTAACTGATACTAGATAAACAGACATGAGGTTATACAATGTGCATGATACATGGCTGTGGCCAGCCTGGAGCACTCACTGGCTGTGGAAAGCGCTTATTGCTGCTGATCAGACGAAATGGACTCCAGCACTGTGTCAGGCTCCAGTTTGTCTCAAATGGTCTGGGCAATCAGAGCATACAGCCAATAAATGGATGCATTCTCTCTGTCCTGGCTCCGATTCTCCATCTCCCTCATTACTCTCATTACTCTGCAGCTTGTGGGTTATCTAATGCTCTCCCCATGGCTTACGGTTTGGCTGGGGATTAGACTCATTTTTCCAAGGGCATTTTATAAACAACCCTGTGTGCCTCCCGTTCCCGTGGGCTGAGCCGATGTAGCAGCAGAATTTACGACCTCAGAGGCCTTGTGGCCTCACTCCCATTGCAATACATTATTCAAATTCATTCTCTCTCTCACACAGAGCGGAGGGCAATTATTTGAATATCCGCAGGAGTGCAGCTGGAGTGCCGCGGCTCATCCTCAACAGCAAAGACGGCGAAATTGCCTCACTCCGGCGGATCAAGGTTGTAGGCAATGAAACACTATAATTTATGACACAGTTTGATATTTCGGTGAAGTCATTGATTCCCTCGTGTCAGACCTTGGCGATGACGGCTCCAGAATTCACAGAATGTAATTCCAATTCTGCCTCGATGAGGAAATCTTTTTTTTTTTTTTTTTTTTACAGCACTAATTGGACACTTGGCTGGCTGCACATGCTGTAAAATGGATTTTCCCCCTGAATCAACAGAAACAGCCCTCAGAAATTCAACATCATGCCCCTGCCCTGCAAATTCTTTCCAAGGCTTCTGTACAGAGTGTAGCAAACGGAAAGTCTGTGCTCGAGACTAAATTTGTGTACCGCCTGGGGAAAAGAAACGGACCGATATCATGTATGCAGCAAGTTATTGAAGCTGTCCCACTTTCAGCAGCGAACAGATGCAGTGTCCTCGTTTCTTGTATAGCAAAGCTCTTCTCTGTCACACACCTACACCATGATGTAAGTGTTGTTCACACCACAACAACACATGCGTTTGTACCATTCACAGATCCCATTACAGCACCTCACAGACAGACTATATGTCACACTGGATTACAAACCTCCTCATGCATGAAGACTTACTAATACTGTACACTCCGAATATGAACAAAGAGGAAGGAGATGCTTTTCTTTTTGAAATTTGGCCTCACCCTCCCAAACATCATTTCCAGATTCCTCTCATAGCTTCAGTCAGTATGATGAATTCTTGCTCATTAATCATCAGCTGTTTCAGATGGTGTATATTCCTCTTTTTCACCCCCTTACCACTATGTTTTGCAATATTTTATGTAGAATATTATTGTTCTTTTTACATATTCACAATCCTTCCTACATGCTTTATCATGATATTTATCATTATCGAGATATGAAATGACCTGTATCACAATAGAAGATTACTACACTACCTTTCACATTCCACACAGCCATTTGATCTGTTGTTTTTCGGGACATATTGATTAGTGCAGCTTTGAAAACAGTTATGTAGCTTGACGTAAAGTAGGTGACAAAGAGATTCAGCAATACACCAGGACTTGTAGCCTTTTATCTCGCTACTACTGCATGGAAATGTGGTCATGTGTGAGAAATCTTATGGAAATGGGTTTGTCACTCAGTCCTGACACAGTGTCTAATTGCTTCTTTGTTCTGCCCCTTTCCTACCACACCTGTTGGACGTATCGGTACACCTTAGGTTCAAAGGTCAAGTTTAGCACAGGAAGTGATACACTGTCCCGCTGTTGAGCCTCTTTTCACTGAGCTCTGACATTCCTTTTGTGTGTGCAATGTCTTTGTATGTGTTTGAGGCAGGGATAACGTTTCCAGTAGCACATCTGCCTCAGAAAATCTCTTGTGGTTGTATCCAGTTCCCGCCACTGATACCATGAAAGCAATCGCAGAGATAACAAAAACCTCATTCAAACACTAAAAGCAGGACAAGGACAGGTAAGAGCCTGTTCGCCATCTTTCCCACAAGTGCTGTTTTTAAACCCCCTTTGGGTGTGCCTTTGGTGTTAAATTGATGAAAACCACTGTGATGCAACTGCGTCTTTATTCATGACAGTACACGGTGGGAGGGTTTAGCCGCGAATGCCTGCGGCTTCGTAAATAAATCATCCAAACTCACTGAAGAGAAAAGCTCCAACAATAAAAGATTTTTCTTCCCCGACGGGTGAGTCACCATTCAAAAGGAAAAAGAGGCCCAGATTCTCTGCCGTCAAGCATTCAGGCATCAATTTCACTAGTGTGAAAAGCCAGCTGACAATAGAGCTAATTGATGAGGATTATCCAGCAGAAAAGGAGGAAGCCTCGTGACGTGACTCATCGCGGCCATCTGTGCGAGTGTACTGTATTTTCACAACCGTGCCTTCGAGAGCAGAATAACTTCCTCTTTGGCACAAAGCCCCAAACGAACATCAGCCTTCCCCGACTGTCTCTGCCTCTGCCTTGAGAATATACTTTTACTTGCACCTGTGCTTTAAACCGCCCGCAATGTCTGACTAGTTGCTGCTGAGGGAAGGCGAGTACACCCACTGAGTGCGATATAGAGGGAAATATGAGTCATACCGAACATCAAAACACTTCCATCAAAATGCTGAGACCTGAAGTCACACATTCTCACACACACACAGACATACTCTGTGAAATTCCCAGTGAGTCGACTGTCTAATGACATTTCTCCGTTACCAGCTAATCCAGACACAAAGGCACGACTCAGGGCTCTCAGGAAGCTTTTCTTTTAATTATTAGAAGCATATGTTGCGTCCGAAGCCTTAGTATGGAACAGAGAGTATGCGAATTGCATACTATTTCCGGTGAAATATTACAGTATGCAATGCTGGACACTACGGCGGCATAAATATCCCACAATGCAATGTGGTATGACGACAACGTTCATAGCAGACGTTGATGGGGAGCTCTGTAACATGAATAACACTTAACTGTGAGTATAAGATTTCACTTAGCTAGGCATAATATATGTTTTAAATTAATTCAGACTTTGATTCTCACAAACGGTCGTTTTTGGTCACCTGAGGTTGGCACGGGTTACCATGGTTACACGTCTCCAACTGGCAAGGAAGCTCTCAGGAAGTCATGACGTAAATTACTGCTCAGTGCGACCGAAAATATACATACTACTGATTATTCACACAAAAGTATGTTGAACGATAGTAAACATATTGAGTATGTAGTGCATCATATGCGATTTCGGACGAAGCCATAGATATAAAACAATAGATGTGACATGTACTAATGACTTCCCTCTCCGGGATGAGACCATATGGCGGCCATCTTATCTGGGTCCAGTTTTAAACTTGCTGTAATTGAAACCTATGGTGAAAGAGGCTTATGTTGTCTTTATAATCTTTATATTTTTCAACCAATACTGTTTTTTATTCAAAGTAATGAGCGTAAGACAACTGTGACTGTCTAGAATGAACAAAAAATAACAAGGTTTTGGTAGAATTTTGATTATTATTGCTCCAAGAGAGCAAATCATGCTTTCAATCATAAAGATAATCTCTAATAATTGTGCATTTATATTGCAGACAATGAACTTAATGTGTAAGAACTGTCTTTGGTATTCTGAATGGCTAATATACTACATTAAGTAATGTCTTTTTATGTAGAAATCCTAAATAGATTCAGTGTTATGGGTATTATAGGCAATTACAATCAGTCACTTCCTGGTTTGCCGTTTTACGTTACTGTTATGTTGATTTGACTGGGCTTCACTTTTTGTGCAGACTGTAACGTAGCTGGCTTGCTGGATTTTACATGAAATATTAAGAAGTGGGATTTAGGAGTACTACTAGTAGTACTAGTCGTTAACATGTTGTATGTTTACTTTACACTTGATTGGCATGGAATCAGCTGCTTAGCGGTCAAATATTAGGGTAATATTAATAACTGTTATAATGGTAACATTACTAAACGTTACCTTTGAGCTAAGTTAGCGTAGCTAACATTAAAACAATGTCTGTTTAGCTAACAGATCAATGTTGTTGAGCTAGCAATCAGCAATAACTTTGACTTAGAACTCAGCTGGTCCGTTGCTTGGTAGCTAACGGTAAAGTTAGCTCACTAACTTTTTGTATTTCTAGTTGACCCATAAATAGAAAATATGTCTCTCATCTACCCTATACTGACATGTGGAAAGTGGCAATTTGACGCTTGTCCCATTAGTTTTGACGTAATGTCGCATTTACAGTTTTATATCTATGATTAGAAAGTGTCTCTGCCTCACAATTAAAACTTTACAAGTTTACAATCATCACAGAGCGCCAACAAGCCAGACGTCTTAAATATCAGTGACATAACAGTCAAGAGGGCTGCGTTCTACTAGACGATGTTAATGGAAGTCAGATTGAACACCAAAGTGTGTGGTCAAGATATTCAGCCGAGCTTAAAACTCACATCTTTGTCTCAGTGAGTTAATGCTCTTGTTCTTTCACGCTGTTGTTTTCATGCTTTTTTCTTTCCTTTTTTTCCTTTCATTCTCTCTCGGGACTGTACATTCGATCTCCATCATGACGCATTACCACAAACTGGCAGCGTCTCTGTCACTGCGGTTAGATCATTTGGCTTTGTGAGAGTGATGCGTCTCAGTTTCAGAAACATAAGATCATCAGACCATTAGATTTGTGTCTGAAACGAGCGCGGCAGCTGCTTAATATGCCCCGGCTCGGAGCGAGACGTGTAGTGACACAGCTGGCGCTCCTCACAAGGGGGAAAGTACAGTTTCGGATTCAGTCAAAGCGAAAATGCCCTTTAACTTCAAAGATACCTTACAGGAAGTTCAAATTGAAACAGTGGAGGAGGAGGAGGAGGACTGTCTGAACACTTATAAACAAAACTACACACACTTGAATCTAATGTGAATAAGGGAGAGTGATGAAATGAGACGTTGCTCTGGCCTTCCCCGCACGCCTCCCTTCCCCCCCAGCTGGTTCCCTTCTGACTCATGGGGGATTACTTGTCTGATCACTTTGATCTGCTTGCCGGTGCCAAAGCTATTTTCTCCACCCGACGAGCAGCGTGCAGGCTGCTTTAGCCCACAGGCAGGAGACACACATTCAGGTTAGAGTTTCATCTGCCCACTGACACCCAGACTGCACCTACTAAACCCACGGCGCTCACAGCTAATAGGAGGCGGAGTCGATTCAGAGCCAATTTCAGTTAGGACGGCTAAAAACAGTATCAGGTTATTCGAGGATGTTGCACAACGGTGATGAATAACAGTCACTTCTAACCACAAACAGTTTGCTCTTGATGCAACAGGATCTCCCACACATGATACATGCTCTGATATGGGAGGAAGGTCAGAAAGCTGACAAAGAGAGCTGCAGTGGAAAATATGGGTTGTACTGCCACTGCCAAATGATTGTAAAGCAAGTGGCATGAACGCAGTAGAGTGGATGAAAGTATTCTACACTACACATTCTACACTTCGGCCGCGGTCAAAAAGTCAAAGAATTACGTCCTAATGTCTTCTCCGAACCACTTTTTCTCGACCTCGATGGAAAGCGGCGTTAAGAGAACCCGACTGCACGAACACTGGGCGACGTAATGATGACGCGACGGCGGCGGATGTTATTGACGCGGGTCTGCTGTGGTGAAACTACAATGTTCTGAAGATGGACTACAAAAGGGGCATGTTCACCCCGTGCGTTATTAAATAGGTCCTTCAGTGACGGGCTGCTTCAACCGCGGTGTGTGAAAGAGAGACACCGCAGGTCCTTCTGCTGCTGGAACACTTTACATCGACAAATAATAAAGGATTATCTGACCTAACGTAGACAACCGGTGAAAAATATTACTTCATTACCAAGGTTGAAATTTAAATTAAATAAAGGAATAACCTATAGGCTACCAGTCACAAAACTTTATATGACAAATATCAAGTTAATTTTTGAGTTATGGAGAACCGTTTTAAATTGACAAACATTACATGTGTGATTCATGGCGCAATTCAAACAGTATCTAAATAATATTTGTCTCTCTCCATTGACTACCGTACATATTTTTTCAGAAATAAGGTCCTATGGTGGTCCACCGGAAAGGGCGGGTCTTCGCCCTCTATTTGTTACTTGTTCGAAATGAATAAATAGAAATAAAGTGAAACAAAATGGTTGTCACTGTCTAGTGTACTGTTTAGTTGTAAAATGAGAACGTTTGTGACCCGGCAGCCATGTTGAGATCTGTTGAGGAATTACCAAGCACCGCACACCAGCCGGAGCACAGCCAATAGGAATGCTCAATAAGAACGCTCTCTCTCTAAAATGATGATTGGTCAAAGTCTCCCGTCACGGGGCTAGATTTTTTAAAGCCTGAAAGCAGACGCATGAGGAGGTGCAGAAGTCTAGTTTTCTCTCAGAGCACTTGAATAACAATACACTGAAAGGTTATTATGGAATTTTCTGCCCAATGATGCCAAAAACATTCTGCCTACTGCAGGTTTAAGCTCGTAACCAAGCGCCAAAATTTGACACATGAGGCAACATGAGGCAACATGAGGCATGTGAATCACGCCGGCCCTGATGTGCCTGAGAGCTGTCTGCTACACATCATCTGCTTCGCGGTGTTCCTGTCGCTGCCTGCTTTGGTGCCAGGTAAACCGCTTCAGCCGGGAAAGCGAGACGAGCTGTGCTGCGGTTACGTGACTCAGTTTCTGGGAGAAATAATTGTCTTTCGCTTTCTCTTTCACCATAATTTCTCTCTGCAAAACCCACCACCGCCGCCCACCCGCTTATCCATCCATCCTCCCTCTCGGAGACTCGGAGGAGCCAGCGTTATCAGCGGGTGTCATTTCATGAGAGCCATCATCAAAGGCAGCTGCCTGGTTTCCATGGAAACAGCCCACTTCAGGGGAGGTAGATCGGAGGAGGCATGTGTTAGAATGCTGCGGGTTACTATGGAGACTGGAGCGACAGCTTACATAAGTATTCACTGTGTGCGTCTGTTGCACCAAGGCACATTCCACCATATAATTAATGCTCAGAGTGTTTGCTCGCTGCTGTCGAAAATTACAACAATGTCATTTCAAGTGGCAGGCAGCGGCGCTCGTCGGGCCGCGCCGCCGCAGTCAAGGTCAGGCTAATTTCCCCGCCAATTAAGCCCAGCTTGTGCATGGAACAGCTGTCAACTGCCATCTCCAAGGTGACACATCAAATCATTGTTTTTTTTTTTTACCATCCAAAAGCCACTCACAAACACTTTAGTCCCAGATGTGTTTCATGTTTGCTTTAAAAACTCCACCCACCACCGTGTATCCGTGCTGAATGAAATAAGATGTGTTCCCTCTGAAATGTAATGTGAGAGCATGAACCACGAAAGGGCTCAGACGGGAAGGGAAATAGGATGTAAAGGTTGAAGTCAATGTGTTTTATTGGCCCCAAGCTATTCTGCCAATAACTAATGGATCCTCTCCGAAGAGAAACACTGCAGTCAAATTGCCTTGAGTGCCTGGACTCCAAATGGAAGGAGACAAATGATGTCCATCTTATCTGAACTGTGCATAATGCATTTTCTCTATCTCAGATTTATGTGCTCATCTGCAGCCTTTTAAGTCCTCATTGCAATTAGGTTCTGTATATATGCTTCACTTTCATCTCTGGTGTATACAGTTATGACCAATGTTCTGCTGCAGCTGTAGTGACAGACCATGCCTTATTTGAACAGCGAGGGATAACAACATAAATAAAAATGGCTCCTTGTCTTCTTTCTGAAAACCTTAATTGGTCTCAAGTGAACTAATATTTGTGCTGTGTATTTGAAACGTAATGATGTATGTTTTCAGTGACTTGCGTGGCGTTAAATTAAAGAGCACACATTCAGATTCGTTTCAGTTTCAGTTGGCTGTTATCATCACTGTATTCGGAAAATAATGAATAGTGGTAATTGAAGCTCTTAGCACCGTATCTCACCTTTAACCCACTTCCTCTGACTCACATATGCGTGGTCACATGAGCAGACACGTCACCACACACAACAGAGCATTTGCAAATACACAGAAACAGCATCCATGTGACCGCATTCAAGATTGGTATAAAATCAGCAGGGTTTTGATACATTTCACCCTGCTTATGCTTATGATTTGGCCTCAAAGAAGCCGCGTGTTCTGCCTCTCCAAAAAAACTACAGCCTGGTTGTAACCGAAACCATGTGCTGTGCGCAGCGTACCATGTGGTGCCTTCTCTGCTGCTTCCGAGACTGTTGGAAGACGGGGGGAGGTTAGGAAACCGCAACATGACAAATGTTGTACTAATAACACTGTCGCACCAGCCAGTGCCAGGCGAGGAAGACTCAGTTAGTTGTTTGACACATGGACGACTATATAAGGACTTCCTCTTTTTGCTTTTGCTTTAACTGGAGACTATGATAAGCAGCCTGGGTTACTACTAGCTCAATGTTAATAACAAGACATATTAACCCTGTCTGTCATCATGCAGATTGTTATGAGGTTGGTGGTTGGAGCTTGTTTGTGTGTCTTATTATGACTTCCAGCTGGCATTTTTCATCACAACCATATTCAGGATGTTCAGTGGATTGAGTTAAAAACCAAAGATATTTTGGACACATGTCCTCCGCCCTAACTAATAATCTGGTCATACACATCCAATATTAAAAAGAGGATGTTTTTGTGTCATCAGCATAACAAAGAAAAGACGCCCAAACATGATCAGCGGTAAAAAGTGCTCTGTGCTGGCTGTGCCATTGTTTTCCTATGGGGAGAGCGGTGCCGCCCAACTAGGCGGAAGGAAGTGCTACCTTTGTCGTGGCGCACTGCTTGAGATGCCACCACGCGCTGCGCTCAAAGTAGGGCGGTCGTGGGGAAGGAATTTCCCTTGCGGGGATAATGATTAGCTCAACAGCACGATATGCGGTATTATTGCCTTTTTTATTGCAAATTACTTCAGTTATCCTAGTTTAGTGCAATATAAATGTAACGGCCTGGTAAAAAGTGAAAGTGATGAGCACATCGTTTTCCTCAAAGTTGGAAATTTTTCAACTCTCAGTGACCAGAAAAAACAACAATAAACATGCAACGCCCAGCGCCTCGTCACACTGCTGGCGTTTGTAGCATATAGTATAAATACACTGCGCTCCCATTGCAAAGAGTTAAAAAAAGAAAATAAGTGAATATAGCGGTTGTGGCGGTTGCTTGCCATCCCGTGCGGTTGGCTTGTCAATAGCGTGGTATTGTAACATTGCAACTTAGATTTTATAGGTATGGCGATGTGTTTTTTATACTTTGACTGAAATTAAATTTTTTTAAAAATCGCAATATATAGCCTTGCTTACAGTATCACCATATAGCGCTGCAACTAACGATTATTTTCATTGTCGATTAATCTGTCGATTCTGTTCATGATTAATAAATTAGTTGTTTAGTCTATGCAATGTCAGAAAATGGTCAAAAATGTCGATCAGTGTTTCCCAAAGCCCAAGATGGCGTCCTCAAATGTCTTGTTTGTCCACAACTCCAAAGATATTCAGTTTACTGTCATAGAGAAGTACAGAAGCCAGAAAAATATTCACATTTAAGAAGCTGCAATCAGAGAATTTTGACTTAAAAACTTAAAAATGACTCAAACTGATTCATTGATTATCAAAATAGTTGGCGACTAATTGATTAATCGTTGCAGCGCTATCGCAATATATCGCAATATATTGAATCGTAACCCCTGTATCATGATACGCGTCGTATCGCCAGGTCCTTGCCAATAATACACAGCCCTAGTAGTCAGCTCAGAGTAAAGCTTGAACCTCAGTGACTTTAATAACTATCGCATGCGACTGTAATAGCAGGGACAGATGGCAGGAGGGGAATGCCGTCTGACTACAGCAACCCGGAGTGTGACAGGGACATGCTCTACTAGGTGAGAAGAATGCGTTGTGACACTCCTCCAGGGCACCTTGTGAACAGCGTGACAGTGGCATGAAAGCGTCAACATGCCAGTTTTCACAGTGCACCCCTCTCTGTGCAGGCCTGCCAAGACTACCCGACACTGCAGTTCAACTTCCACACCACGGGAGAAACTCGCTCTGGTGCCGCTGGAAGTGTCGCCGCGACATTTTACCATCGGGATCTGTTTTGCCCGGTCTTGAAAAAAAAAATATGCTTCTGTGAGCAGTGGGATGGGAGATAAGCTCATTAGTTGCCTGAGGTTGTTATTGTCACTGAGGGCTGTAAATGGCTTTTGTAATTCAATCAACTCCACCTTGGCTGCGCAGTGAGTCAACTCTCTGCCCTCCACAAACTGTGTCAGAGCAGCTGTTGCACCAGATCATATTGCGATGTTACGCAAAGACCGCAGCGATAATGTGACTAGCACACAATGGCATTTTTATGTTGTGCACCAACAAAACAAAGACGACTGTGTTGGGTTGGCCCAAAACCACCCCGCTAGCACAATTCCACGAAGTGTGCTCAGTCGCTGGTAGCTTTCCAAGCCCAGCCCTCTGGAGTTAAATGTTGCTTGTTTTGGCAGAGAGACAGTATTTTGGCAGACACTGACAAACCTGCTCACCTGTAATCAAACCAGAGGGGCCAACACCCTTCTTTCATGTTTCACAGTATCACACCATCTCTGTCTCTTAGTAACATAAGTGCACGATTAGCACAAACAATTTCCAGCTTCACCTAATAATCAGTCCTGCGCTGCCTATTTTAAGTACGGAAACAAAATGACCACCAGTGTCATTCACAAAATAATGAGACTACTAATTGCCTTGTCTTTCCTTCCTGGGGAGTGGCTCATAAAATAAGCTGCATTCTCTGCTGATGAATTATTACCATTCATTCTGATGCCCTGCAGGCGGCTTTCACATCACAGAGGCCCATATTTCTTGGCAGCAAACATATTAAGAGCTTGAACCTCTGTCATGCCTACTCTGCAACCTTCCTGATACCCTGTAACCACCTCCAGTCATAATCAGAATGGCAGACTGGTGCAGGGAGGGTGAATAATTAATGCTGTGTTTTTTGGGTTTGCTTATTTCACTAAGCAAAAAAAGAAGTTTCTTGCCCTCATCGCCTGCGGCCGAATACTCAGCTTGCCTGGCACTGTGTTCAGCTTCTAAAGGGATGATGCCTTGCTCAGAGAGCCAAACCATAACATAAGATTCGACACAGGAAAAACTAACTTGTGCAGGAATAAAACTCCGGATGAACTCCTGTTGCGCTGCAAACGGGAGGGAGACATCAAAGCAATTTTTACAACACGCGAAAACACTAATAACTGCGAGGCTAAATCATGTCATTAGCATGAGAGCTGACATTTTCTTGTCAGGGGAACACATGGTTTAGTAGGTGGAGGCGGCTGTGGGGCTGAAGGGTGTCGTTGGCAGAGTCCTCCATGCCGTGACACATGTTTATCCAGACCACCAGACAGACAGACAGCAGATAGCGGCTTGGGGGCTGAGAAGAGCGGGGGTGCCCTGTTGTTTCCATGCAGCCAGGAAACTCTGGAGTGTCCTGTGCTCCGTCCCTGTCACAACGTCCTGAAGTCTATCTCCTTCCACTTTGGAAAAAAAACACTATTCACACACACACCATCTTAGATAAGAGGGGACATTATCCATGATCTCAACCTCCACCGTGATGATGGAAATGTACCAACTGACTATTCACTAAGCCCTGTCGCCGTTAGTTACTGTTGCCATGTCAAGCTTTCTGTTTGCACACTGCACAACCGCAGTTAACAATGATAACGTGGCAGATTTACCTCACGAAACTTGTAGTGATATTTAAAACAATGTGTCTTTGATTTCAGACAAAGGTAGACAAAAGCAGGCTTCTCATTTCTATCCAGCAACTCTCAATTTTGCCGGCTAAAGTAACACCTGTTGTTGTGCAAAACATGCCTGTTCAGAACGGGACGAATGCTCGGCCTGTGTCGTTGCTGCTTGTAGCTTTCTCAAGAACCGCTCATACAAACTTCACACTCAACACTTTATTTTTGTCATCAAAACCACTATAGCTACCCTTGGCGTCACTTTAGGATTAGGCAACAAAACCACTATAGTTAGGTTTAGCAAAGAACAACACGGTTGGGCTTAAAACTACTACGTTTGTACAGTGAAAATTACACTGAACGTTGTGAACACGGGACACGAACCAACAGCGGATTTAAATATGACGCACGCGACACAAACAGCGGTCTCCTGGATGAAAGCCTTATGTTTGCAGCTACTCAGAAACACTGGTGAAATACATGTTCATGGAAAAAAAGGGGCAGACTTTACCATCAACTATAGATATATCATGATGTATAAATATGTAAAGTATTGAATTATGTTACTATTCTAACTAATTTTTCCCCGAAATAACTTACAAAAGGCCCCCAAATCACTTAAAAATAAGCAACTCAACTGTATTCTAATACTGTGTACTTCTACTTAAGAGGAAACACTGTAGTACTACATTTACCTGACAGAGAAATGTTACTGGTTACGTTGCGGATTCAGATTTTGCTCACAAAATATAACAATTGAAATATGATGCATTATTGTTCATTAAACCATCCAGCATATAATATTGGAATAGAAAGCTCCACCTTGAAAAGACGTTAAGTACATTTAAGTACATTGTGCTGAAAATGTCTCTCATTCACTCTTCGCTTGAAGTAAACATCTGAATGCAGGACTTTTACTGTGCACGGTGTCCTCCTCACCGTGCCACAGACTAATCTGGCAACCATGGGGGATCGTGCCTTCTCCTCGCTGGGGCCACGCCTATGGAACCAGCTCCCAGGAACAATCAGGGTGCTGCTGTTAAATCTAATCTTAAAACTCACCTGTTCCTTTTAGCTTTCCCCTAAAGTTTTATAATCACTATGATTTCATAGTATTTTATGCTTTTAACTTACATCAGGAAGTAATTTGTCTATCATTTTATTTGTCCCTTTTTGACGCTTTTAATTGTGTTTCTTGTGTAAATTGTTTTAATGTTGTCTGTGATTGTTTTGCCCTTGTTGTGAAGCACCTTGAGATTTCGTTGTATTTTAAAGTGTGCTATATTATATAAATTAAATTCATTATTATTATTATTATTATTATTATCAATAGTTTTATTATTGATAAGTAATAGTTTTACTACAAATAACTATAAACGGAAGTCAGAGGATTCGAACAATCTAGGCCCCCACACACGGTGGCGCTCTCACCATGGCGACGGCTAGCAGCTAACGGTGCTAACAGTAGGAACAGTGCTGACAGAGCTAAAAGTGATAGCCTGGGGGGGGGCACACAGGTAGCCAGTAGGACACACACAAAGGGACTCACATGCACAGGCGGCCGGCCCGGCTTAGCAGAGGTATTTTGCCAGCGGCAACGTTACTGTTATAAGTTAGCTAGTATGGCAAAAACTTACAGAGTTCCAGTTGCCATGGCAGAGAGGCGCTGTTCCTGCAGGCTTTCCTCTGTTGCTAGGTGACTCCAGGGAAGTGAAGAAAAGTTCGGTTGTAACAGTAGCCCAGGGTTACGTTGCGCCTATACTTTATTAATTTAATAAAATAATAACACGGAGGCTCCATTTTCTGCATCAACACAGCAACAACAAACATAGTCAATATCAACGCATTCCCGCTTCGGTACTTCCGGTCCACCCTTCACAATAAAAGCCCCGGAAACACACACTGGATTACTGCATATTAAAGGGAACTTAAAGGACCGGTGTGTAATAATTTGGGGGATCTATTAGCAGAAATGGATTATAATATTAAGTATTTTTTCTTTAGTGTATAATCACCTCAAAATAAGAATCGTTGTGTTTCCGTTACCTTCGAATTAGCCTTTTATATCTACAGTACATAGGGAGCGGGGCCTCGGCCCAATTCCAAATCTCTCCCTACACCCTCTTCCTAATCCACTCCATTTGAAGACCCTTTCAAAATTGCGAAAACTTGCAAAACACTCTTGCAAGACTTGCTGCCCAACGACCTATCCTAACCTTAACCATTCGAGGTCAATGCCTAACCTTAAATAGTGTCCTAGGCTGACTTTCTAGCGTTTCCAGCTCACTCGTTTAAAATGATCTTGAGAATCTTGCATATTTAAGGGGTCTTAAATATGCACTTGATGGTTACTTATTGTTCTAAAAGACTGAGGTTAAGCTGAATGCATCCTGGCAAAAAGTTAGCATCCTCACAAGTTGATAATTAATGATGTGGTACTTCGCTTTCGAAGTAAGTAAGTAGTGGATATGCTAACAGTTGCAGCCTATCATAGGGCAGATGGACACACTGCATAATCAGTTCTTTACACTTTTGGTCTTCTGCTTTAGGTTTTGGAAAAGCACCAGCTTCTAAACTCTCTAAGAAAAGAGTCTCTCTTCTAACAGCACCATGCACACCACATCAACATGTGGAGAAATCCAAAGCTTGACAGACCTGCTGTGACTAGTCGCTAAGCTATGATTGGACAATCACTGTTTGAGGGGAGACTTTAGCAAATGGTCAGATGTGTTCCCCAGACTTTTTGACCTCCTGTCTAAAGCTGACATTTATCCAGAGAGGATGTGTTTCTGAAATCACCTCCATCTCCGAAGCCAATGTTCCAGAGCAACAGCAATCACAGCTTTTCCTTTCTCCCGTCAGATGTTAAAGTTAGCCTCTGTAGCCTTATCTACAAACAGCACCACACCTGACTGTCTTTAGCTGGGCCTATCTCCCTCTCTACATGATCTACAGCACCTGCTGCCTGTCACAGATAGACTTAGCCCGTACTAAATCCACATTAACGCAAACACACCACAAAGTTCAGCGGCATTATATGCTGTGGCAGGCAAATCGATGACAAATCTCAGTTTTCATAATGAAAAATGTTCAGGGAAGTACTTACTGCAGAGCAATAATACTGAGGATGCGTTATTGTATTTTCTCTATTGATCCTGCAGATTTATGCAGCCACACTTGGATTTGTTGTCTGTTGCTGAAAACAAATAAAATGTGTCTGCATATAGTGAGTGAGATATTTACACAAAGCCTCTTTGGGTTTGATATTAGCTCTTAAAATGAAACATAAACTCATCATACTGTTGCTCTCCATGAGGGAGAGAGAGATCCATGTGTTTATCTGCCTTACAGTCACTAACATGAAAACACAGCCTCAGCATCAATTTGTCAGCTTGTCTGGATGGGTCTTAAAATGGTGTCATTATCACAGCAGGAGCAAATCCCCGTACACCATATTTCCTCTATTATTATACTGTATATTATTGTAAATACACTTATTTTATTTTATTTTTATTTCATTTTTACTTTATTTTATTATGTTATTCCTTGCTACTTAACTTACTGTTTCTTTCTTAATGGAGCTTCCCAGCAAAAAGTATTTCACACGATTGTACCTGTATAACCGGCGTGACAATAAACATCTTGAATCTTGAATCTTGAATCTTCCCAGATTGCCTGAGGTTGCACTGCTTTTAGGCCATCCAGCGCCTTCCAAAGCCATAAAGTTATTACAAACATTCAACAGGTTCTTGTGCTGACCAGGAATCTGTAGCTGTTTGTGTGAAGGTCAACAACTTACTCCCAATTGGTCACAGCCCAGTCACACAGAGATTAATGTGCAGCTGCAGTCATATGATCTGGAGCAGTTGATGCTTTTAACCTGAATAATTAGAATTAGACATGCAGTGTTTTCTGTGAGAGAAGTCAACAAGTTACTGGAGGGAAGCTGGTTTGAAGCCAAATGAGATACGACTGTGACATGGTTAAGGATCTATGGGGGGAGATAAGTAAGGGATAATGTACATTGTTGTGAAATAAATGTACATTGTACATTGTTGTGAAATAAACCCCAACAGGGCGATGCAAGACCCTGAAGGGGTTTATTTCACAACAATGACCCGCTAGCTGTACATTATCCCGCTTATTACACGGCTACTTACTTAAGAAATCAATAATTTGACACAAACATGAGTCCGACATCAGAATTGCGTCCATAGCAACGGTATGTTATACATAGCAACGGTCTGTTATAACCCTGGACAGGTCGCCAGACTATCACAAACTATCACAGGGCTGACACATAGAGACAGAAAACCATTCGCGCTGACATTCACACCTACGGACAATTTAGAGTCAACAATTAACCTAAACTGCATGTCTTTAGACTGTCGGAGGAAACCGCAGAAAACCCACGAGCCTCTTTCTGTGAGGCGGCAGTGCTAACCACTGCACCCCCGTGCCGCCCCTGTAGATACATGGTTCCAGTAAACTGTGGTTCCGTCTGGCTATGTTGACAGGATGCAGAATTATTGTGAGACAATGAAAAACGGTTACACCCTCGTCATTTGAGCACTGGACTGAACTAATGTCCAACACAGCAGGTTTACAATGAGTCATATTCAGACTTGTTCCTGAAAATATGGAGCCCATTTCTGGACCACATCAACAACAGACAATATCAAAGATCTCACATCACACACAGCAAATGTCAACTGATAAAGCCTGTCTTCTCCCCCTTTTCTTCTTCTTCTTCTTCTTCTTCTTTTTTAATTGATTAAATTTTATTCTATTTATTTATTTATTCTTTTTCTATTTATGTGTTTATTTTTTTCCCGACAAACCTACCTCTTTGTACTGTACTGCTGCTTAGTATCTTTATTATTGATTGTATCATTTATTTATTTATGGAGATATAGGGTGGACGGGGGAGTGTTTATAATATGAAAATGCCCCAAGAACTGTTTTGTACCTTCATGTAATAACAAAATGTTGGACACAAATATAAAAAATTTAAAAAGCTGTGACTGAATAGTGAAATATTTTATGGTCTCTCTGTTGATTTGCTGTCACTGAGGTAAGAAAATACTAGCACCAGAAAATGTGCGTCAGTCCAAGCTCTCAAGTACAACTAAGTGATTGCAAACTAAACAAACTAAAGGCTTCATTCTGTAATTTCCCCTGTTACACGACCAGCTATGGTGGAGTCAGCCCGGTGTCACATGACTGGTCATCTGTCGGAGATGACGCCTGCTGCCACTTGTTCAAAACAGAAATTGAGTCATCTGGCAACGCATTCAAGCCTAAAACAAGAGTTTGGTTTCACATCCTGATAACTTGTGAACATGACAAATCTTTGTTTAGAGTTTTCAGCAAAAATAGAGAAAGACAGTCTTGTGTCCAAGCTGTATAACCTGGATGCTTTTAAGGTTATCAACACCTTGCCATTATTTCAATAGAATACTTCACAATGAACTAATGCTGCAACTAATAATTATTTTCATTGGCGAGTAATCTGTCGATTATTTTCTCGATTAATCGATTAGTTGTTTGGTCTATAAAATGTCAGAAAATGGTGAAAAATGTTGATCAGTGATTCCCAAAGCCCAAGATGATGTCCTCAAATGTCTTGTTTTGTCCACAACTCAAAGATATTCAGTTTACTGTCATAGTGAAGTAAAGAAACCAGAAAATATTCACATTTAAGAAGCTGGAATCAGAGAATTTTGACTTTTTTTTTTCTTAAAAAATGACTCAAACCAGTTAATCGATTATCAAAGTAGTTGGCGATTAATTTAATAGTTGACAACTAATCGATTAATCGTTGCAGCTCTAAAATGAACCACAATCAATAATAAACCAACCTGATTTAATAAAGAATATGTTGAAATCAATTCGTATAAATGTGGCTGCAGCTGAGGATTACTAAAAATATAATTTTAGATTTTCAGTTGGGAAGTGATTCAAAATATTTATTTGCTTCAGTTAACATACTTTTTTTATGCTTTTCAAAATAAAAGTTCACTTTTCTGCCTTTTGAAAACATGATTTTGTAAAATTCCCCAGCACAGTACACAACTCATTATGTGTTCTTTTGAATCGTCCTCACCAAAGCCATTTCTGGAGGGCACTGTATGGTTCAAGGGTGGGTAGTTCTGGTATGTGTGTGTGTGTGTGGCTGGTTTTGTGTGTGAATGAAACAGCATGGGAGAAGAAGGGTGGGTAGGGATGGGGGGGAATGAATAACGTGTCAGGCTTTTTAGTTGAGAGACTTCTTGTGTTGATGAATAATTGAGCTGTAGTCAGGCGGAGAGCTGTTTCACGAGCCCCTCTGTCTCCAAGTTAAAATTAGACCCTTCTCTCTATGCAGACAGTCTCTTTGAACCGCTACTGTCTCAGAGCATCACTCAGCTCTCTCTACAGCCCACTTGGGCCTTTCAGTAGATATGAGGAGAGACGTAAACATGCTTGGCGGACAAGGGGAAGATCTGCGTTGTACAAGCCAGGGAACAGCACTACACTATCGACATTTTCATTCAAATGTATCAGAATAAAAATGTGAAAACATTTTCCTTGTGTTGATTGGTGACGCTAATTTGATATTCAAAGCTCCTCTCTGCGGCAGTTATAATGAAGTTCTGCCTCCCCTCTGTCTACCTGTCATACCAAGATCCCCCAGGCTTTCCTGTCTTCGCCTGGCCTCTGAGCACCAGCAGCCCATCTCAATCTGTCACTCCTGTCAGGCCCACAACGCCACCAAAGAACCCAGAAAAGTAGGACACCGGGAACTCGTCGCACACACACCGAGAGGCATGAAATGTAGTAAAGAAATACACATTTTGCGACAGAGGCCTCGGAGTCCGTCAGTGTAATATCTGCTGTTATCTATGGGCAGACGGCTCTAAATGGGGCATTCAGTGACTCTTCAAAGCCCCCGTTTCTTCAGGGCAACTCGGGCTGCATTGTTACTGTTTTAATTAGAACTGCTTCTCGCCTGCTCTGTGAGATCCACCCAGCCTCAACATCAAAGCGCTGCTCTGAATAATGATGTACCCCTCCATGCCTCAGGTACAGCCTGAATCTCACAGCCCCCCTCCTCCTCTTCCTCACCCCCCTCCAACCCTCCCTCCACACCTCTTTGTACCTCTCTGCTTCCCAATTTACTGCTATTTCTCTGCGCGCTGACATGACACTATTTTGTCGTGTTCGGGGCAGCAAGTTGATGCTAAGCTCTCTGTGTTTGTGCTGGATGTGGCTCCCCCCGCCTGGTGGTTACAGCAGCCTCAAAGGACACGTTATTTTCACCTGTACGTACGTTCTGTGGTTGATGATCACAAATCAGTTTAAACACCACAACACTGCTGCTGTCCAGGTGCCATGGTAACATCTGTGAAAGACAAACGTTAAAGGGTTGAAATTGAAGCTGATTTTATTTATCACTGTGCTTTTATTTATTCATTCATCCCATTTTCAACCAAACAGTATTAAAACAGATACACAATTTCAGACTCCCCATGTTATAAAGTGTAGAATAGAATTTCTTGAATAGGTTTTGTTACCCATCCTAAGCATTTAGGAGCAGTGGGCTGCTGTGAGGCACCCGGGGAGCAACATGGGGTTCAGCGTCTCACTCAAGGACACTTCGACATGCAGACAGTAGGAACCGGGGATCGAACCACCAACCTTGCAGTTAAAGGACGACCCGCTCTACCTACTGAGATACAGCCGCCCCAAGTATGGGTGAAAGCTCAGGAAAAAGATAGTAAGCTGGGATTGTTTTGTCAAAAAGAACACTGGTTTGTAGTAACCGGGCAAATATGATATAATGACATAATTCCCATTTGGAGAGATCTAACAGTCCTTTATTAGACGGCTTTGTTGAATACTTGATTCTAATTGGTCAATCACAGCGTTCTACGGTCTGTTATTTCTTTGTAGCAGACAGGTTGCTATGTATAACAGACCGTTGCTATGTATAACAGACCGTTGCTATGGGCACAGTTCTTATGTCGGACTCTGGCGAACCATTTTTGTGTCAAAGTATTGATTTTTTAATTAAGTATAATAAACGGGATAATGTACAGCTAGCGGGTCATTGTTGTGAAATAACCGAACCGTGCCGCATCACCCCGTCGGAGTTTATTTCAAAACAATGACCGGCTCGCTGTACATTATCCTTTACTTGTGTTTGAATGAAATAGTGACGCAGGAAAGCAGACGACCAAGTCAGCTTCGTGTGCAGCTCAGTAACAACAGAACTAAAGGTTTTATCCTCCACCCGATATACCCCTGCTGCTCTTTTATGTTCTCTGGTTTTGATTTGATTATTTTGAGTTTATTTTTTACATAATAAAGGCCATCAGACTGCTTACGGGAATATTATCAGGCTCTCTTTGTGTGGAAGCTATTATTTCATACCTGTTTACACAAAGTACACAAATTTACTCAGCTACCTTCTTGACAGGAGAACAAAGCTACATAATAGAAGCCATGTGCCAACTTATATGACTTACCCTAAAGGAATTAACCAGAACATACTGAACTGATGACGTTGACTCTTTCTTTCAAACATCACCTTGTATAATCCGACCACGGCCTCACACTGACTTTCACTGCCGTTCCTCTGTGCTGACTCACAGCTGCATTCCTCCTTCTGTAAACACACACAAGAAGTATGAGGCAACACCAAAGAAGCATCATGAAATATGGAGGTTATGCAATCTCTTGACTCCTGGTGCGCTCAGCTGATTATGCACTAGACGTGACACCCATTACTGCAAATCACATTTTAATGAGATCAAAACATAGTATGAATCTAGGAAACAATGCACAAATGGTGTAATTCTTAACCTCCTTGAATTGCATTGTGTATTGTATTCAAAGCAGGTCGTGGACCGTCCTCCAGTCGGACGGCAGCTCGTTGTGGGAGCTGATTTAAAAATCTGATTTACATAAAACTGGAAGGGTTACTTAACATTGTGCAACCTACTTCAATAGATGTTTTCAAAGTCATGCAATCCTGCTCGGCTGACGTGGCTCGACTTCGACATGCTGAAATAAAGATTTTAAAATGATTTTAGACCTCAACTTTATGCAAATTAGGAGCGGCCAACGTGACGCCCCGTCTCTCGAATCGTGCCGCCACGCTACCAGAATGCATTGCACAGCTGCTTACATAGACAATGAATGGGAAGCGTGGAAAGGACGGATCCTGTGGACATGTACCATAAATACGAAGCTAGAGGCAGCAGCTGGTTAGCTTGGTTTAGCACAAAGCCTGGAAACAGGGGAATGAATACACACAAATCTTTACACTTCAGTTTTTATACGGACAGGATATAATGTGTTAATTAATGAGCTTTAATGTTAGTTAACTAGCTGGTAGGAAGATTTTCCATCTTTGGAAGGAGCCAGGCTAGCAGTTTCCCCCTGTTTCCTTGTGCTAAACTAAACTAACCGGCTGCTGGCTGTAACTCTTGGACTCTTGGAAAGATGCAAATGTGCAAATAAATGTTTCTCAAAATGTTCAACCAATCCTTTAAGAAAAGAAATGTCAGTTTCATGCTGTGAATGTTACATCCATCTTTCAGGTGGTTTTAAACTCGAGTGTGATGTAAATTAAAACTGACTAGCATAAGGTCAACTAAAAACACAACATATTTTCCAATATAAGTCACATTAACAAGCATTGCAGAAGGGGGTGAAAGTACATAATTTCCCCAACGTTCACGTTCTACCTCTTCTTTTGTTACAGCCGGTTTAGCAGAGTAATCCCACTTCGATCACATTGCGTTTTTAATCTGGCCCCCGCCATCGCCATCAGGCGGTAAAGTGTTTGTTGTTGTGTTAAAGGCCTAACAACTTGTTACAAGGCCAAGATTAATTGCACCAGTTGAGGTGATCCAGTGCGTTGCTTGGTGCTGTATTGATGGGGGCTGCTTTGGCCCGTTTAGCCTGCGAGGCCTTCAGGGAGTAAAGCGTTCAGAGCAGCCCAAGGCCGTAGCCTGACGCATCTATCACGAGGATTACATCATCAAAGGTCGGCTGCATTAGGAGTTCACAGCTTCCCGTGTGAGAGAGTTTTCAGGCATGCTGCGATTTTACGAGTTAACTGCGAAACGTCAAAGAGCTTTCTTGCAATATAATCAGATTTATGTCTCACAGCCTCTCTTCTGCCTCAGATAATGACGGTACTCAGACAGTATAGCACAGATCATAATGTTTTTTTTTTTTTGCAGAGAGTCTATGTAGCACAGCTTCCCACTGGGATTTCAGACAACAGTGAACTCACTGATCTATTTTTGTGATATTAGATGAATGCATTGCATGTTTGCGTCTGTGCAAGGGGAGGGGTGTGTGTGTGGGTTTGACAATGAAACAAAATCAAAACCATTCTAATCGGCGCTCACCTCCTGATGAAGCTATTTGAGAATCACCGGCCCCAGAGGTCACGAAGAGGATGAACCATGACGATGACATCACAGCCCAGAGCGCAACAACAAACGCTGTCTTGTTTTTAGTGAAAACAAAGCGTGTTTGTTCGCGGCCCCCTTTGTCTCTTTCAAGATTCGTCCTGTGAGTTGAAAATGTGGCGACACAGTTACACTGACCTTTGTTCCTCCGGTAACAGACTCTCTCTGTGTCGGGCTGCAGAGGATTGGAGGGCTGAGCGCGGCCCTTTGGAGTTGAGTGCTGATCACATGAGTGGCTAAAATAACAAAGCAGTCTGATTCGGGCCTTTGTCTGCTTACAATCACGTGATTCAGATCTCCAAAGAACTGAATGTCGACACATAATATAATTAGCGATATTGTAACCAGAGAACTGGCATTGAAAGCTTTGTCATCTGATAAAATCAGGCTGTGTCTCCCGGTGAGGTCCGCTGAAATCACAATGCATAAGGCGCTTAATGCACACACACAGGTCCTATTCTACTCAAACAGAATATCACTCATTAATGCATTTTATAACTTTATCAGTAAGTCCTTTACCGACCTGCTGTGGAAATAATGTCAAGTGACTCTTTGAGATTTAGTCAGAAGCAGAAATTTGCATCATGACTTTCATTTTCAACCCGACATAACCTCCTCTTTAAAGGTACAGTATGTAGGATTTAGCGCATCTAGTGGTGTGGTTGCAGATTGCAACCAACTGAATACCGCTCCCCTCACTCCTCCCTTTCCACAGCCCTGTCTCCTAAAAATGACGTTCAACTAAATTGCATTCTCAATTAAGTTTGGAAGGAAACGTATTTTGTTGCGGATTACGTTTGTCTTTTACGTATCACAAAAAGGATGTACTTATTGACTGTTTTGTGGTCTTTTTGTATATTTTTTTGTTAATATTTTAATTTGAACTATTTATTGATGGATTCATATTTCATTTGTAAATTCTTTTTATAATTCTTCTTTTTCTTGCCCACTAAAATGTCAAATAATGAATTACTTTGTTATTTAATCCATTTATTCATAGATTAATAAATACATTTGTAAACAAATTTATTAATGCCAATTTTTATTCTACAATTAGTTATTAAAATGCTTTATTACTATTTCCGTGACTCTTGTGGTCCTCCAGTGACGTAATATATCGAGCGACCGTGAATGAAAATACGTTAAACAAAAATATTATTGAATAATAACGGTATAACAAGTGAGAAAGTCCACTACTGGCTGACTGGCAGGAGGGGAGGTGGATGGGTCCAACACACACTGGACTTTCCCCCAGGAGATCGCTGTTTGTTCCCCGTGTGAAACATAGTCATTTCTTGTGTTTTCATTTTGTTTTAAAGTAATTTTAAGCCAAACCATGATATTGTTTTTACTGAACCTAACAAAGTAGTTTTGGTGCCTAAACTTAACAAAGCAGTTTTGTTGCATTTGTTGGTTATGCAGTTTAGTTGTATGGGAACGTAATTTTGTGGGAGACAGGGTTGCTAATAGACCCCCCAAAATGCTACACACTGTTCCTTTAATGTCCCAGATGTTGAGAATAACAACATCAGTGAGTCAGCACAGCTGTCTATCCTTCTACGGTTATTGTCAAACTCCTCTGAGGATAACACGACAGTGACTCTGTTGCCTTCACAAGTCTTCTTCACAGAGGTGTACTCTGTTATGAGGGGAACAAGATTGCAAATTGCAATGTTAGACCAAGCATAAAAATGTGATGAATATGATTTATGGAGCAATCTGCGAGTATCCCTCCTAATTAATACAGTGTCATATTGTACACGGACGAGGCTTCTCTGATGAACTACAGGACAAAAAGACACTGGGAATCCTGGATGATTTTCAGTAAGCGGCAACCAAATAAATCAAGTAGTTTCGAGGTGTGAGCCGTGGGGGACGTGCAATTAAGTAAATGACATGGCATCTTCCTCTCATGCGCCGAGCCAAACGGCTAGTAATATTACCACCACGTGTGAGTTGAATGGAAATGGGAACATTATGTCTGTGCAAAGATCTATGATAACATTTACAGCCAGCAGAGAGAGTTGATGCTGGAGTATGATGTCTGACATTAACATTTCAGGCATGTAGCAGCTGCTGGTATGCAGCGGGGCTTCGGAGATACGGAGTAACTTAGATTAAGTAGAGTTAAAATTCATGTATCACCAGGATTACAAGTCAATAATACAGACTGTAACAACAACACCGCAGTAATAGAATGTTGGTCAAATATTTGAATATCATCAGCCATCAAGAAATGAAAGGAGAGAGCATTACAGCATTTCTTAAAGGTGCTAAATTTGATATTCAGAGCATTAATATAGCAGCAAACAACTATCTGATATGTGAAGATATAGAGGAGTAATGTCTACCTGAGCAGAGAATGAAGTCTGCATGTCATGAGTACGCATTTTAGCCTTTTTGTGTGTCATTGGAAAAACATCATGGTTGGGCTTAAAATAAGTGCGTAATCGAAGTAAAATATGTATGGAAACTACATAACACAACAACTGAAAACACGTCACAAACGTCACAAACGTCACTAACGTAATTTACAAAACAAAACACCAGTCTCCTGGTTAAAAGACTGGTGTTTGTTGGACCCATCCACCTCCCAACCTGCCCAAAATAAACGCTCTTTGTCCACCAATTATACTACATCACTAACTCTTACCATAGCATTTATACTCGGATGCGTGGCAGTCAATACAGGATACATGGCGTGTAAATGACACGCGGAAATCAAGAAAGGCGTTCTTATTGTTCACATATCTTGAGGTCAGAGGTCAAGGGACCCCTTTTGAAAATGGCCATGACAGTTTTTCCTTGCCAAAATTTAGCATACGTTTGGAGCGTTATTTAGCCTCCTTTGCGACAAGCTAGTATGACATGGTTGGTACCAAAGGATTCCTTAGGTTTTTTTTTTCAGTTTCATATGATGCCAGTATCTTAACGCAAGTTGCGTTAAAGAAATTAGTGGCGTTAAAACAAATTTGCGTTAACGCGTTATTATGCGTTAACTTTGACAGCCCTAAATGAAAATTGACTTGACCACTAAATGGACTTGAAGGTGAGTTAGTTTTCAATGTCAAGAATGGCTTTGAAACTCAACATAAAGTGTAGTTTGGATCAAACAATGAGGGCATGACAGGCCATCAGCTGCCCCTCCCTTCAAGTACAAAAGACAGCCAGAAATACCGCCAATCATCAGAGACATCAATCTCTGTGCTCATGTCTGTGCCCATCGCTCAGCCTGGTACTGTCAGCAGTTCCACACACCCTTAGGATTCCCACAGCGCCATGTGGCAATGAGGGTCACATTGCATTCTGGGAGAAACTCTCAGCTAAGATCCCCTCTGGGCACGGCCCCCCCCCCCCCCCCCCACACCGCTCCACCCCCTCCAACAATCTTGCCCGGTCTCTTCCAAAAAATTCCTTGGCCTCCAGGGCACCACACAACCCAAAATAACAGGACACATCAGCACTTTCATCTGCATCCCCGAGCAAGCTCAGACACTGCAGAAGCAGCTGTTAGACCACTCACAGGCACAGATAGAAAAGCACTAAGGCGCTATAGTTGGCACACCCCCTTTCCCCTCCAGTGATACGAGCACAGACGGAGCCAGGCTCGGATAAGGGTGCCAGGCTAGGTGTGGCTGACTGAATTGTCCTTTAGATGTCCTTCACAAATATTCACCCAAATAAAAAAGTAAACAATTTGCCTTTATTGTATTGTAATGAGACTATCATCTGGTTATTAGATTGTAAGCTAATCAGTGGCATATGTTCAAACATATTTACATTTTACAACATATGGCCACAAGATACATAGTTTAATACATTTTGTATGTGTTTATTTATTTGTAAATCATCACCTATTCATAAAAAGCAATAATACAGACAAAGCTGAGAACAAGTAGAGCGATAAAGGGGCAGCGATTTCTCGCTGAGGTCACTTTAGACAGCTTGTTTTACAAAGTATATGCTTCAAACTGAGCACAATGCAGCCTGTTCCAGAGTGACAGATTGTATCACAGCACAAAGGAAACACTGAGATATATATTTTTACTTCATCACTATTAAATGAAAAAAAGCATTATAGTGTCACAAAGAGATAGAGAAGGTAGCTCTGATCAAGGTCACAGCTTGAGACAGACTGATTAAGTTGCTGTGGCACTTTGTGGCTCAACAGACTAAAACGCATGACTTATGTTGCAAGTTGTGACTTTGCAACAGAGCCAGCGCTCTGCCTGATGTATCTGAGGTCATTCTTTCACAATGCCTGATGGAGGAGTGTACCCCTGCCAGTAATAACTCACCGCCAAGCTGTTTGCTGCAGGGTACAATCACCGACCTGATAACGTGTACAGCGAGGACATAGATATCCACACCCTGCAGAGCCCATGAAGGACGTATTTTGATCATAAAAAGACAAAGAAAATTACATTTAAAGTTCCATACATTTATTTTCTTAAAGACATTGTTGAATTTTCTTTTTAAAGAAATGTATGTACAGTAAGTCTCCAATCACCAAGAATAACATTGTGCCAACTCTGCTTCTTGCATTTGCTCCTAGAAGCAATTGTAAACTAGCTCCTAGGTGGCTGAAAATACTGTGTGCTGCAGTACCAGCTCGTTCTCAGTAGCAGGGCGTAAATTACAGACCCTTTGTCGCGCCCATCGGCGTGTGATACCAACGCACAAGGCACCCTTAAGGGCCTGTAGGAAACGCACCGATTTACTACAAGGTAAACCCATCCGCGGAAACAGGAAACGCTCAGAGAAGGTGACGTAGTTTAAAGAGTGAAAAAGCAAACCGGTCTCACGGGAAAGCATATAAATAGCACAACATTACACAGATATTCAGCATGTCCTGAGTAAACATTTTAGCCTTTTTCGTGTCATTTGTACACCACTCAAACATCCGCAGTTAAGTTCAGGTAACAAAACCACTGAGGTTAAAGAAAAACGTCATGGTTGGACTTAAAATAAGTACTTAAACTAAATAAATACGTACGGAAACAACGTAACACAACTACGGAAACCACGAGATGGGATGAGAACGTGTCGACAGTACCTGTAAGTGTGGATTCAACCAAATTAGTAGCAATACGTTGGGCTTGAGCACACATTCAATTAGCACAAATGGCCATGTTCATGGGTGGGAAGCCAGTGAGGGATCATGTTGATGTTGCACTGCTTGCGACTCCTACTGGTCGGCGGAGACAACCGGTGCAGAGGGGGGTTTAACGTGAACTCTGCAGTACAATTTCATTGAGCATTTTAAATTCATAATGTAACGATAAGGTTTTCTATGGACTGTGTTGCTGTGTGTGCTCTCCTTGTTTCCCTGGCAACGGACATATTGACATGCTGCAGTGCTGCTGCTGGAGGTTGGCGGGCAGCCAGGAAGCACCCCGCCTGCACACAATCTTACATTCTGTCTGTTGCCAGCACTATCACTCCAGCTTCACGCAATTCCCATCTCACTTTTTTGTTCTCCATCTTGGTGGGTTTCTGAGACCAGCTGAATGCCAATCTGAAGACTAATGACTTGGGTGGACTGGTGTAGTGTGCGTGTGAGGGAAAGAAAGACGGCACGGCGGGGAGGGAGAGCGAGCGAGAGCCGGAGAAAAACATGGAGGAGGGAGGGGCGAAAGGCTGTGCCATACAGTGCTCGCATGTTAAGATGAATAGAGGGAAAGGCGAGCCTCGTGTTATGTTACGAGAACATAGTAGTGGCTGGGGGGGTTGGGCTCTGCATCAACAGATGGATAAACCCGGGAGAGGAATGCGTGCCAAGCGCCAAATGTATCAGCGGCTTGCTGGGGCATGAAAATGTCAGGTGTCAGCGGCGAGCCACGCGGTCGCTGCTATTCATACTATCCACCATGTGCTGGATGTACACATAAGGCCTTGTGAACGGGGATGACGGGGGTTAAGGGTAAGAGTACTGCCGGGGAGAGGAGGATAGATGAGCGGGTGACTCACCTCTTTATCAGCCGTGGATACAGACTCCATGGCCTTATGTGTTCAGACAGGTTGGGCAGGCAAATGTCAACACCAGGGAGAGTTGTGCATGGCTAACAACCTCGTGGACACATAAGGGCTAGCATTATCTCATCTGCAGAGCAACACTGCTGGAAAGACAAGTGTTGACTGCTCATGTTGGAAACATAGCAACGCACGCCAGCTAGTATGTGCCTTTGTCTTGACACATGCAGCCTGGACCCTTACCAAAATGAAGTTTATTCAAGTGTGCTATTGGTATACTTTTAAACTTAAAATAAGAGAGTTTACTTTCAGTTTACTTTTTATGTACTTATCAGAGATATACTTAACAAAAGTATACATAAGTATACTTGGCTCATACTGACAAGTATACAGAAAAGTCTAAGTATACTTTGCTTATACTGACAAGTATACAGAAACGTCTAAGTATACTTGGCTTATAGGCCTACTTTTACTTAATCTTTTGATCGAGATATACTTAAGAAAAGCATAATTAAGTATTCTTGCCTTATAGGCCTATATAAAGGTATACTTGGCTTGCAGTTGTGCTTACTTTTTGATAGAGTAGGCGATTAAAGTGTGTGAGCGTGTGGGCTGGTCATGTTAGAAACATGGCGACGCATGTGCCTTTGTCTTGGAACATGCAGCTTGGAAAGGAAATTTGCAAAAGCAATTTAGTAGCTTCTTCTTACTCTCCAATTAGTGACTGGCTGGTGAACAAGTAACCCCATCAAAACACATCAGTTGGCATTTTGTTACACCGCCTTTTCCAAAGCCCCGGGGTCTGTGTCAACTGCGTCCTTGTCCAGACAAAGCCCTCTAAACCTGGGATTTCATTTCCACATTGTGCCCCGGTGTCCCCCTCATTGTTGATTTTTCCACTATGTGCAAGGCCAGGGCATTTGTACCAGTCTGCTAGGCCCGCGTCAAAAGAAAAAGTATCCGCTGTTGACGGCTAGGCCATTCTTGTTATTCATGTCATGCCTGGTGGTTTAGTAGGGCAGGGTGCAGAATTTTCCAGAAGCAGCTGTGTGCTAGTGGAGCTGACAGTGCGCCAGCCCAAAAGGGTTTCTATCTCTCTGCTTTCTCTCTCCCGCCCCTCCCTTCCCCCTCCATCGGCATGCTTGGCTCGCTGCCCGGACTTACTCAAACTCACACTCAACCAGAAATATCCGCTCTCCCCCCCCCCCCACCACCTCCCTCCCCTGAACATATCCCTCTGGCTCAACAGAGAAGCTTCCATCACTCCGGATGACATTGGATCATTTTTCTCCCCCTGCACATTCCAGCCAACGAGGAGGACAAGGGAGGGGAGCGGTTTGTGCTCTGTGATTATATCATTACAGAGCAGCAGACATGTATACAGTATATCCAGCACAACCTGTCATTAGCATACTTCATTTGATGATGGCTAAATACAAGTGTGCTTTTGTTGGATCCAACCAACTGGATCGCCTTTGAGCCAGAGTTAAATTCGGGAATGCTTTCTCCAAATTTGAGCTCAACCTTGAGCTATAAAAACCCTTCTCTTATTTACTGTACCATTATCCCCCCCCCCGACACCTGTTGTGACACGCTCTGCCTGAGTTATCAGATACTCCGAAGGCTCTTCTGGCGGTCTAAATAAACCAGTCCGAGCGACACAGTTGTGTAATACACTCGAAGTCACCGGCTCCAATAATAGCACACACCTGTCAAACACAGGCCCTGCTTGTTCTCTCGGCTGACCTGACCTCCTCTCGCTCCTTAACTCCAACTCAAATGTTCCACGGCTGGGAGACAGCGTAAACACTTCTCCAGAAAATTATTTCGCAGACACAAAGAGAGAGGGAGGGAAAAAGAGGCGCAGGTAAAAGCAAGAGAATAGAACATTTTGACTGGCAAGGGAGGGCGAACAAAGGCGATAAAAGCTTTATTCTGCCTCTGCAGAGATTGTGCAGTGGCTGCCGCTATAAAGCCCCGATTGACAACAACATTAGCACTCAGGAGAAATTGCTCCCACTCACTGTTATGTAACATACAAAGAAACTACAGCGAGGTTGCGGTTGGGTATTAGTGTGCTCATATGTGTGTGTGTGTGTGGGCATGTGAACACGTCGTATTCCCAGATAAAAACACAAGTGACAGAATATCTCATCTTATCTTCTGACAACTGTATGCCTTCCAGGAGATGAAAGGAGATGTACAACACGCTGAGGATCTCTCAGGAATCCTGGTTTTACTGCAGCACATAAAAGTTGTCTGAGACAATTTTTGTGGCGCTTTGTTGTTTTGCGACGCAATGGTGAAAGTTTAATTGTATGGTTGTGGCGGAGGCAGCTGATTTTCGTTGCATGCAGACACTGAACGCCGTGTCCCAGCTTGAACTGGCGGTAATTGTCCGTGGCTGAGGCCCCTTCCTGAGAAGCGAGCGAAGAAGAACAGACAGGGACACGAGGAAATGAGCATCCCATAATGCATCACCGCTGATCTGCCGACACACCCCGGAAACAGAGACATTCATCAGCCCACCAGCCCGTCCCCTCATCAGGCACTTCACATACCAGGAAAGGCATTTCATATCACTGTAGCTGTTATTTTCCCTTTTATCTTAAAGGTCCCATATTGTAAAAAGTGATATTTTCATGTCTTTTTTTTTATTATAAAGCAGGTTTAATTGCTATATGAATACTTTCAAAGTATCGAAACGCTCAATCCACGGAGAAATACACACAGCTCGTATTCAGAAACTGTGCCTTTAAACGAGCCATCAGGATTTCTGTAACTTTGTGATGTCACAACTGTACAACATTTCACAGTTTTACACATAAACTTTCTAAAAGTGTCCCAGTTTATTTCCTGTTGCAGTGTATGTGAATGACATCAGCTGACAAGAAGTAAACATGGACCCTAGTTGTTGCCTAGCAACGCAATTCCGTTGCAATTCTGTTGAAATGCACTGGTTGCGTCTGAAATTCCACACTAACATACTATTTAGTACGCTAAAACAGTATGTGAGATTTTTTAGTATGTCCCAAACCTTAGTATGAAACCAATAGTATGCGAATAGCGCACTATTTCCGGTGAAATATTACAGTATGCAACGCTGGACATGACGGCGGCAAAAATATCCCACAATGCAATGTGGCAGTGACAACAATGTTCATAACGGACGTTGACGGACAGCTCTGTAACGTCAACAACGCTTCAATTTAAGTGTAAGTATAAGATTTCACTTAGCTAGGCGTAATATATATTTTAAATTAAATCAGACTTTGTTTCTCACAAACCGTCGTTTTGGTCACATGAGGTTGGCACTGGTTACCATGGTTACACGTCTCCAACCGGCAAGGAGGCTCTCAGGAAGTGACAACGTAAACTACTGCTCAGTGCGTCCGAAAAGATACATACTACTGTTTATTCACACAAAAGCATGTCGAACGATAGTACACATATTGGGTATGTAGTGCATTGCATGCGATTTCGGATGAAGCCTATGTGAATGACATCAGCTGACAGGAAGTAAACATGGACCCAAGCTGTTGCCTAGCAACGCAATTCTGTTGCAATTCCATTGAAATGCACTAAAACGGAGCGTTTCAGACAGAGGGTAAATACGGGCATATTAAGGCAGACAGTATGAGGAAAATAAAGAGTTTTTTAAACATTACAGCATGTAAACATGTTCTAATAGAAACATAAAATACAAGTATGAACCTGCAAATGAGCATAATATGGGACCTTTGAAATGGATCTCTGTACCAGCCCGTCGTTTGGAAATGATCTGCTCAACCTCCGTATCGTGACTTCAGGCACATTCTGCGTTACCCTACATGGGCTTTGTGTCGTTATTCAGCTTAAAAGGCTGTGCACAGATGGCCCTCACGAGCCATCACATCCATTTGAATCCAGGCTCTCAGCTGACTAAACAAGCACCTCGGGGGTGCAGAGGGACAGACAGTCACCTGCTACCCCCCCCCCCCCCCCCCCCCCCCTATGCCTTTACACTCACGACACAACCTCCACAAAGCTGACAGCTCAGCCAAAAGCCCATTCACCGACCATACGCACCAGCAGACAGTCAATCACTGTGATTGCATCAGTGTTTTTGAAAAGGTCTGGCTCACTGTCTTTCAGAATACACACACTGCGTGTTGACGAACCGTAGTTCATTTGTGATTTGCCAAAGTGCAGAGCAGCTGGCGGAGGATCCTTCTAGAGAAAAGCTGTGCTGCTAGCTGCCGTTTACTTTTAGCGCGGCTCAGATTGACGGCTAAATCTAACTTTAGCTCGGCATGTCGGAGATGGCAACAAGCATCTTACTACTGTGACTGGCATGCCCCTCCCAGAGGCCCAAAATATATCCGTCTGGAAGGTAGAGTTCAGTCAGAGAGGAAGGGAAGTCATGATTTTTATTATACGCAGTTGGATAGCTGTTCAAATCTGCAGGAGGATATTTATAAATGGAGTAAATTTAGAGACCCTCCTGGGCTGTATTCTACAGCCACATTGTGATGTACCGAATATTCTCGATTGCAGGAGATAGCACTCCCCTCTCTCGACTCCTATTTTTCATTTGGCATAGTAGCAGCACGCCATCTTATCAGCTGATCCTGAGCCAGAAGCTTAGGAGCAGTTGCTCAGCAGAAAAAAAGGAGGGATTGTGCTGGGCTCGGCTATAATATGAGAAAAAGCCCAAATGCTCTTGGATCAGTCCCGTGCTTTGTCCTCATCTCTCACGTTGCCTCTCTCCCTTGTTCATTTTTCATCCTCTCTGCTTTCATCTTTTTCGTCCTGCACCCCCCTCTCCTTCCTCTGCATTCAGCTCACTCTCTTCCTCCACCTCTCCCTCTCTCTCTCTCTGCTCCACTTATAAGATTTGGCAGCACTCCAAGATCTGAGAAAAACATTGGAGGCATAGCCTCGTTTTGATGTCTGGAAAGAGAGGGAGGCTGAGAGAGAGAGAGAGTCCTCATTTCCATTTCACAGCAACACCACAGCAGAGAGGAAGAATACAGGAATATCGAGAGCGAGAGCGTATAACCGTCAGTCAGAGAGAAAAGGAAGGATGGAGAAAAAACAGGATCGCAAGAAAAAATGGAAAATTGGGTTCACAAAGCATGATGACGGTGTGTGTAAAGAAATGCAGAGGCAAACACGAACGTAAAGGGGGGGGGGGGGGAAACACATCTTAAAAGTAGAGTGGAAACATGCATTTTGTTTGTGTGACCTCTTGATACTCAAGAAAATAGCTGCTTTACAAAAAAGATTCAAGCTGCTCCAGCACAGAGCGATTCGTAGGCCTTTCTCAGTAATTGGGTCTGAGAGAAAACAAATTTGGCGCTCGGCATTGTAATCATCTTAACTTCGCAGGCCTTCATGGTAACCAGGCCAGACCAGTCAGATGTAAAAACCCCCTCAGTGTGGACCACGCCAAGAATCAGAAGGGAGATTTTACACATCCTGCGGATTCAACCGTGCTCCTCCTAATTGCCGGTTGGAGCTCCAGCTTCTCCCCCTTGGTGCTGAGAAGAGAAACCGTCATTACTAGTCTCGCAGGAGCCCAAACTCCAAAGGGAAACTTTGATTGATGAAAAGGGAAAAAAAAAAAAAGAGGCAGATACGAGCATCGCGTCCTCGATACAACATTTGCCGTGACCTTGTTTTCCCTGACAGGTCTAAAATTAACCAAGCGGATCAGTTATACTGGGAGAGTTGGGGGGGGGGGGGGGGAATGTGGACCAGATTCTCCTTTTGGCGCGTCCCTGTCTCTCCGCTCGCTTTCAGGGGGATTACAGCAGCACGAGCGTGCCTCTTGATTTATTGTGCTAAACATAGATTCATTAGTGAAACAGCTGGCTACATGGAGAGCTTCACTGTCTCCCACACAGGCCTTCCCTCCCTCCGCCCGCCCACTGGACCACATTCAACGTTTTAATGTAAAATAAACGCCTAAGGATTAGAATTCATAACGCTCTACGATGTAGATGCTGTCAGCATTAGTGGTAGTCTTATGTTTCGTGTAATCTTTGAGTATTTCTCCAGCGTGTTTGAACCAGAAACATCAATGCTTATCTGGCTCCAAAGACAACAAATATGAACTCTGACCAACCCAGTTGTGGCTTCACTATCACGTCAACATCTTTGTGTAACACTGCATACCAAACTACAGCTTAGTTAACCATTAAGAGGAGAGGCAGGGTGGCAACAGACTCCCTGCGTCACATATCTGTTATTGCCTTTCACTTAGCTTGATTAACACGAGGGTGTCAAGTGAATCAATCAAAGCGTCGGTGAGGGATTTTATGATTATACGTGTTGGTAAAGAATGCTTTAGAGGTGTTTCTAATCCTGCAAACATGACTGTAAACTAGTGTAGCTTCAGACAAAAGCTACTACAATAAAGCAGCGGAAGGATCTAAATGAATCTTTGCCCGAGGTGATATCAGTTTCACCTGGGCTTCACCTGCTCAGACGTCTTAAAACGGTTCCCGGGTAAAAGCACATCAAAGTCAAACAATGTTTCCCTCATAAGTAGGAGCTTAAACATTAAAAAAAAATCCCTGAAGGTTCTCATGAGTAAACAAAATGAAAAGCCTGTGAGTCATTAACCACAAATGGCTCCTGCATGATTACAATGAAAACAGAGGTTTCGCTTAGTATAAATATATATTCAAGCTGAACTTCACGCCATCAACTCTGCGTGACCTTGTCTTCTGGTTGTTTACTGTAAATCGCTCCATAATGTTCCCCCTCCTGCATATAAATCGACAGGCTGCAGCGGAGCATCTGCTATGCACCGATGTCTTCTGGTAACTATGCAACACCGGAGCATTGTGTTATGACAGAGCCACTTCCAGGGACACATTGTCACTGTATTAGACACGGCGCAGGGCTATTTCAGTCAGCACCGAACAAACAGGTATTGGCTGGAAGTCTTTGCGGGAAGAGAGAGAGAGAAATGTTCTCTTTTGCCTCGTTGCATCATGCTTCATGCCAGGTTACTAACACCTGCCTTTCATGCAGAGGATGTGGCAATTTCAACTTGGCAGCCAGCACACTGTCAAGAGGAACAAGTAGGTCAAAGACTAATAAAAAAAGAAATCTCCGAGAACAGTATGTGAGGTGGAATATGGAGTGGGTGTGTTGTTGTTATCAAACTGGGCCGCGTTTAAAGTCCATCTGATAAGATAACTCTCCGAAGAACGGAAAGGGACTATAAACAATCTGCTGCCTTCAAAATGCTCCAGTCGGTCAAAAGCTGCTCTAAATGTTTGAGAGTTTTGTAAATTAAGGGGACGAATGATCCTCCTCAGTTGGCTAAACAGTTGGGGTGCAAAGGATGCGTTTTCATTCAACATTATGAATCAATCAAATTAATCAGGACACCATACATCTTATTACAGAGTCGGTAATCCCCTTTAGGACTTTGAGGTGCTGAGCAAAATACATTTTAAACAGTGGGGTCAATGACTCCTGATTCATGGGCACCAACTCAACTCAAGCAACAACGTGAGAGTCTTCTGCAGGCATTTAATGACCAAAAAACATGCAGAATTTTGGGGGCTTGCACCAACATCTCGATTAAAACACGAGCAGGAAGCAGATTATGTCTGAAATAATTACGCAACCGCCTGCTACACCAAGTCCTCTCTCTGCTAGATATGAATCTCCATGTCAGAGTCCGCTTGCTGCAGTGTCAGCTATACATGGGAGTGAGATTTCTTTGTCTGAGGGAGAGCGAAAAACAGTCTCTTGCAGACACAGTTTGTCACATAACGACCCCATGAGGCTTGCAGAGAGGAGTCTGGCAGCCTACTCGCCATTACGGAGGCAGCATTGCTGTTTTTTTTTTTATGGCTGTGCTGCCATGAACCTGCAACAATTAAATTTGCATCTGAAGAGATACAGACCGAGGTCGGTATGTGAGGAAGCAGCAGCAGCAGCGGTATTGTTTACTCAGAGGGAGCACACGTTGCATACTGAGGCTGCTCTTAGCATGTTGCAGTGGTAGTAAAGGGGTGTTGCTGCAGTGCTAATGCACCCAATTCATGCTTGGGGATAGTTTGGAACGCAGATTTTATTCATAATTTATGGTTCGTCTGCTGCTCAGTGAACCAAAAGTAGGATCACTGGATAATAATGTCTAAAATAAACACCTTCATAACGTCAAACACACAAAGCTAAGAATGTTATTCTTCCAATTTGTGGTTACACAACGTGGTTGCACTACGGTATCATGTTGACAATCATGCACTTTCTCACATTACTGACTCAACAGATTCCAGCTGACTGAACATGACTTGGCACGTATTTCTGTACGCCGCCATCCGTCACAGCGATGCACAAACTAGAGCAAATTTTGGACAATGTGTTGGTTTTTTTTTCACCCATGCTTCTCCGTGAATCACGAAGAGGCATGTGTGCAGTAAAAGGCTGCCTTCCTGCAGCTTTGAAACAGTAGCCTACTTATGTTGTGCAGCGTAAATCAAGTCTCCTGAGCCGTCACAACAAGCCTGCGTATCAGAGCAGAGAGCCCCCATCTCGTCGGAACTTAATCACTCAAAATGAAGCAAGCTCAGACAATAAAGTTTCATACAAGATCAGAAATTGTATTTGGCAATTTTTAAACAAGTGCATACAAGTACAGCTAAAAGCATTTCAGTTTTGCCAAGTGCTCGTAGAGTAGCATTAGTCACATTCTACGTTAAACAGGAACTGCCACCAGACCTAGAAGTACATCAAGAATTTTGTTAAACATCAACAAAGAGGAACGTAGTCCATTATAATGAGTACATACCTTTATCTTCAAAAATATAGAAACACAATGTATTCAAAAATCAAAAATTATACAACCATGTTTACGAAGTATACTCTTCCCTTGGGTCCAATATGTACAAGTCCGTTAGTTTGTTTGAATGGTATGTATGTGATATTTATATATTTATACTCATATTTTTTGCTTCCCCTCCCCAAAGAAGTGTTCAAACAAAATCAAGGGTCCCTCTCCTTTTTTACTTTGACGTCTCCTGCAAGGATGGTGGCGATTTCTCCTTGCATGAAAGCCCATGGTACGTTCGAGCCAACCAGGGGACATTTCTCTCCGCTCGGACAGTACACTTCACCCGTGGCACCTTGCTGCTTTATGCTTTCCCTCGAGCACGGGAAGCAGAACTTGTGAGAGGGCACAGACGGGCACTGAACAAAGTGTGTGTCCTCCAAACGCTCGTGGCACAGCGTGCAGCACAGGGGTATGCTGCCGGGTACCGAGGAGTCCGGAATGCTTTGAGGGTGCACTTGGTCCATGCCTGGCACGTGGGGTGTGCCTGCGCCAGACGCGTCTCTCTGCGCCAGCCTCCTCTGATTCATGGAGGACGGCGACAGGGGGCTGCTGCTGTTCCTCCGGGTGGTGGAGTGGACTTGGTTGGTGTCCTTGGGGGAGCTGTTCCCACCTGCATTGTCTGCCGCCATGATGAGGGCCGCCATGGGGGACTGGCCGTTCTGGGCCGCCTCAGGTGGGGTGGTGCGGGAGTGGGGGGATATCGTGGAGGGGGGAGAGGAGAAGCTTGGCGGGGGAACCGGAGGCATTTTCAGTCCGTCGGTGGGTTGCGGTAACCACTGCTGCCCTTCTCCGTTGAGCTTGGCAGCCGTCCCCTCTCCCTCCGGTTCAGGCGAGGCTTTTCTCTTCATGCTCCGGGGGTGTTTTCCTCTGTCTGGAGGTGGGAAAGGGTTAAACAAAACAGTTGAGTTGCACAGCTCAGACAAGGAACAACAATTACACTGGAGGGGGAGACGTGCATTTTTGTGCTGTTCCCTGCTGCACCACAGGGAACAAAACAATAATAACAAACACACACAAAAATAATAATTTATGCACCTTTAATTTTGCAGACTATATTTATCATTTTATACATTATTAACCCTTTCATGTGCTCGAATGGGGGTAAATGAGATAATATAATAATTGCACAAAATATTGAATTTTAAGTGCCTACCTGATTTGGAAGCGGTGGCGCTGGACTCATAGCCCATAACCCTTTGTTGCATGGCCGCATGGTCTTTCTTGAACCTGTTGTCGAAGGTGTGCAGAGCCATCAGGTCCCTCACCGTCTTGCCCTTGCCCATCCAGTCCGCCTCTGCCCTGTTTTTGTGGCTCTCGGAGAGCTCCGGCGTGAGGCTGTCCGCTCTGTGCTTCTCCTTCCCGTCCCTGTCGTGCTCGGTGCTGGACACCGAGGCGGGTCTCTTGCCCATGTCGGCGGGACTGCCGCCCGCCAGCGCGGAGGGAAGCCCCATCTGACCCGGTCTCCCGTTGACTGCGTGCACCGGGGGCATGCTCCCGTTAACCAAAGGCACTAGATTCGGGGGCGCCACGCTGTTCCTGCGCGGGTTGGGGCTCTGGCGGTTCAGCTCCGGCGGCTCGTCGGGCTTAGGAAATCCATTGGGGACGGGGATGCCGTTCTGCTGCCTGCTGGACTGGTACTCTGGTCCCAGCCTGGGCGGCCGGTCGGAGGAGAGCGGGTAGCGGTCCAGCGGCTGCGGCGGCCGGGAGCCCGGGTCTCCCGCCGCCGCCGCCGCAGCAGCGGCAGCAGCAGCGTGGTTGATCGCCTGGATCTCCTTCCCGGAGAGCTGCTGCTGCTGCTGCTGCTGCTGCTGCTTCCCCGGCCCGGGAGACCTGCCCTCCTGAAAGCCGTGAGCCCTCTTCAGCTGCCGGGCCGTCTCGATGACAAACTCAATGCGGTCTGCCCCCTCGTAGTTGACACATCCCCTGCACACGGGCTCGGTAAAATCCCAGATCATGGCCCACGGCATGCGGGGCAAGTCGCATAAATAACACGACTGCCTCCTGGAAGAAGCAGCGACCGCCGCGGACGACATAGCGCTTCGTCGTCGTCGGACCCCACCGAAAGAAAACCCCAAAATGCGTCTTCTTCTCCCGCTTTTCCGAGCTCCCCTTTAAAAAAGCCAACAAGTTCCGGTTGTGGGAAAAAAAACAACACAAACACGTCTTATTCTCCCGACTTTTTAGAGCAGAAGTTTTCAGAGGGAGAAGTTCATGTCGGTGTGTACTTTACTACGGCGCTCCTCTATCTATCTCCACTGACTCGCTACTACTGGCTCAATGTGGAGCAGTGACGTCACCGCGGAGCTCTAAACGCCTGCTTCCACTTCAGTTTCTATTGACTTGATTTCTTCGACAGACCCCCCCCCCCCCCCCCCTCCTCCTCCTCCTTCTTCCTCTGCAGCCTCTGTCACTCACTGCTTTTTATTTTTTTTATTTTAATTTAATCACTTGAACCTCTGCCAAAACTGCACCCAGTTCAGCCTCCACCTCCACCACCACCACCACCGCCTCTGACTGAAGGGAATAACCCACAGCTCGTGTTATTATTGTCAAACCTGCAAAAAAATATGACTCCCGTGTCCGAGCGTGCCTGCAGCGAGAAGATTTTTTTATTTTTTTTTATGAAAAAAACGTAGCTGTAGGTTAGCAGTAGACCGCCAGGGGATAAAAAGAGAGAGAGAGAGAGAGAGAGAGAGAGCTACTCCAGTTGACTGCTGCTTTGTCCTAAATTCAGAGCATTATCCGGTGCAGCTTGTTTTTCTCAATGCACAGCGCCTCGACGCCATGAGCTGCTGCTGTTACTACTGCTGTGCAATGAATGAGGTGGGTCCACCCTTAAAAAAACAACTATAATTTATAGAAATATACATAGAAGCTTAAAAAAATGTGAAGCAACATTTTTTTTGAATAGCAGCAAATGCATTTTTTTTTATATTATTATTATTATTTGACTGCCCATATTTTTGTGTCTGCTTACCAGCATGAACTCAACAGTACTGACTTTTGTTAAATATTTTCCTGCCCTGTTAATATAAAAGGGCGCCTCCAGTTAGACAGTAACCAGGAAGCTCTGTCATGAGGTGGGGATTTCCAGCCAGTGTGTGTGTTGTAAGCTTGAATGGATCTGGGGTTACAGCATGAATATAGCTCTGCCCACATTTTATTCTTGTGCACCGAGCAGTCACAGTCATATCTGCCACCACTAAATGAAATTACACAGGAATGAATCAGCCATTCAGACTCCCTTTTGTTTTTAAAGTAAGTTAATAATCAAACAGCTCAAGATATAAAAGAAGTCTGAGAGGTGCAGCAAGATTAATGACACTTTAATAGCCTGCTCTATCATAAAGTAAGCACGCACTACAAGCCAAGTATTCCTTTCTGTAGGCCTATAAGGCAAGAATACTTAAGTATATAATACTTAAGTAAGTATATCTCGATCAAAAGATTAAGTACAAGTAGGCCTATAAACCAAATATACTTAGACTTTTCTGTATACTTGTCAGTATTAGCCAAATATACTTAGACTTTTCTGTACACTTGTCAGTATGAGCCAAGTATACTTAGACTTTTCTGTATACTTGTCAGTATAAGCCAAGTATACTTAGACTTTTCTGTATACTTGTCAGTATAAGCCAAATATACTTAGACTTTTCTGTACACTTGTCAGTATGAGCCAAGTATACTTAGACTTTTCTGTATACTTGTCAGTATAAGCCAAGTATACTTACTTTTCTGTATACTTGTCAGTATAAGCCAAATATACTTAGACTTCTGTACACTTGTCAGTATGAGCCAAGTATACTTAGACTTTTCTGTATACTTGTCAGTATAAGCCAAGTATACTTGGACTTTTCTTTATACTTGTCAGTATGAGCCAAGTGTATACTTTTGTTAAGTATATCTCTGATAAGTATATAAAAAGTAAACTGAAAGTATACGCTATTATTTTAAGTTTAAAAGAAGTATACTAATAGCACACTTGAATAAACTTCTTTTTGGTAAGGGTATTATGTTTTACATGACGGAAAATACTAGAAACCAGTCATACGTTAAAAAAAGTCAGCCAAAAATCCCCTGAAGTAAAAGTGTAGGTTTGAAGTGGAGGAGTGTCCCAGTGGTTCAGATTCCTCCCTCTCATCTGGGCTCATTCCAGCTCATTGCAGCTTAGCTCCGGGGCTTTGGGTGAGGCAATGCGTCTGTAACCTGCAGACACAAAGCAGGATATGTTTGTGCAAGCCCATGTGACGTTGGAAAGAGGAAGCAAGCTGTTTAGTCACGTACCCTCATCCGCCTCACCCATCTACGGGACGTGAGGCCATTTGGCTCGCCGCCTGAGACAGCCATGATCACGCTACTGCGGCATGAGGCTTCTCTTCAAAGGGTTTCCATGAACAAAATGAGGCGGCCATGTTGCTGATCTGTTGCCACCACGCACGTATAATTGTGGTGCAGTTGCCATATGATTGTTTCTGTAAAGCACACCTAACAATAGACGGGTTTCTGTGCAACGCGCACAACAAGGGGGCAGAAAGCACGCCATGTCCAGCAGAGCCAAGCTGCAAGGCAGGGATGACGAGGAGTTGTTGTGCAGTAAACTGCAACGACCACAGAAAAGATGGACTGAAAATGTTTAATATTGCGAGGGGATCACATGCTTTTGCTAAAAACAGAAGGAGAGGGACTCACGTAACTTGAACTCCGACCGGAGTGTCACCCAAACAGACCCTGGTCCCCCACAAGTCAAATCACACATATGTCTGATCTGACGTTACCCAACAGGGGGTAATAATAAACAAATCTCATACTAATACGTCATGTAATAATGGTATCTGGTGGTCGGATTCTGCAGGGGTCTAGTATAGTCAACAAGAACGTACAAACAATGCGAAATCTACGTTGATTAAGGCTGCCAAAGTGTGACCCAGTAATGTTCGTATACAAGAAACCCGCCTATACAACAATATTCCCTTCAGAACATCACATGCTCCGACTGTAAACTACTGTATTAACACACCGTTTCCCGTCTCCGCTTTCTCCCCGAACCTCACTCCTCGTCGGGGTGAACAACACTAGGAAGTGTTTTATGACACGGTTAGGAAATGACTGTTGCGCTGGGGCCAAATAAACAAATTCTCTCCTCGAGGATCGGTGGGAAACAGTTGCCTAACGCTTTGATCCTTTGGTTTCCACTCAGTCGTTGTTTGTGCGAGCAAATAGCTACACACTATTATGCAAGGCGGAGGCATGCTGGGATTCAATTAAATCCTAAATGACCCCATTCTATAATAAGAAGATCCACTGATTTAAAGTAAAAGCTGCAGCAAAGCAGAGGCAGAGTTGTAGCTAACTGAACAGAGGCGACAAAGGTCTGAGAGGAAGCCAGACATGCACAGATGGCTCTGATTGGCAATATGAAGCATGTATACAGTAAAACCACCACAGTGTGACCCCGGCGGACGGCCATCTCGTTTGAGGCTAGCCACGAAGCCAGATGGAGTATAACGCTGTGTAGAACTTCTTCTTTTTTTTAATGTAAATTGAGACGTGAAGTAGCTAAATAAAGAGCGAGAGGTAGGTGACGGCCAGGGGAATACCCAGCATGTGACAGCGTCGCGGGCCTGATGAGATGATGACGTTATTTTTGGTTATTTCTGAGCCTGTTAAATTTTATATCGGCCATCTTTTATTCATGGCATCATTACAAATTCTCTCTGAAGTTTTCCGCCTAAGCCTAAGCACAGCACAGGATGTTTTCTCAGCCTCCTGCATGAGAACAACATTCATGTTATATAACCTGTTTCAGCACAACTGCTGAGGTGAGCACCAAACTAAACTGTAACGTGTTGCACGGACGCAGTAAAGGGAGGTTATAACAGGACATATTGGCGTTGTAGTGACCTAACTTGCAGATTAATAGCTGCACAGACGAGGACGAATGTGCACGCTTTACAGAGCTCCTGTATATATAACAGAGAGAGAGGTAACCATGGAGATTATCACGGTACCCCAACTACCATATATATCCTGTTTACGGTGCTATTTTTAGACGCAGATTTGCACAGCGAGGATTAGAGCGCAGATAAAAAAAAAATTTGGCGAGCTCTGAAAGACAACGCCGAAGCATAACATCTGTCATATTAGCTGCTTCCTGTATTTTGATGTTTTATTGATTTTTTTTTCTGAATGGATTACATCCTGGTGATATCCTGGCATGATGCAGAGAAATGATGCACGGCGTATGCACAAATTAGGCGTTTTAAGGAGCCGGCTTTGATTTGGGTATAAAATGGTGGAATTCAAATAAAATGGAGGGTCGACGGCGAGGGGGAAAAATGTGCTGGGCGGCTGGAATCTGGGGGCTGGAGGCTGCAGAGGTGATGTCATTGGGCCAGAGCAAGAGGCGAGTGAAAAACAAGTCTCTCTCTTTATTCTGATCCTCTTTGCAGTCCCAGTGGGGGGGAGGGGGGGGGCCTGGCAGTCGGCCAAGGCAAGGGCTGCTGGGAAATGGCAAAGGATGCCAAGCAGGCCCCACCGCCAACATTAGAAGCTCACATCTTTGTTCTCAGAAACCTGGTGTGCTGCCAAAGGCCTCATTTCGGCTCCATGGCATGATTACACTGGATGTAGGCCAACTACTGAGAGCTCGCTCTCCCTCCCTCCCTCCCTCCCTCGCTCTCCCTTTATGCTCCCTCCCTAGGCACTCTCTCTCTCTCTCTTTTTCCACTGCCTTCAAAAGCTTTCTGCCAAACATGCAGCAGTTGCCATGGCTGCAGAGAATGGAACATAAAAAAGTGAGTAATGAGTCAGGCTTGGACCCAGATGTGCCACATGTGTATCCATTTAGAAAAAAAACAAGATGGTAACATATCCCCTTAATCTGCCGGGCTCGTCTGGGGGGGACAGACGACTCGGTAAATAGCAGGGGAAATATTCCCCGCAGAAAAATGCAAATGAACATTGTTTTCACATCCATTTTTGAACAGACGGTAGTTTCAGTTAGGTTGCCGTGCAGAGTCTATTTTGGCAACCAGGAACAGAAAGACATGAACTTTGCTTCTGTAATTCAGCTTGCATGCATCGTGAGCTGACGACATAATTTCCCGTCCAGTGGAAACCCCCATATATATTTCAGTCAGACATTGATGTAAACAAAGTTTCCCTGGCCTCTTGCAGCAAAATCACCACGTGGTTTGAACTCACTGAACCAGTGTTTGAGGTTAGGTGGTCCAATTCATCAGCTGCTATTAGAATAAGTAACATTACCTGCACATATAAATGGCTTCTTTCTTATTGCCCTTAAAAGGCAGTTTCACCCCTGACTCATAGTTGTTATGTTTAGCGTACTGAGCTGAGCTGTGCAGTCATTCCAGCTTTGTGAAAGACTCAGACAAAATGTTCAAAATGTCATTCTGCTGGACACACACACACACACACACACACACACATTTATAAAAGGACAGTACAGTATCTCTGTTTTCCCCCTTTTGGGGATAAACAATCGTGTGTTCCTAATAGACGATAACAAACAGAAGAAGTTGAACCATGTCTCCAAACTTCTACATTAAACAAACCGGTAATAGTAATAATAACGCTATGCCAAAGAATTGCTACACCAACAATAACTCCAAAAACGCTGATCTCCGGTTTGTTCCCCTGCCGTGTCCTAACAAAGATATAATAGAGGAGCTTTACGGCTCCAAGCTATAGACCAGACCAGCGTTGCGTCATCGGCGAGGCTGCGCTTCCTTTTGGGGGAAAGAAACTCGCTGTCATGGGAGAGAAAATGACGAAAAGCTTTTGTGTAGCGTGTTAACCGAGGCTTTCACACTGAGATTTGAGGCACATACTATACGTGAATATTCGCTGTCAGTGTGGAAAATCTCGAAATAATGCTGGTGACAGTGACTAGCACGGCTAGCTAATGTTAGCTTGAGTGGGAGGCTGCTGCAGTTATACAGCCATACATTAATGTTATAGCAGCATCAGACTGTCGTCTCCAACTAAATCTCAGCCTATAGGTCAAACAGTTGGCTATTAACAGGCTGGTTATGTACAGACAACACTTAGCCTAACGTGATTCAATCAAATATGTATAGATGTCTGGATAAGCAATATCCGGACACTGTGTTGGACGGGGAAAGACTGAAGGGACATGGCGGTGATCAACCTTAATTTATTAAGGTATCGCTAATGCTCAAGTTCAGGCAAGAAAATAATTATTAAACACGTGTATAAAACAACCGTTTGTATAACAAGAGATGAATGCGTACAAATTTGTCAAAATTACAGTCCAAACATATGTCAAATTGCTTTGAAGTCTATGGGATCTTCGGTTTGTTTCAAGTACCCGTATGTGCCGGTCTGATATACGGTTGGTTCGTTCTTACACCCGGATTGATCCTCATGCAAACCCCTGAGGGACTTGACACATCCATCTTCATTATAATATTTATACAGCAGTATGAATATGTATGTACAGTAGGTGTCTGAATGTGTGTGTTACAGGGACGTTTATATTTGGACATTTTTTCCTCCAGCATCTTATCTCGATAAAGGTTATATTTCTTTCTTTTTTTTCTTGTTGAGCCAAAAAAGAAAGAAGGAGTATTTCATGCGTTATGTAACCTCTTCCCTCTGAGCCAAAATAAAACTTTCCCAAAGTAGGCTTATTTATTACTGGAGCTCCTGTCTATTTTTGAGCTGCCTCGCTAGAAAATGGACTCTGACATCCCCGGCACAGCAGTTAACAACACAGCACTCGGTTGTCGGGCATCATTTTCACATTGCTGCTGTCCTTTTCTGTAGAACGCCAATGTATTTACTCCTTTGCATGTATTAATTCAGCCAGGGTTGGATAAAACCCTTGTGAATAATACATAAAAAAATATGTGTGCATAATTATAACTCCTTCATTTAGAAGGGTTGCTAGTGGAAGAAGATCAAAGCTTTTCTAGTAATATCTGCCTTGAAAGCAGAAGGGTATGCGGAGTAATTTATGTGATGTATAGAATACAAAATAACATGACTGTGAGAGGAGGGGAAACCAAGAATAGCAAATACTGACCTAATTGGAAAACTCTTCATTTTGGGGGGGGGGAATTGTTCCTGGCTAGCGTGTGGCTTATTCAGAGCAGGAAAGTGGGGAAGATCATGGAGAAATGCAACCGTAATGCATCGTTTACATATGTTGTGGTTGCATTTGGAGAGCGATCTCTCTTCGGTTTTCCAGCAATTAAGCTCTAAACACGTTTACTTGGAAACAGCCCTTTTTTGGTAGCGGTCATAAATCAGCCGAGGTTCCCGTCTCGGATTCCACACATGCTTCCCTGCCCTCCCTGTGATTGTCTGGTGGTTTATGGGGGATGTTTCATCATATGCTGCGAGCGTCCGTGCCAGAGATGTCCTTCCTCCCCTTTCCATAAAAGTGCAAGTTGTCACGATGGTGTGGCATTCATTATCCGCCTGTGGTTTCGCGGGCCTGGCCCCCCCGAGCAGCTGGGGAGCATTGGTTGTCACATTCAGCCTCCCGCCGCGGTGAAAGATGGGCGGGCAGGAGATGAGCACTGTCCTCCTGTCTGTGTGATAAAGCCCCCTTAACCACAGTGTCTGGGCATCTGGGCACACGACGCCTCACCTCCCTCATCCACATCAAAGCCTTGTCTCAGAAAACAGCTCGCTGCGAGGAGCTGGAATAGAAAGTGGAGCTGGAATGACGAGTACAACCGTGTGTGTGTGAATTCACGGAGGATAATCACAGTTTATTACAACTCGGGTCTTATTTTTGTAGCTTTGGCCATTAATTACCTCAACCAAGGAGGTTATGTTTTCGGTTCGGTTTGTCTGTTTGTCAGCAGGATTACGGAAAAAGCTACTGGCCCAGTTTTCATGAAACTTGGCAGAAGGGCGCAGCATGTGCCAAGGAAGAACCCATTATGTTTTGGAGTGGATCTGAATCACAGGGCGGATACACAAATTATTTTTCACTTTCGTTGACATTGCGAGATAGAGCATTTGGCCTTGGGGAGGTCTGCGCTCTCCAAGTGCCCTTCTAGTTCTATCTGTTGTGATAATATTGTAGCAATACAAAAGTGATTGCTTAAATCTGGAACGTGACGACGTCTGGCAAGGCAAGAACGTGAGAGTACTGGTAGTGTCGGCAATGATCTCTTATAGCCACCACATAGGAACACGTGTATGCCAACCCGGTCTCACGGGAAGGCGTATAAATAGCACCACATTACAACGACATTCCGCGTGTCACGAGGACGCATTTTAGGCTTTTTGCGTGTCATTTGTACGTCACGCAAGAAAACTACCGTGATGTCCGTAGTTAGGTTGAGGCAACAAAACCACTTAGTTAGGAAAAACATCATGGTTGGGCTTAAAATAAGTGCGTAAACAACGTAACATAAGTATGGAAAACACATCACAATCTTCACTAAAAAAACGAGACAAACGCCACTAACGTAACTTACTAAAAAAAACACCGGTCTCCTGGTTAAATGTCTCCTGTGTTTGTTGGACCCGTTCACCTCCCTTCCCGCCTGCCATAAGCGCTCATTTTTTATTCTACGTCACTAGCTCTGACAAGCGAGCCATGCTGAACATAGCTAATCATGACAACAAACAATCTGAGAAGGAATTTGGGTACAACACCATAGATGGACAAATTGGATAGAGATGAGGTTGTGTGCTGACTTTGTAAAATGTTATTACCTTACTGTAACATTAGCTTGTCACTCAAGTGAGGCAAGACACCATAAATAAAGAGAATAACATTACATTTTCAACATATTTTATCAGTAGGTTGCATTTGAATTAATTACGTGTTAATTTAAAGGTGGTAAATACGGCATTGGGAGCATTTCTATTCCCTCTCAATGGCTCTCAACATGGCGACACAGCGAGCAGGCGCGAATAGTGCCAACAAAGGACTTGAGAGTGACTTCATTCTGTGCTCAGGTAGACATTACTCCTCTATATCTTTGCATAGCAAATAGTTGTTTGCTGCTATATTAATGATCTGAATATCAAATTTAGCATCATTAACTTTGTTTAAACTATATTATTTTGAAGAGATGCGAGCCCTTGTGGGTAAAATGTTATTAATAGTGATAGGAATGTTGGCCAAAACTACAGAAAAAGACCCAAGTTGATATAAACTGGAAATAACCTTTAAGACAAATTAAATGTATTTTATCCCATGTGTTAGAGACCTTATTTTTTATGGAAATGAAAGTGCTCACAGCCTTTATTTGGGAACTTAAGATCGCATGACCTCACACTGTAAACTTCATCTATGACAAACTAGTTTTGCAACAAATATGAAAGATGTTGTCATGCATGCAGTCATTATTCCTGACAGGCACATAGTGGAGTCTCACCACAACAAGCTCAGCCGAGGCGGTACAGTAATACTGTGGGAAGCACAAGGGATGAATAGCAGAGCCTTGACGCAACAGTAACGTCCCAAGGGGGAAACAAAAGGACGGAGCGAAGGGAGCGCTGTGGGAAAGTTCAGTGCCCTTGAAGGAGCCTGATAAGCCAGAGGTGATACGAACCCGCGTGTTTGTATTGTGCAAATTTGTAACGACTACGAGCTCGCTGCTGATAGGGAGCCGTCTTACACCATGTGTTTGCAGAAAACCTGCCTGTCCAAAGGTCACGCCGAGCTGGGTGTGGTGAACGTTATCTGTGTGATTTCAGTTTGCGATGGTAATGTAACTCTGGCTGTATATTGGGGCTGTTTTACACGGTTGACATACTGGTTTGGGCAGATTTTCAAACTAACATATGAGAGGTTGTGATTACTTCTCCCGCTCCGTATGTTAAGTGATGGGCTCCACATTGTTCAGCAGGCCCACAGATGTGTAACTTGACCTTGCTCTATGCAAATCACATGGACGCTCGCTCTCTCTCAACAAAGAGGGATAAAGTTCACCTACAGCGCGTTGCCACACAATGGCAGGGAGGAGCCAGACGGCCTTGAAGCGGAAATGGTTTCACACTGACTGACAAGTCTGGCTACACCCAGGGTTGCCCTCAAGGACAAAACACCCTCCTCCATTTCTTTTATTTCCTACATGTACATATCTCTCATCAAGAAACATCTTTGCAAAGAGAGCTTTCCTCCCTGAGGCTGTGTGACGCGCTCGGCTGTCTCCTCACATCAAAAACGGCGTTGCCTAACAACAAGACGAGCAAAGTTCACATGTAACTGCAGCTCTAGCTCGCATGATCCCTGCCAAGTTAACCATTTACAGCGAGGAGGAAGGGGAGAGGTGTATTCTGGGTAAACAGGGTGGTGCGTTTGCAGTTTGAACTAGTTAACCCGGCTATTCACTACCTCACCTCTCTGCTCATTAACACACAACATGCAGGGACATGAAACTCGTTGGGCTACACCGAGACAAAGCTCCTTCCTCCTGCCACACAACAATGCACACGGGGCAGCGCTCCCATTATGAAACCGCTCTGTCACAAGACAAGCGCCTCACAGGAATGCTGTTGTGACACATGCGCGCTGTTGACACAAGGGTTAAACATTGAACCGCTTACACACACTTTAGCTGCCAAAAGGGCGGGAGCTTCAACCGCTGCAGCACCGGTTGGTCGGCAGTTTAGTATTTATCTTTCCACTTTTGGCTGGCTGCGTCCTCCTCCGCCACCTCCCAACAGTCGTCAGGTTTATCAAAGGAGAAGTCCTCTCTCTATAACTGCAGCCAGGTGCAGCAGCAGCACAGTGCAATACTCCACAGCAGATTGCCTCGTATGTTTGGAGCTTTTTGCAGAGGTCGCCGAGTGCACGAGAGTGTGTTGAATGTCATGCGTTGATCTCTGGCTCGGCGCTGGTGCAGAGGGTTCAGCAGGAGTTCAGCACACATTCATTATTCATGCATTTTCTGTATACCAAATGATGGCACCCGGGGAGCCTCTTCTCCCTGAAAAGGTCCAAGTGCTTGAATGTTCTTCCACTATTTTTCTCTCTTTCAGATGTGGAGTAGCAGAGTTTGCGAGGAGGTTTATGCATTTATGCGCTCTGGATTTTTAAAAAAGTGTTTTGTTTCTCGGATTTAGACGTTGCCGTGCGCGATAAGCGAAGGAAACGTATCGGTGTAATTCTTTACAGAAGTTTAATGTGTGTTGTTGGCGACGCTTTGAAAAATCCCCGCTTAACAATTCTAGGAAAGCCGAGCCACCTGGAAATCTCATGACTTCCTGAATCTAATTCCAGGCCGTGCTATCAGACAGTCTGACTAGCAGCTTTCACCGAGGGGTGTAAACATTGAATGTCAGGCATGTTTGCCAGAGCCAGTGTTGAATCAGGCATTAGTACTCATGTAATGCCTGCAGTGAACTCAAACGCCCCGGCAAAGCCCTGATTATATTTTCTCCCTGTCTAACAGATTTATAGCACACTGTGAACTCCAAGAGAAAGCTGGCACAGGCTGGACTCATGAACAGGCCTCTACGTAGTCTATTCTTGTTGTTTTCAAATGCAGCCTGCACTTTCCTCCAACCATATAATAACAGACGTTAGCTAAGGCTCGCCGTTTTGATAACCTGCAATTGTGATCTGAAATGGCAACAGAAAAACAGAGCGAAGGTATGACACCGCCGAGGGAGAATCCAGAACAAAATCCCCTCTCGTGTCACTGCGCGCTGTGTTGGCGGACCGTGACCTCATCCAAAGTTTACACGCCTCACGCTGCTTTGTTATCTTTAAAAACTTGCAAAGCAGCACATTCCAGCCCTCAGCAGCGGCAACAAAAAAATGTCAGCGTGCAGATCCTGCTGCGCTTTGAGAAACGCGATAAGCAAATAAATGAATGCTTCACCGAGTGAGCAGCAGCACATTTCAGAAAGTAAAAAAAGAAACACACACATTCATAAGCAGAAGGGCACGAGATGTATGGTAGGTCAGTTGTGTGGACTCTGATTGGAGCTTTGCGTGTCTGCTTACTCAGCAGCCTGCACCAAGCTTAGCTCGCTTTCAGTCTTTTTTTAAACAGACCACAGGGTAGTAAATAGCTACGAGGAGGATCACAGCCTTCACAGCTGATTGGCTTGATGCTCGCCTGACATAAACAGGAAGCCGGCCGTGCGAGTCAGAGAGGGGAGCGAACAAAGACGGAAGGACCAGACGAGCAGAATGTGGTGGCAAGACAAAGGAACGATGTGTAAAAGCCTGAGGGATTCAGAAGAAGAAAAAAAAAAAACGGTCTTTCTGTTTGTGCCATGTGACTCACGGAGGAATTCAGCCTGTGATTCAGTCCTCTGCATCGTCAGCAGGCTGTGTGCAATGATAATGGTGATGAGGTGTATTGTTAACAGTAGGGCAGGAGACCACAAAATGATGCCACTAATAAAACTGTAATCATATTATATTCCTTCTGTGGTTTCATATCCTCACATGTTTACATATCATTTGGTAAACTGTCTTAATCTTTGTATCCAGCTGGTTAAACTGTTAATGGTGTGAATGAGATCATGGAGCAACTTGAAATATCAGACCGCTGCTGTGACTTTAGAAACAAAGCTCCTGCGTTTATTTACACCGTTTCAGAAAAGGATTGCACCTCTAATTGTACACTTCTATTTCAATCTCAAGATGTGAGACTCAAATAATTACCATTTTCATTTTTTTGTAATGTTGCACAACTTTTGTAGCCTATTACGTAAGTGAAGCACTCAGTGACTGAAATGATTCCACTTCCCTGTAATTCACCCGTTTGGGTAAACACTACATCAGTTCCCTTTTTACATCTGCTTATATATTTGTGTATTTTCTGATAATGTCAAGAAGATATATATATATATATATATTTAAGGGACTCTTTATCAGTTGTAATCAAGCAGCCAGGAGTTAAAAGAGCTAAATATGGGATTGGGCGCATTTCTATTGCCTCTCAACGGCTCTTAACATGTCGACGACAAGCCAACGGCTCGCAGCTAACGGTGCTAACAACAACATGGCAAACAGCGCCGAAAGTGCTGACAGAGATAACAATCTATTATCAACAATCAGTGTCATTTTCACTGTACAAACGTAGTAGTTTAAAGCTCAATCATGTTGTTTCCTAAACCTAACTATAGTGGTTTTGATGCCGAAAATAAAGTGACGCCAAGGGCGTGACCAAGCGGCGGTGTTGCCAATACCCATACTACCATACTATTTAGTATGCCAGAAAAAGATTTAGTATGTCCCAATACACAGTATGTCAAATACAGCATGTCAAAAATACCAGGATGTCCTACTGCATCCGGGTGCATTTTGCAGTATGCAAGTCAGCATGCTTTTCTGGCTATTCTGACTCACAATCCTCTGCTCAGCAGATATACGAGCAAGAGGGTCAAAGTTCAAGGCGCTCTATGACAAAGTAGTATGTTCCAATTGTATGCATACTGCATGTACAACAACAGTACGTACTTTGTAAGGGCAGCTGCAGTATGTACTAAAAGTAAAAAGAAAAAGTATGAGATTTGGAACGTAGCCAGTGTTTACCTGAGGGGGAATCGGAGGGTGGGTGCAACGCTTCTGCAGCGAAGCCGTCGGTCGGGACGACGTTATCAACTGTAACCGCCGTATGAGAGCAGTGCGACACGCTCACATGCACTAAAAGCACGCGAGGCTGGCCCGGCGATGTCAACAAAGCTAGGAGAAGCTCAGATTACAACACACACTGAGGGAGAGTGACTTCATTCTCTGCTCAGGTAGACGTTACTCCTCTATATCTTTAAATAGCAAATAGTTGTTTGCTGCTATATTAATGCTCTGAATATCTCACCTTTTAATAGTAAATCTGATGAAGACAGATTGTGTTAAAATTCTGCTATCTCATCTGATAGCTAACCATTGTGAAGCCTCTGCTAGATTAGCTCTGCGTGCACAGCGCACATGCTTCTCAGGGGGCTGTGACAGGGCAAAGGCACGGAGTGGAAATAATGAGTGACATATCAGCCCTGCTACCCAAAGAGCTTTTAGAAAAACACCCCCCTCCTCCCTCCCTCCCCTTGTCAACCTACTGTCCCCACGCCTGGCTTTGAAGGTCAGATGAGAAACAAGAGAGAGCGCCGCCGCCACCTCCGACTGACTGGTTCAAACAGGCCCTGGGAGGAAGGGGGTGGTGGTGGTGTGTGGGGCGTGGCCCACTGAGCATGCCCAGTGAGGAGGAATGCCATGTGATGGCAACACAGTGGGCTCTCCCATCTGCTGATGCAGTGTGCACTTCTCGCCCGGGGCCCTTTTCCATCCAGTCTAGTGAGCAGCCAGATCAATTTACTGTGGAATGAACACAAAAGTCAGCGGCCGACGCACGCACACGCATATCCACACATTCCTTATGTGGCGACGCAGAGCCCCGCACTGCAGCACAGACGAGCACGCAGAGGAATTTACTCATGCATGCAAAAAAAATAGTGAGACAGAGGTTGAATCAAAGGGCCGATATATTATTCAGGGAAACTCCCTCTCTGCCACAGCTGAAGCTTGCAATGTTTTAACCTCGCTGCACGCAACGCTCAGAAACAGGAGCGTCGATACTCGGGCTACTTCCCTCCATCCAAATTCCTGCAACACACTGCTGACTCATCTGATCCGCACAGGCAGAGGTGCCTTCATTTATCACCGGCGATGGCTGTCGATGGCGTTCGCGGGATGAATGGCGCTGACTGACATTTTCATTGTTGAGCCGCGTGCTATTTCATCACTAAAACGCCAGAACAAGACGCATCATTTGTGGGGAATGCTATCATCTGTCTCCGCACACACACACACACACACACACCCACACACACATGCAAAGTGAGACCACATGTGTGTGTTTTCTCCTCTTATGAATAATTGAGGAGCCTTGTGTAGTTGAGCAGGCGCTGACTAGGCACCCAGGGTGGCATCCTTAACTACTGTGACAAAATGGTGTAGCGTGAAAAGTGACATTTAAGACATATTGACGCTAAGGTGTATTGTCAGGCTGCTTAAATCGCCTGTGTGCAGCAAAGCAGGCGGACGCACACACGGCTCGAGTAAAACTTGCGAGGTGTTGCGAGCTCAAGAAATGTTAATTTCTTCGGCTGGATGCAAATCGAGTTGTGACTCACTTCTATCTGCTCGCTCTTACATTATATGAATAATGGAAACATATTGTGGGGGTCTAATGTGTTCTTTTATTTGCAGAGTCACGCCTGTGCTTTATGATATGCTAATGAGCCTCCCCTTGAGTAATTGAGCTGTGCTTTAGATCATCAGCCCGGGCCTAATGGCGCATTGTCTGGAAGATGATCAAAAAGCGGCCGAGACGAGGAGGAGATGTTCTCCGATGATCCACAGATGACACCCATAATGAGGCACTCGAAGGAGTTTTTCAGGCGTGACGGACACTGCGGCCGTTTCAGTCACGATATCCCGCCCCGGGGAAAGCAATCGAACTTCATCTCTAGATTCAGAGTCTCTTGACCCTCGGATGAGTGAAATGTCCTTCGCTGGCTGCGTCCTTCACGTCCCTCCCCCTCTTTGACCCTCAACCCCAAAACCATTACAGCCCACTCCAGACCGAGCGCCGCAGCCTCTTCGCCACCCCTTCCTCTCGCTCGAGGCTTTCTAAATCAGGAACATCTGACATGCTCGCCACCTACTCATGTGTCAACTCCCTGTGACCTCGAGCCACCCTCTTACGGTGAAATATTGCACACACTAATCTTCCTATAATACTTTATAGCAGCCCCATGTTCAAACACAACCCGTAACCACATGTACACGCAAACAATGCCAACAGGAGACAGACAGCTGCAGTTCAAAGCTTAGCAACAGCTGTGCTCCATTGTCCGACCGGGAGCCGACTGACATTTGAAGCCGCCGATGGCCGCCTTTAAACGCTTCTATTCTTTCTCTCGCCTTCCCTCTTATTTGCTCCCTACGTCCGCCCCTCTTTTGTCCTCCGCCGCCAAACACTTCTCATTCCTGTGATGTTTTTGGTATCGCTGAGGTCTGCCTAGACACCGCAGTGTCTCGGATTCTCACACAGTAACCGGGGAAGCGCAGAATATGCTCCTTATTTGCCTCCCACAGGAGGCAGACACTCAATCCACCCTCTTCACTGTCAAAAAGGCGTTGGAGATATACTTGGCAAGCTGTGTTTTGCGTCTCCCCCCCCCCCCCTCTCCCGTTGCCCCCCCTCTCTTTCCTCACTCTCAGTGTGTGTATGTATGTATCTTTCAAGCCCCTTCATTTCCCAGAAAGGAGCCCAGGATTTATGAGTGCATGAGCCGCCGCGAGCGACATCTCCAGAGAAGGATGAGTGTTTCCTGCAAACAGTCGGGGAGGGGGGGAGGCGCTGCTGTGTGTGTGTGGGGGTGGACAGCTCCCATAGAAACACTATCCAGTAACACTTGAAGAGCGTCATCAAGGGGGGGTGTGTGTGTGTGTGTGTGTGTGTGCATGGAGGGGGCGTCTTTCTGAGAAAAAGCCCGTGAGGCCTGCAGACCTGTGATTGACAGTTACCTCTGCTGATTATTGCCTCTCAGGGACACGCTCTCGACGGCAGCTGCTGCTTCAAACTCACCCCGAACTGTTGCTAACTTCAGGTTCACTGAAATATGTCCAAAAGTAAGTTGACAGCTTAAGCATTTTATCCAAATCCTCCTCTTTGCCTTTGTTTCTAGGAACGCTTTGCAGAAATGTGACCCAGGAGGACTGCACGTTGCCTAACAATCCTGCTGAACCGACATGTATTTGCAAAAGTAACCGAGCCCTTCATCATCATCATCATCATCACTCTCTCTTTATCCTCCGCCGTCGGGTGCGGACGTGAGGAGTAACAGTGACCTCATGGTGAGTTGTGTAAGAGCGTGGGGAGAGGCTTGAAAACGGAGCCATGGGAGACAAATGAAAGTGCTGATGCGCCGAAAAGAGAGCCAGAGTTTCTGGAGGCATGCGGATACAAAAAACAAAAACAGCAGAAGTCAGAGAGGACAGACCGGGTTCCGGACTCATCGGGGCTGTGTGGACAGTGTGTGGTAAAGGGCCAGATATGGAGGGAGGGGGGGTAAAGGGTTAGGTTTAGGGGGGGGATCTATTCCAGTAGAGAGAGAAAGGTCACAGTGTAAGCTGATAAAGGCAGGAGGCAGAGCTTGGGGCTGCTTCCAGGCCAGCTAGTCAGCTGACGCCTGCAGCTGTGTTTGGAACATCAATATGAGCCTTGTTCAGCCCCCCCCCCTCCTTCCTCCCTCCCTCTCCTGCTCACTCGGCATCCCCTCTCGCCGCTCTCCCCTCCTCCCTTCACGCTGTTTCCTTTTTTTTTCCAGCTCTGATTTATGAAAGTAGGGCATGTGCCCATAACTGCTGCATCAAGGCACATGGCTGAGCCTCCAGAGGCACTAAGGCTCTGTTTACATCAGCCCAGACAACTGCACCGCATTGCACAATCGCCACAGGCAAAGCTCTGTTATATAAAGACGAGGCCACGTTGGCTCCGTTGTTTTTGTTTTTCTGGTTCGCCCTGTCTCCACCTGTAATTCCTGAACCGCACAAATCCGCGCGGACACGCTTGTCCTTTGATCTTTGATGTCACTTAACGCAACCTTTAGCCGAGGACTGAATGTGTCAGCCCGGGCGTCACATTTCACATTTCCACCGGCTGAAAATGCATCAAGCATATTTGGATCAAGCGGCTCGGGAACGGCTCCAGCAACTGTGGAGTTTGTTGTTTTCAGCTATTTTCACTCGCTCCTGCGCAGGATTTTTCGGGAGGCTTTGTGTCGAAGCACTGGAGCATGAGAATATTCTAACAAAGAGAGCGACGAATGCTGTGATTTCAGTCTGAGAGCATGCGTGTTTGTGTGGGGATGACAATTAGTCCCCAAATGAAGCGCCGAGGCACTTCACGATCAGTTTCCATGGCAACAAATCAGACTGCTCAGCCGGGGGAAGACAGAAAAAATGTGTTCTTAATGATGAGCGCGAACAAAAGCATTTGAGCCAGAAGCCCGAGGCAACACTGATATGACAGTAAAAACTGCATAATCATGTTGTTGTGAGTATGAGGAAGGAGGCAGATTAAAGGTTGGGTCGGGATGATTCATGAGAGCATCTGTGTGAGTGAGCCGGTCAGAGGAGGAGGTGGATAGTAAGGAACATATCGTTCTCCTTTGTTTTTAATCATCTCAAACACAGGTGGGGTTTTCGTGGGTGTAACCTCACTTCGAAAGAATCCTAATGGCCAACTATTATTAACTAATACAGGCCATGTTTCCACGGTGCAGCTCAGGAGTTCAGTGTAACCTTCCCCGTCCGTATGCTAAACCAGTGCTGACTCAACAGTGGGTCGTTCGCTGCAGCTTCATGCCTGCTGGCTGAACCACAAGGACACACGATCATTTACAGCTGAAGGCTTTGGAGCCGGACTGTTTCCGATATTTCTGCCTGCTTGTGAGTCATCACATGCTGCATGCCCTCTGTGTAGTCATGTTATAGAGGCAGGGTCAGTGCAGCCAGGCCTCTGTGCACACACACACTCATTACTCCAATTTTCTGTTCTTAAAGGGAATTATGCTGCTGTTTAGTATGGAGCACGTCGCTTATGTTGTGGCTTATTTTGTTAGTGTCTTTTCCAGAGGGTAGAGATGCTTTGTTATGTACCCAAGTATTAATATTCTCTGGCAGGAAGGCGCATACACACAGAGAGAGAGAGAGAAAGAGAGATGAAAAACATCTTTTCACTAACCTACATAAACGCTTTTTTTTTTACCCTCAGAGATATTTTCCCCCTCATGCTTCCAGTCTTTGTTGCTCGCCGTCTTTGTAGAAGTCCTCGTATCCTCGCCGCTCCCTCCCTCCACCCACCTCCCTCCCGACGCCCACGCTCCTGTCCTCCACTCTCATAACTCAGCTGTTACTTGGCAACGTGGTCCCAGCTGGACCCAGCATCAGCCTCGGTTGCCACGGCGACGGAACGCACCACATGCAGACACGGTAAACATGTTGGTTCTTTTTTTTTTTTGGAAGCCAGCGCTCCTACATGCACAACAAAAACCCACATGTGTATTCAGCTCTGTCGGTGCTGTTACATCCATCAAAGGAGCAACGCCCAGATTAATCAACGTGGGAATGATTGCCAATATAATCCCATGCACCTGCAGCGTCTTTGCACCTGCCTTCAGGATAATAAAAAAAAAAAAATAGATTTGGATGTGATGGATTGCTGATTCTGCATTGTGATTCCTCCGTCCACCTCTTAATATTTTCACCTCACGTCTTGCGTCACCATACATTTACAGCCAAGATCCACTCGCAGCCTCGAGCGTATGGATCGGGGGAAAAACAAACCTCTCTTCTCCACGCTCTGGGTAACACTGCATCTGTCGCCATAGCAACCGGATCCATCATCTGCGGGGGGATCAATTGATTCATTATTAAGCGAGGCGCAGCCCTCCTTCTCTGCTTCCCGTTCACGTCTACTTACTCTGCCTTCAAGCATCCATTATTGCCCACTCACCGGGCTGAAGAATGGAGGGCTGTCAAGTCTCCCTCGTACAAATATAATTCTACAATTTCAGTTTGTTGACCAGCGTGAAAGGCACGGGGACGGTAGAAAATGCACTTTTGTACAAGATGTTCTCTTCATTCCGTCACGCATCTTAACAAAATCAGATCGGATCCCACATGTTAAGGAGGATAAAGACAGATAGCTAACCGAAAATCATCCACATGTGGTAGGGAATTGTAAATGAGGTGGAGGAATGAGGGCGTGAGGGTCTTTGTTGCACAGACAACATGAATTAGCATCAGCTCAAGCTTTAAAAAAAAAAGGGAGGGATAAATGTAACGCGACACACATAGCCTGTTGAAAACGCTGCTTTCTGGAGCAGGGCATTTATAGCTGTGGGGGAAGACACGCTTTGATGATATCCCCCCTCTTACTCCAGTCTGTCCTGCATCGTGTGGCTGCACACCTAGCCTGCAGGCACTGGGATGGGTGGGGAGGCTCCAGTTTCTAGTCAGGGAAGCCGAGGGAAGGAAAGACAAATGTATATTATTGGAAAATGTGCGCTAAATGGATGATGTCAGCCGCGGCACTTTGACATTTTAATGTCATCTCTGAGGGAATTACATCATTAGCCCTCTTTCCTGGCCTGGCTCAATGCTGGGAAACCTCCTAATGGATGTCAACAAGCTGTCCCTCTGGAAGAATGGAGCAGGGGGGCTGGAGAGGGTGTGGTGGGAGGGGGGGAGGGAGGGTGCTTTCACTGAGCTATACGAGAGAGAGAGGCCTCACACTGAGCGTCATCTGGACTAAAAGCCTACAGTGCATTTCTCGCCACAAGATTAACTCAATCTGCGTTGCCGTGCTTATCAGACAAAGTGCAAATGATCAGCGAGCTCCACCCTCCACCAGCCCCCTCGCCGCCGCTGACCCCAAATGACCCCGCCGTGTAACAACTTCTCGGCGGAGCTGTTTGTTAATTATTTCATGCATTTATAATTACAGGAGCACATTGAGTTGGCAGCGTGCGAGTCTCCACAACGATTGTGCTTCTTTCAATTTGAAAAGCTGTCAGCGGTCGCCGCTGCAGCCGCCCGGAGATCAGATGCTGTATCCAATAATTGATTCATTAATCATCTACGAGCCCATTAAATTCAAATCAAGTCCAGGAATGCGGGGCTTTCTTGGTGAAACTAAATGGTAAAGGACTTATCTGTCTGATTGACTCCCTCTACCCTGCGAAATAATTTATGGAGAGAAACACCTCAGACTAGATAAAAAAAAAAAAAAAAAAGCCTTTTATATGCTAATAAAAGTAGTGTTGTGGATTGAAAACAAACATAAGTCGCTCATATTTTAGGCAATAATATCAAATCATCACAGTAGCTGCAAATAGACTTCCAAACAAACACGGAGGGAGATCAAGGCTTTAGCGTAAAATAGGTCAGATGGGGGATATTGATGTAGCTCGGTTGCATCTCAAAGCAAACTGGTGATGTGTAACTGTGGGCTCACGTGGCGCTACGCTGACATAAATCAACAGTGTGTGTGTGTGTGTGTATGAGAACTGAAATATAAGAAGATGAAATGGAAAAGAAAACTGTGAGAACAGTCCAATCAATGCTATGTAAGGTGATCAGACGGAGAGAATAGAATAACGACTGCTGCTTATATCGATAGTGAATTCAGCTGCACGGTGGATCATCTCAGCCTTGAGGAGGATTTGGCGGCGAGTGAAAAGCCGAAGGATAGGAAAGAGCAGCTTAGGTTCACCGAACAATCGCAAGGCTGACCGGTATTTCAAATGGATTGGGGGCAGAGGAGAATCATATATCCAGAAGGACACGAAAAGAGCTAGCGTGAGAATCAGATGTTGCGTACGCCGTGGATCTATTCTCCGCGTCACCCTCTTGAGGACGCCCGACTCGCCGCTATTATCCCACCGACTACATGAGCCTGTAATCTCCCTCCCCAGTTCATTGAGAAGAGCAGATTTGAAGTGACAAATCCAGGGCCCCAGATGACAAATAAGTCAGGAATTTGCTGCGATAAGTCACTTTATGGCGCGGCTCCCTTCTAGACTGGAAACGGGAGGATATCTGTTTCACTTTCTGCTCTCCCTCGTGATCAAAGCATGACCCAGAAAGACCCACGACTTGCCAGACACATGATCAGATTGATTTTTTTTTTCTTCCTTTCCCTATGACAGCTTTTAACTTCTCATGCATAACATTACAAACTATGCCTTTAATGTACGAAGAGACCCGCCACTTTTCATGCATCCTACAAAAGCAACCAGTGCTTCCTGTCCCTCAAGTTAGCAAGTTACTGTACTCTCATCTCTAAGCATGCACATCCGCATGCAGACCGAAGCTGGTTACATAAACAACGGAAAATGTAAAGTAGTTCTGCATGCACACACGCTGTCATAAAAATAGTGTGCATGAATGAATAACATTAAACGAGTGGGGCAGATAAGCTACCCCCTTATGTGCTCGCCTCAGATTCAAATTTAGCTTTGCGTAGGGAATTGATGAGACACAGAGCTCAAAGCCAAAGTCTTCAAAGACCGCGGTTACACAAGATGCAAGGCGTCAAACCCACTTTGTAGTTCTCGGGTGAACGAGTGGGTTGTAGCTGCCGAGCTGCACAGGGTGATACGGCAACAGAGTTTCTGCGAGCCCAAGAAAAGATGATAAAATACAAAAGTTACACCAAGGTTACATCGCGTGTAAAGGAGAGCAGGAGCGACCTTTTGTTTTTCCTTTTTAGATGATTGTAGTTGTGGGAGTTGGGGTTGCTCTATCATGTTTCAAGGTTAAGCTTCCCCTTTATCGTTGCCATAAAACATAGCAGGTGTGGGAGAAAGAAGAGAGCGGGAGCGCCAAGGGAGAGGGAGAAGAGGAACGACACGGAGCGATAAGGAGAGAAGTAAAGAGCTGATGGTATAATAGTGCAAGCGAACGGTTTCATCACGCTCAAATCGAGGCACGCTGAGGGAGGGGAGCCTTAAAGGAAAAGTTCGACATTTTGGAAATGATTCGCTTTCTTGCCGAGAGTTAGATGTGATACCACTCTATGTGTCGGTACGCCACATATGAAGCTACGGCCAGCAGCAGTTAGCTTTGCATAAAGACTGGAAACAGCTAGCTCTGTCCAAAGATAGTAAAATCCGTCTATCAGCACCAGGGGTTCGAGATTTGGGAAGAAGAAACAGACTTCGACACAACACCAGTCAAGAAATAGTCCAGCACACAACCCCCCATTAAAAATGTTGAATTAGCATTTCAGCCCGGTCGCACGAAATGGCGTATTAATGCCACAATAATGGGCAAGGATGAGAATGCCTTTCTTGCTTTTCACGTGTCATTTGTTCGCCATGTAGTCTGTACTGACTGCAATGTAAACGCATCTGCGTAAATATGCTACGCTCAGAGCTAGTGACGTAGAAGAAAAGGTGAGAAAGACCGCTTATTTGCGTGGCAATATTGTATCGATACACAGACGTCAAGTATTGATCTTTTATTATACAAACTATTAACCTCATAACAATCCACTACTCTGTCTTTCAGAGGTAGTAGCGGGCTCAGTCTTAACGCTTGAATGAAGATACTGCTGGGTGATATGGAGAAAATCAAATATCACGATATTTCTGACCAAATACCTCTATATCAATATTGCGACAATATTGTAGGGTTGACTGTTGGTGCATTCACAAAATATTTAGACAATAAGATTTTTGATAAATAATCATCAGCAATTTGGAAATAATGTGGGTAAAGGCAAATAATAAAACAGCTAGAACAGTGTGGTATGTTCAGAAAATTACGTCACTGTAACACAGCCTTTAAAACCAGGAAAAGACAACACTTTTGCCATATTACGATATCCAAAATCTAAGACAATATCTAGTATCACATCACGATATCGATATAATATCGATATATTGCCCAGCCCTAGTACCAACCATGTCATGTTAGCTTAATGCTAAATAATGCTCCAACAATAAATTTTGGCAAGGAAAAACTGGCATGGCCATTTTCAAAAAGCTCCCTTGAGCTCTGACCTCAAAATATGTGTACGTACGACGTGGATCTATTCTCCGCGTCACCCTCTTGAGGACGCCCGACTCGCCGCTATTATCCCACTGACTACATGAGCCCGTAATCTCCCTCCCCAGTTCATTGAGAAAAGCAGATTTGAAGTGACAAATCCAGGCCCCCAGATGACAAATAAGTCAGGAATTTGCTGCGATAAGTCACTTTATGGTGCGGCTCCCTTCTAGACTGGAAATGGGAGGATATCTGTTTCACTTTCTGCTCTCCCTCGTGATCAAAATATGTGAATGAAAACTCTGAGATGAACAGAGTGAAAACTAGATGTTAATATATAAAACAGATGTTGACAAACTGCATAATTTTCAGTTGAAAAAAGGTAATAAATCACAATACATTGCAATCGATATTATCGCAATACTCTTATCGCATATTGCAAAACGTTTAAAATCGCAATAAGAACGTATCGTGACTTGGGTATCGTGATGATATAGTATCGCGGGGCCTCTGGTGATTCCCACCCTTACTGACTATTGTCCTGTCCTGCAAACTGGAGGACTGCTTTTCAGTTCCCAATCTTTCCTCCCCCTGAGAAAACCATTTGAATCCCTCCCAGCCCCAGGCCTGTTGTGAAATAGCATCTCACATTACCACATCATTATTAGTATTGCATTCTTAATGGCAGTCTGCAGCAGCAAACTATTTGTCTTGGTAACACTGAGCACTAAGCGGAAGTAGAGGATTGCTACATTCTTGCGGAGGCCCCACATTCCCCAGAGCACCACAGCGGGGTTGTTGTAGCTTGTACAGATCCTCCTCTGCCCCCCCCCCCACCCCCACCCTCCCCCTCCAGCATCCAGCTTCCTGTGCAGCAGCATGGCCGCTCAACCCTTCCCTTCCCTGCACCGAGCTCGGTCAAGCTCCAGCTCCCCGTACCCCGCAGCTCCAAATACATTATTTACACTCTCCTCCCCTCCCTTCAGCTCAGCTCAAAAGAATCAGGGCAGAGGGAAATAACACCACTGTATAACCCCCCCCACACACACACACACACACACACAAGCTCAACCCTCCCTCCACCAGCACCACCCCACCTGCTCGCTCTTTTCTCACTCTGCGGGATGAAAATACAGTGCAGGACTGGGCTGCGACAATGGGAAACTCTGTGAGGCCCCAGCCCTCCCATTAATCCCCTCTGACATGCCTCCCGAGGGCAGGGATTTGCTACAAGTCAATGCAGGAGACCTACAGTATGCAAAACAAGCCTGTCTGACTCTCTCATGATTTTCAAAGCCACTGCACTGCCTGTGAGACAGGAAGGCAGATCAGAGAGAGAGAGAGAGGGGGGTGGGGGGGGGGAATAACTGTGCACACAGTCTGCTTGGTTAACCCTTTCCTCACCCTCCTGTTCAGTGTACGTGTCACTTCCCTCTTCTAGTTTCACTCCTAGCCTAGATTGCACAGAAAATGCTGATGACAGATGACAGGATGAAAAGCGAGATATTTTTTTCCCTCCCGTTCGGCCCCGGCTGCTGTTATCCTCTTTGTCTCCCTTCACGACAAATTTAGCTCCAAGGCAGGCTTTGTTACCGATAGACTGTATGTAAGAAGTGGATGTAGTCACCGTGACGTCACCTACTGGTTTGTGGACTGCCGTTCTGAAGCCTCAAGTTATGCATTTTGGCTGTCGCCATCTTTTGCAACCAGAAGTGACACGAGAGGGTGGAGCTAAGTACAACCGAACGCACACCTCGTCCTAACTGGACGCGAAGCGAACGAGCGAGCATCAGATTGTTTCAGTTTTTCCCAATGAAAGAGTCCTAACCTGCTCCGTGCGTCAGCGGACAACGCTCGCCTACGCTCACCTACAACCTATTTTCACTGGTCAAAATCGACACTGACAATAACTGACAGTTAATCAATATCGCTCTCTCTATGTAATAGAGAGTGACATCGCTCGTAGTATGTAAGACATTTTCAGGCGACCAAAAAGGAACTGAAAACACACTGTGAAAGGGTTAAAGTTGTAAGACGAAAACACGGACAACGCAGTGGTAGCGACCTGTCAATCACGATGTAGCCACGTCCTGAAGCATACCCTGTTTTATGGTCTATTTAACTCTAAATGGAACCATAATTTACTAAATGAACATCATGCTGTATTGAAGAAGACTTGAAACTAGCGATTGAGACCATAAACTCATGTTTACAATGTTTACTGAGGTAAGAAATCAAGTGAGAAGTAGGGTCCTTTTCCCATAGACTTCTATACAATCAGACTTCTTTTTTGAAACCAGAGGAGTCGCCCCCTGCTGGCTATTAGATAGAGGTTTAAGATACTTCCTCATTGGCTTCGCTTTTCAGACTCCAGAGTTGCCCACTGCTCGTTACCAGAGAAAAATGTGAAAACCCACCCAACGTAAACAGGAATTCACAGGTCACGTGATGCACTTACTTCTCTCCGGGCAGAGTGGTGCTATTGAATTTCCGCCTTATCAGGGATCTGGTGATGAGGAGATAGGTGGCGGCTGGAGGCAGGGTGGGGGGGCAGGATGACATTAGAGAGTGTTGGGGGGTCGTCTGTCCACACCCTGCAGCTCACACACTCACTGGGAATGTAAACAACAGGCTGGCTGGGTTTACACATGGAGGAGGGATGAGACCTGCATGGAGGAAGGGCAGCAGAAGAAGGTAAATTACGACGGGGGGAGCAGCAGAGAAATGGAAAACAGTTGACAGCAAGACATTGCCCCAAAGAGGAAGAGAAATCCACCAGGATTTGTAGCCTGCTTTAGATTCACGTGATTGGCTCCACTGTTGCCTCCCCCCCCCCCCACCAACCCACCATCACCACCACCCCTCTCTTTTTTTCCACCCATCCTTTGAGATGGAAAAATGGGTCATCTGTGTGGAAGTTAATACTCTGAGCACGTACAGTGCTGCTTTATTTTAAGGACGTGCCTTGGAAATATTTCTTCTTCATTCCCCTCACTGCTGAATGACACAGAGGAGGCGCTGGGTAATTAATATACCGTGTTGCTGCCATGCACACAAGTGGCGGTGCAGAGGAAGACAGCAGTCTTTATTATAGCTGCTGCTGGCACAGCCTGGACATGTCTCATATTTCTCCCCCAGCCTGCCCTCGCCATGACAACGTACAGTAGGCTGCATGACATCAGCAACAGGGCACAGACAGTGTGACTCTGAGCATCATCGGGCTGGTGGGAAAATAATGTTCCAAAACACAGGAGGACATCCATCCATCCTCTGTGGACGCCTCCACCTAACAGTCAGTGGCTACAAACAGCTCCCTGGGAGGTTACTGCTCAGAGGTAACGCTCTCCAGTGTCGACCGGTGCTGCATAGTGCGCTGCTTCGCAGAGCTACGTGAAGCTGCCATAGCAACCGCATACAACAGAGTTATTTCTGGCCGCCTTAAACTCCCAAACACAGCTGCTCCTACATAACCAGACATCTCCACCGGCCAGATCTGTGTATGTATGGCACGCGGTACACAGAGCAGTAATCAAGCCATGACATTCAAACTGGAATAACACAGCAAAGGTAATTACTGCTGTGGATAATTTGTTGACAGGATTTCCAGTAATGAGTTGTGGAGCTCAAGCGATTATAAAAATTCCCAATACAACATTTGACATACGATCTGAATCCATGCAAACAAATTACAATGGCAGCTTTGGTCTGCTCCCTACGCCTTATCCTGGGATGTTAATGTTGCCTTCAATAACAGGTTATTTCCTGTAATGAAGGAACAGGCTGCATCCGTCATCGTGAGCACATTAGAAAAAAAGGATTACAAACTGTTAAAAATCACCCCTCCCGACTGAGCACATGGTCTCTGTGCTGCAGGCGCAGCCATTGTTATTGCTGTCAACTGGAAACTGTTGTGCTCTCAGCTCTCTCCATTCAGTTGTCCTTCAGTGGAACACCGTAGACGTCTGCACACACACTGCCTGGAGCAACAGTTCCCCCTACTGCACAACAAGAGGGAGTTTCTTTATTTCCCCTTCTCCTTCCCCCTGCCTGCCTGCCTGCTTCATCAGATATGAAGAGCTGACTCATAATCCATTCATACAGACGCAAATACAGCAGGGACGCAACTATTAAAAGATTGACATTAGATTAAAAGAATGGCAACAAACGCCTCATTGAGTACATATTTCTACTCAGAATTGAGGACACAGACTTTGTTTTAGATAAAAACAAAAGATTTGCTGTGTCATCCTGAAATCAAACACAGTGTCGTGGCTTTATGTCAAGGCCCATTTCACTCGGTTTACTTTATGATGCCATGCTTTCAGAGCAGGCAGTAGGCTACAAGGGCCAGTTGCATAACCTTATAAGACTAATCTTGGCCTTAGACTGTCCTTAGATAGTCAGGTTAGACTAGTCTAATTATAATTAAACCTGTCTGTTGCATAAATATTAAGGCTGACTTAATTAGAGGTATAAAGTTAGCCACCTCCCCCCTGGCTAACCCTGAGGTGAGGGCGTTGTTGCTATGGCAACAATCTGTTAGAAGGTCAGTTAGCTAACTATTTCAACTGTTTACCCATTACTTTTAGCTAATTTTAAGCTAACTATTTCAACTGTTTATTCATTATGTTTTAAGTTAATAATTGAACTGAACTGTTTACCTTTTCTGTTATAATATCCCATAAGCTATTTGGTCTGATGTTGCTGTTGCATCCGCCATTTTTTCTCCTCTGTGAAGTGTCTTATTTCACCCACAATGCATTGTGAGTGAAATAAGACACTTCATCTAAATCATGATCTAAATCAGTCTTACATTAGTCACTCATAGGGAGGCCTTATGCAACGGGTAAATTTAAGTGTCGATGGCAAGTCTGAGATATATTTAAGACAAAGACTAGGTCTATTTTTATGCAAAACTGGCCCCTGGTCCGGTATCCTTCAGTGACCCCTCAGCTCTGTCCAGTCTGCAGGGGACAGAGTATGCGGCCAGCGGCTGAGTGTTTATTTGCAGGAGAAGCAGGCCAGTGCTGGATGTGTGGAGGGGTCTGAACCTGCTCCTACCCCCCAGCAGCAGACCACAGCTCCAGCTTGACCTCCAACACAGTCTCGTTATTTTTCTCCTCTGCCCCCCCAAAGGACAGATTAACAACGAGCCACTTCTTCTGCACACGCACTAAGTGCCAGACGGCCTCTTGACGGGCTTCTCCTTTTCCACCAATATGGCAAAATAGCAAGGAGTGCTGAAGCGAAGACTGCAGAGTGAGCACATGAGTTCATGGAAAATGGAACACCGTCTACCATTTAGTCTTTCACTCGACATTTCTGGGCTGCCGTTCAATTTTCATTTTTCATTCCTAATGTAGAAAAACTATTTTTCCCCCCTGCTCGTGTTTCCTGGCAACCTCCAGGCCCGGGCTGCTCTGGCCAGAGCCCTTAGAAAAACAGCTGCAGACAGGGATAAAAATAATTACAGCTCTACTTGTCTTCCAAGAGACACACTTTCAACCAGACCTACTCCCTTCCCCTACGAGCTGCTCCACTTTCGCTCTCCTGCACGCACAATAAAGCCATTCACAATAAAGACACGGTGGCTCAATGTGCTCACACAAGCTCATGTGTTTCACCATGCTGGCTGGAAACAGAAATACTGTACTCTCAAGAATTCAACCTTGTTCTGGCCGTGTCTGTATTTCATTAACCAATGTCAAGGATTCATTAACACATTGGAGGTCAAGGTTTTTGTGCACTTATATTTAACATACCTATATGTATGGAGATAAGATTGCATTATATTACCTTCCTACGTGTTCTTTCACATTCTTTTTGATAAAATACCATAGAAAAAAAATATTGCATTTATTTAAATCCTGTGGAATATTTATCCTTGATTTCTGCACATACCACTTTCTATACAGCTAAATGACCCTCCAGCTTTCCGCACAGATAAAAACTGCCCACACTCCACATCTCAAAACTGTAAATGCTTTAAATTTTCCTGTGCATTGCTACTGCCATCTACTGGTGAATGGAAACCCCAGAAACTAAAAGTGTGTTTTCATGTTTTATTGTCGGATTTTACACACAAAAATGTCCAGATATGAAAAACTGGATTATAAAAAATAACATTTAAACAGACATTGAAAAAACAATTTTGAAAACTAGTCCACAAACAAGTGTTCTGCTTAGTGTAGGCACTCTTCATCAACCGCGCAGCAATATGTAATTAATTGTTTACATACCTTTGTTTTTTTATTTATTACATAGCATACCAGCAAAGCCCCCAAAATATAGCACACAATTACGTTGGAGGGAAATTAATAGAATAAACAGATTGCTAGAAAACATGAGATTTGTTGGGAACAGGATTTGAAAGACGGAATGTGTTTAACATCTCCCAGAAACGTAACCTTGAGGAAGTTCTTTAACCCCCGAGAGCCATGATAGAGGGAGGATCATTGTCACCTGACGTCCAAAGGTCGAGCTCTGTCACAATCAGGCTCACTATTGCAGTCACACGTACCAAACAAACAGTGCACAAATATCAGCGTCTGAAATAGTCAGACAATCGGGAGTAACAGCAGATTTCAATCTCACCTGCAATCACACACATTCATTCGACGTCGTCTTCTTCTGTTAAAGGCGGATGATTCACTGGAAAACAGAAAATATTGTATCTTTCAGAGGTTATGCTAAAAAGTATATAGCACCAATGATACTTGTGTAAAACTTTCTTTCTCACATTACACAGAAAAGTACCAACCAGATATTTGTTATGTTTCTGTCTTAGAGGTGAAATAGCAGAGAGCTACTGACACACGGCTCTCAGCTTTGGATAATTCTAAGATTGATCTTGCACCCTTTCTTGTCCCAGAGACCACAAAATGCAACTGGGGGGTTTACTAAGGATGCTCTGCAAAACAAATCACACTGATTTTTTTTTTCTGACCTTTATTTAACCAGGTAAGTCTCATTGAGACTAGAAAATCTAGAAAATGTTTCAAGAGAGACTTGGCCAAGACAGCAGCAATGGGGTGTCTTAATCAAGATACACACAAACATTTAAAACACATAAAACAAACATGCAGTATCAAGAATGCAGGAAATCCTCACCTTGCTAACATTCATTCAACGTCATCTTCTGTTAAAGGCTGAGAGCTGATGATTCGCTGGAAAACAAAAAATAACATCTTTCAGAGGTTATGCTAAAATGTATATAGCAGCATCGATTATAGAATAGCTGAACTTGTGTGATTCATTCTCAAATCACACAGGAAATTAGTTGTTTTGAATGTTTCTGTCTTAGAGGTGAAATAGCAGTGAGCTACTGACACACAGCTCTCAGCTTTGGATAATTCTAAGATTGATCTTGCACCCTTTCTTGTCCCAGAGACCACAAAATGCAACTGGGGGGTTTACTAAGGATGCTCTGCAAAAAAACAAATCACACTGATTTTTTTTTCTGACCTTTATTTAACCAGGTAAGTCTCATTGAGACTAGAAAATCTCTTTTTTCAAGAGAGACTTGGCCAAGACAGCAGCAATGGGGTGTCTCTAACAAGATACACACAAACATTTAAAACACATAAAACAAACATTTAGTATCAAGAATGCAGGAAATCCTCACCTTGCATATTTCCATCTCGCACACATTCATTCGACGTCATCTTCTGTTAAAGGCTGAGAGCTGATGATTCGCTGGAAAACAAAAAATAACATCTTTCAGAGGTTATGCTAAAATGTATATAGCAGCATCGATTATAGAATAGCTGAACATGTGTGATTCATTCTCAAATCACACAGGAAATTAGTTGTTTAAATGTTTTTGTCTTAGAGGTGAAATAGCAGAGAGCTACTGACACATGGCTCTCAGCTTTGGATAATTCTAAGATTGATCTTGCACCCTTTCTTGTCCCAGAGACCACAAAATGCAACCGGGGGGTTTAGTAAGGATGCTCTGTAAACATTTTAATGGGGGAAGTCCTCACCTGGCTGATGGTGGGCAGTTTGGTGAGCAGCATCTGGAAGACTGGAGGCGGCAGCGTCTGCTGGAGCACCTGAAGCAGCTGCTGAGGTTGACCGCACACTGCTATCGCATTGGTCAGGTGGTCCACACCTTTCTCAAAGTCACCTGGGATAAGGGTTAGAAGAAGTATGGAGAAATGAGAAAGGGGGTTAGGAATTTATGAAAAGAGGTGCAGGTTAGTTAAAAATGGCTTAAGTGTTTGGACACAATTGACTTGTCTATTGATAACTTTGTACGAATCAGTGTTTTAGTAGAAGTGCTATAGTACATGGAGACATTAAGTGCAGCACAGGTTGTGTCCCTGATTTACTGGTGAGGCCCACTTGACTTCAAATTGGGCCGCATGTGAACTAAAATGAGTTTCACACCCCTGCTTTAAGGTGTCTTGTAGGTGTATCATGCACATAATCTTACATATTTCATGTATGAATAACCTGTGAACAGACACGTGGTTACCTTGTGATAGGAGCTCCTCTCCCAGCTGGATTTCCTCCAGAAAGAATTTCTGAACAGCTTCTGCATCCTTCAAGTCAGGTAGCTTCAAAGTCGAATAAAAATAAAGTGTCAGAAATGCACATTTTTTTAAGCCCCAGAAAGACACCAAAAAACCTGAAATTAATGGTTTCCCATTTGTCCTACCCTTGCCAGTCCAGACTTGTCAAAAGAAACGTTTTGTTTTCTTCTACCTGCGAGAAGAAAAAGTGGCTTTAAGACTGTGCTGGTATGTTTAGTTTGCTGTTGGGAGAAACACGTGGTTACAAGGTAAACTGTTAGCTAACAGAGGTTTCTTCCATGAGTTAACTATCCTTAAGGGATAATGAGAGTAAATGATAATACTCTCTACGCTCTGAGTAAATGAAAAACACAACATATATCTCAATTGAAGACTTTTTTTTTTATACAGTGTCCATAAATGGCTAGTTTGCCACATGGAAGCTAACATGCTCACTGTTAAAAGTTAGCCTGTGGAGCTAAGCTAACTTCCTCCAGATCAAACACACTCACGTTCACGCAGCTTTTCCTTGAAGCGAGGGTCACTCCGTCGCTTTCTGTCGAAATAAATACAGTATGCGATGAAAAGGGCTCCGCACAGCCCGGCGACCACAGCACTGGACCGGCCGCTCATCATATCTCAAACCACGCAGAGGCACCGCACGCAGCACGGCACACTAGCTAGCTAGCAGCTAGCACCGCTGCTAAGGAAGTGCTCACCGGAAGTACGTAACTCATGACGCAGTTAATTTTGAATTTTTTTTTTTTTAGGATTTAAGAAAAATGTAGAATAAGAGGGGAATTAAAAATTAGTTATGTGTTTGATATGTATATCTTATGGACCGATGAAAATTTATTCTGAATTAGTATAACTTTTTCTTTATATAGATGTATATTTTTATTATTGTTATTTATTTTTTTTGATTGATAAATGTACCCCTGACATGAGCAGTTTTTGTATGTATATACTTGTTAATGAACTTATATTTTCTAAAATAAAAAAGATGCTCTGTTACAAGTTAAAGTACGAAAAAAAATTAAATAAAACTAAAGTATTACCAGCAAAATTCCCTTTAAGTATCGAAAGTAAAATTGCTTATAATGCAGAACGCTTTAATGTGTAAGCGGTATTTTAATGTTCATTTTAACTTGGTTAAAAAGTTCACTTTGTATATACTGTTGGGTAGTTAATCTATAACAAATGCATCTTATTATATAAGCCTGTCATGTGTTATGTAGAAACCATCTGCAAAATAAATACTTTATTTCACTTTACTGGAAGGACATTTATCAAATAAAGGTAGTGCAGTAAAAAGTAAAAAAAAAAAAAAAAAAAAAAAATCCTGGAGTAAAAGGGGGTAAAAAGTAAAAATGTTCCTTCTGAAATTGAGTAAAAATATAAAGTATAATAAAGCAGAAATGTTTAAGTAGAAATACCTCAAAATTGTACTTAACAAGTATGTTACCTTCCACCACAGCAGAGATATATCTTTAATACTATTTTATTGTATTAATATAGTTTAAATTAGTAGTTGGTATGTACATTTTTATAGAGATTTGTAAATCTATGTATCCATCTATCTACCACTGATGGCAAGAGACACACCGAATACTTCACAAACTATGGCATTTATTTCAAACAGAGGCTTCTGCTTTGCTTACATTTTTACAATAAATTACACAATGACCATCATCAGATGAGCCTAATAAATACTATTGAGCATTTTTCAATAAGCTCCGTTACTTTCTCTTAATCTATGATCAAGACTATTTTCCATATACAGGTTCATACAGCTGTAGCTTCAGGCCATGTACAGGTTGGAAAATAGTTCAGCCGCGTCCAAAAACCACCATTCTTCTCTTACAAGCACAAGCTAGAGAAAAACAAAACAATACAAACTAAAGCAAAACATGAAATTAAAAAAAAAGGAAGAAAGGAAAAAAAAAAAAAAAAATGAAACTGATGAAAAGAGGCAGAACAACATAAATGAACTCAAATAAATCTGTTCCAACAAGAGAACAAGAATGAGGACAAAAGGGAGAACAAACATGCTGTGACCCTCAGTATTTACACTCAAACTGCAGTTAAAACCGTAAAACTGTCTGTACAGAAAGGTACATGTTATTAACAGTGCAAGATATTAAATAGCTTGACTCAAAACACTTCTCAATATACAAATGTATAACAAAAGCATACAATTACATACAGGTGCCAAACAAAATGTAACTTCAGGTTATCATACAGTAGGGGGTCTATACAAAGGAAACACTGGAGATGTCTTCAGAAATGTATACACATACGTCACTTTATGATATAAATGCACATTTACAATATCTTTACCTTTAATCTGGTCATAGTACAGGAAACAGAACCAAACAGTTTTTGGTAGGGATGAGTATGAGAGGAAGCTGGCGTGTCATTTTTGATCATGAGTGAAATTAGAAAGATGCGTTGCTTTATTTAATGAAGTAAAAAGTTAATTAAATACCTTCATGTTTTTTTTGAAACACAGCAAAAATGTGGGATACAGCTTCATGAGTACATGCTGTAAATACCTCCTATGGCTGCCTTCACGTTTACTTGATCCAGTTGCACATCTTCAGTGAAGACGATGGGAGCGGGGGGGGGATTTAATGAGTGATGAAAACATAATCAAATAAAGCAGATAGGCGTTTAAAAGGCTGATGAACTGGAGTTATGTGACCACCTCCATCATTGCACATCTTATACTGCCAAACTTAACAGTTGCACCCAAGCTGGATGAGTATTCAGTAGTAGATTATGATCCAGCAGGAGTTCTGCTTTTACAATTATACTTTTAAAATATTACCATACGCTGATAAAAACCATCATTATCTGTCACTGCCTGCTCAAGCTGCAGCATTCTTCAGTCTTTTGTACGGGACACATTGTTCCAGCTGATACTCTGATTTGAGAAGAAAGTGCCCCATGGAAAAGAACAAAAAGGCACTACAGTATCATTCCATATGCATCCACTGAGGCTGTCAGCGGACCTATGATGGTCTGAAACCCTATCTATGCAAACATGTACAGGGACCACACGCCTGTACGCCAGAAGAGCGTCGTCAACCACTTGAGGTTTAACCACATGAAGGCCTTTTCAAATGAGGGTGGACAGAGAAACGTGGCGAAGTTACATTTCGTACGCTCTTTTAATGCCAATGTGGCCTCTGAATTCCCCACGATAACGCGGCGAGCGCAGGCTGCACCGTGTTGAGCTGCGAGGACAGAGCACAGAGGGGTCTACGCTGGAAATCATCCCTTACCATTAAAACTTTATATCAAATGGAAAACAATTATTGCTTGCAAAAACAATTCTTATAAATGTTCAATTAAGGAGTAAAAGACAATTTTGTGTACTTTTTTCTTTTTTGGACAATTTTGATCCCCCTACACAATCTTCATAAAAGTGCACTTGAGTGCAATTAGCTTGCCAAGGAAACAGTTGTCAATAGAAAATAGTGCTTGTTTCTTGTTTTTTTGTTGTTGTTAGTCTCTGGTCTGGTTTTTGTGCCCCAGTAGTTACAGTATGTAGGTTGACTTGTCCGTCCGGTTGGAGGGGAATGGGGGCGCTGACCCCGGGGTGCTGGTTAAGTGCTTAGTGCGGTGGCTCTTCGCTGGCTCGTCCTGTCACCTGCACTCCACTGATACCCCAGAGTTCTGCGAAGAGGAGGATGAGGATGACACCGGCGGGTCAGCCAGTGTCAGCATGACTGCTGCAGTCAGTGAGCTGGAGGACGGGGAGGAGGAGGAGGAGGATGAGGAGGAAGCAGCCACTGTGCCTGCAGGAACAGGAAGAGGATTTTGGTTATTGTCAGTTTAGAGGCATCGACCAGATCTTTACACACAAATTTTAAAGGGCAGGTCCATTATTTTTTATTTTTTTTTAGGTTTTTATATCATTCTGTAGCCTTCCATGTGGTTTTCCTTTTCAATTCAAATCTGAATATTCACATTTCAGCGTAAAAATGCAATTTTCCAAAGTCCTTCTAAAAACTTTTTTCCCACGTTACCTGACGTAGGTTTCTGCATGATGACGCTGCTACATATACAGTATACATACATCCTTATAGTCAGTGTATTAACATTACATACAGTAACTTAGATGATGCTCGGCATGCTCGCTGTTTGGAGAAGCAGACAACCTCACTAAGAAACTCAGAACTAACCCTTTCAGTTATTTCCAAACTCAGCACTAACTTTGACTCACGTAGTGCTATCGTTCACATTATTCATAACCTTATTGATTAGCTTCGATTATCTTACTTTGGAAACCTGCATCACAGCTTTTTGCAACGACTGAGTGAGCGTTTCCATTTGAAAAGAAAAAAACAGAACAAAACGCGGATGGACCCGCCCTTTAACAATGGATTCAGCTGGTGCAACCCAATCCTGGTAAACAGCCACGTCGAGATCACAAAGAGCCGACTCACTTTCCCGTTCCTTCTTCTTCATGCGTTTTCGTCGTCTGTCGATGGAGGCCACCTCAGACTTGAGGGAGAGGTAGTGGTTCCTGATGTCCTGCAGCTTCTCCTGAAGAAACGAAATCCTCTCCAGACTGCTCATCTTTTCCAGGTCAGCTAAGTGGAGCGTAAATAATGCATAAACAATAAATAAATAATTTCAGGGTTAATGGGGCATAGACATAGACATAAACAACTCAACTTTAATAAATAGAATGAAAAATAGTTGCTAAATTAAAGAATCAGTTCACCCAAATCACAATAAAAAATAACTTTTAAAATAAACTAAAAATACATTGATGTTGGTATTGATGGTATTTTTCAACCTGGACCCTATTTTCCCATTTTTTTGTGTCTAAGTGACTAACGGGGACAACAATTTCTGAAATTGGTCAAATATTGAGGGAGAACGCTGCAGCCACCAGCCGCTAAACAGGCTGTAATGTAATCGCTTGGGGCAACCTGTCACCTTCAGTTTACGTCCACTATAAGTGCTTGTTTTTGCCACTGACAGGCTCAGATTTTTATTATAAGTGTCTGACAACATGGTTGAAAAATACCGAAGTTACCCATTAATACCCTCAGGCATAACAAATTACTTTACAAAAACAAATGAGTTCAACGTGTGACACTTACACATCTGGAAGCTCCACTTGTACACGCGTGGCGATCTTCCATGGTTGTCTCGGTGCTGGGCGTGGTCGGCGTCGCCCTGCTTGTGGTACTTATGGCTCGAGGGGGGAGATCGCCCGTGACACTTGGGCGAAGTGGCGGCCTTCACGTCTGGCGCGTTGTTCTTAGAGGCAGTTGGTTTGGCAGTGCCCTCAACAACAGACTGGTCTTCACTGTCGCTGCTGTTGGCTGGGGGAGAGAAGACAGCGGAGGTGATGAAAATGGACAACGACTGAGGAAAATATCATTCTCTTTACCACCTGAAATCTGTAATTTAACGATAGGAAATGAGTGAATTAGGGCTGTCAATCGATTAAAATATTTATCGCGATTAATCTCATGATTGTGCATAGTTAATCTCGATTTATCGCAAATTATCTGTTCAAAATGTACTTTAAAGGGAGATTTGTCAAGTATTTAATACTCTTATCAACATGAGAGTGGGTAAATATGCTTGCTTTATGCAAATATATGTATATATTTATTATTGGAAATCAATTAAAAACACAAAACAATGACAAATATTGTCCAGAAACCCTCACAGGTACTGCATTTAGCATAAAAAATATGCTCAATCATAACATGGCAAAATGAAGCCCAACAGACAACAACAGCTGTCAGTGTGTCAGTGTGCTGACTTGACTATAACTTGCCCCAAACTGCATGTGATTATCATAAAGTGGGCATGTCTGTAAAGGGGAGACTCGTGGGTACCCATAGAACCCATTTTCATTCACATATCATGAGGTCAGAGGTCAAGGGACCCCTTTGAAAATGGCCATGCCAGTTTTTTCTCGCAGAATTTAGCACAAGTTTGGAGCGTTATTTAACCTCCTTCTCGACAAGCTAGAATGACATGATGAAGGTTGGACCAGTGGATTCATTAGGTTTTCTATGATACCAGTATCTTCACTCTAGCTTTAAAACTGAGCCCGCTTCAACTTAAAAACCTTAAGTTGCGTTATTATCACGTTAACTTTGACATCCCTAGAGTAAATATGAAATATAAATTCTACGGTTGATAAAATTAATGGATATGTGAAGGGTATTAGGGCATCAGCAGCTCTCCTTACCTGTTTTCCTATTCTTTTTGGGAGGCACACCTAGGCTCTTGCGGCTTGGCTTGTGTTTCTTTGCGGCTCCACCCGTCTGTGCTTCTTTCGGCCGCTTCTGACTCACAGACGCTGCAAAGAAAAAGCAATAAGGCGGTGAGAGAACAGACTGTGAAATGAGTTGTCAGCGTGTATTTCTTTAGTATTCCATCTTAAAGAAAAATAATGAATTCTGTCAGCGTTTCATAAGACCATAAGAGTAGATTGTCTATTACTCGTACCTTTGGACTTCTGCTCGCTCTCCTGCTGGCTGCTGCTGCTCAGCTCGAGGCTGCAGCTGCTGCTGCTGTTGCAGGAGAGGCTGACGTCAAACACCTTCGAGGGGGAACCGGCCCCCTCGTCCTGAGGGAGGTCCTGCAGCTCCCCGCCCAGACTCTCCACCTCCACCGTGCTGCTGTCTGTCTCGCTGCGCCCGCCTGCCACCTCCTCCTGTATGGGTCCCGGGGGCAGAGCGTCAGAAACCGGCTCTGAAGGCAAGGCGGGGGGTAAGGACGGCGGCGGGGAGGAAGGCCGCGCCGGACCGGAGTCTTCCACAGCGCTGCCTCCTCCTCCTGAGGGCGACTCGGGCGTTGTCGGCGGCGTGTTGAGTACGGAGTTGCTGCCGCTGCTCGGGAACTCCTGCAGTTTGTCGTTGTCCATCTGCTCCTCCGAGGCTTCGTCGTCGGGTCCGGCGTCCTCTTCGACGCTCGGCTCCTCCGGACACGGGGGCACAGGCGGAGGAGGGGAATTGGCGGCCTCCGTGTCCGAGTCGGAGAACAACTCTTTCAGAGTCTTCTTCGGCCACTGGGCCTGGATGCTGGACCACACGTCCTTTTGGCCTTTAGAGCGGGCAGCTGGCCTCTCCTCTGCGCTCCCAGACATCTTGGCCCTCTTTTCAGGGATCTCCCAGAACCCAGCTTGTCTAGCACCTTTGGTCTTCTCCTTCATCCCGTTGTACTTCTTGGAAGGGGAACCTTTGGTTTTTGGCCGGCTTCGCTCACTTTCCTCGGCTTGGGCCTTGGCCAGCGCTGCTCCCTCATCATCTGAGCTGCTGCTGGACGACGCCCCCCCCCTCTCCTCCCCGGGACCGGCCGCCCTCTCCTCCAGCTTCCTGGGGGAGCCTCCAGGCAACCAGTCGGCGCTCCTGGTGCTCCGGGTCTTAGCTTTGGATTGGCCTTTCGGGGTCCTCTCTGCTGCACAGTCAAACTTTCTCTTCCTGTTGCTCGCCTCTCCCTCCGACTCCGGTTGGCTTCTGCGCTTCCCGACATCTGCGCCGTCTGCGCCGACTAAATCCTGGTTCTTTCCTGAGACCGGAGGAGGTTTGGATGCTTCAGGAGAGGCGCCGCTCTCCCAGCACTCTGACGCTTGCGGGGGCTCCGGCGGGGCCTTTCTGGGGCTGCCTCTGCAGCCTGGGTGATCCTCCTCATTATGCTCTCCCTCCTCGTCCTCGTGCTCACTCTCGTCTGTGGACATCTCAGAGGCTGCGGCGAACGAGAGAGAACTTCTATTAGTTTCAGTTTTTTTTATCAACAGGCACAAATAAACCACTTCAGAGTAACACAGTCCTAATCTGCTATGTGTACATGAGGACTACAGGCTAATGAGTGTTGCTACCTTGCAGGCCATTGAGGATAGAAGTAATTTCTATAGACTTGACTGGAGACTGCTGAGTCCCTTTGTCCTCACCCTCGTCCATCTTGGAAAAGACATCTTGACTCAGGCCACATTTGGAGCGCGGGAGGCGGTTGGCGTTGGGCGGCGGGCCGAGGCCTTCCCGGTCATTGAGCCTCTCCAACCTGTCTCGCTCCCTCTCCGCTTTGTTCTGTCAGGATTCAACACAGTCAGTGATTCACGCCACGACACCGAAACCAGCTCGAAAAAGTCACCACTCTCCAGACTCGTACCTTTATCTTTTTGCGGTGCTTTATTTTTGGTACGTTCTTATTGGCGGGGCGCACAATCTTGTCTGCTTTGATCCATTCATCATATCTAAAAAAAAAAAAAATCAAAGTACAAAGACAAGAGACAGTTTCATCATTCGGCTCTTTGAGGGGAGCGAAGAAATATTCCTCTCACACCACCCACCACACGGACACCTCTACTGTCTGACCCCAACATGTTGCTGTGACACAATAAGCCTCAACAGCAAAAAAGGAAGAAGTCCCATGGTGTTAATGTGGAAAAAGACAAACCTTTTTACGATGAAGAAAGAAACAATATTAACACCGACCACCACACAAATCATATTCAACAGAGTTCCAACGGTACCAAGGGTGCTACTTGGGTCGTATGAGGAGAAATGAAAAGTTTCACGACATCGCACACGACAAACACAATGCAGAGATCATCCCGCTGTCTTTATATAGAGTGCTAGAGGACCACACAACAACATTGAGACGATGAATTGCGCTAGTTAACCTCTGTGTCATGGTACCCTAACACTCTACTTAACACTGCGTTAACCCTGACCCGCTGGGGAGGGGGGGAGAGGGTTGAGAGGTAGAGGTGAGTGTAGCAGCACTTTTTGGTTGGCCTTTCAGAGATCCAAAGGGTAGCTCACATTAAAATATCTATAAAAAAAAAAATAGATCAGCCAAAACCACTGGTTGGCTATTTCCAGAGGGAAATTGGTTCAAATTCAGCCTGTCTGCAGATTTACTTGAGAGACAGACAGCTGGGGGACAGACAGACAGACAGGGGATTCAGTCAAAACTGAGCGAGGGAAGCTGAGGAGTGACCCACAATCAACCCAGTACTCAGTTCTGTTTCTGCCACTAGATGGCCCAGTATTCTCCATAGTCAGAGTACTGACCATGGGACTGGATCAGGTGAGTGAGGAAGGGATGTATCTGTTACTGCTGAGGGGGACACCCATGTAGCGGTGATCCCTTGAAGGTTAAAAAGATGTCTTTTTTTTTATTATTTTTTTTAGGGTGAATATAGACGTTAGGTGATTTCTCCCCAGGTCCTGTCTTACCTGACGTTCCAGCCACAGTAGTGCACCAGGTAGAGCACCTCTCCCCCCTCCACGTCTGCCTCTTTCACAGTGGCCTCGTACGTCTTCAGATTGCGGCAGCGCCCATACCTCACCTGCACCTTCATCCCCGGGGGGTAACACTCAAACTCCTCCCCTTCCTCCCCCTCCTGACTGCTGTCATCCCTGCAAGAAAAACAGTTCAGCACTTCCTGGCCCTAGGCTGCCCCGTTGAGCACCACAGAACCCCGCCCACCCGACTCAACTACCTGCTGCTAGGAAGCCTGTCGTGTAATTACTTGCCTTCCCTGTCCCGTTACAACACTACACCCTTTTCCTATAAAGAAACTTCCCATTTCTGTCCTGCCTTAACTCTAGTCCAGTGTAACCTACAGCAAACTGCAGTATAAAACAACTTCATTTACAGTGAGCCAGAACAGTACAATGGGAGTGTACAGTAAATAAAACATTCTTTCATGGCAGAAATCATCTTGCATGGGAAATAACACTACTGTTAAAGGCTGTCTAACCCTATTATCCACACACAGCACAACATACTTCTCACTCAACACATACACACACACACACACGCTTTAAGAAACAAAGCAGCCACAAGGAGGAGCTAGTGGGAAACACAGTCAGGAGATGTCGAAAGCTGGAGGGGCGGTGCAGGAATGCCAGTAAGTGGTTTAGGCGCAGGAGCCACGGGGGCAGGTTAGCACGGCAAAGCACAACTTGGCAGGCGGCGCAGCAACTTAAAGCGAGACTACAGCGCTGAGAGGAAGCACGGCTACCAGATCCAATTTGGTCCGCTGCCACAAAGGACGGCTACAACACAGTGCTCCACACAATCCCTCTCGTGCTGCTCAGAGCAGCAGGCAGCTAAGTTTCAACACACCACAGAGAAGAAGATCCACTTCTCAGCGCAGCGACTGAAGGAGCCGTTACCACCCGAACACTGGGGACACACTAGACTTCAAAATGACACAAAACACACCGCACATTATCAGCTCCAACTTCATTTTGCAGGTCCGCTGATTTCATGGCAAGTAGGTGATAATTAGCAAGTAACGTATTTGAAATGACCCCAATATTTACCTAAAATGTATTAAAAATGACCCCAATATTATTTAATAATTATACTCCGCTCTTTCCCAAAGCAGGTAATAAATAGCTGGTAATTTCTTTAATACATTTCCAGGAAAGTAATATGAAGATAATTGATAGGCATAATAAAAACGCTTTATTCCCAGGTCCGCAGTTTACTGGTTAGTAGATGACCTCATTTATATCTAATATCCACTTTATTAAATAAATGACCAGCTATTTATTATTGCTTATTGGAAACTGGCGGAATATAATTATTAAATAATGCTGTATGTAATGTGTTCTATCTATCTATCTGTCCATCTATCTATTGTAGTAATTTTCGTTAAATTTTTAGGTAAATATTGGGGTAATTTGGCAGTAATTTCAAAGAAATTTCAAATACGTTACTTGCGAATTATCGCCTATTTACCATGGAATTTGCGGAAAGTGTTACCACCTTTTCCACCCCTCAGTGATAAATATGGTCACGAAACACAAACAAGCACAGATAGAGTATCAAACGCTGAGATATAACACATTTAGAGCTGCAACAATTAGTCAAATAATCAGTTAGTCAAGCCACAGAAAATAATTAGCAAGTATTTTAATAACTGATTTATCGTTAAAGTCATTTTTCAAGGAAAAAATGCCAAACATTTGTTGGTTCCAGGTTCTCAAATGGGCAATTTTTCTTGGTTTCTTGGTCTTATATTAAAGTAAATTGATCATTTTTTAGAGATGCACGATATATATATTTATCGGCCGCTAATGGGAAATTTATATTATTATATATTATTCCGATAATGGTATTAGAGCCGATAATACTAGGGCTGTCCCGAATACCATTTTTTTGGGCTTCGAAGCTTCGGTGAGAAATATTCAAGGGTATTCGAAGCTTTGCGGCGAGGCGCGGCGCAGCAAGCTGACATGTTCTTCTCTCTGTCTCCATCTCCTTCGTTTCAGTGCCGCACTACTGTACACACACGCCCCTCTACACACAACACACAGCAATATCTGTCTGAGAATAACTAATAATAATTAATATTGAATATGAATAATGAATAATGTTGTGGGATATTTGGGGATTTATACTTTATTATTACATACTTGTATAAAAACAAAACAAAACACCCCCAAAGCATTCGAATACTGATTTCGAGGTTGATTACCATGGCAACTGTCGGAGCTTTGAAGCTTCGAAGCATTCGGGTCAGCCATAGATAATACGAAACCAAATTGCTTTCATTGACTTAACAAGCGCAGCATCTGAACAGTATGCACCTTTAAAGTTGGTTTGTGATCTACCAACAAACACAGAGGAGAAGAAGAAGAAAAAGCGCAGCACGCTGACTAGAGAGCCAGACATGCCGTTGCCTGTGTGGACGTTTTTCACGGTTTCAGAGGAAGACAACATGATTGCAATTTGCAGTCCAAGTTTTCTGATGTACTTTAGTAGAAAAAATAAACATTTGAAGAGTCAGGACTGTTCTTTGTTTTGTTGTGTTAACGATAGTGATTTGGTTAAGTCAGAGCTATATGGAATATTAAATCATCCATCTTTGCTCACTACATCATAGCATTTCTTACCCTCAGGTGTGCATCATAAACTACAGGTTATTAACTTCTTTTTAAAATACAAAAATGTGAAATTATCGGTTATTTTATCATATCGGCCGTGAGAAGCAGGTAATCATCGGTTATCGGTATCGGCTGAAAAAAATCCATATCGTGCATCCCTAAATATTTTGGGGGGGGTTTGAACTTTTGATTGGACAAAACAAGACACTTGATGACGTCACCTCGGACTCTAGGAGCTTGTGATGGGCATTTTTCACTTTTCTGTTAATTCTTTAGACCAAACGATGAATCAAAAAACTGCCAGCAGATTAATCAATAATGAAAATAATCATGAGTTGCAGCCCTAAACAAATTATCCAAAAGCATCACTTGTAATTTCATCAAAACCTGCACAATTCAACTTCAGTCAATGTGCATTATTATGCACTGAAACATCCACAGAGAAAGGCTGGAGAGTCAGTCCAAGTGGGCAGCACACCTTACACCAATCGAGCAGTTGATTCGGCTTCATAAAGGAAAAAAAAGGTACTTAGGTAGTTACTTAACATCTCTGTCGAACAGGAGTTTCCCTCTATATAATTAATTGCTGTCATTAATATTAATTAAAACACAATTTTCCCATTTGAGCTCATTGTAAACCAGCTCACGCTGGCTACACACAGTCTGTGCTGCTGGAATGAAAATGTGATCCACACACACTGCAGGTCCAGATTACAGGCTGTAAACATTGAACGGGTCTGATATCATCAGCAAAGATCAGATCAGCCTGCAGCTGAATCTGTAAACCCTCACGCTACCACATCATCCGCAGGACCACTGATCCTGACAAAGCCAAAGGATCAGTCCACATGTGATGGTAATCAGCATGATCATACTGTCGTGAGCCCAAGGCCACCGATGATAAAGACTACATAGAGGACGATACTAGGAGCAACAGTGTGTGATGAGAACATCCTAAAGTTGGGGGATTGTGCAATCCCTTCAACCAGACACATAAAAAAAAAAAACTGTTGTTGCAGCGTTTTCTAGCCTGTCCCCAGTAGCCCAAACAACCTCAACACAGGAGTCAAGGATGGGTGGTGGAGGGTGAACAAAACAGCTCTAAAATAGACACAGAGCACTGAACTAGGAAACAATAGCTAGCTGAGACCAAACTACAACTTCCCAGAACCATTTCTCATTTGTCAACACTGAAAGTCACTTTTTCCTCTGAAAGGTTACGGCCTCTGAAGCACTATCTTGCGTCTAATGTGTGCTAATGCATCAGTGACAACACTCACACACATGGAACATTTAATAAAGCTGAACATCGAAAAGCCAAAAAATGTGAGAAAGACACAAACAGAGAGAAAGAGAGAGAGAGAGAGAGAGTGAGAGTGAGAGTGAGAGTGAGAGTGAGAGAGAGAGAGAGAGAGAGAGAGAGAGAGAGAAGCTGTGTTTCCATTAGGGTTGTAACGGTATACAGTGTGTCGTATAAAGGTATATTGTGGTATGAAAGTTGACGGTTATCATATCATGTACATTTGCTGATCTACGGTATTGAAAAAAAACTGACATAAGCAAGTGTGTGAGGTAAAGATACAGACAGGAGCAGTCTGGCTGCTCTGTCATTCACCTATTTAACATGCTATAGTGCTGCTTAAATTCTGTCCGTCAGGTGATGCCATTGGGCCCAAAAAGACTTTTTCCCATAGACTTACATTGGGAAAGAGACATCTGTAACTCAGTGGATAATTTTTTTGAGTTGAATCAACTTCCCAGTACGAACACTCTAATAGCCATTATTTAAATCATCAGGTCCCTAAAAGTTGTAAAATGCACTAATAGCCGAATCCAGAGTTATTTCCCTTCCTCTGTTCATGTGAATGAGACCCAGACCTCGGCTGGAGAGACGGCTGGGAGGCGGGTTAAAGGAAACGCTACTGTTCTTGCTCTATGGGCCCAATGGATGCGGAAGCTCGCCGGATGATCCGGGTACTTTATCACTCGGCAGTCGAGCAATTTTGGCTTCATGCGCCGCTGAGCAGCTCTCATAGGAATGAACGGGAGCCCGCCTACAACGTTGGATCCAGTTCTCTTAATATACATCCATGATTTAGCGCATAAAGATCAATGGAGCCTAAAACCTTTTTTTCGCAATTGAGAAAGTTTTATTGAATATTGCCGTTTCCATACAGCTTTTCTGATGCGACACTTCAAAACGTGAATAAAAATATGGGAATGGAAACACGGAGAGAGAGAGAGAGAGAGAGAGAGAGAGAGAGAGAGAGAGAGAGAGAGAGAGAGAGAGAGAGAGAGAGAGAGAGAGATCAGGAGAGGGCAGAAATCAAGAAGAGCACAGCCATGTTGTGTGCACTGAGTGAGAGAGGCTGGCCACTGTCAGACAATCCCAGCCAGAGAGAGAAAGAGAGAGAGAGAAAGAAAGAGAAAGAGAAAGAAAGAGAGAGAGAGAGAGAGAGAGAGAGCACAGCATGACATGCCAGGTGAAAGGTAGCAGTCAGGCTTTGGTGCTCTAAGATGCCTCTGCCAGCTAATGCCGACTAAGCCACGAGAAATAATAATAGCACAGTGGGTAAGAGCTTAGTTAGAGAGAGAGAGAGAGAGAGAGAGGAGAGCGTTCCTCTCTCCGGTTAGCAGGTAGAGGTGGATTGTGGGTATACTGGGTATTAGTGTCATTAAGGTCAGAAGGGTCGCTGCTCCTCATCTGCTAATGGTCTTTTAGATTTCTACTACCACCAAGGAAAGTGAATGCCTCAGGTCCTTTAGAAACGTTTTAGCTCTTGGAGGTCAGATTGAATGTTAAACACAGTGTCACCATGCAGGAGCACTGCATGGAGCTCGTGTTTGTGCCATGAGGATATTTTTTTTTTTTACCACCCTGGTGGAGGGACCATCCTTTCAGACCACCTACCCAGAGTTGTCTTTGCTCTCCTGCTCCTCGTCGCCCTCCTCCTCCTTCATGTCGTCCGCTCCGAGGCGAGCCGTCGACGAGCCCTCGTCTGCGTCTCCCTTGAGGGGACCGCCTTCCTCGTCATCGTCGTCGTCTTCATCATTGTCGTCGTCGTTTTCGCTGTCCTTTGCCTCCGTTTTTGACGGTTCGGGCTCCATTTTGTTTTGGGTCAAGTCAGGCTTCTCGTCCTGTGAGAGAAGGATGATCTTATTATAACGACCTGTAAACCAGCTGTTTGGATGGATATCAAACATATCAAGTAGTATTTAGGAGAATGCACCTTGCAGACTATAGACTGTGTGCTACAAGGTTCCCCATCCACCGGAGCTTTCTGCTCTTCTGAGCTGGAGGAGGTGGCAGGTGGTCCTCCTGCAACCTCATCACACTTCACCTCCGTCTTGGGCACCTGTTTCAAAGGGAGGTCCATCCTGAAGGTGATGGCGGTGGAGGTGCAGTATTCCTCGAATCCATACAAGTACCTGGGTGATAAAACATTCCTCGTCAACATATCTAGAAAAGTCCTCTCAAAGATAACACATATTCATCAATCATGGCACTGCCAAAAGTTAATCTTGCAAAGATAAAAGCTTAATTTAGTCTCGAAAAAAGGAGACTGTAAAAGTAGTACAAATGGCATCCAGATGGACATTAAAAGAGTAAAGCAGACTACCGACTGCATGTCAGTCTCGGTGAAAAACTACAGAAACGAAAGCTGCATCTGCTCAACAGAGTTAAAAGCTCGGAGCAGCTGCGGAGGCAGCGCCTGTACTTACTTGCGGTAAGCACATTTGACATTGTAGCCGGCGGCTGAGTTGAGCACAGGGATTCCCAGATTCTGATAGACTTGCTTCCAAACGGAGCCGCTTTCAATCTGCTCAGACACGGGGACAACAAAAAAGGGAAGACAGAGTCGGTCAACGTCAAACGAGACAAGTGTGACCGCAGTCGTGCTACGCTGCGAGGAAGGGACCGCTGTTAAAGTGGCACTCACGTGGTCAAAGCCTCCCAGTTTGTGCACCAGCCTGTAGAGCTTGAACAGGTTCAGGTTCCTGTAGCCCAGAACAGGCCGCTTGTTGATGGGAGTTCCTGAGGAGGAGAAACACGTCACGGGTTGAGATGGTAGACATAAGATATGGGTATAACGGGGCATAAAGAGAGATAGAGAATGAAACTAGGTTTGGGATTGTAAGAGGGAGATGAAATAAAAAAAAGTATAAAATAATGAAATTGTTTTTCTTAATTATTTTGTTTGCCTTATTTTTAACTCAACCTGAAGAATATGTCCCAACAGGTACTTGATTCTAAAGCTGCACTTTGAACCTTCAAAATAAAATGTTTGTTTTGAAGAAACCCTGTAGACATCACTTGTATCTGCGCTCTGGGCTCACCTCTGTCTTCCATGAACTTGTAGAGCTGCTGCAGGAAGTTCTCCCGCTCCTCTGGGAACAGCTCCACCTCCTCCTGAAAGACGGGAAACAAGACAGTTTGAGTTTTTTTTTTTTTCTACTTTGGAGGTTGTGGGGATAAGAGCACTTGCAGGGTTCTGCCTCTACCTCCTCGTCTTCGCCGCTGGCATCTTCTTCCTTCCCTCCTCCTTCCTCTTCATCCTCGTCCTCGCTGCTGGAACTTTCTTCTTTCACTTCTGTCTTCCAGGTGCCGGGCACGACGAACTGCTGCAGGAACTCCAAGGCGGCGTCCAGAGCTGTCAAACACACGCAGTAATAATATTACATACCAACCACACCCAGTGAGCGCTGCCTGTCATTCCCTGCTGCTGGCAAACCTCAGGCTAAATCATTCTGCAGAGACTCTGTGAACAAGAACCATTTTCATGCTAAATAAACAGAGATAAGACGTGAACAGATGTTTCAATCAGATTGCTCTTAACATCTTGTACATGAAATACAAACAACGTGATACTTCGAGTGAAAACACATCATGAATCAATAAAACACAAGAACAATAATCTAAATTTAAGACGATCCTTCTTTGATTTAATCCTCATAACATCTGTCACTGAGTGTTTGGATGCTGGGTGTGCATGTATATGCGTGTCTGCATATGTACAAGCCCAGTACTGAACAGGGCTGTACTAAATGTCTTTTTTTTTTAACAACAGAAGTTTCTATTGAGGTTTTCGAAGGAAGCTTTGAATGTCTGTCGTCGTATTTTATGACACAATTACCAGGGTTGGAAATTAACTTTTTTGTCCACCTGCCACTGTGGAGGGTTGATTCCAAAATCTACCACTCAAATTGATTACAATTGGTTTTTTTTGGCTGGTGAGTGAAGAAAATCTAGCAGCCATTTGCATATTTTACAAGCATTTGGCTGGTGCTAATTTCTAACCCTGATCACCCTAAAAAAATTTTAACAATCCTCGAACAAAATCTTCAATTTGAATAAAGTAATTCATCGGAGTCTTTTAAAAAAAAAATTAAATAAACATTCTTTAATGAATATAACTCCTTATTGCATGCCTCCCTCTGTGTGCGTCATTTTAATGCAATCGATCTTTCGGAGGTTGTAGCGGGCTCAGTTGTAAAGCTAAAGTGAAGATACATCAAATGAAACTAGAAAACCTAAAGGATACAATGGAACCAACCATGTCATACTAGCTTGTCGTCAAGTAGGTTAAATAATGCTCCAAACTTACGCTGAACTGTCATGGCCATTCTTAAAGGGTTCCCTTGACCTCTGACCTCAAGATATGTGAATGAAAATGGGTTCTATGGGTACCCACGAGTCTCCCCTTTACAGACATGCCCACTTTATGATAATCACATGCAGTTTTGGGGCAAGTCATAGTCAAGTCAGCACACTGACACACTGACAGCTGTTGTTGCATGTTGGGCTTCAGTTTGCCATGTTATGATTTGAGCATATTTTTTATGCTAAATGCAGTACCTGTGAGGGTTTCTGGACAATATTTGTCATTGTTTTGTGTTGTTAATTGATTTCCAATGATAAATATATACATACATTTGCATAAAGCAAGCATATTTGCCCACTCCCATGCTGATAAGAGTATTAAATAATTGACAAATCTCCCTTTAAGGAACATTTTGAACAGATAAAAAAATGTGCGATTAATTTGTGATTAAAAGCGATTAACTATGGACAATCATGCGATTCATTATTTTATCGATTGACACCTCTAGTTTAAACACAATGAATTTGAATTTCAACATAATGAATGAAGCTTCGAACTATTCAGTACAGCCCTAGTACTGAAGCAATCAAACAGTGATTTATGTTACTGCTTATACAACCGTTATTATCATCTTAAAATAATAACCCCCATATAAAAAAAATAGGACAGTGTAAAAAATACATTTTGACATAAACAGGAGAAGAAGCAGCCGTGGAAGAAAGCAGCATGAATCTGTCAGGAGTGTATATGCAGTGACGCAGAGCAGCCGAGGCGTTCAGCCACAATGTCACAGGTGGGCTTAAGTAGCATCTAACCACCATGGCAGATGCTTGTTTTACGGGTTTGTAATGCGGAAAATATCACAGTTGTGAGTCAACCACCTGTGAATATCAAGACTGGGATGATACAAAGCTGCTTCCTAACTGTAATTATGAACGAGTGAGAGCTCTGCAGCAGAAAAAACGGGGCCACTATATAAAAAGCCTGGAGAGGACTTCAAATAAAAATAGACTCGACAGTGACGGGAGCTCTCAGCCGCTGCATTCCCCAGAACAAAAAAACAAAACTTCTCTTTCCTCAGTCTGTCTCGCTGCAGCTCAGTTTTCTGCCAAGTGTGCCAACACACAGACCAGCCCACAGATGTCGGGGACTAAGTACGTGCTGGTGTGCACCCGTTCTGTGAGATTCACCTCTTAAAGCTTTGGTTTTAACTCACCTGGTTTGAGCCCCGCGTCGGCTCTCGGAGGACAGTCGCCGTTCATCTCACGGATGTCCTTCCGCAGCACCGTGTAACTGCAAAACACGGCAACTCTTGATTAATATGTGCACAGATGTGACGCACAGCACTGAGCGTTACTACATCAAGGTTCAGCTCTACGGTGAAGCCAAACAAGTAAGTAGTAAGCCAACCAAAGTCTAAGCAGATGTTTGTTTTCCCGAAACAAATGTGGGACTGTAAAACCCCCCCCTAAAGTCTGGTTAATTAAACCACTGGCAGGAGGGAGGTTTAAATCATACAGCAACAATAACAACCTCAAAACCTGAGCAGACATGACTGCATTCACAGCCTACTTTCCTCCAGCGGCTGGGCAAAGTGTTGATGATTTGGCAGATAGATGGATCAGTGGAGCTCGTAAGCTGAAAGCAGTCAGAGGCTTGGCGAGTGAGCCAGAGAGACGATTTGTTGTGTGGTATCTGTAGGCAGCTGAGCTGATCCAATGACCAGATTTGTCATGGAGTGAAGAAAAAAAAGTATATTGCAGCTAAAAGAGCTCATAGAAAGCAGACACTTTGATAAAATGACGTTTCATAAAGAAAGAAATTGAATTGGGTATGTTATTAGAATGCCACTGGTTCACCCGCGTACTTGTCTGTGTACAAATGTGCAAAGATTATTTTTCATTGAGACGAACAGAAAGATAAACACGTCTAAGAGTTCGCAGCCACGCTAGCAGCTCTGTGAGGCTGTACTTAGACACAGCGGTGTCAGTACGCTAACATGCTCACAATGCTAACATGCTGATGTTTAGCAGGTATAATGTTTACCATGTTCACCATCTCAGCAGAGACAGTTCAGAGAGGAGACGACGCACTGAGAGTCAGTTTCATGTATCTGTGTCACGTGGGTTTCACCACTGCCCCGCCCCCTTTAGGAGACTAGCGGCATGTCCTGAGTCCACTTCCTGAAAACTCCCCTCTTTATGTGACCTTGCTTTCCCTAAAAAAAATGTTTTCCAGAGCCATTGTTTTAGAAAGGCACGCTGAATGGTTATCACTAACAACAATACCAAAGTCTCCAGAGGAGAGCGAACACGCTGACCCCCGGCGCTGTGCGGGGAAGGTCACATGGCTCGTGGATGTGACCCCCTTTTGAAAAAAAAAAAAAAAAGAAATCACTCAGGGGGCAGCAAGTTAGAATAACTCGGTAATAATAGACGAAAAGAGGCCGACATAAATGATAAAATGTAGAATAAAAAACAATGACGAGTGGAGTATTTGTTGTAAAAGAATGGGAAAGGAAACGGTGCAGCAGGGCCGGCTCTACCCCTTTTGGTGTCCTAGGCAAAATTCGAGGGCAGCTGAGGGCAACCAGCACCCCCCAGGAAGGTGGCGCCCTTGGCAACCACCTATATGGCCCAAGCTTAAACCGGCCCTGTGGTGCAGCATTGTAACAGCGGTACTGAAAAGAGGGTAGAAACAGTCTGAAACTGGTGTTGATGCATGTGAAAAATGTCTTCAGACTGCAGGATCTCAGCAATGATTACATGTTGTGTGTTAAAAAAAGCTTTGTCTTCTCTTAGAACATGTATAAACTCTCCTCTGTGAGGGCTACCCGCAAAACCTGTGATAGATCAAACCGTAACACAACATCAGTAACACTAATGATATGCACGTCTCATCTTTGTTATTCCATCCACATAAAAGTAAAAAGGATTCGGAGGGAAACTAACCTGAAAATCTCATTAACAATGATATCGATTTTCCGACTTCTTACATTATCATTATTTGTTGCGTCTACCCGTGGACACACTGTGCTGATTTCACGGAGGGAAATCAAATTGCTGCAGAATAGAAAGGAAAACGGCTACGGCGCGATGTAATTTGCGACAAAAGCCATCACAGGAAATACTTCACAAAGTGTATGACTTCCAGGTCTTCTCTGATTTATCATCTCTTATCTTATCCCTCTCATCAGCTCTACCCTTCACCTGACTATTAGCCAAAACACAAGCGATAAGAGAGACTTTTTCACACTTCGCTGCTGCGAATGTGTCTTCAGCTGCAGATTATCATCGTCACGCTGATGAGTTACGCGGGTTATCGGGTGAGGAATGCAGACTCAAGGCTCATCAGTGGAATTCAAACAGACAGAGAAGTCGACAGTTTGGAACAGCGAGCAAACACCAGATTAATGTATGTCGAGTGTGGGCTGTTTCTCTACCCACACACAGAGAGAGACTGCAGTTACAAACCGCCAGCTGAGTGCAGACTCCTGACAGGAGTTATTGCTCTCTTTGCCACAGACAAAACACTGCGTGTCCACGCCGAGGGCAGGCTGCAGGGAAGCTGCACTACCTTAGCTCACCAGAAACCTACAGCCTGAGGACAAATAAAATAACACGGCTCAAAGTAGCTTAACTCTTGTTGCAAAATCTGAGGTTATATTCTTCTAAAGCTACAAACAAACGTTTCATTTCAACTGGTCAAGAAGTAGAAATGTCGTCTGACGAAGCTCCCTCAAATAATGTGATAATACAGAGATTTGAGAGCTGCAACGATTAATCGATTAGTTGTCATTAGTCGTGAATGAAGTTTACTAATGCCCAGTGGAATGAACAAACTCCCCGACAATTCAACAACACGCTAGCAACAAAAATCACTACCGAGAGATGGCTCTGTTCATTTCGCGCTCATTTCTTCAAACACGTTATTAAATTTCATACTACAAGTTAGTTACTTGTAAGACTCCATAAGATATGTTTTCTTCTAACCACACTTTAAGAGATACAACTCAAATTAGGGCTGCAACTAACGATTATTTTCATTCTCGATTAATCCGTAAAGCTGCAACGATTAACTGATTAGTTGTCAACTATTAAATCAATCTGCAACTATTTTGATAATCGATTAATCGGTTTGAGTCCTTTTTAAAGAAAAAAAAAAGAGTCAAAATTCTCTGATTCCAGCTTCTTAAATGTGAATATTTTCTGTTTTCTTTTTTTTTTTTTTTTACTCCTCTATGACAGTAAACTGAATATCTTTGTGGACAAAAAAAGACAATCAACAGATTAATCGACAATGAAAATAATCGTTAGTTGCAGCCCTAATTACAATAAATATATAAAAGGCATGAAATGAAAAAGAAGTAACAAAATCATCTGAAATATTTGCAAATATTATACTTATATTGTGCAGCCATATCTTATAATTGAGTGCACACTCAAGCACTTCCTTTCTCGATAGTGCATGTGCTTCTTTTTGCAAAGGTTCACTGCACATATATTCAATTAAAACAATTATTCAAAGACTCCTGATGGCTGATGTTTTACACTAGTACTAGATGATTAGTTGATTAATTGATTTACAGATTAATCAAAGAGCAATTTAGATAATTTGTCAAGCGAAAATGCCAATCATTTACTTGTTTACTTGTCAAAGATTGTTTTAACATGAATTGAATATTAGTTCTTCACTAATCAGTAAGCAATACTAAGGCCTGACTTTGTTGATTACATAATTAGTTCAAAACATAATTGATGTATTAATTGATAATGAAAATGTCATTCTACTGACAATCACTGCTGCAGCTCTACTTCACACAAGGTGAGGCTTTCAGCACATTAGTGATGACTCACAATTTTCCATCCTTGAAGGAGCGGACGAAGATGTTGTCCTTCTTCACAGTCACGTCGTCGTGGCAGTCTGGGGAGATGACCTTGTTGCACAGAAACAAGAGACAGTCAAGAGGTCAGACGAGGTGGTACTGTGTGTGTGTGTGTGTGTGTGTGTGTGTGTGTGTGTGAGACAGTAGAGTGGAGGAAGGGAGGGAGGGAGGGGGGGGTGTCAGAGTATGAGTCAATGACTAAAGTAGTTTCAGGAAAAGGCCACGCTGATGGATTACAAAATACGCCGTCTACGAAATGAAGACTAACAAGCGAGCGGGATGAAGAGTGATGTGTAAGGGGGGGGGGGGGAAGGGGGAGTTGCGCTCCCACTCGCAGCATGTGCTGCTGCTGTTTACTGGAGTTGAGGAGCACAACAGTGGGAGCTGTTCCAGTGCCAGAGTCTAACCCACAGGAGGCAGCACTGCCGTTATGGAGATTTGATTTCCACCAAGACTCTGTCTGCTTGCTCCGGCTCTCTCTGTATGTACAGCACACACACACGCACACACGAACACACGCACACACGCACACACGCACACACGCCTGCAGGGTGGATGCTTTTACTTGAGCGATATGACTCATGTTTGCTCTGTGATACCGTTTCCCTCTGTGACACATATGCTGCGCTGCAAACGTGGAATGAAAGCAGCTCACACGTGTTTTCTTTTATTTTATCTCCGGGAGCACACTGTTTTGTTCCAGCCGTGTATCATCTGTTGCATGAGACGTATACCAGTGTGCTACTCCACCCCTCTGCCATACAGTCCCAGTGTAAACAATGATAACCTGCCGTGTAATGTACTTCTCTGGGCTGTCACAGGGAGGCAGCACTGAGCTCAGCCAACAGCAAGCCAAGAACAACAAACCCTGGAGGCGGGGCGCTGCTGACTACACGGTTAAAGGGACAGCTTTCCCCACCCTCTCCCATTCTCCCAGTTCTACTTGTAGCACTTACAAAAACAAACAACCCCTGTCACACCATTTCATAGTGTGCTAACTGTGGCTGAGAGTTATGGCTGGGTGGAAACAAATGGATTGGAAAAGACTGAAAACATTGTGTTTGTGCTGCATTGTTGCACAAGAGAACAAGAAGTCATATCTTTTTCCTTCAAAATAAGAGCTTTTTGCTCTCTGAAATTCCTCAAACTACAGAAGGCAGGCAGCTACTGCAAAGAATTACTTATAGAAATCAGCTATTTAACTGCAACAACATGCAGATTTCCAACATTTGACGGTGGGTGTTACGCAATAAGATAATCCTGCTGAGGTTACATAAGCAGGCGTTTAGATGAAATGGCACAACGCTGTGAGCGTACTGGAGGACCAGCAGCGCTGCTTCTTCACAGTGATGGAGCAGAGAGCAGTGAAGGAAAGGGAGACTATGAGCTCACCAGAGCAGGATACCACGTGGTCTTCTTTTTGTCCCCGGTGGCGACCCCCTCCACGCAGACCACTTTGCCGAACAGATCCTCATTCTGCCGCTTATCGCTCTCCTCTTCTTCGCTGGAGGATGAAGACAATTCTTCTTCTTTGCTGTGGGGGAAAAAGAGGGCAGTTAACTCAACGGACTGCAATTTAGGGAAGGTACAGTGAGCATGTGGCTGTTCATAAATACATTCTTTCACATTCATCACATCTGGTCAAGTGTTGACATTTGATAGAGAAAGGTGGCGCCGTCAATTTATCTCCATTTTTTACATACTAATGTAGCACTGCTGTATAAAAACTGGGGCTGTGAGTCGATTAAAATATTTAATCATGATTAATCGCAAATTAAACACACATTTTTTATCTGTTCAAAATGTACCTTAAATGGAGATTTGTCAAGTATTTAATACTCTTATCAACATGGGAGTGTGCAAATATGCTTGCTTTATGCAAATGTATGTATATATTTATTATTGGAAATCAATTAACAACACAAAACAATGACAAATATTGTCCACAAACCCTCACAGGTACTGCATTTAGCATAAAAAATATACTCAAATCATAACATGGCAAACTGAAGCCCAACAGGCAACAACAGCTGTCAGTGTGTCAGTGTGCTGACTTGACTATGACTTGCCCAAAACTGCATGTGATTATCATAAAGTGGGCATGTCTGCAAAGGGGAGACTCGTTGGTATCCATAGAACCCATTTTCATTCACATATCTTGAGGTCAGAGGTCAAGGGACCCCTTTGAAAATGCCCATGCCAGTTTTTCCTCGCCAAAATTTAGCGAAAGTTTGGAGCGTTATTTAACCTCCTTTCGCGACAAGCTAGTCTGACATGGTTGGTACCAACGGATGCCTTAGGTTTTCTAGTTTCATATGATGTTGACGTTAACGCATTAACTTTGACAGCCCTAATAAAAACTGAAAAATATTAAATCCACGCTATATGTAAACGGGATATGAAAATAACATTATGTGCGCTGGTCTCTCTCAATACAGGCAGAATATTTCTGCTAACCAATCATCTTTTCATTTAACATCAAAAGGTCTCCGACTAACAATACACAGCACAACAAAACCTCTCTAGTCGTATCATTATGTAGCACAGCGACACATAAGGCCCGCTCTGCTGATGAGCCCGCTCATTAGGATCAGTGTATTGACGAGCCGGCTCATGCTCTGCTGTCTGACAGTCATCCTGGCGCTCCGACCGCGGCCAGCAGACGGGCAGCCGTGTCTCTGAGTGATCGGGCAAGCAGCAGCACCAGCAGGCAAACAGATCCTCCGTCCTCTTTTTATGCCTCACTAGGTCTGCTCTGAGCACAACTCTATGTACACACACACACTGTTTGGCACGACTCAAGAGCAGTAAATCAGCCAGTCTGCTACTACTACTACAACAACAACTAAGCTGTGAATCAAAGTCATAAACAAAGCACTCTAGACACTCAATGAGGGAGATACAACAATTCATGTAGGAAAGAGTTTCCTCCACATATAATGACTATTGTAGCGGGGATGTGTGACAGTTACCCTTAGTTTTATGACAGTAATTTAAAAAGAATAGTTCGACACTTTGGGAAATGTATTTATTCGCTTTCTTGCTGTAAGTTACAGTAGATGAGAAGATCGACACCACTCTCATGGGTTATTACAGTAAAGTAAAACGAAAATAAGTTGTGAACAATATTTTTAGTAAACTGAAACTAAATAAAAACTATATCCTTTAAGAAAAAATAAAACTAAACTGAAACTACATTGCCTGCGTAAAAAACTAATAAAAATAAAATAAAAAGGAAAGTTAATTCTAGGGCTGTCAAAGTAAACACGATAAAACTGGCATGGCCATTTTCAAAGGGGCCCCTTGACCTCTGACCTCAAATTATATGAATGAAAATGGGTTCTATGGGTACCCAAGAGTCTCCCCTTTACAGACAGTATTTAAATTTAGCATGTTAGCATCATTTTATGATTTATTACAGTAAATATATTACATATTAGTCCTTTATCACATTCAATCTCAAGTGCTAAATCACTGCAAAAACTGAGGTGTAAAAAACGGCAGGTTGTGGTTTGTAATCCACCAGGCTATTTCCTGGCGGGGAGCAATAACTTCCTGGTGTAACTCTCTGCTGCTTCCCCGGGAACCTCACAGTTAAACAAACAAGATATAACGTGTTGATTGGTGAGATTCAGAGGTGCTAGTCAGTGGATCTTTGAACGAAGCCAGGCTGGCTGTTTGTTCCTGTTTCCAATTAATGAACTAATCACCTGCTGGCTGTGGCTGCAAATTTAGCGTACAGGCATAACAGAGGTATCAATCGTCTCATCTAACCCCTAGCAAGAAAACAAATAAGAATTATGTCCCAAAATGTTGAACAGAAGAAGAAATTATCTCTTAAAAATGTCATTCCCTCCCAATAATCTCCACTGCATTGTCAATCCTCGTAAATCAAGAATTAAGCCACTATTAGTGCACAGGAAGACAACAGGTCCAAGGTGCTAATGTGCAGCTGGGACAGACCCAGGTCAATATTGCATCAATGTTTAGAGTAATATTGACTTTTCTCTGAGAGCCATTAGCGAGGGGTGTCAGAGAACGAGATTACGTAGCAGAGTGTCCTCTTTATAACAGAGAGGAGACACAATTATATCCAGCGCCAGAAAGCCCTCAGCAGTTCCTATTCCCCGATGAAAACTCCGCAGCCTCCCAGGAGTCGGCACATCAGAGCGCAACACACCCACTGGAACATTTGAGTCAAATAGATGATATTCAGCAGGACCATGCCGTGCTAGCGCTGCCTCTCCAGCATGCACGCGCACACAGGAGCCCGGCGTGATTAAGGAGCAGGAGGAGGCGGGGAGGCGCTCTACTGCCAGAGCCTCAGGCGCTGTTTATGAGGGGATGGAGATGGGGAGTAAATCTTTCATTTCAACTGCTGTCAGCACACTTAGAGCAGGGGAGCCGGTTACTGATAACGGTGGATTGGTACAGAGAATCCCTCCCCCGACCAGCACCACAGCCCTCTGATATATTAAGTTTGATGTGAGCCCTGCAGGACGCGCAGAGACGGAGGGCGATACTCACACTGGGTTCGATCGTCTGCCGCGGTTGCCCTTCTTGCCGATGACAGGTGTGCCGAAGTGCTCGGGGTTGGTGAGCGGGAGTCTGTCGAGCGTCTGCAGGGGAGACAAACAACAGCAAAGAGTCTCAGTGTCACCTTGTCAGACACTAAATTGGAGGACAAAGAGATTTATCTTGTGTACCTGGAAGAAAATCTCTTTGCGGGATTTCATCAGTTTTGCAAATGGAGGGATTTACCCGGCGCTTTACATTTGACAACTGTGTGCTGTGATATCAGTTTCCTGGAAACATATCACAGCTGAACTTCTAAATGCCAATCTGGGACTATTTATAAGCAGCGTTTTAAAGGGATAGTTGGGTGTTTTATCTTATCTTACTTATCCATAGTCAGTGTATTACCCATAGTAGATTACATTCGGTACGCCTCAAGTTTGGAGAAACAGACCAGCAGGGAAGTAAAGCAATGTACTGTTGTGGACGGGGCCAACAGAAAAACGCATTTTAGACACCTAAAAGAAAGATTCACCTAAAAAATCTATATCAGTTTAAGTGTACGCTATATATCTCTATCTATATTTTGAATATTTTCAGTTCAGTTTCCCCATTCGAAAGGGCTGTCTGACGGGAAGATAAAGCGGTGAAAATATTCTAAATATAGCGTTTTGCTGCCGTCCCCGTCCACAGCAGTACATTGCTTTGCTCCTGTGTGGTAACTCCTGTCTGTTTCTCCAAACTGGGGGCGTGCCGACCATCATCTACTGTAGGTGATACACTGACTATGGATAAGTAACTCATACAACCCCCACTTCAAAACACACAAACTATCCCTTTAATTTGAGCACCATGAGTAGAAATGCGAGACTGTTGGTGACAAATGAAAAGAAGTTGAAAACGCTTTGCATCTCTAGAAAGCGGAGGGATCGAGGCTGGTAGAAAACTGCAGGACAGCGCAATACTTGCCTCGCTTTCTGCGAAGTGACGCGCTCCTTTCAGGCAGAGAGAGGAACGCCTCAGGGTCTTCTCATCACCATCGTCAAACACTGCAGAGACGAGGGACAAACTGTTAAGCTGCTGTATGTGCGACAACACATACAAACACACACTCGAGCACAAATAAACTCCGGTCTCGGTTACAAAATGTCTGCTTGATTTATGAAATGTTAAAAACAAGTGATGCTATAAGGCTTAGATGGATCCTCCAGCAGGCGGTGACGGAGTCGCTTTCAGCTTTATTACAGCTTCAAAGACCCTCTGCTAGACGAAAAGTAAATGGTAAAATAAAAGAGATGTGGTGAAGTGTCTGAGGATTTACTGATTTTATTTATTTAATAACTGATATCAAATCTCCACAGACTAACTTTTACAATAACCATGCATAATACATATCATATTAAAGAACCTTCCTTTCACTTTCATCGGCCACATCGCTCCAAAAGACAGACCCAGATGTGTAAATCATTAGATCCCATTATTCACTGCTCGCTCGTATGTACTCGGCGACAACAATGAGGGGAAAACACTTGTGGTAACTTCAACAGTGATTCATGTTTTTGTTGATGAATGAAAAGAATGAAAATGTGCCGAGACGAGACAGGGGAAACCCCACGGGCGCTCTCAAGTGACGAGCTGCTGCTGAGAGACTACAGATCTGAGCAGCAGTCTATACTCTGTATACTTTGGATTATCCAACACTGGAACTGTGTACTTTTGACAGACAAAAAAAAATCCAAAAGATTTGCTGGGTCCAGCTTCTCAAATATGAAGAATTTGCTGCTTTTCCCTGTTGAATGTATTTAGAAATACAATACTTTTGGGTTTTGGACTGTTGGTTGGTCTGGAAAAGCGCGATCCAATTTTGTTTTCACACTTTTTTTTGACACATTACAGACTAAACAATCAATCCATTATTTGAAAGAAAAAATAATGGATAAGAAAAGTTATCTGAAGTTGCAGCATTTACCAGCACTGCTTACTTGTTACATTAAGTTGTATAATATTTTAATGTTGACTCAACATAGTATAATCTAGCTCAATCAGCCTCTAAAGCAGGGGTCTCCAACAAGTAGCCCGCTCGCTACCATTAGCTGCTACCATTAGCTCGCTACCATTAGCTCGCTCGTTTGTTCTTTTTATTTAAAGGTTTTATCTTGCCCATTATTTCCTGTCACATTACTTGCTTCAGACTGGACAATATTTTGAAATATATTCACATTGCGATATAATATACGTGCAGTTCGGCCCCCAGTTTCTTTAAGTTTTACTGCACATTTTAATAATCACACAAATTGCAGTAACGGTTTGGATTGTAAGTGGAGATTTGAATAATTGGAGCATGTAAGGCACGGCAACTTTTCAGTAGTCCTGCTGCACTGTGAGAAAGCACTTATTTTCCTTTTCTTGGGAATCGATTGAAGATGGTTCAGTATAATGCTCAGGCAGAGGAAAACACAAACCCTCGAAATTGAATTTCTATTGTACACAAACATGTTTTTGTAAGCTAGCTGTAGGGAGAGTACAAGCCTTTGTGAGAGAGGAGGAGGAGAAACAGCTTGTTATTGACTTACCAACAGTATATATGCTAGCATCGGTCAGCTTATTGATTGTGGCCTCCTGGTAAACTCCATCCTGGTTCTTCACCTCTACAACAGAACCCACCTGTGGGACGGACACACTGCTGTTATTTGGCATCCAAATGTGCTACTAATGGTAAATCTAATGATGTCTTTCAGAGTAATGAGACCACCATTTTGCTGCAACAAGAATCACAATCGACTGAAATTAAATTGCAAGGCGAATGCTTCAATTCTCTTGTGCTTGTTTCACTATGATCTTATAATCAATGAATGGTAATTAACGGCAATATGTGTGTGTTATGTTCCAGCTGACTGTGAGACAACATAAGCCTCCTCCATCTTTCCTGCCTTACCTTTAGAGCTCCTTTGATGTTTTCATCATGAACCTCAGCTGTGGTCAGATCTGGTTTAAAGGTCACCTGAAGAGGGAGGGGGGGGGGGGGGGCAACAGGGGGGAGAATCAGTAACGAGGATAAACAAACAATTCCCCAAAGGCCTGACCACGGGGCCACATCAATCCTCCACTTCACAGGCAGCAGGTCCCCGCTAACGTTGCCGGACTCTATAACTCTACACTAATTACAATGATGGACTCTTTCATGTAGGGCTGCCCGATTATGGCCAAAATGATAATCACGACTATTTTGATCAATATTGAGATCACGATTATTCATAGATTTTAAGGACAAAATATTTTTATATGATATATGTATTCCATGTTGTGCTTCATTTCAACCGTCAAAAACTCGAAATGTTCTCCTTTAACGTTGTTATTGTCATCTATAGCGGTTATTTGCATAAAAACACACAATTTAAATTCAAATGATTGTGTGCTTATTTTAATATTTGCTTTGACAAAAAAAATCTTGGCATTAGTAGTTCTAATTAAATCTTTTAAGCTGCTTAGAGCTAGTGTTAGCACACTTTTTTAAACAGGCCATATTTCCCTCTCTATTATCTATTTTATATTGCTCTGAAAACATCTCCTTCAAACAACTGGATTTATTCAAGTTTCTCGCAAAAAGAACTACATTTTACAAGATTACATTCTAACGCATCATGATAGCATTATAATTCACCATCGCTCAATACTCAGTTTTACTGAGTAGAGCCTGAACACATCATAATGTAACTCAAAGGAACTTCCGTTAACGTTAGCTCTTTGGCTCCGTGCTGTCGGCAGACGAGCCGGTCTCTGTGATGACTGTGAGCAGCATCATGGGAATGAATCACAATATAATAAGAGTCTGATTAAGTTAGTTGTTCCAAATGTTTTTAAGGTCGTTCCTCCGCGGCTTATTTTGGACCAATTACGTGGCGGCTGCACATGTGTGTGTATATATGCGGATATATGAGCTTTAATCGGCTGCTGACTGACGGTGCATCTCCTCCTGTTAGTTTTGGAATCACTTTTTTTTTTGTATGAGCAGAATATGCATTTTAAAAAGTCAATATCGCAGTCGATCATGTTCATTTAATTGTGGGGAGCCAAAAATCATGATCGCGATTAATATTCGATTAATTGTGCTGCTCTACTTTCGCACAATACTTGGCAACGAGGCAGGTTTGTTGCTTTTAAATCATTGAGAACATACTAGTTAAGACTTCCTGGTGTCATTAGGCAAGCAGCATGTGTGTGAATATTTAATACTATGGCTCATTTCTGGCATCGTTGAGTGACCGACCCCCCCCCCCCCAGTTGGCAAATGCGTCGCATCTGTTGGAGCCAACTGCGGTGGATTTCTGTTGCCATTGTTTGGGCTACACTAACCAACCCTACCCCCAACCCCCCCCCTCTCTCTCTCTCTCTCTGCAACTGCAGCCTCCCCTAAGTGAGCCACAGTAGATCATAATCTGATCATGCTCTGGTAATCTTGCATCTGCATGGTGACCTGGCAAAACTCAGTGACAGAAAAGACCACAAGGCAGCACACACACACACACACCGAACACACTTACGCAGCCATTTACTGTCACATATTTTGCATGTGCGAAAAGTGCCGAAGCAGCCAGAAGCACCGAATCTGTTTAGCATTACGAATGCCCCTCCCTACTTGATATATCAATATGCTTATGTGCTTCCTTCTCTGTTTCCTGAGGGAAATTAAAGTCATTTTTGAGAGCATGTGCTAGTAAAATAGTAACATAATTATAATGGAAAACCGGCTTCACTTTTATTGACTGTGATTTAGTTTAGAATCAGCCGCCATGCGAGGGCAGAAAAAAAGATGTTAAGCACCCCCCGTCTCAGAAAAAACAAGCCTGCAGGTAACGCATTCAGACAACACTCTCTGGAGTCGGTTTCAAACATAACAGCAGCAGAAACGGCAATCAAAGTCTCGCTGTGAAGGCGGCATCAAGACAGCGAATGAAAGAAATACATACTGTAAGTTGCTGTTAAATTGTCGTGTCATAAAATAGGACGGAAGAGAAAGGAATAAAGAGCTTCTTGAGGCTGCATTTCATCAGTTATGGAGATAATAACATTCCTGCCCGGTGGAACAGGAGGCTCCGCTCTCCACAGAGAAAGGGAGGGTGACTCTCGCTGTCCAAAACCTCAGCTAGAGAGCGTCAATAACACCTGGCCATCCTAACAACCTCCTAACTGTGAGCTCGGTTGCTGCACGGTTCAACAGAGGTCTATAACTGTACAACCACTTAACACTCAAATATTGGAATAAGATATGAAACCATATATCTAATAAAAAAGAGCCTCTAGCAAATTTATGTGATGTGAATAGGTTTGTCGGGAGCTCACAGTCCATTATTTTACAAGATCCTTTCTTCCAATAAGCCTTAAATATTACTGAACTGCAGGACGTTTCACTGCACTAAATTCAAACTGGTTAGTGAGCATAGTTCCTATTTGGAAATGCAAGACTTTTATGCTTCTGTTTACTTGATACAGCAACATGAAGTGAACTTTGATCTTGATTTATTCAAGCCAATTTGACTGCAGAGGTGGATTCTGTCTTTGTCATAGGCAGCTAAAGCAAATGATCCTTTTTCATTTAAGAGATTCTATTATTTGCATTCTGCAGTGAAATCTATAAGAAAAACTAGGGCTGCACAATTAATCGATCGAAAACGCAATATGGCCAATTTTTAAATCGCAGGAGGCGCATTATTTGTTAGAGGTGAAATGTGTCAAAATACAATTTTAATTTAAATATTGTGGTGCTGCAGAGACGTCCTGTCCTATAAAATCATACTCTAAGACTTAAGAAAACATCTTTGTTTGGTACAGATCACCGCAGAAATCACACCATAATCATTTTAACAGGTTTTTCAATGAAAATGAGAATAATGGTGTAAAAATTCCCTCTAATATTGCAAATCATATCGCAGTTGCAATATCAGTCCAAATAATAGCAATTATGTATTTTTTCAAAATCGTGCAGCCCTAAGAAAAACTACTAAAAAATGCACCATGAATCTACCATGCACCAGCACTCATAGTTTTACAGAGTATTTGTAACAGTGTCATAGGGTTTGTCCTGACTGATTAAATGTGTGCTGAACGTGTCACAGTGAGCGATACTGACACGGTGCTAATTCTAGAGCGGATCATCATCATAAATAAGGATGTCAGACAAATCTTTTACTGGGTTTTTAAAAATCACTGAAAAGACACCAGCGCCATATGCTGCCACCATCGACTTTGTTAAACAAGCCGACAGAGATTAATGAACCAAAGAGCTAAAGAGGAATTCATTACAGTCGGTGGAATATCCAGATTCACAACAACCGCTGAATAATTGCCATGTTCTCCGTTTGAGTAACAGAGCTCACATTCACATTCCAGCGACCCAAAAACAAACCCCACACTCTGCCAATTAGTATGGTAATTCATTTATGAGCTGAGACCGCCCTATTAGCTCCATTCTAGTCCACGATATTTAAACTAAGAAAGTCACGTGGTCCGTTTGTCGTGTTGTTCGTCTCTGTCCGTGAGACAAAAAAAGGCAGAGTGGCAGAACATCGCTGCTCTTTTGTCTCTACGGGGGGGAACTACAGTGCATTGACACAGTGAAAAAGCCAGCATCCAATCTTTGTTCCTCCCACACACTCTAGGAGAACGAGAGACAAGCGATCCGTCTCTATTGTATTATCCAGATGCTTCAGCCCCACTGGGAAATGAGACGCTGTACTACGTGCATCATGCCTTCATCAGCAAGGCGTAAAAACCAATGGGGGAAACAGCAGTCACACCGTCACCGCGGCAAAGTGTGGAAGCAGTGGGCGAGAGGGACGCCTGAGGACGTGATGGGTACCTGGTGGGCGAGGCCAGACCCTGCATCTGTCACAGCTGGGGCTCTGATCAGTGTTTCAGCTGCATGAGCAGTACTAACAACCTGAGCCAGGTGGTAGAGCTCCAGCATGTAAGCAACACAGCTGGACTTTTGGCAACATCAGAGACAAGAAAAAATCATTTAAATGCGCAGTCTAACGGCCTTTGCACACAAAGTAGGGATGCACCGACTGCAAAATTTGGCTGATAGCTGATACCGATACCAATGATTTAATTTATTTTGTTTTCGATTCTATTTATTGCCCTTTTGTGCAACAAACCTCTTCATTATAAGAAAAAAAATAATAAAAACTGAGCTATTTTAAAGTCATTCAGCATTTAATTGCACCGTCTTTGAATGAGCACAAATTCAATCGTACAAATTTATGAAACAACTTTTATTGTATAATCTTCTTTCACATGAAAAATATTCCTTTTTTAAAAATGGGGGACAGACTGCTGCACGGGCTGAACGCCATGGAGGATGTTCCCACTGCAAAATACTGGGCGCTGCGTCACCCCTCGTTGGACTGACAGGACTCTAGTGACGCATTACGCACACACGAGGCTCGTTCCCATCCAGACCGCAGTGATTGTTTTTAATAAATCTTGTTAGCCGTTGTTTTCCTGCTTAATTTGTCATTGGGCGTAACAGCGTTCTTGTCGCTGATCTTTCTCCGAGACAGTGTAATACTCCCACACGGCTGACTTTTTCCTTTCACATTTATTTGTAAACACAGCGTGTGCGCACGGCGCCCGCCGTCATGCCAGAGACGTGTCCAGCCAGTGGCTTCTTCTCTGAATCAGCAGCTGGTTACTGTTAGTGTCAGAGATCGAACGCAAATAACAAATACAACATTTTAACTGCAAAATTGATGCAACACAACAGATAAACATCGGCCTCTGCCATCGGCGAATGTCATCTTATTTGCCGATAGGCCGACGGCAGTCAACAAGGCAAACTTCCATCATTAAAGTTTTTGTACCAGGTTCGATTTCCTGCGTTTTTTGCATCCGTCAAAAGGCAAAAGAGGGTTGTTTGACCACTCAGAGCCACCGTCTGTGCAAACGTCATCATCCAAAACGATATTCATTCACTTTGTCTCCCAGCACAAAGCACTATACGACAAAGAAATAAAAGAATACAGAGATGCCCCGTTTTGGATTAGCGCTATCCATTGCACCCACATAAATAATTCAGCTTTGTCTCGTATTGCAAATTTTTGCAACGAATAGCATAATAAAAGGCATCGGACTCTGTGCGTAGCGTTTATCAGATGACGGATTAAAAAATGCATACGAAAAATGCGGATTTGGTGTGCACAGACCTTAAGAATCTATCTAATATGAGGACCCTGAAATCATCCAAACAACCCAGTCTCTGAAGGAATATTTTGGACAGCATCTTTTATATGTGGCCATCTCCAATCCAACCGCTCTGGATGCACATTAAAGCTGAGCTTTGTGATCTTGATTGTTGCCCCTTCGCACAAAGACAAGAGCCCCTCGCCCTGCTGCCATCCACTTCACACACACAACACAGCCAGACAATAAATTTTTCATTGTGGATCATGAGCACTTTGAAATGTGACTTACCTTGGCCTTGACTAGCCTCTTGGCAGTCTTAATCTTGGCCTCGCAGAAAGCCCCTCGATACTTGGCGCTCACATCCGTCCCTACTGTCAAGTAGGGGGGCTCCTCCAGAGTCTGAGGACATAAAAATAAAACCAGTGAATTCAAAGCCTTTTTTTCATATACAGTATATATATAGCTTACTGACAGAGGTGTATTCTCACAGCTAAGGCGGGAGGACACACATACAAGCTTCACATAGTGTAGGCCAGCTACGCAAAGCCCACCCGACTCAGTGATTCACCGATGGAAAACACATACCATCTGCTCTGGGTATTGGAAAACAAGCCTCTGAGGGAGCAAACAAAAAGGCCACTTCACTACTGCTTTGATGACTACAAAGAAGAAGCTATCCGAAACACATAGCACCATCTTGTGTCATCATTGGATGTTTATCAAACCTTTTTTTTTTTACTCCCCTCAAGAACAGATTTGCGGAGGGTCGGGTACACAGAGAAAACAGACTTCCTGTGTGTGGATGAGGGCAGGAGATGTTTGTGGTTCATGTAGTGTAGAGATGTGGGTGTTTTACTAAGGCTCCAGAAAGTGGTTAACCTAACAGAGGAATATATTTAGACATCTCTCTAGAATAAGACCCACAGTGGAGCACACTTCCTGCTGACAGGACACATCAAGACCGACTGCAACTTGTCATATATATATATATATATATATAAAGTTATTATATCAGCTCCTCTTATAAAGTGCAAAACTACAAATGTACCTTTTTTATTGTAGCAGCACTGAACATGAAAACACATCTTATTTTCGGAAGACGACTTTGTTCATTTTGCACTCATTTCTCCAAACAGATCATGCATATTATATTTCAGACTACAAGTTAGTTACTTGTTAGACTCAATGAGATATGTTTTCTTCGAACGACACTTTAAGAACTCAAATCATGGCTGCAACTAGCGATTATTTTCATTCTCGATTAATCTGTCGAGAGCTGCAACAATCAATCAATTAGTTGTCAACTATTAAATTATTCGCCAACTATTTTGAAAATCTATTAAATTGGTTTGAGTAATTTTTTAAGAGAAGAATTCAACAGATGAATCGATAATGTGTTAGATGCGGCCCTAGATCTATCAATTATTTTAATCATTTATTTTCTCGATTAATCGATTAGTTGTTTGGTCTATAAAATGTCAGAAAATTGTGAAAAATGTCGATCAGTGTTTCTCAAAGCCCAAGATGACGTCCTCACGTCTTGTTTTGTCCACAACTCAAAGATATTCAGTTTACTGTCATAGAGGAGTAAAGAAACCAGAAAATATTCACATTTAAGAAGCTGGAATCAGAGAATTTTTACTCTGGACACGCTCATACGGTCACATTAAGGTCAATAAGTCTATTGGATTTATTTATGTAGGTCTACATTAGAAGTGGCTGTACAGCTGTATTATGTAGGAAAATATAAATATTCAAATCAGGATTTGAACTTATTTTCAATATGAAATGAATATATGAGTGAAATTCACTAAATATGCATGAGCAACATGTTGCCCTCCTGATAAAAGAGTAACAGGTGAAACAGAAATATGGTTAAAAATATCCATCGTCCAATTATCCAAATTAACTTAAGGGCTTCATATCCCTCTTTAATTTATCTGTTACCTGAGGCTAAATCTGACAGACACCTAAAGCATGTAGTAATTTTGGGCCATACACTCAAACCACAAGACCAAAAAATAAATCAGATTTATGAGACATTAACAGAGGTGAAGATTATCTGGAGAGGCAGACTAGAAGACACTTTCTATTAATCAAACCTCAGCCAAGTTATCAGAACAACCAGAGTTTGGCTGTTGTGCAAATAGGACGCTCTGATTGATATCGAAGGGTAGAAGTATATACAGGACTGTGTACTAAAAATAAGCACGGTGGCGTGCCATCTGTAACAATCCAGCCCGGCTTTGTGAAAAAAAAAATAGTCAGGATGCTCTGTAGACTTAAAAGTAGTGTTTCACTTCTTTTTATTTATCTTGTGCTGAGAGGAGACGTTGTGCAAGAAACTCTTACTGATGACGGGGTTCTCTGTGCACTGTGGTTAAAAATAGTCAATATGAACAGATACTAGGGCTGTGTATTGGCAAGAGTCTGGCAATACATATCATGATACAGGCGTAACCATTCAATATATTTAAATCTAATTTTAGGAAAACCGTCATAATATAAAGAACACACCAGGAATATACCAATTTAGAATAAGCAAAAATAACACATTTATAATGCACGCAAAAAGGGCATGGTTTTTGCCCAAAACTGCATGGGTGTATAAGGTGGGCATGTCTGTAAAGGGAAGACTCGTGGATACCCATAGAACCCATTTTCATTCACATATCTTGAGGTCATAGGGCAAGGGACCCCTCTGAAAATGACAATGCCAGCTTTTCCTCGCCAAAATTTAGTGCAACTTTGGAGCGTTATTTAACCTCCTTCGTGACAAGCTGGTATGACATGTTTGGTACCAGTGGATTCCTTAGGTTTTCTAGTTTCAAATGATGCAAGTATCTTCCAGGATGTTCACTCTAGCTTTAAAACTGAGCTCGCTACAACCTCCGAAAGATCGAACAGCGGGCCGTTGGATTTTTAAGGAGGTCAATTAAAAATCGATACAGTGTTTTGGAGAATCGCACAACATAATATCGTGATACTTATGTGTATCGATATTTTCTTACACCCCTAACATCATTTACGATATAAAAATGCAATAAAAAGACAAAAACTTTTGAGATGTAGCACTGCAAATAAAAATTAGAACAAATCAAAACACCCATCCGTCAAAAAACTCAACTGAAGCTGGCTGCAAATACAAAAAAAAAAAAGGCAAGAAGCATGCTTGTTAACAGTCGGACTTCCTGCATCGAACCAAGACAGGTCGCCTCTTGGATTCTGACAGATGGGATTCAGGGGCAGAGTCCAGTGCACTTCAGCCTCCCCACCTCTCAGATAAACACCTCATTAGTCTTTAGTGCAGTCTGGCCTCAGCACCAGCTGCCCGGCTGGCTAACAACACCAGGTCTACATGACGCAGAAGCCATTTCCACCGGCTAACCAACTCCCCTGTCAGTCATGGCTGCAACACAAAGCTGGACTACTGTGGACACCGCTGGTCCTTCTCTTTCATACTAATACTCCTTTTTGCTTCCCCCGGCTCTCTCCTGTTCCTTAGAGGGAGAGTCACACCACTGACTCAGAGAGGGCAGCTTAGGTTATCTTGACAGCTGTGGCTGCCTCCCGCATCTAACAAGACAGCGGTGATAACACACTACCGAGGCCAGATTTACATTTCTCATGCCCACATGCCCACACAAATAGAGAACGGTTTGTTGTTTCCACCTCCCCGCATTAAACTAAAACTATCCTCGGATTAGTTGCCATCTAGCCTACAGCTGTCTGCAGAAAAACACTGACTCCTCATCACTCCTGCCAGCGCTGAACGACAGACGATGTTTCCCCCGCTCAGAAGATCAACCAATCAAGATGACTAAGCTCAGAGAGGCGGAATTCCTGAGCCTTTGTGAGGTGCAACATCCTCTCACCAACTCGAAATAAGCTAAACACCACACAAGAGCCGCATCTCATCTACGATTCTGTCATAAAAACAGCAGAGCAGTATTTATCATAAGCCTCCGGTGCTGCTGCTGCTTCAGCTTCTGCATGCAAAAGTCACCGTAATGGTAATAACAGCGGTGCAATCAAAACCAGCTCTCTGGCTATTCACCTAGTGCCGCTGATGTGGAAAACACTCTCCAGGCACATGTGCTTGATTAAACACATACAAATGTGACTTGGCATGGGGTGACAAAAACGCACCTGCGGCTGGCGTGGAAAGAAACGAAACCTAAGTTGTTCAAAAAGCTGCAGCTTGACTGAGGGACGATCCACTTGGATCTGATCAGTCAGACGTGCACAGATACCACATTAGATAACTTAAATGTATTCATGCCATAAAAGCTTGTTTCCCCTCCACAAAGGAACAATCTAAAAACAAATCCCAGAGGTGATGGTTCACCAGTGTACTTCTGTCCTGGCTGTCGAATCACACAGACTGTTTAAACAGAGTACAAGTTCCTCACTGATTACTGGCGATCCGAAGCTACTCGCAGGTTTTTTTTATACACATGTGCTGGCTTGGCTCGACTTGGTTTGACTCGGCATGTCAGCCCAGCACGGCAGGCATTTGCACCTTCATTACAACAGGGCGAAGGTGTGTGTGTGTAGTGGTCAAAGGAGCGGCTGTAAAACGGTGGATTAACACTTCTCATTTTCTATAATCTTCACAATAAAAGTCCCCCGTTATTTTTGCTGCTTGTTCCCTTCCTCTCTGCAGCTCTAGTAAACTTGATTTTATTTAGAATAGCCGCTAACAATTCTCCGCTAATTCGGAGATAAACATTTAATTTCCTACAACGTCTTCACAATAAAATTCCCCCGTTATTTTTTTATTTATACGCTTTTATTATGAAGCAGGAAAATCAGGAAATCAGCAACACTTTTTGGTCTCCTGCTCCTAACACACTAGGGGTGGGGGGGAAAAGAAACGATATAGCATACTATAGTATTGTGATATTTTGCGTGGCAACATCGCATCGATACACGGACATCAAGTATCGATCTTTTATTATATAAACTATTAACCTCTTAACGATCCGACGGCCACTATTCTGTCTTTCAGAGGTTGTAGCGGGCTCAGTCTTAAAGCTACAGTGAAGAAATATGTATCATATGAAACTTAAGAAAAATTATGAAAACCTAAGTAATTGATTGGTACCAACCGTGTCATGTTAGCTTGTCGGGAAGAACGCTAACTAACGCTGTAAAGTTGCGCTAAATTTTGATGAGGAAAAACTGGCATGGCCATTTTCAAAGGGGTCCCTTGACCTCTGACCTCTAGATATGTGAATGAAAACTCTGAGATGAACAGAGTGAAAACTGTATCTTATTACATAAAACAGATGTTGACAAATTGCATAATTTGCAGTTGGAAAAAGGTAATAAATCGCAATATATCTTATCACAATACTCAGCATATCGCAACATGTGTAAAATCACAATAAGATCATATTGTGACCTAAGTATCGTGATATCAACGTATCGTGGGGCCTCTGGTTATTCCCACCCCTGAAACACACGATTGTTTGAGGGGGAGCAGAAGTTAACAGAGTTTGGTTTGTCCGTTCTGGGCGACTGTAGAAACATGGCGGTGCAACATGGCGGACTCTAAGGGAACCCGCTCCCTATGTAGATATAAACGGCTCATTCTAAGTTAACGAAAAAACAACGATTCTTATTTTCAGGTGATTATACACTAAAGTAAAATTACTTATTAATATTATATTCCATTTCTGCCAATAGATCCTCCTAATTGTTACAAATTGATCCTTTAAGTCTTGTTAGTCAGGGAACAAAACAAGCATCTTTGAAATCATTCAAAACAAAATATACTGGGGTGACACTGACGACAGCAGAATGAGATCAGTTTCTGCTCAATAAAGACTCTCAGGTCATGAAAAATTTAACAGCCAACTCCACAGAGCGCTAGTTGAAAATAAGCTGCTGCTGCTTATAGTGCATTTCTTGGACAGCCTGAGGGACTACAGCATTTTCTGTCTACAACTCAGTAAAAAGATGCTCTCAGAAGGTAAAAGCTTCACAAAAAATAAAAAATACTGATGGCACTGATGTGGGGTGATACGTGTAAACTGTGGATTGTAATTCACTATGGTGTTTATATCAGCCATCAGGGAGGGGCTCGAGGAATCCCCGGTCATTTGCTCAACAGACCACAGGCTATTTCTGGGAGGCTGTCCCATGGAAGCATGCAGATACCAATTGCTAATGTATTAAGACACAGTACAACCAGCCTCTGCAAATATTCCTCCAGACACTCATTCACTACAATTAAAGCCAAAGTGACTGTCATATTCAAGAATATGTTTTCAGATCAGATACGCTGCAGATTCACAAGTCAAAGTTGACATTTGCTGATCTTTTACCTTCGAATATGCATGGTCACCCAATATGTTTTAATGTGTTTTGGTGAGCGTGTTAGTGGAGGAGTCAATGACTATGTTTACATGCACATTAATATTCTTCTATTATTCTGAATAGGACAATATTCTGAATTTCATAGGGGTCATGTAAACAGCATATTCCATTTTGATATTCTGAATTAGACCTTATTCCGAATGGAGCATTTTCCGATTAAGACAGGTGGAATATGCCGATATTATTCTGGTTTTAGGAGCATTATTTGGACACATCTGCAGCGCATTCAGAAAATGCGTCTCAATTGGGGTTTTTACAGCAGTTTGCGACACACGGCCTCTTGCCTGTTTACAGATCTGTGCGTTGTACACACACCAGCTAGCCGACAGTTTACTGAGATGCATGCCCAAAAGAAAAGCCCACATTTGTGGTCCGAAGGAGAAACACTACCTACTTTTAAATATTATGAAAGACTTGGATATCAACAGGTTTTTTGGATATGCTCAAATCTCACAACACCAACCTTTTCAAGCAGGTGGTTGAAGGAATGAAAGAGGGAGAAGTCCACCAGAGTATGCACGGCTGCATGTAAACGGTAATATTAGTGGAATATTCATTTTCATTAGCGATGTAAAATTAGTGGGAATATTGTTTTTTTTGGAATAAGGGCAAAAACCCAAATATTTTGTGCATGAAAACATAGTCATTTATTCTAGCTCCTTTTTGTCCACTATCATAGACTGTTATCATGTTAATTTTGGATTTAATTATAATTAAAGTAAATGATTCCCCTTTTAGCTGAGGACCGCCTGGAACCCCCTAGCCTACTGTACTAAAGCACCGTACTTCAGTACAATTTAATTAAGTATTTCCATTTTATGCAACTTTCTACAACTGTTGAAATTAAAGGCAAGCCTTTCTACTATCTACACCTCGCCGTTTCCCATCATCACTCATACATCAAAACAGTAACCGCGTGTATGAGTGAATCTCCTGTTAAGGCACTGGAGTTTCAGTTTGTGTCTTAATTTCACACCAATGTTTTTCTCCTCACTCTCACTGTATTATCAAACTTAAGAGTTTTTAGGTCACTACTGCCTGGGATTTAATCCAGATTATGCACCTCTTAAAGCTAAAATGACACACGTGCTGTTGTTAGGATGGATGTGTGTCACTACTGTATGTTAGTATGTTTCAAGTTACACAGCAGCACAAGATGATGCAAGGAACATAAGCTGTTTTTTCCGCTCAGGTGAGGGCGGTGTAAACAGGATGACATAACAGTTAAACGTGTACTAGCTTTCAACTCTTTTCATTGTTAGACTTACTATGTATTGATGTCTGCTTAAGCATACACAACTGCACCTTTTTAAACATACAATTCAGGCACTAATCAGCATTACTGAAATATTAGAAACAATAGTTTCTGACCCATTATATTGTGCTGTCATGAATAGGCTCGTAGGCCGAACAAAGGAACATGCAAGAGGCATGCAGGAAAGAATTAAGCTCCCTCCCGGCCTAGCTCACACGTACAATAATCCTGCTGTGAATCACCTCTTTGTCCAAACCAAAGTCACCACAATTCCAGTGACTGGTGCTTCAGCAGGAGTTGCCTTGGCAATGCTATGGCAGCTTTAAACTACAACAAAAAAAAATAACAATCTTAATACCGTTTGTTTACGCACTTATTCCCCAAAATGTAGGTCTGTCCATCAAATTCACTCCTGCAGTATCACAACAACACAAACCAAGTACACAACTCTAAACATATTAATAAAACTCTGCTATTAGATCACTGATGCGTATAATCTCAAAGCAACCCATTTCCCCGACCACTTACCAAACATGTGGACTTTAAAGTGTGGACAACTCCAAAATGCAAATGCCCTTTTTTTTTTTGCATATGCCCTCTGAATGATTTGTAGCGGCCTCTTAAGCCTTGCAATGTGGCCTCAGTGGGGGTTTTAGTAGAATATGCTGCTGATGTTATCTTACACATACAGACAATTTAGACTGCAAAAATCCCTCGCTTAACAACAAATCATTTTAAAGCACTACAAATTATCGTGCTTACATACTCATAAATCTGACCCGTACTCATCTCAATTATTTATTTTAACAAAGTACTTGGTTCCCAGCCGGCATGGACACCTCCAACTACAGCAGCTTACTGCACCTACACCTGCTGAGGGAGTCTTCCAAAATGCTTAAGTATGCACCGTATCACCACAGCACCACATGCTGTTTACTCGTCTAAATGCAGGAATAACTAAACACATTTCACTCCCACAGCACAGCAATTTTCTAACAAACAAGCTTTGATCAATAGCTGTCTGAATGGTTACGGGTTTTGACATAATAGAGCAAGTTTGGACTGCAGTTAAAGGAGTACTCCAGCTATTTAGTTGCTTAGTAATTGCGCTTCTATAAAGTTGGGGCTCTTACAAGAGACAGATGGTCTAAACTGAAGCTGCAGAGGCAGATATATCATGACATTTAGTCTCTAAAAAGGCTGATTCCTACATTTCCCATAATGCAACTCAATAGCATCTTTCACTTAGGCCCTGTCTTCACGTATACAGATATTTTTAAAAACATGTATTTTCCTCTCCGTTTCGAACTCTCGTCCACATGCAAACAGAGTTTTGGGTCACAAGAACGGATATTTTTTCTAAGGTGCAGATTTTTAAAACTGACGTCCTCTCCGCATTTGAAGCATGCCCATTGTTACTTTGAGTAATGAGCATTCGCCAGAAACAATAATAAAGATGGCAGACTATATTATATTATATTTTACCATGGGCTTTGGCTGCTGGTAATGATGCTTGAAATAGGGCTGTCCTCAACCAAAGAAATTCGATTAGTTGATTTAATCATCAGATCTGTAAAACTGAGTTTCTCAAAGAATCACACAAAAGCACTACTTTAAATCTTGTGTTTACCAGAGATGTGCTCAGACGTTTCTTAGAAATATGTCTTTCAGCATGAAAAAAGCATAAAAAATGTCTAATCGACCTAAAAATCTTAGTCGACTAAGATCAAAACAACTGATTAGTCGACTAATCAACTAAGAGGGATTGAGAGGTCTTTATTAAATCTTGTGTAGGTTACCAAGGTCATGGACAAAGTGCAATAGCTGAGTACATCTACCACATTACTTGTGTCTTCAAGCATGGACTTTCTTTATTCCCATTTAAGCAAAGGTAGTTACATGATATTTGCAGATTAAGTTAATTAAAAATTCAAACAATTGTTTTAAGCTAATAATAAGATGATGATCAAGATTTCAAACAATTATCCTACAAATTAGTCCAATTTTAGGATATCTAATGTTAATCCAAGTGTTTTATCGAGCACACCGTGTTAAAGCAGTGCGTGCAGTTGATGGAGAAAGTCTGTGGACCATAAGCCAGAGTGACATGAAATGCTAAGCGAAGGTAATGAAAAGTTGTCCTCGTTACAGAGCAATTTACAGTTTAGGCAATGAGCAGATGCTCCTAATATACAGAGGAGTAAAAGAAGTGAGCACTCCTCAAGCATCAATGGATCAAGATGACTCTGAGCACTATGAAAACAACAAAGGCTACAACATTTAACCAGAAATGTCAATGTGAAGACATCGATGCTGTCAGCAGTTATAAAAAATAAGCAAGTGTAAGCATGATAATCATCAAATAGCAGGCTACTGCTACCCAGCTGGTGATAATAACAGCTGCATTAACATAGTCATGGGCACTAATGGCAACGGTTTAATGAATTATCACACATTTAGCTTTATTCAAGTTGACACTTGTATGAAATGAAGCAGCAGAGCCTATAAGGTTGTAACTGCTAACCCCATTGGTTTCTATATAATCTGTGGCTGGATGCTATCTGTTGACTGGAATGCATTTCTCATCATGCCAATCTGAGCTCCATTGTCTTCCTGTGGCACAAACTATTTGTTCCACAACCACAAATCATCATGCAGTTCAAGTCAACACTACTAGTAGGATGAGTGTACGAATGCAGGCAACAGAAATGGTTCCGAAGTAGAGAAAAAGTAAAGCTTTGCACAATCGGTTCGAGTCATTTTTTAATTCCAGCTTCTTAAATGTGAATATTTTCTGGTTTCTTTACTCCTCTATGACAGTAAACTGAATATCTTTGAGTTGTGGACAAAACAAGACATTTGAGGACGTCATCTTGGGCTTTGGGAAACACAGATCGTCATGTTTCATCATTTACATTCATTTTATAGACCAAACAACTATCGATTAATTGAAAAAATAATCAACAAAGAAAATAATCATTATTTGCAGCCCTAATATACGATTTTGACCAAATTTAATGAATAATAGTATGTAGGCAACTATTTATTTCACATCCTATGATGCTTTTGGTTGCATTTTAATTGGATACTTGGTAGACTGCTAGTAGTGGGTGGTGGTGGTATAGGGTGATTAACCACAATAAGCACAGCATCATTAGGGCCAAACTGAGAGACAACAAATCTTTGCTAGACCAGCTTTTAATCTGTCCACCACTAGCTCTCCAATCACAAAGTGCTCACATCTTCTATTTGCTTTACTCTTTCCCCATAATCCTGTTACACTAGGGCCGCAGCTAACAATTATTTTCATTGTCGATTATTTTCTTGATTAATCGATTAGTTGTTTGGTCTATAAAATGTCAGAAAATGGTGAAAAACATCGATCAGTGTTTCCCAAAGCCCAAGATGACGTCCTCAAATGTCTTGTCCACAACTCAAAGATATTCAGTTTACCGTCATAGAGGAGTAAAGAAACCAGAAAATATTGACATTTAAGAAGCTGGAATCAGAGAATTTTGACCGTATTTTTATAAAAAAAAAAAACTACTCAAACCGATTAATTGACTATGAAAATAGTTGATGATTAATTAAATAGTTGACAACTAATCGATTAATCGTGGCAGCTCTATGTTACACTATATGTGTGCCAAATAAACATTTAACTAAAAATACAGACTCTACAGGCTCACATGGCAACAAATGACAAGTTAAGACACAACAGCCTGCAGGCATAACAACAGCCACAACTATGATCCGTTGAAACTATAAGAAAAGATAAACAGCGTATTTCCCAAACAATGACAGCTGTGACTTTTTCAAATTGAATAGGGCTGGAGAAAGCAATGCCAGAGCTGTTGAATATTTCGTCAATTTCACAGCTCATTTATTCGTCCATTCATTCATAATCATTCATATATTATTACGCACCATACCTTTAGCTTGAATTTTGATCATGATCGATCTCTATATGAATGCAGTTTTAAAAATGAAATTCACATATATCACTACACCTACAGGCCTCATCTCAGCACGTCATTCAATAAGATTGCATAACAAAGCATAACATCAAAATTACAATTCCCAATTTGTGTTTGCCAATACAGCTGGAGCTGCTGGAAACTCAATATCATGCTTATCAAATAAATGTATTACTTTGGCCTACGTCCAAGACACTTGCCTCACAGCGTTTGAACAAGACCAAAATTGACATTTAGTAAAAGTTCACACTATTCATGAGAATAAAAAGATGAAGCCATGCATAGAAAATATTGATATTACATTTAACATTTCATGTTTGATTTGCCTGCTTAAGGCATGTTTATACAGGAGATAAATGGAACTGAGCTAAGACTGAAAATGCAGATGCTCTAATTAAGTTTCCAGTAGGGCTGGGACAATTCACCTATCTCCCGATTTATTACTATCACAATACTTGGGTGCCGATTCCATATGTGTTGCGATTTTTAAGTATTGCGTTTTTACAAGTATTGCGATTCAATATAACGATTAATTGCGATTTTGGTTAACTTTTTTAACATTAGACCATGGGAAAAAGTTGAATCATACACTTCTAGGGACTTTTACTTTGGAAAATATCTAAATTAATAAAGTAAAAATGTTTGATTTTCAGCATGTATGTAGTCTGAGATGTCCTCAAGTCAAATATATCAGTCATTGTCAGACATTATTATTTTTTTTCCCCCAGCAACCCGTTTGAATGCATTTAAGATAAATGTCGGTATATGGGTGCTCTACAGTTCTAGCATCGGCCAATTTGACCACGGAGATGAGAGTGACGACTGGCGTGACCGCACGTTACGATACGACGACGTTTCCTCTCCATGACAGAGTCAGCATGCAGCTTAAGCCATTATGTCTAGCTCCGCTTTTCCTGGTAATGTGTGAAACCCAAAGTGTTTCCATACTTTACTGTATGTGTAGTGTTTACCACTTTGGATTTAAAATGTTAGGGTGCAGGTCGTATCTACACAGACCCTCCACTTTTTCGTTTCGGCTCACTGCGGCCAACGGTATTTTGTTTTGGTGAAGGATACGGAACGGATATGACGTTAAATTACTCAGACTACAACAATAAAAGCGGTAACTTCCTTTTACCTCTGCATAGACTCAAATGAAGCAAATATATCGATTCTGGCATTGAAAAAAAATCGATTTAAAACTCGTAAAAGAAAATCGCAATACATAGGTGAATCGATTTTTTTCCCCACCCCTAGTTTCCAGTGGCATCAAACACAAGCAAGAAGAATAAATGAGCATACCTTCATCTCTCTATGAGTCCTCTAGGTGACCAGTGTAACGAATCGGAGGCTGAAAACAGAGGTTGAAGAAGCTGTTAGACATCACAGACAGTGCCAACTTCCAGTCTGCCACAACAAGACATGGCTATGTTATGATGACATCACTTCTATCTGCTGCTGCTACACTGCTGGATGCCATGAAAAAAGCTGGGCGACAGACTCACACTTTACTTAGAAAAAACACACCGTCTGCACATGAAATCTCAATTTATTCTGATATTTGTTTTAAAGAAAAGTTTAAATAATAATTTGCTTAAATAATCCTGACTAATGTTGATGTAGGTATGTGTGACTGAGCTTTGGAGCCACATTCCCAAAAAGATCTGTGTTGCAAAGTAAACCGTGGACAGGCTGATGAGCACTCTCATTCGCCCCTTAAAGCTGTTTATGTAATGCCTAGTGTTACTGTAGTCAGCAGCCAGCTTGTGGCAAACGAAGGGCGAGCAAACACACAACTAGTCTATGCTGGCCTCCCTCGGTCTTTGCACAAATGCACGGATAATGAAGTAGTTTTTCGGATAAGAGACAGTGAACGCCGCACGGTGTGCTCGGTTCTTTTGGGCAGCGTGTTGTCTGCACCGCACTGACACTACAGCAGAGAGGATGACGCCATTTCTGTAAGCTGACAGTCGGCTAAAAAAAGGAGAACACTTCAGCGCACAAACAGTGGGAAATTGCGGGAACGGTGGTCGCCATTCACCTGCCCCCCCTGTCGGAGCCATTTCTTCTTTCTGTTTTTTTTTTTTACAGAAAAAGGTTCATTTTCGTTTTCGCTCTCGTCTCGGTGCGCTGCTCTTACTGCGGCTCGACGGTAAAATATAGACCCGATAATAAACACTGCTTATGGGCAAGGCAGCACACAACCAAGCCCCGTTATAAACACGTCGCATTAAAAGCTGCGTCGTAAATAACAGCGTTAAGTTGAGAACAAAGTGCAGTATTTAAAAAAGTCACTTTCTTTCCTTCACACAATGTTCTCCGTATCGACTGGTCGTCTGGCGTTTTCGCTGACTGACTCTGTTCACTCAGTAACGTTGACAAAGAAAACAAGTCGACGAAAAACGGTTCGCAACAAGGTCAAAGCCCGAGGAAAGACTTGTAACGTAGCAACAGCGCGTTAATACCTACAACATTTTTTTATTGTTATAACCCCCAAGCCAAGGTCGCAGCCCCTTCGTTTGTGGCTCTCGGTCGCGGAGGATACAATGTCAACCCGCCCCAGACAAGTGATTGACCACCACCGAGAAAAATAATGCACATACACAGCAGCCCAGTCTTTTTCACCCCTCTGTCCTAACCCGGGTTAACTAAACGAGACCATTTAAATCTCCCCAGACAGTTTTGTCAGCGATGCACAGTTACGGAAATGTGCAAAAAACACCCCCATCACGCACACACAGAGCATTTGATAATAAGTCCCATCTAGCAGAAGGGGAAAATAGTCCACATCGCATATAACTGAGTTCCCTGTTAGGTCGCCCAGCCTACACTGGACATCGTGAGGATAACTAGTGGCACAAAAGAAAAGCCTGACAGTGCATTTTCCCCTGTTTAAACTACACCGTTTAGTCGTTTTCTCGACAAATCATATCCTGCAGCGATGCTCAAGCTTATGCAGTTTTTCGTGTAATATCACTTTTGACGGGCTATGACAGTCGCTGCTCGACGACAATCTCTCCAAAGGATTCCTCCGCTGAACAACACAACACTCCGGTGCTTGAAACTATTCAACCCCCCCATGAGTAGCATAACCTTTCACCGTGCTCATCAGCTTAATTTGGCCTGGTTTACAAGCATAACTTTGTTATCCAGCTGACCCAAGTTTTTCCCTTGTAATCTCAGCCGTCGGTCGCCTAATTCATTCATTCCCCCTAAAAAAAATCCCCCATAAACACATCATTAGTTAACAAGTTAGCTAACGTCAAGGTTGGCATGGTAGCAGCAGCAGGGGAAGCGAGCTAGTGAAAATGTTCCAAAATAGCGACGGCTTTGTCGAACAAAAGCAGGCTTACCTACGCTGTCAAGTTGAGAAACACCTCTGTTTTTCGACGGAAGTGTATTAGTAATCCATAGGAACATTTATGTGAGGAAAATCTGACAGGTTTTTAAACGTCGTCCGTTTAAGTGGATGTTGGATGCGGATGGGGTAAAAAGTCGTTTTCGCAGAGAGCTGCTGTTTGCCTTGTTGAGTAGCTCCTCCTAGCCTAGCAGCTCTCTCTCTGCGATCCTTCCGCCCCGCCTCCTGAGAATGATTGACAGGGCACATTAAGCCCCGCCTCTTTCAAAATGTACGCTCGCTCATTGGATGGCATAGTGAGAAGGAAACGCCTTAGCAGCACATGATTGGCTCATCGAGGAGAAAAATATCCATGATAAGGTGTACCCAGTAATCCTACTGGGTTGTTCTCACAATACAGAGAGAGAAAAAAAACGCTAAAAACTACAACCCCCAGTTTTGGAATGCTAAAAACTACAACCCCCAGTTTTTGGAATACATGTGTGTGTTTGATATGTACTACAGCGTATCCCGACAAGACAGTATGTGTGTTTTTTTTTACGATTTCCTTACAAGCCACAAGCTTTTTCCGGACAATGTAGAAATACAACACACAATATGCGAGGCACCCATGTTACATTTCCCCACCTACTCCGCGCCTGCTCTGTAACGACGTGGAAGCATATATAGGTAGCTCATCAAAACTAGCTCGTCTTGAATAGTCTTGTACAGTTGCGTAGCAATAACGTCATTAGCTTAGCATAGCAACCGGTGACTTAGCCAGTAACAGTAACCTATGTGTGTTGCTATGATATGAAAGTGGTGGATGTGAGACACGTCATATCGTGTGCCTTTAGTCGACCAGCGTTGAAAGTGGGATGTTTTTATTTTGATAAAGAAAGAGAGATATGTCGTTTACCGGCGCGTTTATGTTAGCATGCTAATGCTATGCTAACTAGCAGTGTGGCTAACAGGACCAGCAAGTCAGCAGACTGCCAGGCAGCAGCCAAGGTGGGTGGAGTTAATAACACTGTGGGCTAAATGTAACAGCAGCATTTTTAGTTTTCAAACTCCGCTGTGTGCATGTGTTATTTGGGTCACTATGTAATATAAAATTCATTTAATTTGGTGTTTAAGTTCCCACTTAAAGGGATGCACGTCGTCAACATGATGGGAAAAGTTGCTAGGTTACTCTACTTCGGCTTTTCAGTTGAATCTCACATATCATAACATTTCAAAGTGCGAGTATGGACTAGATATAATTGAACTGGTTCTGTTTTAAAAGTGAAATCGGCACATATAATGGACAATGGCATAGGTTATGACAATTCTAGTCAGGCAAGATGAGGATAAAAGTGTATTTATTATATATTTGTTTTCCACTTTTCTCTAATGATGTAAAGTGTGGACTTATACTGTACACTCAATTACCAGTAGCAGGGCTGTGTTGGATAGAAGAGTAACTATTAAACTAGTAACCATCTACAACATGCTAGGGTGTCATCTTTTGAAAAGCAATGATGACTCAGTAAATAATATTATATGACAAGAGGTCTTCTTAATATAACATTGCACCGTCTCTTGGTGTAAATGGAAATCAGCATTGTGTTATTTGATAGAAATTGTCTTGGCAGTCTGATAATTTGATTATAATGTGAGGCTTCAACATTTGATCACAAGTGGCGCTGCAGTGAATAGTTACCTTTTTTTCAACTAAAAAAAGTTCCCTAACAGTATTTTCTCAAGATGTTTCACACTTTTCTTTTTGGGTTGATAGTAGGGCTGCACGATTATGGCCAAAATGATAACCACGATTATTTTGTTCAATATTGAGATCACGATTATTCATTGATTTTAGCGACAAAATATTTTTATGGCACTTTCACAGTAAAATAAACAGAGCACTTCTTTCACTTCCATGTTGTGCTATATTTCTGCTAATGTACAAGTCAGGGCTGCACAATATCGGGAAAAAAACTGACATTGCAATATTTTTTTCTGGGATATATAATGCGATATGAAAAATGAATAACAGGATTATTCACCCTAAATTTTGTAGGCTAATATCACAGTCGATCATGTTCATTTAATTGTGGGAAGCCAAAATCGTGATCGCGATTAATATTCGATTAATTGTGAAGCCCTAGTTGATATGCTTATGGATGTTTATGATGTGACTGGATGTAAATAATCTAGTCTGGGCCCTTTAATGAAAATAAACCTAAACTGCCTGTCTTATGTTTTTTTGAGTGATAGTGAGAGATATTTCTTATGATGATCACCAGCTGTCACAGACGACCCAATTTCTCTATTTTTATTGCTACATCACTCGTCACAAGTTTCTGTGATTCACCAGTAATGTGATTGTTTTAACTTATCCAATCATGTGATCAGCATGTCACCATGCACAAGGGGATTTCATGGCTCTGCAAATGCGTCTGCATTACATCATGAAAATAGATTTATTTAGATTTGTCAGAACCTTTAATTTGCTTGTTTGGTTTAGTTGAATTAGAGCATTTATAAAGTAAAGCTTTACCAACAAAATTTATGTGCTTATTTAAAGGAAAAATACAATAAAGGGGTAAAAGAATCACACACAAATTAATACCCACTCAGTGTATTATGCTGCTAAGTGTGTAACAGCATTTTGCAGTTATGTCTGTGATGTCGGTTACACCAAGATGGCTTTCAAATCTGACATTGTTCCTGTCATGTCAACACACTCCTTTCTGCTATTTCTTCTACTACAGTTAATTCTGTCTACTCAACACTTCCCCAATCTGTCAGTTAAGAGCCAGCTTTAAGTTTGGTGCTGAAAAATAGCAGATACAAGTAACCCAACATGAACACCACAGGCATCACTAATTAGAAACAAACATCTTCACGACTTCTGTTTACTCCAGTGCGATTGTGGACTTGCACCAAGCCTTTTAACTTTCAGAGCTCAATAATGTCACCATTATTATCTTATACTTTTTTATGTTCTTTGTCCTCCAATATAGATTTGTGTAAACTTGAAGCAATGGATGGCGACGCAGAAGCCGCCTCTGGGCGAATTCTGCTGGAACCGTACAAGTACTTGTTGCAACTACCAGGTGAGTCTTTCTCCATGTCAGTGACTGCAGAGTCGTGGAAGCGACGTGGAGGTATGCAGACATGCAGCTAAAAGGTCATCAAAAGCCACAATAATTTGTCTTAGAGCTACACTGAGCCCTGACCTGCTCACTTCCTGTTAGTTGCATCAGCAAAATGCCTAAAGTGATGAATGTGATGAAAGGCTCTAGTGTACACACAGCAGACATAAACTGCATGCTGCATAAGATGAGAGTTATTCTTTTTGTTGATCAATGCTAACACCTAGATTTGTGTTATTAGGAGATGCTGCTTAATTTCATAAGTGTGTTTATGTATGTTACTGCTGTGGCAAAGTAGGCTTGAACTTAAAGGGCATTAAATTCATCAATTGTGACTAGAGATGTCACGATGAAGAAACTTAGTAGCAGATACCAATACCAGTGAAATTCCACGATTCTTGATACCACGGTAAAAAACAAATGTAAAACTATAAATCTCATGTACTTCAGCATACACTCTTTTATTACCGTTTGCATACTGTTTTTTGTTAGGAAGTTAAACAGGTCATAATTCCCTCTCTACTACCTATTTTATATCGCTGTGAAAACATCTCCTTCAAACAACTGTATTTATTCAGGTTTCTTGCCAAAAGCTATATTTTACAAGATTACATTTGAACACATCATGATAAAGTTATAATTTACCTTTGCCCAATACTCATTTTTACTGAATAAAGTCTGAACACATCAATGTATTAATGTAAATCAATGGCACCTCTCATTAACGTTAGCTGTTATCTCCATGCAGAACTGTGCTGCTTACCGGCTGCCAACAGCTAACGTTAACTAGCTCTCGTCCGCCGATTTCAACACGGATTTGTTGTTCGCAAAGTAGCATTATCAGGGAAAAAATAGGGTGCGTCCCCTTGACGCGTCGATAGTGAGTTTACTGTGTCCCAAACAGATTTTCTATGGTCACCGGGACGACGGGATGCTGTTAGTCTTGAGCCCTGACGGTACCTACCTAGACAATAGTTTTTGAACATGAACTGATTTGTCATAGTGGTAATATCTTTTTTCTTATTTATGAGGCTGTATTTCACACATTGATGACGCCAAATGGTAATAAAATGGAACATTTTTAGAATTTTAATACCCAAAAATCAGCAAGCTGTGCCTAGTTCTGGGCATGTTTTAATTGTCTAATTTCTCTTGACCGAGTGTACACTTGCTGCTGTTTCTTTATTTGTTTCTTCAGTTTTGATTGGTCACTTTTTTGTCAGTGGAGAAGTGACTGACCTGACGCCAGAATTTCATTTTGGGTAAATGGGACAAGTCCTGGGGGTCTCCGTTAGTTGGGATGTTTCCTTTTTTGCAGTGTCACTGTGTCATTCAGGCTCATAAGATAAGATTATTTTAAAGTCTTGCAGCAGACATCGTCATTAAAGGAAAATTCCAGTGTTTTAAAACTGGATCTTTTTGTCATAGTTTTGGCAAACATATCTATAGGTTTGCATAAAATTGTATTCACCCCCACCACTGGTATCTGTAGATCGTGGATGTGAGTACTCAGCTGGAAACAGTTTTACAACTGAGTCCATGGGGTCAAAGAAAAACAAGTCTCAAACCTGGTCTTTGAACAACAGAAAACTTCCTGTGCTTCATTTAGACCAGCTCTTCTTCTTCTTTTTTGACTTCTCAGTTTCTGTAGTCAGGTCACATCTCACATCCACTCTGTTGCCTAAATAGAGTTGTGTGCCCAGGCCGACCTGCAAGTTTAACTGAGAATTAGCTCTGTAAGTATAATAGATAGAGAGTTCATCTTTATTTAGACCTTAAAGCTGAAGTAGGCAAGATTGGAGCAAATATGATTAAAAAAAGTATATTTTTATAAAACGGTCGCTATATCCTGACAGCAGTGCATGAAACAGGTAACCTGAAAAAAATCATGTGCCTCTGTGTCCTCCGGTGCTCCTAACGGCATCTGCAAGATTTCACAGACCGGAGGAAGAGAAGTAGTCAGAGCTGATTGACCGAAAAATAATTGCCAACTGTTTTGATAATCAATTCATCAAGTGATTTTTCATGCAAAAATGTCAGAAAATGCTGTTTTCAGCCTCTCAAATGTGGATATTTCCTGCTTTTCTCTGTTTTATATCATACTAAACTGATTACCTTTGGCTTTTGGATTGACAAAACAAGACCTTTAAAGACATCACCTTGGACTTTGAGAAACTGGGATGGACATTTTTCACTATTTTCTGAAATTCTATAGACCAAACAATTAATCGCGAAAATAATCAACAGATTAATCAATAGTGAAAATAATTGATAGTTGCAGCTCTAGTTAACATAGACCTCAAAAAAGTGTGCATTCTAAAAAAATCAGCGACATAAGGGCTCAAAGAAAAAATACAAATGTAAATAAGTAGAATGAGCTGATAATTTGCACCAGAAGTCATTGTGAAGGATGCACATAAAGGCTATTTTTCCTTTTCCTTTGCATACTACAATACATGTCTTTGTCTATTAAAACTTGAACCTTTTTTCCCGCACTCTCCTCAGGAAAGCAGGTGAGGACAAAACTATCCCAAGCGTTTAACCACTGGCTCAATGTTCCAGAGGACAAGCTACAGGTGAGAAATCGGCCATTTCAAGCCTCTTAACATCCAGTGTCGTCTGATGTTTATTGTTGTAGACAGGGAAGGTGAAATGATGCTGTGCTCCCTCTGAATAAGCAATTTATTTTGTAATGCGACCAGAGTGTTCTGTCAGCTGAGTTGTTCCTAACTGAATGTAAATGTAAAGCGTGGATGTAGAGCTGAGAGTGTCCGTGATTTATTACAGGAGGTTGTTAATGCAGCTGAGGATCAAGTGGAATGAAATGAAAAAGGGCAATGCTTTCAAAAACCGAACAGTTACCCTTTTCCATATTTGTTTGATCTGCCATTTTCTTTCCCCTTATTGCTGATTTCATGAATTGTTGAAGTTGGATGCACTTTGTTTGCCCTTATAGTTGGTGCGTATACTCACTTTTAAAGAGTTTGTCTTGAGTAAGAAAAGGATAGCCTAAATGCTAAAGCTGCATTAAACCCAGGGGGCACAGTATAACAAGTTGATTGGCTAACATGTTAAAAACAGTTGTTTAAAACATTCAGCAGACATGGACCAACATTATCATTAGGGACCGGCCACCCTGTTAATGATATGTTATTGATATTGAACCTAACCTTGTATCAAATATACTTTACATAATAATAATAATAATAATGCTAATGATAATAATGAGTAAATGAAAATCTAAAAAAATATAAGATACATTCAGATTAATGATTGAAATAATAAAGAAAAATGAATAGAAAAAACAAAAACATGTAAAAAAAATTAATACATATTGAATAAAATTATAAATAATAAATATGATTTAAAAAAAATAATAAACACACATATGTAGTGCACATACACGTTTATAAATCTGAATGCGTCAGTAGTAATCGTGGTTTGAAGAAATAATAATAGTAGAAAACAAAACTGCATTGAATTGCAGATGATGGTTTTTGCTCAGACTGTTTACAATATCAGTATGTTTTGACGGTTTATAGTGTCCATACCTAAAAGAATGACTTGTTTCGGGTTAGGAACTTGCCTGGCGACAGGTGCAAATAATGTGCAAAGTGATTTTAAAAATCAATTTGTGTAGATAAAAGCTTCACTGCCATTATGTGTATGGCGTAATTTACCGAATTCACTTCACTTCATATCAGCTTTTAATTGCTGTTTGAGTGCTCCGGCTCAGTTTCCCAGAGTCACATTAGATTTGCAGGGAGAATTGATGGCAGGCGCTGCATATGAAATTGTATCAGTTGCAATAGCTGTTGTTTCTAATCCGGGAGTATGATGGGGCTAGTTACCAGGATGAATAGTTTATTGTATGCAAATATTATTACATGATAAAATGCATTTAACACTTTGTTTGGGAGGTGGGATGATGGTGCTACAGTGGAGTATGATGGCAGACAGCACTGTGTAGCTTTTAAAGAAAGCCTTCAAATCAGTATTCAGCTGCATATTTTTGAATGAAAATGTGTAGGTCATGGTAGCTAAGTGTTTTACTGTACAGTACATTCCAGATGGTGCAGTAAATGGTAGTGAGAAGGAAATATTTGGCAGCGTTTAAGGATTGTTTGTTTGTGGATTTTAAGACATAATGTGCCGTACCCACTGGGACTACAGCTTTTTCAGCTTCATGTGTTCCTGATCACCTCTGTGAGCGAAGGATTAGCATGATTCAAGTCACAGACGGCTTCCCAGGCGAACTTACGCCTCCACTCATCCATTACAGCGTCGTCGTAACACATTCTGGGATGCTGCCTGATTAGATTGCAACAGACATATTGAAGTGCGTGCACAGATAGCAGGCTGATTGGCATTTCTGCTTTTCCTCAATCAGATTAATTTCAAATTAGCCGTTTAGGATTTATTGGTTTTATTGAGCAGGACCCTCGCCACTGTCTGCTTAGGGAGATCAGGCCATTGACCTTATTACTGATAGCATTAAAATTACAGTGGCCGAATGCTGGTCCCGTGTCCAGGAATGGAAATATGGAGACTGTATTCTCTGAATCTACATGCCTTTCGCAGTGCAGAATGCTAAGTGCTGAGCCTGTCAGGTCTCCTTAGGTTTGCTGTTCAACAGGTCTCCCTTTGTCCTGAGTGTTTTATAAACCCTCCCCAAGCAGAGGAGTCGTAGTTCTGCAGCAGAGCTCAGAGGTCGTACTGTTGTCTCCTGTGGTCATTTCACCTCCCAGTGCACAATAAAAGTCCTCCCCAGATGTGATGACTGGTTAAAACTCGGTGCATGGATGCGTATGAGTAATAAAGTTGTCAGTCTCCTCTGAGGAAATATTGAATAGGGCTTCAACTAACGATTATTTTCATTATCGATTAATCTGTTGATTATTTTCTTGATTAATTGATTTAGTTGTTTCGTCTATAAAATGTCAGAAAATGGTGAAAAATATCGATCAGCGTTTCCCAAAGCCCAAGATGACGTCCTCAAATGTCTTGTTTTGTCCACAACTCAAAGATATTCAGTTTACTGTCATAGAGGAGTAAAGAAACCAGAAAATAATCAAATTTAAGAAGCTGGAATCAGAGAATTTAGATTTTTTGTCCAAAAAAAATTACTCAAACCGATTGTCAAAATAGTTGGCGATTAATTAATAGTTGACAACTGGGTTGTCAAAGTTAACGCGATAACGTGTTAACGCAAATTCGTTTTAATGCCACTAATTTCTTTAATGCATTAACGCAACTTGCGATTTTCAGTTTTAATGTTAGAGTGAAAAAACTTGCATCATATGAAACTAGAAAACCTAATGAATCCATTGGTACCAACCAGGTCATAGCTTGTCATGAAGGAGGTTGAATAACGCTCCAAACTTGCGCTCAATTTGGCAATGGAAAAATGGCATGGCCATTTTCAAAGGGGTCCCTTGACCTCTGACCTCAAGATAATGTGAATGAAAATGGGTTCTATGGGTACCCACGAGTCTCCCCTTTACAGATATGCCCACTTTATGATAATCACATGCAGTTTGGGGCACGTCAAAGTCAAGTCAGCACACTGACAGCTGTTGTTGCCTGTTGGGCTGCAGTTTGCCATGTTATGATTTGAGCATATTTTTTTCACACTAAATACAGTACCTGTGAGGGTTTCTGGACAATATTTGTCATTGTTTTGTGTTGTTAATTGATTTCCAGTAATAAATATATACACACATTTGCATAAAGCAGCATATTGGCCCACTCCCATGTTGATAAGAGTATTAAATACTCGAGAGATCTCCCTTTAAGTTACATTTTGAACCGTTTAAAAAATGTGAGATTAATTTGCGATTAATCACGATTAACTATGGACAATCATGATTAAATAATTAATACATTAATCGATTGACAGCCGCATTGACAACTAATCGATTAATCGTTGCAGCTCTATTATTGAATCGACATCATAATGTCAGCCCTCCTCCTGCTACAGCATCCATTTCACACTTTGCATCACCGGAGATATATTTAATCACAGCTTTCACACTGCTACTATTTCAGTGGGCTGTATGTCTTTTTAATGAATTAATTCAGTTTGCAAAATTAATAAAAGGAGCGACTCAACATTTATTTTTGATTATTTTCACATTTTGCTACGTTTCTTGACAGTAAAGTGCTGACATTTTCAATTCAGGAGCACATTATGCTCCTTGAGGCTACAATGACATGTTACCTTTAGAGTTTTGAGGTTGAATGATCAGTTTTTGTTTTGTCGAGTTGTAGATTTGTTGGCAGTTCATATGGCCTACATTCATATGCAGATTGTAACCAAATCTACTTTTGTTCTCCTGCTGATTCCACTTTAGACAGAATTTCCTTGTTTGGCATATCAAAGAACTATCTCCCCTCTGACTCCCCCCTCTATGTAGCAGCATGTAAACTCCTGCTGAACCCATCATGCAGACTCAGAGCGCTCCTCTCGTCATCATTAGCACAGTGCTGCCAAGAAGTCGCCGCCATGGAAACAACCGTGCCTTCAGATAGATGGAGGCAGTGACAGTGGCACACTGTCTCATTCATTTGGCAATGAATTTTTCATCAAACCCCCACATGTGCTTCACTACAGTGCAGTACAGAGCAGGTTGTGGAGGTTTGGGAAAATCCACTGCCTTGTGACCTTTAGCTGACTGGCTTCCCCCCTGTTCTCTGTGGCAATGCAGAAAGGTTAGCTTTATACTGTCGTCTGTCTTTTGAAAACACGTGTCATTCATGAGAATGTCTGCTGCCTCGGGCTTAAGAGCTTCATGTACGTTTCTTTTTTAACTTTATTTTTTATTCTCAGTGAAATCATATTATCCATTACAGTTCTGCACCATTACATAATAACATAGGAATAACTGAAACATAGATAATAAATGAAATTGAAAAATAAGCTAAGTCCGTGGGTCAGCATGGAATACCTCTCCAAGAGTTCGACATACCTCTTCCCAGAATGGTCGTAGTTTAGAGCATGACCAGAATATGTGGAGAAGATTTCCTATTTGTGCTCTAGGGCTGAGAATCACCAGAGGCCCAACAATACGATCTTACTGCGATTTTAAACATTTCGCGATATGCTGTATATTGCGACAAGATATATTTTGATATATTGCGATTTATTAGCTTTTTTCAACTGCAAATTATGCAGTTTGTCAACATCTGTTTTATTTAATAAGTAGGGCTGATCCGAAACTTCGAAGCTTAAACCATTATGTATCAGTTGTGCTGCCCAAAAGTAATATCTAAGATTTGGGAGTCCTAGTCCTACTGCCGTTTTAGAAAGATGCAAAGTTTTGAGTCTGCCTCTTTAATGTTTCCTTTGCCAAATTAATCCAGAGAACAATTGGTGCAGAGTGACTGTAATGTAGCTGCCTCCATGAGTAAATAACAAGGAACTGGATTGCAGGTTAGCGTATCAAATATGATATATGGAGCAACTCATAACTGCTGGATAGTATAATAATACCTCTTTTAAACAGGTCAAATGTCTGTAATGTATATGTAGGGTTATCATTACACGAAGCAGATAAGAAGTTGTGACAACAGCAGATTGTACAGCAGTAAAGCCTGGATCAGTCTAGACAGTTATACATTTGTACCACAGGTTTTTTTCCCAGGAAATAGTTTAGCTTCAGCAGTTAGACAGACAGATCCTGACACATCTCATCTCATGATCAATTTAGTTAGTATACTACCGCCTAAACCAGGCCTATTCGGTTGGCGGCCTGTGGGCCGAATCTGGCCCTTTAACAACCTCAAACCCGCCCTGTGATCATTTATAAATATGAAAAAAATATTTAAAAGAAGAATTTCTTCCAATAAGAGAGTTTATTCTCCTTCATCAACTTTCCCACTCATGCTACTGCTCATTGTGTTTTTATTTAAATAACCTGTTAGATAACACCAAGTTTATTTTATTAGAAGATCATCATTTCATTAGTAGGCTAATAAGCCCATTCATTAGTTATGTCTTGTTAAGCACAGAACTAGTTTTAACCCTGGCTGTTTAAGCAGAGGGAATTTCGGAGAGTCAAACTGATTAAAAAAAGATGTTAAATGCAACATAAAAACAATAATCTACTAAGATTAAAAGCTGAGTGAGTAAAAAGCTGTATTGTTTTCACATTTAAATTCCTAGCTCTGCAGAGCCCCTGGCACTTTTTTCCAAATCTGGCCCAAACAAGTAATTGAATAGGCCTGGCCTAAACAATAGCCACATTAAATATATGACCTTGCTGAAATGGCTCCACTGCTCTTTTACCTAAATGTTAATGTTCTATTTCATAAAAGTGTATATTTTTTCATGATGACTGTGAAGGTGGTGTTGGTTTCAGGTCAGGTGACCCAACACGTCTATGAAACACTGCAGGAAAAAACCTCTGTATTGTAAGTTAGTTAATTAGTTACAGGCTCCATTATCTACATTGTGTAAACCGTCTTCGGCTCCACCACACAGCATCAAAAACAATACAAGACAATTGATGAAGACAAACAGCAGGGACACGGCATCAACAAACAAGATTAAAAAGAACAACATAAATCCCAGATTAAAATTATACTGTGTCTTTTTGAGCGTTATACAAAAATTGGTAGGACATATGCCATATTTAGTTATATTTGCACGCTAAGACTGGTGTTCTAGATGAATGAGAAAGCATTTTTTGAATGACACAATCCAGTAGGCGTGGTGTTAGTGATCATGTGGGACGACCATGTTAAAGCCTTGGCCAGACTTCAACAGTCCTGCAGTGTGATGACTCAGAGGGATTACTGTAGGAGCCAACCACCACAAGTGTATACCTGAGAGAGACAGGTTTATGCGTGCACATAACCGACTTGTCTGTTTCAGAGTTATTTCCCCGTCAATATATCGGTGCACTTGTTTGTTGTGAAGGAGTCTCTGCATTCTTAATGGATCACTGATTGTAGCTCTGGCAAACCGAGTGAGTTTCTGCGTCAGTAACCTCTGGGTGATAATCAATGAAGTCTTGCGGAGCAGTGAAGGCACTCGGCACTTAAATGGCGGCATTACACAGCGACAGTCTGACTAATTTGTTTCCTTGGAGACACTCAGAGTCCAATTGACGGTGCTCGTGTTTAAGTTTGATAACTGCCAGTGTTATCTGAGGCTTTAAATCTTGTCTTATTTGTGCCCTTATTGTAATTCAGAGGCCACTGTTTGCAATTTGAATCTTTTGAGTATGTTTTTGGCAATATTCCCATTTTCTCCTTCATGTGTGCATTCATTGTAGCTTTACCCACAACCCCCCTCTCTTGTAAGTGGCTCACTGAGGCTGCAGGGTGAGCAAGTGTCGGGACCCTGCCGAAGGAAAGGTTGTGTTTGGCGGATAAACTGCTCAACTGGCCCAGCCTTGGCCATCTGCCTGACCCACTGAGCCTCTCTTTGTGCTCCCCAGCCCCATACAAACAGCTTTCATTACCAGGCCACACCACTTGTCTTTTAAATCAGCAGAGCACTCCAGCAGGCTGCACGGCCAGCTCGAGACAGCAGACACCTGATGGCAACCCCTGGCTGTTTTGTGTCCAATGTGGACCTGAAACAAAGACATTTTTGGTTATTAAAAATGTCATCGTCCCGGTGGACAGAGGATGTTAACTATGGCTGTTTACTAATTTGTCCATTGTCCACGTAGCCCTTGAGGGGCATACTGTAGGGCTGTGTATTGGCAAGAATCTGGCGATACGATATGTATCATAATACTGGAGTAACGATTCAATATATTGCGATACTGTAAGCAAGGCGATATATTGCGATTTTTTTTTTTTTTATTATTATTTTTTTTTTATAGATATTTAAGTTTAGGAAAACGGTCATAGTACAAAGAACACACCAGAAATAAACCATTTTAGAATAGGCAAAAACAACAAATGTATACTGCATGCAAAAAACGACATATTTCTTGCCCCAAACTGCATGTGATTATCATAAAGTGGGCATGTCTGTAAAGGGGAGACTCGTGGGTACCCATAGAACCCATTTTCATTCACATATCGTGAGGTCAGAGGTCAAGGGACCCCTTTGACAATCGCCATGCCAGTTTTTCCTCACCAAAATTTAGCATAGGTTTGGAGCGTTCCTTCCTGACAAGCTAGTATGACATGGTTGGCACCTCTGGACTCCTTAGGTTTTCTAGTTTCATATGATGCCAGTATCTTCACTCTAGCTTTAAAACTGAGGTCCATACAGCATCGCACAACATAATATCGCGACACTCGTGTGTATCGATATTGTCTTACACCCCTAGTGTATTAAAGCTGTTGGAGCTTGTCAATACACTCGTCATTTATGGCCAAGGATAAGTACTCAGCCCACGTCTTTCTCTCTTCAGAGGAGGTGAAAGTGCGCTAAGCCTTGTAGTGTCACCTGTAATTTCTTAGCTATTTCAATAGATTTCCTCAAGGGCCGACCCGAATGCTTCGAAGCTTCAAAGCTTTGACCATTGCCATGGTTATCGACCACCAAATTCGTATGTAATAATAAAGTATAAATCCCAAAATAGCCCATGAAATAAGGAATAATCCCACAACATTATTCATATTCAGCATTAATTATTATTAGTTATTCTCAGACAGATACCGCCGTTTGTTGCGTGTAGAGGTGTGGCAGCACTGTCCCGGGCGCTGAAACGGGGGAGATGGAGACAGACAGACAGAAGAAAATGTCAGCCTGCTGCGCCACAAAGCTTTGAATACCTTCAAATATTTCTCCTCGAAGCTTCGAAGCCCAAAACATGGTATTCGGGACAGCCCTAATGTGAATACATTTCCTCTTAACTCATCAAGCCACTGTTGCTCTCTCTGGGGCACGACATCTGTGTTTTAGAGCAGATCAGATAAAATTAACAGTCTGTAACAGCTCCAGTCTGGAGAGTATCTTTGCTGAACTCTTCATTCTCTCTGACTGACTGCCTGGTTTGTTTGAGCAACAATTTTGTCTGCTGACGAAGACAATCACCAGAGCAGTGCAGGCAAGAGTGTAGACATGGCACCCTCTGCTGTATACAGGTTGTAATGCATAATTTACACGGAGCTCCACTAGCAGGGCATAAGCTTCATTGTAATAGTTCCTGAACGTTAGTACAACAAAACATAAAAACATGAATTTACTATGAAATGGAAAAGCTGATGTGATTGCACAATAATTCTCAATTTCTGTATAACCGTATAGTTAATGATCAGATTTGTTTTGCGTCATGTTCAGGTGATTATCGAGGTGACTGAGATGCTGCACAACGCCAGCTTGCTCATAGACGACATCGAGGACAGCTCCAAGCTGCGGCGAGGCTTCCCCGTGGCCCACAGCATCTACGGCATTCCCTCCGTTATCAACTCGGCCAACTACGTCTACTTCTTGGGGCTGGAGAAGGTGCTGACCCTGGAGCACCCCGAAGCTGTCCGAGTGTTTACCCGGCAGCTGCTGGAGCTGCACCGGGGTCAGGGCCTGGACATCCACTGGAGGGACACCTACACCTGTCCCACTGAGCAGGAGTACCGCAACATGGTGCTGCAGAAAACTGGAGGGCTCTTTGGTCTGGCTGTGGGCCTGATGCAGCTTTTCTCAGATTGGAAACAGGAGCTGAAACCCCTCCTGGACACGCTGGGCCTCTTCTTCCAGATCCGAGACGACTACGCCAACCTGAGCTCTCGCGAGTACAGCGAGAACAAGAGCTTCTGCGAGGACCTGACCGAGGGCAAGTTCTCTTTCCCCACCATTCACGCCATATGGTCGCGTCCAGAGAGCACCCAGGTGCAGAACATCCTGAGGAAGCGCACGGAGAACATGGACATCAAACGGTACTGCGTGGACTACCTGGAGAAGGCGGGCTCGTTCGCCTACACCCGTCAGACTCTGCGGGACCTGGAGGCGGAGGTCTACCGCCTCATCGGGGAGTTTGGGGGAAACCCTCAACTGGAGAGCCTTGTCAAACACCTCAGCAAAATGCATCGTGAGGCTGAAGCCACAGCAGAGTCTAGTCCTGAGCCACAGTCCAGGCAAAACTACTGACCTCCATCCACCTTTCACTGCTACATGACTCACATACTAGCCCCGCACACTCCGCTCACACAGACACTTTGCTAATACACCGATGCAGCTCAACACACACACACCGGTATATGTTCACAAACTTATTTAATGAGTCACAATTAAGCATTAAATTTGTGCTCTTGAATTCTGTTCGACAGCTTTGACTGCATTCAGCAGCTACGAGACCGCAAAGCAGCCCCAAATGTTGCCTTTCTCTTTAGTGTGCTAGATGGCGTCCTTCAAGTGTTGCTTAACAAAATACACAGTCGGTGGAAGAAATACATTAAAAACAAAACTAACTTCTTATGTTGGTTTTCTGTTTGCTGTTCTAAAAATGAGAAATAACAAGATGGCAACAACGCTTAAAAGCCTTCCGTTTGATGTGCACTACAGTGCATGTAAATGTATTTTTTTATGTTCTGCCATCAATTGAAAACTGTTTATCTAGAGCCGAGTGAATGCTGGGTGTTTTTTTCCTGAAGCCCCTGTTTAGAATAAGATGTCTGAGTGTATGATGTGTGATTTGGGGATCCTTAATCATTAAGCCGCCAGAGTGCCAATCCCGTAGAAGAGACCTCTGCAACTCAATTGTCTACTTGTTATGTAACATGCTGGCATTATATGCAAAGTAGTGCTCAAGCTGTTTATGCTCGGCTGTATATGAATACTCTGTTGATGTTTTGGTTTATTATTGCGGACCGCGTTTCCATCTGGTTCAGATTCAACACAGCTCTTCACATCTCTGATATTTTATTAGGGTGACTCAGTTATGATGTTTGTAAGTGGACGCTATGCTGCAGTTAAGACCTTTTTTCAACTATTGAATAAAAAAAACTTTAAAGATAACCTGTGGGCTTGTCTGACTTCTAAGATAAAATGGCCCATCTCTCTGTGGCATCAAGGTTAGTTTGGTTTTCATTGTTTTGAACCGTTTGATGTGGTGAGGTTCATCTCAGGAGAGGGACCTTTCTCCAGAGATGAGCAGCACCATCTACTGAGCAAATGGGCGTAATTGAAAATCAAGATGTGACTAACAAAAAGTTGTTTGTATTTTACAGTAGTTCTGGGCTTCTTCCTGCACTGGACCTGATGTCTTATTTCAACCCTGTCACAAAATGATATTCCCATTAGGGCTGTCAAAGTTAACGCGATAATAACGCGTTAACGCCACTAGTTTCTTCAATGCATTAACGCAATCAATATTTCGGAGGTTGTAGTGGGAACCTAAGGAATCCATTGGTACCAACGGCGAGGAAAAACTCATGGCCATTTTCAAAGGGGTCCCTTGACCTCTGACTTCGAGATATGTGAATGAAAATGGGATCTATGGGTACCCACGAGTCTCCCCTTTACAGACATGCCCACTTTATGATAATCACATGCAGTTTGGGGCAAGTCATAGTCAAGTCAGCACACTGACACACTGACAGCTGTTGTTGCCTGTTGGCCTTCAGTTTGCCATGTTATGATTTGAGTATATTTCTTATGCTAAATGCAGTACCTGTGAGGGTTTCTGGACAATATTCGTCATTGTTTGTGTTGTTAATTGATTTCCAATAATAAATATATACATACATTTGTATAAAGAAAGCACATTTGTCCACTCCCATGTTGATAAGAAAATTAAATACTTGACAAATCTCCCTTTAAGGTACATTTTGAACAGGTACAAAATGTGCGATTAATCATGGACAATCATGCGATTAATCGTGATTAAATATTTTAATCGATTGACAGCCCTAATTCCCATACTAAACTGCATAACCAAAATATGTTTTGAGGGAAACATATTTTCTCCCGGATTACGGTCGCAGTGTTAAACAGTTAAAAAAAATTAATTGTAAATTGAAATAAAACAAAACAAAAACGCAACAAAACTACTTGGTTAAGTTTAGAAAAAAAACATCAGTGGTCTCTTGGGGGAAAGTCTGGTGTTTGTTGAGAATGCAATTTAGTTGTATGTATGGGAATGTAATTTTTAGGAGACAGGGCTGCTTATTTAAGATCATGCTCCCAAACATTTACCCTACGCACATGTGCCAAACACACGAAAACATTGAGCTATCATTATCCGCAGTATATGTAATCATACTCTTCTCCTGTTGCACCAGATCCATGTGTTTATTTTTCAAGGCAACCAACACTTTTGCAACTCCGTGCTGAATAGTTCCGGCTGCAGCAGCTGATGCAAGTTATTACACAATTGCCTGCCACGTGTTTTCTTCTGAGGAACCTTGACTGAGCGCTCACACAGGCTGGTTGCTATGGATGTGGCTGATGTTTTACTGCGAGTTTGGTCTGAAATACATGGCACCAGTTATCTAAATCCTGTATTATCTGCTGCTTCTGTTAATACTGTTGAGTTTTTCCTCAGCTGCTGAAAAGAAGTGCAGCCCAGTGGACAGAGGCTATCTGTTCCAGACAGCTCTGTTGACTCTCTGAAGCTCGTGATTATTATGTGTCTTTCAGATTGAATCGTGGCTTCTAGGAAAATACATCTACTCGTCAAAATGTCAAATTCTTGATAATCTGGGGGACCGGTGCCTCTACTAATTTTCCTTCCAAGCAGCCACAAGTGCAGGAAAATGTGATGCAAATGTATTTCTGATTTGATAAACAGTGGAGACGTATGAAGTGGCTTTGGCAGAGCTGACTTAAGTCCATCACAATAATCAAAGCCTCTCACGGTTCTCATTTCTTCTCTCTCTAGGTCGACTAGATTGATTTTCTCCACCCACAGTGACTGAGTTCTGTTTGAGAGCAAAACGGAATAGCTTTTGTGTGAAGAGCGACATGGCTCACTCACTGTCTCCCTCATCCTCGGCAAGCTTTGGATTATTTATCACTGGGCTGCGCTTTACGCATTTGTGTTGCTTTGGGAGCACTCCAATAGATATTTCATAAGTATTCTTGTGGCAACAACAACATTTTGAAAACCTCAACGCTGAGAATGGAAATAGATGCTGCTGTGTTTGTACAGGTTTTTTGTGATTCTGCTGAATTGAAATCTTACTTTCTTGAATAAATTCTAATTTTTTAAATATTTTCTTGGGTGGATTTTGCACCCGATTCGACTGTTATCAGAACATTAAATAGGCGTTATCAGTTGCTATAAGCATTATAGATGTGGGTCAGTAGGGGCCTACTACATCGTAAAAGTTAAAGTGAAACTTAAAAGCAACACGTTCCAACACGTAAATCTGAATGAAACATCAGGTTTTGAACACAAACAAAAAGGCTTCTTTAGGTTTAGGCAACAAAAACTACAACTTCTTAAGGTTTAGGCAAAAAAAACAAAAGAGTTAGGTTTAGGCAATAAAACTACAACTTCTTTAGGTTTAAGCAAAAAAATTACAACTTCTTCAGGTTTAGGCAATAAAACAACAACTTCTTTAGGTTTAGTCAACAAAAAAACAGTTCAACAAATCATGTTTTGGGTTAAAATACCTACGAAAAACAAACAACTACAGGTTTTTCAAGGGATGCAAACTCTCATCTCCTGGGTAAAAGTCCTGTTTTGTGTCCCATACATCGTCCTCATCCTCCAGCCCATATGGAGTTTCATGTCGTCTATTCTACAGCGCCTGACTTCCGCTTCTGCTCCTGTCATAATTACTACGGTCACTAGAGGTCGCTGTCATGTTCTTTTATACCTTCTTTCGGTGATCGACCATGTGAATAAATGATAAAACCTGCTAGTGGGTGTATTAGGCCCTTATTGACCCACATCTATGGGACTTATAGTGACTGATAACACCTATTCAATGACAACAGTCTAATCGGCTGAGTTTTCTGAGATTGCTGCACGTTGCTTGACAGTCACAAACATTTTACGATTTGGAGATGCCAGAACTACTGCAGTCCTTCACTGTAGGGCTGCTGAGCTGCTCCAATGGAGCAACTGGCAGGACGTTGTATTCCTCTAAATAGCCTCTGAAGAAAACCACAAACATGACTGCTGAATGCTTTCAAAGTTACATTTACATTACAACTTCCTCAGCTTGACTTTAAAAAAAAAAAAAAAAAGGTCATAAATTTACACTTTAGTTCTTAGAAAAGGCTGCGTAAACAACTGGACACTTGTTCGGGACTATTTTCAGCCACGGATTCACACCAGTATCAATGACAGCAGAACGATGTACGAAGGATTGATATGAAATAAAACAATGCCCATGCAGGGCCAGCTCTATATATATATTATTATTTTATTTTTTTTGAGGACGACCAGTGCCCCCCAGAAGGTGGCGCCCTAGGCGACCGCCTATGCGGCCTATGACTTAAGCCGGCCCTGTGCCCATGTTCATGGTAATGAAGAAACAGTGCAACAGTGATGTTTTTTCAATACTTTTTGGGCAACAATGGAGCTCTATGGTACAGAAGAATAAGTTAAATCAGGCTTCAATTCATTGTTGGTTTAGTCTTTTCATGGCATTCGTTGACAATAAGGAAAATATAGACAGACCGACATACTTATCCTTTAATATCATTTGAACCACAGGCTTAATAAAAAGCTTTCTACAGTTTACAATATTCATGCCAGTGTGGTTATCATATTCATGTCAGTCACTGCTCCCAGAACAACACATGTTCTCATGCATAATTCTGCCATCTCTCACTTGTTTGTAAAAACCTCAGCGCGCCCTCATGTCCCGTTGGGGATAAAGAGGAATAACAAAGTACTCACTTGTTTCCACCTGCAGTCACTGTAGCCTGCATGAAACTGTCTTCTTTGAGTTTAACATGACTGATTAAAGGGGAACACCAGCGGTTTTACCCATTAAGTTCAGTTTAGCCATCATCCTCCAGAGTACTAAGCCTGTTGTATGATATCGTCTGTGGCTCTGAAGGGAGCTTTCTAAAGTCTAAGAAACCTCAGCTTGGATTTGTACATTACAAATTAATAACAGAAATCCTGTGATACAAACTGGGGTATTGAGTTTGAAAGATGAGGGCGTTTACCAGGTAGAAATCTAACAAAAGATACTTTTGAGTTGCATTATGGGAGTTCCAGCGTTTTGGGATATTATGTACACACACACACACACACACACACACACACACACACACACACACACACACACACACACACACACACACACACACACACACACACACACACACACACACACACACGGTAAGCATTGGTATTATCAGAATAATGGAAATAACCAGGGCAAGTATTGATAAGTACATAGCTCACATTTCTAATAGTAATGACCTACAGGCGACAATGCAGGCGACTCTCACACCTCATGACAATAACATCTTACATATAACGTTATCAGCCTCTCCTTAGTCATTCAATACTGTATTGTAATATCTTGTCCTTAAGTTTGTTATTGTTACTCCCTCCGTATATCATCAAATAAGGAAGATCAAAAACATCTAGATGAAGGGACAGAAACATGACAGAGAGTTCCTAATATTTTTGTTCTTCTCTTTCAGTATATTAGTACCTCCAACATAAATATTTTCCACACAATCTTCTAAATTTCAAAGGTTGATCAACAGTACCAGGGTTTCGTAGAAGTATAAGGAAACTTTCTGGTTTTGCATCGAAAACAGAAGCCTTTGGTTTTACAGGCATTTTGAATTTATCAAGAACTTCTTTATGAGATAATAAATAACCATTTTTATTAAGTAATTGGCCAACTGTCAGTATTCCATTATTAAACCATGCGTGATAGAAGATAGTCCTATTTTTGATATCGAATGTCTTTATTGTAGTAAAATGCTGAACTGAAGGCAACTGGATTCACTTAGCCGACATCATGACATTTCTTCCATATACAATGTTGTATAGGTTACATCAAATGATTGAGTGGTTTCCAAGAATCTCATCATCAGGCCGATGAGCTAATTCATGATCCTCTTAAAGACAGAATGACCGTCGGTAATGGTTCAGTAATAACTGAATGACTAATTATCTCTCAAAAACACTATCATAGTAAATCTGCCGTGTTACTGCAGCAGGGCTCACGAGGGCTTATGAAGCGCCATGATTCACTCAGTATTTCCATCATTTTGTCAAAGACGTGTGTAATTATTGTGTACTGTGCGATAGCCAGCCTTCTACCGAATGTATCATCTGCTCGATCCACAATGTCACACAGCTGTGTTCTGTAAATGTTTGTAAAAAAAGTGACAGCCATAACCTTAGTAGGCCGAGATAATACGGAAATGAGAGAGAGAGCTGTGGGTGCAATCTCAGATTGGGAATGAAAATGTTGCCCCATTAGGGCATAGTTGTGTGTCTAATAATATCGCCTCATTCCTCTGAATCAGAATCAGTCAGAAATACTGGTTTTTAGATGCCGGGTGTCATGAATAAATGATTTCCTCCTCGTTTTAGAGCACACAGAGGAGGAGGAGGAGGAGGAGGAGGAGGGGGTGTTGCAGAAGTGGAGGCTGATTGACAGCGATGTGTAATGCTCTGCGAGGAGAGTCTAAGAATCTGGAGTTGTTTGAATGGGTATGCAGATGCACACCACTCAGCACGGCAGACTGTAAGCTCCTCTTTCAAAGATCTGGGACAGCTGTGCCTGATCTCAAACAGGGTGTCTTCACTTCTGACACCACAGGTACATTTTTTTATTTAATCCATAATCTACTGTATGTTTCCACAGTGCTGTAAAATAAGACACATAGGTACCACACACGCCCTCAATGGTGGCATAATATATAAAGTGGACTTTTACTTTTGCTTGGGTTGTGCTATAATCTCTCAAATATAACCCTCATGAATGAAATCAAGTCATTTTTTTTTAGACATGAATAACCTTTCAGTGACACTCTAGGTGCTATAATAACTTTTCGGCAAGTGGAAAACTGCATTTATGGGTTGTAGGCCTATTACCGCTTATATTTAAACTGGTAAAAAGTACTGGGTTTGTTGTAATAATATAATGATGATTAAAGAAATTATTTTTGCAACTGATAGTCTATCAAAATATTAAATTGATACATTTTAAAATATTTTTTATTTTCCCAAATTATTGTTTGTTCCAACATTAAATTGATATATTTTAAAATCATTTTTGTTTTTGCTAATGATAGTTTATCACAACATTAAATTGATATATTTTAAAATAACATTTATGTTTGCAAATGATAGTTTATCACAACATTAAATTGATACATTTTCTAATATCTTTCACTCTATTAATGTGTAGTGGTGGTAATTCATCAAATCATTATTTTTATAATAATGTTTTACTCAATATACTGTATATGTTTTTTTTTTACTCTATGTGTAGTGGTGGTAATTATTCATCAAATCATTTTTTTTTATAATAATGTTTTACTCTATTTATGTGAAGTGGTGGTAATTATTCATCAAATCCTTATTTTTCTAATGATTTTTACTCTACGTGCAATCATTATTTTTATAATATTTTTTTACTCTATGTGCAATGGTGGCAATTATTCATCAAATCATTATTTTTTATAATATTTTTTACTCATATTTGCAGTAATGGTAGTTATCAATCAAATCATATTTTTTCAAATATTCTTTTACTCTAATCGCTGGGGGTAATTATTCATCAAGTCATTATTTTCATAATAATGTTTTACTCTATTTATGTGCTCTCTCTCTCTCTCTCTCTCTCTCTCTCTCTCTCTCTCTCTCTCTCTCTCTCTCTCTCTCTCTCTCTCTCTCTCTCTCTCTCTCTCTCTCCCTCTCTCTCTCTCTCTCTCTCTCTCTCTCTCTCCCTCTCTCTCTCTCTCTCTCTCCCTCTCTCTCTCTACGATGCACCCACTGAAATGAACCAGAAACTGTCAAACATGTACTGATAGATTGCAACAGGTATGATGAAGAAAGAAGGGAATTAATATCAGGACTGTTTGATGGAAAACACAATATTACAGATTATTGAGCAATCTGCTCGGAAAGACATTATGGAAAGTACGCAATCTTCTAGTTAATTACTTAAGAGTAAGAAGAAAAACATAGAAAATAATCCCTGACAATCAACTGCTCCACACTCCAGTCCAGTAGGTGGCGGTAACTGTTTGCCAACCACTGTTAAAACTAAAAGGAGAAGAAGCAACTAACTACTAACTGACTAACTAAGTTAACTAGCCAGCCAGCCGCTCGGTCTCTTTATACATCCATGCAGCCGCTAAATGAGTAGGAATTTAACAACTTAATGTTTCATCCGTACACTCTTGTCACAGAGTAGAAAAGCACATTGTTATCCCCAGACGAGTGACAACTTTGTCCGGCCCATTTTCTGTAACCAGTGTAGCATTTAAAGGTACTGTTTGTAACCTCTTACAGGTATAAATCATCCCGGCCGGTCTCCCAGCGGATATGACGTCATGCGCGCTTACCTGTGGCTACTCTTTGCCTGTTAACAAACAATTTCTGATTCTTACATTGAGTCCCTTTAACAGACCCCGAATGTTTTTTGTTTGTTTTTTTATTTTGTTTTTTATTCACCTTTCCTTACATTTAATTTGTTGTATAATTTATAATTTATTTTTACACTCTGTTTATACTGTAAAATATTTTTGCAGAATTGTAATGAAAAATCTGAACATGCGAATACATTGTATTGAACTTTTGAAATAAAGTATTAAAAAAAAAAAAAAAAAAAAAGTTCCAAAACATAACATGGCGTTTATTTACCAATCATGTCCATCCCTGTCTGTCACTTGTGATTAGTTTTAATCTCTAATTTGAGACATAAACAGCCCACAATGTGCTTTGATACACACAAAATATAGCCCACAAAACACAACAAAGCTTCTAATCAGCAGCACCTGTGTTAACATGCATGCGGCCTATATGAGCTACCTGAGGCAGCCTCTACCTGCACCTTACACACCATACACCCAACACTAGTGCTTGGAGGCACATCACACTAACGCAAACACCTCTAATAATAAAATACATGGCTCCTACAATAACCATTCACATTAGTGTCAGTGATGAACATACCGGCATAGGTGGTCTGACGTCCCGGTGTCACATGCTTGATGTCCCGGTAAGCACTCCGGTAGCTCCGGTGCAGCTCCGAGCCGGTAGACCATCGAAGCAGTCAGATAAATCCACCGTAACGTAGCCACGAACCCCGTTAATTCCCATATGCTTGATAAACAAAGTTCCAATACTTTACAACATGGCGTTTATCTACCAATCATGCCCAATCCGTGTCACGTTTAATATATTTTAAATCTCTAAATTAAGACATAAACACGACCCACAACTCACGATGTCCTTCCAGCAGTAACAAACTGTTTGATTCTCAATCAGCAGCACCTGTGGTAACTGGCACGTGGCCTATTACCTGAGGCCAAGGCCTGTTGAAAGAGGTGAGGACGGGGACACGGCTTTGAGCTGTGGGTGTATGACACATGCGCAGTGTGGTCGGGATTGGCTCAATTTCGGCCAGTCAGATTTTACTGCGCATGTGTTGTACCCCGAGATATGACGCGTGACTGCTCCTCTTTTCACCTTCCTTGCCTGTGGCCAGCCTCTGCCTACACCTTACTGCCTAGCAACCCCATAGTGCTCTGAGGCATATTATTACATCTAACACAAATAAAATACATGGCTCCTACAGTAATGGATAAGCAGTAAATAGTTAGCTACAAGTCATGGATCAAAAGTTGAAATAGTTAATTCCTGTAAAAATAAAGTAATGTGTCAAATATTATAACAAATGGCTTAAATTATAGATTAAGGTCTTTATAACAGAAAAAAGATAATGCACTATACTGTATATATACTGTATATCTATATTTATATATACAGTATATATATGGTGCATTATCTTTGTCTATGTTACAAAGAAGACCGTAATCTATAATTTAAGCCATTTGTTATAAATATTTGACACATTTTAAAGAAAATATGAGGAAGTAATTAATTGGGACAGGAATGACCCTGAAAGGGGCTATATGTAAGAATCAGAAATTGCTTGTTCACAGCGACACCTGTGGCTGCAATGTCAACGAAAGTCAGCGTCCTGTTGCTCGTGCTCGCGCTTGTGCTCGCGCTACATTGACATGAACGAGCACCGGTCTAAACAGTGAGGCGACACACGTCAGCTAACACACAATATCATTCTATATTTCACCTGCTTGGCAGTAATGTTAGCTGACCAGACTAAGGTCTCTCCATGGATCAATGCTGATTCTAGTGCTGGCTTTTACTGTCTCGGCCCGCCGACCCGGAGGAAACGGGGGGGGGGGGGGGGACAGCGACACCCGGTCGGGACGATAAAGTAACTCGCTGCGGAGCCCCGTCACTTCACAAGACACGGGAAACCTCTGTTGGTCTGGAGGAGCGACAGCATTTATTTCTGCAAAAACGTCCACTGCACATTCACTAGATATTCTCAGAGCTAAACTAACTCTCTGCAGTGTGTAGTGTGCGCGCGTTCACGTGGAGGTGGAGCGAGCCGAGCGGGTGAGAACGAGCGCGGTGTGCAGGCAGCAGGCAGCAGGAGCAGAGCTGCTGCGCGCTCGCGTACCCACACGCGAGCGCGCATGGGATTCCGACCCGTTAGGATTTATGCGCGTGAAAAGTTACAAATAGTCCCTTTAACTAAAAGTAATGGATAAACAGTAAATAGCTAAATTAGCTAAAGGAAATGGATGAAAAGTTGAAAGATAACTAAAAGTAGGCCTAGTGGATAAATAGTCGAAATAGCCTAGTTAGCTGAAGGTAATGAATTAACAGCTGGAAAATAACATTGACAATCAAATTGCATGAACAATTTACACTTTTATAGTGCTAAATAACATCCAGATTATAATCCATTCATAAGAACATACTGGGAACATGGTGAGTGCTGTTGATGAAGCGGTACTTAAAACTCATCTGATGAGCTGCGGGGGACCGGCAAAAAAAAAGGAGACTCTAAAACACCCAAGTAAAATTACGTGTCTGCCGAAGCCAGACATGAATCAAATTTGTAATGTCAACATATTCTTCTATTCAATCTGCAGCGCAAGAAGATGAGTTTTGAGAAGAGGTGAGACTCGAGATGAAAAGGATTTTATAAATACAATTAACTCGAGAGCCCAAGTTCCCTCTGTTTTCTCAGAGCAGTGCTTGTCACAGGCTAAACGGATGATTGCACTTTCATGGCAAAATATTAATAGAGTGAAAATAAGTCAGTGGTTCAGGGAATTGTACTCTCGTCGTCGCTTAGAAAAGATTACACACTCGCTTAGGGGCAGAGACGATTCAAGAAGTGTGGGGTTTATTTATATCGAACATAAGGATGAATCAGATATTCTGGCTCAATAAGATGAGCTGAGATCTTTCCATTGCGCCCTGTTTTGTTGTCATAATACTTTTTTCTAGTTCTGCTTCACATCCAGCTTTGGGAGCAACTTCATGTTCACAAATATTGATCTCTCAGAGAACAAAGGAATTCTTGAGTAGTGTTCCCCTCTGACACAACATTATTTCACACCATCTAAGTCTTGCCAATACAGGAACTAGGGCTGTCAAAATTCGTTTTAAGGCCACAAATTTTTTTTTACGCATTTACGCAACTTGCGATTTTTAGGTTGTAGCGAGCTCAGTTTTAAAGCTAGTGAAGATACTGGTATCATATGAAACTAGAAAACCTAATGAATCCATTGGTACCAACCATGTCTTACTAGCTTGTCGGCGAGGATAAATAACGCTCCAAACTTACGCTAAATTTTGGAGAAGAAAAACTGGCATGGCCATTTTCAAAGGGGTCCCTTGACCTCTGACCTCATGATATGTGAATGAAAATGGGTTCTATGGGTACCCACGAGTCTCCCCTTTACAGACATGCCCACTTTATGATAATCACATGCAGTTTGGGGCAAGTCATAGTCAAGTCAGCACACTGACACACTGACAGCTGTTGTTGCCTGTTGGGCTTGAGTTTACCATGTTATGATTTGAGCATATTTTTTATGCTAAATGCAGTACCTGTGAGGGTTTCTGGACAATATTTGTCATTGTTTTGTGTTGTTAAGTGATTTCCAATAATAGATATATACATACAATTGCATAAAGCAAGCATATTTGCCCACTCCCATGTTGATAAGAGTATTAAATATTTGACAAATCTCCCTTTAAGGTACATTTTGAACGGATAAAAAATGTGTGATTAATTTGACTGCGAATAACTATGGACAATTAATCGCAATTAAATATTTTAATTGATTGACAGCCCCAACAGGAATTTTTTTATTCCTCGACATATGACGCACGTATCAGCAGAATAGTACTCTCCACATTATGTAAATACCCCACGTTGTATATTAGCATGAAATAATAAGGTGAGATAAAATATTAAAAAGTGGCCAACAGCTAAATTACAAGCCTAGGAAGACTCATGATAGAATACACGGCCGCAATTTTTAGGCAAACATTTTACAGTTTGTCTCAAGTTATTATGATGTGGTTGATTTGATTGCCTGGTTGGATGGGTATGAATGCGAGAACAGGGCTCAAACACACACACAAACACACACTCCGAGAACAAAGGAGGCAGAAGATTTGGAGAATATCTCTGAAAATAAAAACAAATGCTAATAATTTAAACATTTAACATCGGTGAGTGACAATATCCCCACAGCGCTCATCAAAGTTCAGACGAATTCAATAACTTCATCTTCTACAGAAGCACTAGAGCAGAGATGAGAGAGAGCTTTCCTTTTTTTTTTTTTTTTTTCCATCTGCGTGTTATTTCCACACTTCTCTCTCACTTCACAATGAAGGGCTTCGAGCCAAATCAGCGAGAGAGAGGCTGATGGGGTGAAAACTGCCGTCCTTATCTACGTAGGAGAGTGGAACAGATGCGGATATGACTTTGTTATCATGCAGCTCACTGAAAGAGAGGAGGCGAAAGGATGAGACGGGGAGGGAGAGGAGGAGGAGGAAGAGGAATGTGTGCTCCAATGTCAGGTTAATTGCAGGAATAGATTTCTTGGCAGGTGGGAGAGGCCTAAATAAAACAAACGACTTGTATTATCTCTCATTAGTTAAATATTCAGCATCATCTTTCAATATTTACAAAAATATACAGCGAGGCAATCTAATTTTAGTGACTCAGCATCAATCACATGGCTTTACTTCAAAAAAACAAACAAATCCCTGCATCAACTAAAAGAATGTACTCAGCAAAGGCTCGTCAAATATAACACATTTACTTCATGTCAACACTTTAAAACGTTCAGTGTGTACGAGCTGATGGCCGGATATGTGTTCAGTTCTATTGATTTCACATGAAACAGCGGATCAATTTGGGGCCAAAACACTCCACAGGTTTCCCTGTTCATCATTCCAGCGGCGTCCGGCTCAGGAAAACAATCACCAGTAGAGATCAAAGTGATTTTATATTCCTTTTAAGCTGAAGAAACGGACTTCTGTAACAACACGAGCGAAGTCTGCTTGCTGACTGCGTGCATCTCTGGTGCTGACTGAGCAGCACTAACGGCTAACACAACGCCTCGGGCTCAACACGGATCCAACACAGAATCAGTGAGTTTACTACCGTGTGCATCGTCCCCCCCGAAACAAACAACAAAGAAGTCATTCATCTCTCTTAATTGTTCTTTATTACCTGTGAGGAGGGTTTCATGAAAACCAGTGTTAAACTAGTGAGTATTTCACAGTCACTCTGACTGCTTGTTCAAGTTCCAAAAAATCTGTGTTGCAAACACACTAATTCAAATCTGTGTTGATATCACAAGTGTTGACATACATACGGTGCAGTATAGAGCGCTGCAGGGATGACGTATTTTTGGCCGACCAGGAAGTTAGCATCGCCCTGGTTCCCTCGACAAAAACCCAATAGGATTTTTCCATTGGGTCTTTGGATTGTTGCAGAAAATAATCTCTGTGGCAAACAAACGTTTATGATGCTTTACACGTTTTGTTCAGCAAGATAATCTTCACAAATGAGCACCACTTTTAGGATTTTTGAAGCGTAAATGCAATCGCCAGAAGTAAAAAGCTAACGTTAGGCTATAAACGAACTACACCACGGTCACATGAGCGCGAGTATACACAACGAGGATGTAAAGGCGGACGAGTCAGCGTGATGGCGTTTAGTAGTCTCATTTAGCCACTTGTTAGCAACCGCCTTTTTTAAGACACATAAAGGTTTCAAAATCCACGAGTGGGATATTTACTGACGTATTTTATATTGTAGAAAAAAACTTTAAAATCTCTTAAGATAGTGTTAACCACAGACCTTATTTCAGGCATCTAAATAAAAACCCATTGACTTTGAGACGAGGGAACTGGAAGTGCTAAAATGCTAACTCATTTCCAGGTTTTAGGACTCATTCCTGCAGCACTCTATGACGCCTAACAAACACAGTAAGGCCACATCACTATTTGCACAATGACAGTTACAGTACAAACTGTGTGTGTGTGTGTTTGTGAGAAAGCTCGTCGTGAATCTACAAATAGCGAAGAGGATGAAAAGCATTAGACAATAATTTACAAAATATAGCAATGTAAAGCAATCATTTTTCTCTTCCATCAAATATCCCTTTTAAACAAAAAGGTTTAAGTCTGAGCACCAATAATTATAATATTACAGAGTACTCAAGTCATACAGCAGTGATTCTGTACATAACCATCACATGCTGATATTGCACATGGTTTTTGTCCTCATCACATTACTTAAGCGTCTTTTAATCCAGTCTTTTGTCAGTTCCACTGAAGACATTTTCAATTTAATAACTGAGTTCATGATACAAATGCTGACAGTATGCTACAGCTACATGAGTTTTTAACATATTCTGAAGCTGTATTTTGTTAATAACCTGCAAAGAAATCTCAAAGTTTTTAAGATTATTTTCCAACAGGATGTCGACACATTTCAAACGTGTTTTTATCATAAAATAACTCTGAAACGACTCAGTTTGAGGTTTCAAGGGAACCGCAGTAACTGAACTAGTGCCAAGTGCATTTTACCCACAGCGCCGCGTGGTGAGAGCCGGATTTAGTGGCCCCAGGGACACCCACAGGGGTCTCCACAGGCCCTCTTCCTGTCCCAGAGGATGTGCAGCTCCTCGGCGGTGTGTTGGGGAGACGACAGCATGTCCAGGTAGCACTCTTTCTCACACAGCCAGCCGGGGTCCTGGCAATAGCAAACGGGCGGGACAGTGGCTGTGTTAACGTGCAGAGCCTGATTTGGTTATTAGTCATACACTGGTCAAGGTCTTACTCAGGTTCAATTGTTAATGTGCACCTTTGATTCACTGTAACTGAAGTCCATTTTGCCAAGATTAAACCACTTAACTTAATGATCATGTTGAGCTGCGAAGGTATTTCTACAGACTGCCAGCTCCGCTCCACACACATTCTATAGTCGGGTTTCCACCCTAAGAACTACAAAATACCTAACTAACTGGTTTGTGGCTGCAGATTTTTAAAGCGTGTAGAATTTGGCAGCATCTAGTGATGTGGTTGCAGATTGCAACCAACTGAGTACCTCACCGCTCACTCCTCCCCTTCCAAGACTGCGGTAACGTGAGCCGCTGAGTTTAAAATCGTGGTAACGCCGTTCGCCTCGCTCAGAGGCCATCCTTACCATAATAACACTACTTTAGGAGCAACGGAAGTCAGACGGCGGCTGGCGGTACCACGGTTTTGCAGTCTGCGGCTCAAGTTGCTGCAGTTTCACGGTGAACTACGGTGGCCTTCAGGTAATTTAAAAACGCAAAAGGCTCTCTCTAGAGCCAGTGTTTGGTTTGTCCGCTCTGGGCTACTGTAGAAACATGATGGAGCAACATGGCGGACTCCGTGAAGAGGACCCGCTCCCTATGTAGATATGAAGGGCTCATTCTAAGCTAACGAAAACACAACAATTCTTAGCTTCAGGTGATTATACACTAATGAAAACATAGTTATGAATATTATATTCCATTTCTGCTAATAGATCCCCCGAAATGTTCCACACTGTTCCTTTAAGGTCAGACATTGAATCTCATCTTGACAGATGTTGGTGGACTGTGAAAACACCCGAGGACAACGATAGAAAGTGAAGGACTTCATCGTTCTATCCCCGACATAGTCTGATAAATTGTATTTTATAAGTAAATATAAATATGTACCGAACCAAATCATTTGTGATCATGGTGCCTCATTGGAGTTGGAAGATCTGGATGACGTCATTACATTATTTACCTGATATTTCTGTGGTCCAACAGCTGCCATCCATATCCCCATGCTCACATCTTCTCCCTGTAACAAGTCAAGTCACGTCAATCTTTTTTGTAGAGCTCATTTAAAACAACCAAAGCTGACCAAAGTGCTGAACATGCACAACATACAAATGAATACAAAGCAAACAATAGTAAAAGAACAAAGGAAAACAATTAACATGATGTGCACATAATAGTATTAAAACAAGTGCAGCACCAAGGATTAAATCAAGGAGTCAAGCTCAAATTAATCAAACGCCAACCAGCGACTTAAATGAGAAGACAGGAGGGACAGATTCCTCACATTATATTCATGACTATCTGCCACCAGACCCCCCATCAGTCACTTGCTCTCGGGTACTCTACCTGGTAGGCCTTCAGTTTATCTGCATTACTGGCGAGCCACTGGACCAGGTCACGGGAGATCACGTAGCCCGAGCCGCAGGCAAACGCCGGGTAGGCCGGACTGGCGTACTCCAGCTCCTGCCACTTCCCAATGCGGTCCACTGCCCAACTCTGCCTGAAACTGGGTCAGGACGGTAGATGCATTATCATCGCATCCTGTCTTCCTTTCACCCGACGCATCATCGTTTTGACAGAGCGTTCCTGTTTCTTTCATCTAAAGTTCAGCTGACGCTGAAGTTAAGTTGCACAACACAAGTGGACTAAAATGAACCAGCAAGATATACATCGTCAACAGGACCACATTGTACTTACTTCCCCCACCAGAAATTGCTGCGCTTGAGACCCTTATGGTCAATCTTCATTAATACCGAGTCCACGTCGATGTAACAATCATCATCCGTCTTCAGCAGCAGATTAAAGTCAGCGTTTCCCACAGACCTGCCAGAGAGGGAATTTGCAACCTTAATTAAAGCCCACCTTCTGATTTTTGGCAATATCCCAGAGAGGATTTACTTTCAAAGGCCACCGAGATCTGAAGGGCAGCAGGTCTCGCAAATAAATAATATACCTGCCAAAGATTAAGACCACTCTGTATATTTTGCTACCTGATGACTCACAACTGTACTTTTTCCCTGACTGAGTGATTGCAATCGTGGTTCTAAGAGCGAGACACATTGAGGCGACGACACACTTTCATTTCGGGCTGCTGATTTCCTCAGAGGGCCCAGGCAATTTGGAGACAGAGAATCGAGTCATTAGCACTTGCCATACCATTTATAGAACTGAAGCAGTTTGGAAGGCACGTTCCTGTAGGTGTCGACCACGTCTACAAACACCATGTCGCCGTGCCTGAGGCTCTCCTGCTGCAAGGCGGCGTTCTCCCGCCTCAGCCTGGAGGCATGGTGCTCCATCCTGGCTGGGCGGCCCTGCAGGAGTCCCGACAGACCGTCTTCATCTGACACAGGTAGTGTGGGGGGGGTGGGCACATGGAGACGAAAAACAGGAGAAATTGGGCAAAATGAGATTTTAAAAAGTCACGTTGTTTGAATACATTAAGGCACTTTTGAGGGCTAATAACTTAAATCACTGTAATAAAATAAAATTGCAACATTTTAATGATGGATCATTAGTTCTGTTTTCAGAGATAGTCGATGGTGAATTTAATTTTGTTTTCCCCAAAATGGCTACAAATCCATTCCCAGATAAACTCAAATGCAAACACATGCAGGTACAATCAATAATGCAACACAACAGGGTAGAGATGGGGGCAAAGAAATATTATTTCCATTTGGCACGTATGCAAGAGCCCTGAGGCGAAAAAAGGAGCAAATCTCATAACCTGCCAGAGTGAACAATGTTTTTTTGAATTTTTACATTGGGACTCCTTTTACAACAGTTGGCTCATTTGATTTTGATCAAACTGCTTTCATAAAAAAGCTCAGAATTAATTCTGCTGGTGGACCAACCGTAGATAGTAAATGTGAACCCTCCAGCCAAACCGGGAAATCCAAGCGCACTTCTATGAGGCAATATGCCCTCTGCGATCTGTAATTCAAGAAAACAGCAAAAATAATTTCTTTCCTTCACATTAAAAGTTGAGAGAGAATATTCTTAATACATTTATTTTTGATGCACCGTCGGTACGTACAGAGGAGATCTTGAGGACGCCTCCTCCATCATTGAGCTGCACAGAGGAAGAGTTGACTGCGGTCAGTCCAGCAGAGTCCATGTTCTCCCAGACCAGCGTCCCCTCAAAACCCTGGATAAAAAAACAACAAAGACATTTCATTCTCTGCACATGTAGCGTGGTGTTGGGAATTTTCTTTGAAAGATCCGCTCCATTTAAATAGAACTTGCAGAAAAAATAATTCAACAGTTTACTATGAAAAATCCAAATAAATAAAAGAGACTTTTCTTCTGAGAGGTGGGTGTCGGTTGGTGGACTTGGACTCTCGACCTCAGGGTCGTAGCCAAGATATTAGAAATACTGAGTATATGTGAAAAACTGACCTTAGGCAAGATGAACTGCTCCACTGGTTTGTACCAGACCCCGCTCATCACGGTCCCCGTGCTGATGGCACTGAAGCGAGCAGTGACCACGGCCTCCTGCAAAAATAACAACTTTTTATCCATCAAGTATTCATGAAGAATAGTTATAATTTTTGGGGGGGCAAATTTACGTTCATCTACAGTGAATACTACTTAAAGACAGTAACCCCAAAGAAGTTTCAGTCTGTGTCTTTGAGTGAGGCAGTAAACAGTTCCAGCACTGAGTCCTCCAGCTTCCCCCAGGCTGTGTATCTATCAGCCTCAACAGAATCGCAGCATACGGGATACATTATGCTCAGAGGTCGAGGTATCTGTTACCTCCTGGTCCAGCTGGAGAAGCTTCACCGTCACATTGCTCTGAAGCTCGGGCCGGGTCCCGCTGGGAAACACCCCCAGCCTGGTGATGACCACGGGGTGGAGGACCTTGAAATCCAAGGCGATGGCCGACACGTCGGAGGGGGCGAGCACCGAGGGATCAGACAGCGTCACGATCTCTATCTCCGCATCCTGGCCTGCCACTGGCACAGAGGGATGGCACAGATTACTGAACAAGCATACGTGAAATTTATTACAATCCCAACATGCTGACCGTCTCTTTTCAGTGATCAAGACCAAGTGATTCGGGGAGAGGGGCGAGCGTTCAGAGAAGAAGGCAGACTCTGGTAAAGCTACACCATCAGCACTTTGAGGAGCTGGTGTTCTTGGGACTGCTGTCTTCAAAGCGAGCTGCTGCTCGTGAGTGTGGTTTCTTAATTACAAAAGAGCAGTTTATTACCCAGGAGATCAATGAAAAGATCAAGGCTGTTAAAAGGGAAGCAGGCTTTTTACTTTATATGCATTCAACACAAGTTCTGCTGCTCGCTCCAAAATAAAGACAATTAGAGGTGAGGAATCACAGACAAAGAGCAAGCAGCACTTTATCAGACCAAATGTTTCTCACATCGAACGAGTGGAATCGAGCTGTGAGCTGTGTGAGGATATATTAAATATTCCTAAACTCACTAAATGATTAGTTTGTGCTCACTGATCAAAACAAAGCAAAGCAGTGCTTCTCTTGGCACTGGACAGCATCAGATTGCCAGTTTATTCTAGGGGGAAATTAATAAAGCTTGGCATAAATCATAAATAATAAACAGCAAATTTACAGTTATTTACTATTTTTAGGTGTATAATATTCTGCATAGTTTACAGTTCAACAACAGTAAATTACGCAATGTAAAAATTAGGGCTGCACAATGAATCGTAATTTTATCGAAATCGCAATATTTCCTCCTGCAATTTTCAAATCGCAGGAGGCGTAATATTTGTTAAAGGTGAAATGTGTGTAAAAATACCATTTTAAATTAAATATTGTTGTGCTTCAGAGATGTCCTGGCCTACACATCATATTCTACAGACTTAAGAAAACATCTTTATTTGGTACAGATCCCTGCAAAAAACCCACCATAATCATTTTAATATGTTTTTCAATGAAAATGAGATTAGTGAAGTAAAAATTATCATTCCCTCTAATATGGCAAAACATATCGCAATTGCAATATCAGTAAAAATAATCGCAATAAGATATTTTTTCAAAATAACTCACAATAAGGGCTGCATCTGACAATAAGTTACATTATTGGTTACATGCAACTATTTTCTTTTGGCATAAATTTGGTCTATAAAATGTCGGTAAATACTAAAAAAAATGTCCATCATATTTTCCCAGAGCTCAAAATGTCTTCTTCTTGATTGTTTTTTTTCTTTATTTTGGTGTCATGAACACTAAATGCCCGACCCTCATGGGTTTACAAGACGCCAGAAGTACAGTTGCAGTGGTCAAACATTTCATTCCATTACAAAATTACAGGTTATTTTACCGCTCAGTCTTAAACAAAATATTCTGCCTTCTCTCTAAAGTTTGGCAAATAAAATCTGCTCAAAAAAAGGCTCCCTTCCTGAAGCACTACTCACGTTTTTCATAGTCATCCAGCCAAAAGAAATCCACATAAATGGAGGTCATTTTACCAAATAGTACATCCCTTATTTCCTCGTAGACAAGACAATAAAACAAAAAGTGAACCAATTTCACCTTCACACAACAAGGTCTGTCCTCCTCTGGCTTGTTTTGTCCAACTAACAATCGAAAACCCAAATATATTCAGTTTGAAGCTGCAACAATGAATCAATTCGTTGTCAACTATTAAATTAACTACTTTGATAAAAAAAATTCTCTGATTCCAGCTTCTTAAATGTGAATATTTTCTGGTTTCTTTACTCCTCCATGACAGTAAACTGAATATCTTTGAGTTGTGGACAAAACAAGAAATTTGAGGACGTCATCTTGGGCTTTGGGAAACACTGATCGACATTTTCACCATTTTCTGACATTTTATAGACTAAACAACTAAGCGATTAATCGAGAATATAATCAACAGATTAATCGACAATGAAAATATTCATTAGTTGCAGCCCTAGATCTGCTACAACAAAGGTTCCCTTCCTGAAGCACAAATCAAGTTTTTCATAGTCATCTAGCCAAAAGAAATCAACATAAATGGAGGTCATTTTACTAAAAAGTACATCCCTTATGTCCTCGTAGACAAGACAATAAAACAGAAGTGAACCTCATTCTCAATTTCACCTTCACACAACAAAGTCTGTCCTTGTCTGGAGGTGTTTTGTCTAACGAACAATCGAAAACCCAAATATATTCAATTTAGAGCTGCAACGATTAATCGATTAGTTGTCAACTATTAAATCAATCGCCAACTATTTTGATAATCGATTCATCGGTTTGAGTAATTTTTTAAAGAAAAAAAGTAAAAAAATCTCTGATTCCAGCTTCTTAAATGTAAATATTTTCTGGTTTCTTTACTCCTCTATGACAGTAAACTGAATATCTTTGAGTTGTGGACAAAACAAGACATTTGAGGACGTCATCTTGGGCTTTGGGAAACACTGATCGACATTTTTTGACATTTTATAGACCAAATAACTAATCGATCAATCGAGAAAATAATCAACAGATTAATCAAAAATGAAAATAATTGTTAGTTGCAGCCCTAATTCCATTTAGTAAGACTAAGAAAACCAGATAATATTCACATGTGAGAAGCTTGAACCTGTAATTTTTTGGGGCATTTTTGCTAAATGACTTAAATGACTAATTGATTTTGAAAATTGTGTGTTGATCGACTAATTGACTTGTTGAAATGCTTTGATTAGAGCTGAAATGATTAACACTGTAAAAAAGTCTTTATATCAGCCTTTAAGTCTCAAAATCCTTCAATATCATTAAGATTTTGACTTCTTCTCTCCAATACGAAGCACAAGCACGTTGCGTTGACAACAGAGTTATTCAAACAGCGTCTAAGAAGCTAATTAGCATTCACCTTATTGTATTCCCAAAGAAAAATCCCAGTGATGAATGCGGCACAAACATATTTCAACAACAATTAATTGTCCGCTTAACGTGTGCTTTGACCTGAATCCCAAGTCAGGTACCCAACTGTGTTTAAAAGCAGCCGTTGTCTCTTTCTCTTCCATTTACAACGAGCATCTCGCCGCCTGCCTCCGATTCTGAAGGCAAATCACGTCAACACTTACAACCATTAACACAGTGGAGAGCAGAGAATGGGCTGGAAAAATAGAGCGTCACCGTGACCCTAAAGGCCGCCGTCTGAAAAAGCCTATTCTGATGAGCAGTAATTATGTTTTCAGGAAGGCAGCAAACACTGAACCGACCGGGAAAAAGTAGTGAAACGGCTGAATCGGACCGGCTCTGTGAAGGTGAGAGACATAATAATTACTGTGGATGTTCCATCTGACAGTGAGCCTGTTCAATTATTTCCTATGGTGTGTCAGTGCTTCGTATAGCTTTACTTTTCAAGTGTTAGTAGTTCTAGTTACGGCTGCAGCAGCTGGGAGACATTTCTGCGTTGGCCTTGGGTATGGAAAGGAAAAGAATGGTGTCCTTGAGCTGTGGGTGAACATGAATAAAGGTGTTTTACTTCTTTTCTGAACATGCATTCTTTCAGCACATCTCCTGTTATTCTGCCTCCGCTCCACTATTAACAACTAGCGACGCACCGATACCGGATCGGATATCGGGCCGATACCGACTTATATAGCTGGATCGGGTATCGGTGACAATCGGGCCGATATAATCTATTCAATATATGTCGGTGTCCTCTATATAATATATATTTGAATTTCAATTCCTGTTCCGAGTTTTGACCAATTTGTTGCTGCGTTAAAAAAGTTTGCACTTGAATTGTATTCAATGTAAATAATTCCTGTTAATTTTGAGGATTTTTTCGCAAGTTGCTGGTGCACGATATATTATTTTAATAAATAACAATTCAGTAAATGTATGTCTATGTATTTGTTACATTTTATTTTCCAAAGATAGGAAAGCAATGTTTAAGTCAAGCCTGATGTAGGGATGAACCGATCCGACTTTTTCAGTCCCGATACAGATAGCGATACCTGGGCTTTGGGTATCAGCTGATACCGAGTACTGATCCGATACCAGTTTTTAAATAATAAAGGAATGATCCCAGTCACTTCCACACAGTGAGGCATACAGCTTATTAACTAAAAACTGGTATCGGATCGGTACTCTGTATCGGCTGATACCCAAAGCCCAGGTATCGGTATCGGGACAGAAAAAGTCGGATCGGTGCATCCCTATTGACGACATGCAAGCAACAGATTGCACACAGTTAGTGGTTGAGGCTGATTATTATTGTTTTTACCTGGCTGTGTGAAGTTCAGGAGGGAGCAGGAGTACGGATCCTCCCTGTCCTCCTCTGGAATGGGACACCCATGTTGGCCCACGATGAACTTCACCCCAACTCTGAAAACAACCACAAAACACTATTTCATTCTCCCCTCTCTCTCTGTGTGTGTGTGTGTGTGTGTGTGTGTGTGCGCAATATTCGGCTGTAAGATTTCTAAAGCTTGTCCATCTATCCACCCTCCGTTGCCATGGTTACTGAGGGTTGCTTAAAGGCCATCACACCTTATCCGCGCTCAGATCTCTGAACGAGGAGGAAATGGACAAAAAAGGAAGAACGAAAGAGAGAGAACAATATTGGCCGCTGGTCAGGTGGAGATAAAAGGGTTGGTGGGGCTGTCAGTTATTTGCTGACAGCTGCAGGCTTTATTTCCACTGTATGAATCCGGCCTTGGAACAATAAAAAGAAAATAGAAGCGGTGAAGTTGGAGCTCCACCCTACACAGACAGACAGACAGACCTGTGCTGGAAGTGAGGGTGATCTCGGAGGTAGCCCAGCCAGGTCTCCCTTATCGCTTGTCGCAGTTCGTGATGGTGTCTCGCTGACAGCACTCCCACCAAAACTTCATGGAAAGGTAGTGATTCATCTGTATAGGAAACAGAAAGCCATGTTAAATATTTAAAAGACAACAGGATGTCAATTCTTATTCAGTGATGACGATAGGGGATAAAATATGACCTACAGTTGGTGACAATGATAAGAGATTAAAAAAAGTAAATATCACACTTTAAGGCTTGATTTATGCTCCCTGACTCCTTTAATATTTAGCTTGATTCATCCTATAATTTACACCATGAAGATTGTCTTTAAAAGGTGATTAAACTCTCTAATTTAAAAAAAAAAGCAGGTTCACCCTCTAGTGCAGCCCTGATCATAAGTGATAGTCCCTTTGAAAGCAGCTCTGAGATCAGTAACAAGAAGACAGAGATGCTCAGCTCGCTTCAGTCTGTTTCACCAGCAACGCCCAACACTACTCAACTGTTACAGCCACATTATTATCCACTAAAACATAATAAAACACACTTTAAAAGCATAAACTACCTGTTCCCACACAGACTAACAAACCACAACACTTTGTGAAAGCAAAGTTAGCAAGCAAGGTCGGACGTGAAAAAGTTGCGAGGCTTCTTGGAGGTGAAGCACCGGGGGTTTGTGGCTAAACAAAAGTACCCGAGTGAGTGTTGTTGTCCGGCGAGGTGGAGCAGGGTCGTCGTGCCAACCACAAGTGCACCAGGACGGCGACAGCACAGGGCAGCAGAAAGAGCGCTAGCCTCCGCATGGACGGAGCCCTTCATTCAGCCCGGAGCAGCCTTCAGCTTTTAGCGGCGCGGAGCCTCTTCCTGAGCCGCACGGCGCTGCGAGTCGGTGTGAGTCGCTCCGTGGTGTGCGCTTCATTTCAGCTCCGCAGCTCTCCGCCGGGCTCTCAGCACTGCCCTCAATGTCTGGCTCCGCCGCTCGGAGAGAGACGGACCAATGGGAGACGAGGAGCCCTGCCGCGGTGCACTCTGGTAGATGGAGTTCGACGCTCTCTAAGCCGATCAGAACAGTATAATAATAGAAGGCACAATAACGGATGAATATATAAAATTGGTAAAGACTAAACTAAACTCCAGATGCAATTTGTTATCTTTATTTTATGGTTAAAATGGCAATTAAATTAAACTTCAACAAAACAACAATAAAACAACAATAAAATACTACTACTACTGCTACTACTGCTGCTGCTAAAAATAAAAATAAAAATAAAAATAAAAAATAAAAGTAATTATATAATGACAAACACAATAATAATAATAATAATAATAATAATAATTATTATTATTATTATTATTATCATTATTATTATTATTATTTGTATTATTATTATAAATATAATAATAAATATAATACTTATAATAATAGTAGTAGTACTGTAGTAGTAGTAGTAGCAGCAGCAGCAGCAGCAGCAGCAGTAATAGTACTAGTAGTAGTAGTATTGTATTGTTGTTTTGTTGTTTTGTTGAAGTTTAATTTAATTGCCATTTAAGCCATAAAATTACAGCTGTGATGCAACTTTTTGGGGGATCAAGGCATAAAATAAAATAATAAAAATAATAATAATAAGATAACAAAACCATTAAAACATCTAAAGTCAAAATCAATCTGATCTTGAACGATTGAAATAAGTACATATGGCAGATTAAAAAAGAAAGGATTAATCACCTAGGCCTAATTGTTATATATCATGACAAGGTAGCAATACAAAATATATAAGATAAGCTGTTATGAATAATAATAATAATATTGGGGTTACATAGGATTATGATCAGCAGTAGTATCTATCTCTTCCTACTATAATTTTGTATAACAAGATAAATGTGTGGGTTTAGACAATACATTTTAGAATTTTACACATCCCCATAAAAAATAGAGGCACCATGCAGTTTCAATTTCCACTAAAATCGTATAGTAAGCACAATAAATAGTTTATCAGGTCTCCTTAGAAGTAAACTCAAACATTAAAACAGATTGATTAGAGCTACAAACAGTGTCTCCGAGGCAAACCTTCCCATATTTATCACATAAGTGTAATTTTGTTTGTTTGTTTTGCTTCAGATCACATTGTGAATTTCTAATGAAGTGTGAAGAACCTTCTAAGCAGAGTAGAACATAAACATATGAATCACTTTATCCCCCTAAAACCCAGGTGACATGTTGTAGCTTTAAAATTAGAACATAACTTTATTAAACCCTACTCTGTGCTGCACATGAATCATTTAAGTGGAATCTATTGTGCATGGAGAGGGGTGTTTGAGGAGGATTTCTTCTGACTCTGAGAGCACCAGTGTTTCTCCTGGAGAGGAAGAGAGGGCCACGCCACCCAGAGCGCCTGCTGCCATGCTTGTAAACATTTCATTTGTGATGATTTTAGAGTTCCAGTGTTGCATAAATGTTATTTTAGAGACTTTACCCCCCCCCTTCTAAGGAAAAATAATAATATAATGGGAAACACTGGCATGCAACAAACTGTATGCCAGAAATGAAAGAGCTCCAAAACAGCATGCTGTGAGTGTAGATAAATAATCTTATCAGAAAATTAATACTATTCTCATGTATTTTGCGTACACTTTGGGGGCTCACTACTCAATTTGGAAAATTGTTCCAGCACAGATTCTCGTTATTAGATAACCTACTGCCCTAGGGATAATTACATTCCTGTGCATTATATAATTCTTTTTCGAGTCATATTCATACTCATTACAATGATTCAGTTCTCTCTGCAACACATTATTCATTTGAAAGAAAAAGGCTATTCATAGCATGTTCAGGGTTTCTTGAAACACAACCTGCTCTGCTGCGGATATCTCCTCTATTGTGTTGTTGTTTATGTTCTCAACCCTGATTTAACTTTTTATTTATTTGTTGAAACCTATTTATGCTTTGTTTATATTATTCAAATCCAGGTGTAAGCATTTGTTTTTCTCTTTCTCTTTTGTTTCGCAGCATTCAAAACACTCAGCACTCTCTGCACTTTTCTCTGGATTTATATAGATTTCTTTTTATCTTGTCAGGTCCCATCTGATGAGCATACCACATAATATCGAGACCTACTTATTGAAATTCTAATTTTAGTTTTTGGTACATAAAACTTATATTTTTTCTCTATAGTACCTAAAGTTTTTTCCCATAAAAGTTTTCTTTCTTATCCGAATGAGGGTCTAAGGAGGAAAGAGGAGACTGCAAAGCCCTCTGGGAAATGATTTTGGGCTATAGACCTTTTCAAACTTGACAACATAAACACTCTAAATGTTAATGCAGCTGACAGGAAGTAAACTTGGACCAAAGCTGTTGCCCTATCAACAGAATGGCAATGAAGAGTTCTATAGGCTGTTTCAACGGAATTGCGTTGCTAGGCAACAGTTTGGGTCCATGTTTACTTCCTGTCAGTTTATGTCATTGAGATACACTGCAACAGGAAATAAACTGGGACACATTTGGGTTGTTTATGTTTACAACTGTGAAATGGACTATAAATAAAATTGACTTACAGCCCCTACAAAACTTGGTTTTCAATCCTGAGTATTTTATTTATTTTCTATAACCTCAATTAGTCATGACGAAATGACCAATAATTACATTTAAAGTAGGGCTGTCAATCGATTCGAATATTTAATTGTGATTAATTTCATGATTGTCCATAGTTAATCGTGATTAATTGCACATTTTTTATCTGTGTTTTTATCAACATAGGAGTGGGCCAATATGCTTGCTTTATGTAAATGTATGTATATATTTATTATTGGAAATCAATTAACAACACAAATCAATGACAAGTATTGTCCAGAAACCCTCACAGGCATTTAGCATAAGAAATATGCTCAAATCATAACATGGCAAACTCAAACCCAACAGGCAACAACAGCTGTCAGTGTGTCAGTGTGCTGACTTGACTATGACTTGCCCCAAAACTGCATGTGATTATCATAAAGTGGGCATGTCTGTAAAGGGCAGACTCGTGGGTACATAGAACCATTTACATTCACATATCTTGAGGTCAGAGGTCAAGAGACCCCTTTGAAAATGGCCATGACAGTTTTATTTATTTATAAAACACTAAAGAATTAAGCTAAGACGCTTCATCGGGACTGTGTAGGTGTTGGTTTAGATTTTATTGAAACTGACCAAAAAACCCACAACCATTGATCATATTCTGATTCAATTGTTGCTAAAAAAAATTGGTGCACTGAAGCTGTGACATCTCGTTTTTCAACTAAGCCCTGCTCACCTCAAATCCGTGAAAACAGCTCAGAAAAAAAAAAAAAAAAAATGAAAACACTGTCCTAACTTTGGAGACAACGCTGTGTTCATGTAGGACCCAATCAATCACAACACGAAGCTGATTGAGAAAATAGATTTTCAGGTGCCTTTAACTTGAAATAAATGTAGATAATAATCCACACCACAGCTGTGCCAAGGTTAAAAAAAAAACACCCCTCTATCTCTGCTTCTCTTTAATTACATCCTGGTCCTTTGGGATTGGTTCATACCTGACTTGCCTTATCAATACCATTCATCAAAAATGTCCATATTGTTCAGTACAATCTGTTCAGTTATTGACAGTTTTATAACTTGACCTATGATTAGGCCAAACTAAGCAATTCTGACTCTGATATGGTCACCAGACCTTCAAGCGCAGTGAAATAGTGTCTGAAAAGTGCTTGAAATTAATAACCAATATCAACCAGACTTGGTAGAAAGAGGTAATTTCAGTCTATTCCCAGGTGAGGCTGCAATGCATGCATGGATGGATGGACACATGAAATAGCTACAACAGAAAATGTGAATCATTTTAAGGGACATTATTCATGTGACCTGTGGTGTCAGAAGACGCTTTTTTTTATCTGCAGTGTAAAAGGCGAACTGGCTGAGGCTGAATTGAATCACAATCCTTTAAAAAAAAAAAAGCACCATGGCGCATGAGCACAGTGCATCCAGATGGCCTATGGTTCAGCTCAGCCACAGGAGGTCTCCACTACACACCAGAATATCATGTTCATCTGTGAGACCCTGAACGGTTTGCAGTGGCCTTTTATGTTATCAGTGTGATCAGACTGTAGCTCAGTGAGAGACACGAGGCAGAGATATTGAAGACACAGCACATTGGGGTTGTCGTTTTCCTTTAATTCATTTGATCCATCAAAGGATTTACAAAGCCTGCTATTTAAATGCTATTTTTTTTTTTTACCAAAACGATAATACCATTCATGAATACAGCTGCACATTGTCGACATATCCGGACTCCAATGAGATTATTATGTGCAGGGTAGCACCCAGAAAGTCAACGAAGAGGCAATATTTCATATCATAATAGTTCTCTCTGTTATAGATAGAAATAAATCCATGCAATATTCATCTCTAGCCGTTATATTTCTTGTTTCAGATTTGGCAACATCCTTGAGATGAGGTCAGCGGGGCCGCCATGAGGTCAGCTTTTTTATTTAGGAAATAAAGAGAATAATTATCCTGAAAACAATTTGAGTCCAATAGTTTGTGACAGTTTGATTCCTAATGCGATGGCTGTTCAAGTACCAAGAGGAAATTTCTTTTTAATTTTACAGAAACGATGATGCAAAAACCACCGAAGGGATCACATTATGTAAACCGACCCTTACCATTATTTTTAAAAAATACTCAGATAGTATCAATAATTGCATGATTTATAAATGTTTTTTTTCCCTAAGTATCATACAAGCTTAGTAGCACTACACGTCATGTAGCTGTCAGTGCTGTGCAACAAATATTCAATAATACTACTGATAATAACAATATTAATAACGATCATAACAATTCATCGTAAAAATTAGCAAATGCTATTCAACTACCATGTAAAGGAAATGTTTCGACAGTGTGCTTTTTCTTCCCAAAAACAAACAAAAACGGAAAAAAGGCTGTGGGAGCACAGTGTGAAGATCACACTGCTCCCACAGAAATTGGCACTGTAACATACTGTACACTCTAAAAGACTGACGGTCCCTCGGAAACAGAGGGGGTTGTCAAAAAGGAGCGGAGGAACATGCAGGCCTCTGGTTTGGCATTAATGTCAAAGGCCTTGCCATTCACTCTAGGACAGGCAAAAAGAATCAGGCTCAGGAAACATGCCCAGAAAACAAATGAGACGGTTAAGGAAATAAAAGGAAAAGACGTCCTGCGACTTGTAAGAATATTCCAGTCGGGGGCTGCAGGATTAACCGATAGTGTCTCTGATTTGAAGTGGACGAAGTATATGAATCAAACAGAGCAGCAAAGGTAGAAAGCATTAGAGCGGGCCTGGGAAGGAGGTGGCAGATTCATAAATAATTTTTGACCTAAGGGTTGTTTGCACAGTGATAACCCCGAAGAACTCATCTCGCTGTTGAAACATTAGCTCTGCACCTTTCAATAAATAGAGAGTCTATTTATTTATGTGCAGCAGAACTGATGTGCAGCCACCTCCTTCTTATTACCACAGCAGTCGGCACAAACAAACAATTTACTATGTGAGATAAGGTTTCTGTTCCTGGGCCCTAATCTGAATCTGACTGTATACTGCGGCACTAAAAACGAGCGGGTTAATTGTTTGTGACTCCGGAGGCAAATTGAAAGAGAAACCACTGGTGAGAGAAGTGTCAAATCGAAAGCAATAAAAATTAACTGTTCAAGATAATACAAAGATTAATGCTTTTTTATTCTGATAAAGGGAAGGGAAATAAATGTTTAAAAAAAGTCGTAGACACTGGGCAAATTTCTGTTTCCTGAGGCATGTTAAGATCTAGCACAATTAAAGAAAAGAAACATCTCTCATCTCATTAAGCACTGAGCAAGGCTGTTCTCTAATAACAAAGCAATAACAAACCTATTTAACAAGACATGGTACGCTCACTGGGTTGCCAGTTTGGTAGCTGACTCCCCCAAAACCTTCAGCCACCAGGACAGAGCTGACCAACAACAGAGTGTCCACCTGGCAAAACTCAACTCAACGCCTATGGCCAGTAGCTTCAGGTGTGGTGAAGACAGAGAAGACAGGCAACGCCGTGCCTGCACCCATACAGCTCTACCGGCAGCTCATCAGAGGATGGTGCAGAAGAACTTCTTCTCCCGGAACGGGTTCTCAGAGGCGGGGACGGGCATGATGAGGGGGTCCTCGCGTATGTGGGCTTCGCAGTACGCCATCAGGTCCGCAGCCGCTTTGGAGACCTGAAATGTTGAGACAAAGAAAAAGGACATGTATCAGATGTTTCTCTGACTGTTATATAATAACTCTTACATGAATTTAACATGGATATGTCTACTATAGGATCACAGTAGGGCTGTCACAATATAAGATTTTCACTACACAATTATCGTGGCCAAAGGAACTCACGGTAACCATATTACATGTGGACATGTCTGTAAACGGGAGATTTGTGGGTACCGATACAACCCATTTTCATTCACATATCTTGAGGTCAGAGGTCAAGGGACCCATTTGAAAATGGTCATGCCAGTTCTTCCTCGCCAAAATTTAGCATATGTTTGTAGCGTTATTTAGCCTACTTCACGACAAGCAAGTATGACACGGTTGGTACCAATAATTCCTTAGGTTTTCTTCATATGATGCCAGTATTTTCACTCTAAACTGAGCCCGCTACAACCTACAAGTTGCATTAATGTGTTAAAGAAATTAGTGGCGTTAAAACAAATTTACGTTGTCGCGTTAACTTTGACAGCACTAGTTTAGTATCATTTATATTTCTCTCGTACATTTCTCTGTCCTTTGAAAGTAAGTATTGTATAGGTGAATATTGCGAGGTGAGTAAAGCATGGAAGACCAGAGAACTCTTCTTTTGTTTTGTGGTTTAATTTTGGTAGACTTGCACTGAAACGCACGCTGGTCTGCAACTCGCTGTGTGTTCGTTCTCAGAGAAAATGTTTTTGTAACTAAACTTGCACCAGATGAGACAAGTCCAAAATCTGGATGAATGTTGCATGGCTCTTTTTTCTTTGAAATTGCATGTAGTTTATGCTTCGTCAGCGCCTGTGGCGTCTGCACGGATGCCGGTTAACTCAGCCTCAGGCAATAAGAAGCGGCAGCTCATCGAGATGACTGACATGTGTTAAGGCGGGACCGTGACCAAAGAGGGGAAAGGAGGTCGGGACTAACAACGCACTTTTTGCCTCAAGGCGAAAAGTTGCATAGTGTATTTCTCAAAGTCAAACAGTGACAATACATTTTACAGTACAGCCAGACTGCATTTGAATGTAGGTTTCTACTCGGGAGCCGAGTGGGAGGTTACGGGAGGGGGAGGCCAAATGGAGAGCAGAGGAGCAGCTGCATCAGAGGGACGGCGAGGGCTCAGGGATCTAGGTGGAGGACAGAGCCATCTGATCTCCTGTCTGCCATTTCACCTCACCCACTGCTGCTCTCACAAGAGAATACAACGCACAAAATCCATCATGCTGCCTATTAGCTTTAGCCTTCAACATGGATTATTACAGTATTATTTTTACAGTCTCAACTAGTCTAAAGGGTTGTTCAGGTGAGATTTCAGTATTTTAAAAAGGAACAAGAAGGCTGGTGTTATTCTAAATGTATTCTTATTGTGAACAAATCCCATGAAAACACCAACAATGCGTTAGTCTCTCAATTCCTTCTGACGTCCCTACGCTGCGTAGCGCAGCCGCAAGCCCGTTATTACTGTAGACATAATTAAACTCTAAAATATACACAGATCAGCCATAACATTAAGACCACTGACAGGTGAAGTGAATAACATTGATTATCTCGTTACAATGGCACCTGGCAGTGGGTGGAATATACAGTATTAGACAGCAAAGTGAACATTTTGAACTTTGAACTTTGTGTTGGAAGCAGAAAAAATGGGCAAGCGTAAGGATGTGAGGGACTTTGACAAGGGCCAAATTGTGATGGCTAGACGACTGGGTCAGAGCATCTCCACAACTGCAGCTCTTGCGGGATGTTCCTGGTATGCAGTGGTCAGGACCTAAACCTACCAAAAGTGGTCCAAGGAAGGAAAACTGGTGAACCGGCTACAGGGTCAGACCCAACTCTCATTGATGCACGTGGGGAGCGAAGGCTGGCCCGTGTTGTCCGATCCAATAGAAGAGCTAATGTAGCTCAAATTGCTGAAAAAGTTCATGCTGGTTCCGATAGAAAGGTGTCAGTACACACAGTGCATCGCAGTTTGTTGCGTATGGGGCTGCGTAGCCGCAGACCGGTAAGGGTGCCCATGCTGTCCTAATGTTATGGCTGATCGGTGTATATGAATTCACTTTTTAAAGGGACAGTGTGTAGGATTTGGCGGCATCTAGTGGTTTGGTTGCAGATTGCAACCAACTGAGTAGTCCTCCGCTCACTCCTCCCTTTACAAGACTACGGACAATGGAGGGAGAGAGGAATGAAGTATATCAGGCTTTGGCTACACATGAAATACTTGTCACTAGGAACAATTGTTAGTTTTGGTCTTTTTATGGAATGTGATGATAAGAAAAATATAGAAAATATCACATGCAGCCTCATCCTGTCAACTTGTTAGATACAATGTCAAAATTGTCAGCTATTTAGGAATAAACAACCAGAAATTAAATGTATTTTTTCTTATATCTCAGAAGCAAAAATCCCTTCAGGTTTACTTGCTGTATTTTTACCTCAATGGTTCTCTACTTATTGGATTCGGGACACTGGATACTTTCAGCTCTACAGGGCATCTAGAAATCCTTCAAATGAATCATTCTGAGAAGGTCATTGCTTCATTTTAAGGGGTCACATAAAGCAAAAGTTTGGGAACCACTGAGGTACCTCATGCTGTACCAGTGAGGCTGAAACAAGATTAAGAGTCCACAGCCGTGCTAGCAGCTCTGAGAGGTTGTAGACACAACAGTGTATCAACTACCACCGTAGTTATTCGACACACTTGGAAAGTGAGGGGTGAGCGGAGGGGTACTCAGTTGGTCGCAATCTGCAACCACACCACTAGATGTCACCAAATGGTAGACACTGGTCCTTTAAGGTCATACTCATAGAGCTGTTATAGGCCTAATAGTCACATTAGAAGAGTGTCATGTTAATAATGATCTGCTCACTCAGAGGACACAATATATATATTAAACGGTAAATTATATTAACTGCGTATTTATTTTAAATGTCTGTCTCTATTTGACCCAATTCAGGCACTAATGCCTGGCACTTGTGCACAAAGGCACAAAGTGGGAACATTAACAAAGCCGTCTCTTGCAATGCAACTTAACAGCTTAATTATTCTCATAATCAAAGTAAATGCAATAATTATAGTATCATGTAACTATAGCCAGGCTTTCTGCAGAGAACGGGAGCCCCACAGGACAAAAAGTGGTATTGCACGGCGTGTGTCATTAGGCCCAGACTGACTGTAATTACACTGCAGCCCCATGATGGAAGGAGAGTCCTTCTAATTAGCACAGATCACATTCCTTTGGCTGATTGAGCAATTAATGAGGATGTGGTGATCCCTCAATCAGCAGCATAGAGACTCCTCTAGTTGTCACTGATACACACTCAGTATCCCTTAAGATCAGGTCCCTTAATTAAATTTAAGGGATCGCCAGACGTGGCCAACTGTCTGTTTCCTCCTCTTTCTTTGTACTTTTCTCTGCTTTCATCTGCCGCCACCTTCAACTTCAGCGGCTCTTTTTTTGAGGCTGTTAATAAAGAGTGACTTGAATCTCCGCATCTGATGTGCCAAGTGGTTATTAAAGCAGCTGCCTGTCTTTCAATCATCCAACTGCTGCTGCAAAGTAAATAATACAGATGTGAAATCATGCTGATCAAAAATTATTTCTTAGAGGGACACACCAACTCTCCCATCTGAGGACACAAGTTATTTTTTCACTTTTGAATTAGCAAAAATGTTATATAAATAACTTAATATAATATTTATAATCGCCTAAGGCCCAATGTGGCCTGCTGTCTTAATCAGTGGAAACTTTTTTCCTCCTTAATGCATTCATTAAGTTTTTCTTGGAACATTATTATAGCTGATAATTTGTTGAGAAATGCGAGCACTGACACAAAGAGTGAAACTCTATGTGAACCCAAATATTGCCAAATATGTCATGTAAATGTCCTCATAGTTGGCTGAAAAACAAACTTTACTAATGTCATGTTTTACCTAATTACGACTTACATGTTTTATTTTAAGAGATGAGAAGTTTCGGCCTGATTAAACACAAATGTGCCCGTTTGTCAAGCAAAGAAACAAGGCTGTTTGTTTTCTTGTAAAACTAACACAGCTTTGTCTCTGACAAGTTTATGTTTTGGTTAAAATTGCTAAAAGGTTTTTCACATAATAAAGATGCACCAAATGAGAATACAGAAGTCAGTTATTCAGAAAGCTTAAATATTTCTTAGATCCACTATGGAGCCGAGCAATCAGATGTGACATTTAAAATTCATTTACATTCAAGTCCAACGTGTCTTTTCCCATAAAATGCGAAGGTGACAATAAAACTGACGAGTCAAATCTATTCAGACACTAAGTGACTCATTTAACAGAACATTATTTTACACTTTTTTTTACCATTTACCCTTCAGCAGCACTTTAAATGACTTAGTTTACCTTGCACACTATTTTAGGCATGACAGCAGGTTATTATGCACGCTAATAAACAGTTTACAACTTAAAGAACGATTCAACCACTTCCTTGTCACGGTTGATGCTGGTGCCATTTCTCTTGCTGTGACATTATTTAATATTCTGTTCTTTCTTTTATAAATCATGATGGCTAACACCACTAATTGTTACACTACCTTTATTCTTGTCCTTTTGGTATGATGATGGAGGCCTGAACATAATGTGTAAATGTAATAACAACTGACAACAAAATCCAGTATTAAAACTGGACAGCCTGATAAAATTGGTGTCCAAATGTCCAAATTCCTTAATATTTTTATGCATTCATGCATTATGCCATGACAGTTACGCCGAATTTACACCAGAGCAGCAGCAAAGTCTGGCCTGCGGCGAGCTGCCATGATATGTCTATGAACAGCTGTGGCGCGAAGTGCGGCCAAACAAAAAAAAAGGAAAAAGTTTAACTTTTAGCGGCGAAGTGCGGCCAGAGAGGACCTACAGCCAATCAGTAAACAGATCCAGTTACATGTTGACCGATGTTACAAAGAATTTCTTCCCGCCTGAAACACATGAAAACGCCTCCCGGCCGCAGAAAGATGAAATTATCGCGGCAAGCCGCACTTCGCCGCTGCCTGGTGTGAATTCGGCGTTACCCACATTGTAGTCGCACCAAATAAGAGAAAAATATGTATAGCTCCTCTTGAATTAGTTGACTCAAGCCAAGTCAAACATTTCAAAAACAACTCATAGAATCAATTGAATTTCCTTTATATGTAATTGCCAATGATAATGCCTTTGCAGCCATTTTGTTCTTTTCACTATCTCTGTCTCTGAATTACATGTAGGAGGCTAGCGTGAACAGTGTTCTCCACTCCGCTGTTACGGTATGATATGGCGTGAAATAGTCCTAGTCTTTACTCAAACACTGTACTGTGTTTCAGTGTCTCAAGACCGCCTGAGAAGAATCACAAGCAGCACAAAAATCAACCACATTATTTCAGCCTGCTCTCATTCCCAGGGCGTCAAATACCGACGCTTTGTCACGGCCGCCGCACGACGCACCCTTTAGCGCCGGTATGAGACACGACAGGCTTTCCATTAACTACAATGTAAACCCATGTGCTGTGGTGACATAGTTTAAACAGCCGAAGAGACACAACAGGCAGGCGGGAGGGGAGTTGGATAGGTCCAACAACACAAGGCTTTCATCAAGGGGACCGCTGTTCGTGTCCCGTGCGTCACGTTTCACTATCACTTTACAATCAGCTGTGTGTCCCGTGTTCACGACATCAAATCACATTTTCACTGTACAAACGTAGTAGTTTTAAGCTCAACCATGATTTTTTTTCCCCTAAACCTAACTAAGTGGTATTGTTGCCTGAACCTAAGCAAGTGTTTTGTTTAATTCACAACAATAAGCACGTGTTTACTGCGACCGAAAAGTACTGACACCGAGGGGACTGACAAAGTGTCCGTATGTGATGAGTTGGGAACGTGTGGATTATTTCCATTCTGTTTAAACTGAAAGAAAATAATACTAATATAATAATGTCACGGATTGTTACTATAACATTACCATTAAATCATAAAAAAATACAGCTGAACACATTGAGGTTTCAAGATTCATATCTTGATTAACAATTTAATGGCAATATTGATGAGGTTTACACTCAATTTACTGCTTTGGGCTAAAAAAAAAAGGGGATTCAAGCTTTTTACCCTTCTCTCAAGAATATTATGAAAAGTTGGTTGTAATATTGCATGTTTCATGTTTAAGGCAATTTATATTTCTCTTGCAAATTTCCGTATCCACTAACAGTATATATTCTATTTTATAAATATATATTTTAAACAAATGAATGAAAATCAATGAAAACATGACTTCTTGACTGACATGATTATACACTATATGATTGACAGTATATTAAAGGACCAGTGTGTAGGATTTTGTGGCATCTGGCGGTGATGTCTTCCTCACCCCTCCCACCTAACTTGACCCTGTCAGATGGTTTGTTACACAGAACCATCTGAGAAGCCGTCACTGGAAACTGTTTGGAAAAGGGCAGGCACATTCAAAAAAACACTTGGCAGGTGATTGGATGAACCATCTGTCAATCAAACTCTTGCCGAAGCCAGTCGGGAGAAGAGCGAAAACATCTTTTCTATCGAGAAAAGCCTTCAGTGCCGTTCTTTGCTCTTCTTTCAATGAAGAAATACTCTCCAGTTCTGATGTAACTGATGCTATTGTTGTTCTTTTGTTGTATTGTTGTTACGCTAACCTCTTCAGGAGCCGCCATTGTTGTTTGTCTCGTCTCACACGCCTAAACCACGTTCGTAGCTACTCACAGGACGCTATTTGGTCCATTCTCTGGCTTGCCGGACACAAACGCATTACTTAGAGCCTGACAAGATGGATTTTCATGTGATATGTGATCCTACGATTCTTGTGAGATCTCGTGACATCGTGACATTCCAGCTGCCGTGCAAGGTAACCTCCCACCACCAAATTCAAGCTGCCACTCCAACTATGTAGATATGAAGGGCTCATTCTAACGAAAACACAACGATTCTTAGTTTCAGGTGATTATAGACTAATGAAAACATAATAATGGATATCATATTCCATTTCTGCCAATAGATCACATTGGCCCTTTAAATCCAGCTCTTCTCATTAAAAAAATATGTAAATATCTGAAAACAGACCAAAAAGTCAACTTGTAGGTTAAATTAGAGGTCTTCCTGATAACATCTTCCAAACCCTGATTACACGTTGGGGATAATCACTTTGTTTGAGGAGGTTTTCTTGTAAGCAGCCTTTGTTGTGCTGAGTAGGGATGATGGTGTATGGCAGGTTTCCAGGCACGGCTATAATGCTGAGCGAACAGCCTCGGGGCTGTGGGGCAATCATTCCCTGAGCACATGAGGAGCATACCGAATGAGATGATGACACGGCCTTTTAGGTTGCACAAGAAGACGTTCATGAACAGCGTTGCGAATCCCCTCCACACGTCAGATACATAGTCATGTAAAATAGCCATTTAGTGGGCCGAAAACATCGTGCATTAAAAACAAAGACTTCTAGGAATTGTTCGATCTAATGAATGGAAGAAAGAAATCTCTATTTACAATGAGAATAAAATTACCTTTTAAAGCATGGTGACTGACCTCAACCATAAAGAGCATAAAGGGCTCAAAAGTCAATATTTAACCGGGTGTTGTTTGATGAGGACTGTATGAGGCCTGAACTGCTTCACAATAAAAGTCTGGTGGAGCTGCAGGAGGTTATCAGGAATATGATTATTATATAGAACCAGTGGGCAACGTCAGGGTCTGAAAAGTGAGGAATTGTCTTAAACCTGCATTCTTTCTAACAGCCATCAGGGGGCGACTCCTCTGGTTGCAAAAAGAAGTCTGATTGTATAGAAGTCTATGAGAAAATGACCCTACTTCTCACTTGATTTATTACATTGGTAAACATTGTAAACATGAGTTTATGGTCTCAATCGCTATTTTCAAGTCTTCTTCAATACAGTATGATGTTCATTTAATAAATTATGGTCCCATTTAGAGTCAAATAGACCATAAAGCAGGGTATGATTTAGGGCGTGGCTACCTTGTGATTGACAGGTCGCTACCAAGACGTTGTCCGGTCTTGGAATTGTCCGTGTTTTCGTCTTTGAACTTTAACCCTTTCACAGTGTGTTTTCAGTTCATGAAAGTTATTATTAACATTTTGGTCACCTAAAAATGTTCAATTATACTTAGCTCCACCCTCTCGTGTCACTTCTGGTAGCAAAAAGCCAAGATGGCGACGGCTAAAACGCCGAATTGAGGCTTCAAAACAGCAGTCCACAAACCAATGGGTGACGTCACAGTGACTACGTCCACTTCTTATGTACAGTCGATGTATAGAACAAGTGAACAAAGTTAAATGTCCACATTTTCTTTGCTGCGACTGTGAATCTTAACCACCTTAAGCTCACAAGCCTGCAGCACACCTCCCGAAATCAAACTCTGGCAATGTAAGATGAGAGGAAGCCTGCATGAGAAAGCGCCAAGCAAAGACAATCTCTATGATCACACTCAGAGAAGTTGACCCAAATTGGTAGAAAACTAATGTCAGAAGTGGTCAACAATCATCGAAGCCCAGCATGCCTCTGGGCTCATCCCTCACAGTTACAACATTGGTGCTTCTTGGGTCTCCCAGCTGTGCACAGTGGATACACTCTGACAGAGAGGTGGCGACGCCGGTTCTTTCCAGGTGAACTGAAGCTTCATGTGACGTCTGTCAGAATGTTTCTATATGTGGAAAAAATTTGTATAAAGACTTTTGTGGCTCCAGAGGGAGCTGCATAAAGTCTGATAAATTGCTTCAAGTGATGTCACTTGAGTCAGCGTCACTTGAGGCTGAAGACTTTGAAAATGAAAACAATGAAAACATAACTGAAAAACCAAGAACATGGCTGGAACGTGTCTGGTCACTCTGTGAATTTGTGGCTTAATTGTTACACAAATGGTCTATAATGTTAAATCCAGTGGTACATGTCCACCAGATCCAGCGAGGACACTAGTGGACGTGCTGCTCCACTCAACTGGATGTTCAAGCGGTGACGTACCCTGTTGTGGAACGCCCCTGATTGGTCCCTGGTTTTCTGCTTGTCGTTTCAAACAGGAAACAACTTTCTGTTATTCTGTCTAAACAATCCACCAAAATCTACTTCTAAAAACATTTTAAGTGAGAAATAGGCTATGTCACTGCTGAATCTCGTTTCATGTTAGAACTAGATCGCCTAGTTTGACAGCTTCGTCCAAGTTTCGTGAGCCGGACGCGTCACGCTGGACGGGCTCATTTGCATAAAGGACGATTCCCTGCCTTTTCATTTTGAAAGAGCAACGACCAATGAGGAAACTCCAACACTCGGCCGACCAATTGTGTAACTTCATCACTCACTCAGTGACAGACTTTTGCGTCTGTATGGCCGGTCCTCTGCGGTCCAGCCAAAAATCTGGGGTTGTGGAGTTCGAATAAAGGAAGCTGACCAGACCTCCTCATCTCTGCTCGAGGCTACATTAGTTGCTACCATAGACTGTATATAAGAAGTGGACGTAGTCGCGTGACATCACCCATTGGTTTGTGGACTGCCGTTTTGAAGCCTCGAGTTCGGCATTTTGCCCGTCGCCATCTTGCTTTATTGCAACCAGGAGTGACACCAGAGGGTGGAGCTAAGTGCAACCAAACACTGAATAAGACATTTAGGCGACCATAAAGGTTAGAATTAACTTTCATGAACTGAAAACACACTGTGAAAGGGTTAAAGTTCTAAGATGAAAACACGGACAACTCCTAGACCAGACAACGCCGTGGTAGCGACCTGTCAATCACGAGGTAGCCACGCCCTAAAGCATACCCTGCTTCATCGTCTATTTGACTCTAAATGGGACTATAATTTACTAAATGAACATCATGCTGTATTGAAGAAGACTTGAAACTAGAGAATGAGACCATAAACTCATGTTTACAATGTTTACTGAGGTAATAAATCAAGTGAGCAGTAGGGTCATTTTCTCATAGACTTCTATACAATCAGACTTCTCTGCCTGCTGGCTATTAGAAAGAATGCAGGTTTAAGGCACTTCTGCATTGGCTTCACTTTTCAGAACCGGAGGTAGATACAAGATGATGGTGATGGTTTACTGCTACTGTATCAGCCCATCTAAAATATGGGTTAATGCATTCATAATGCACTGAGATGAAAACTAGGGCACAATAGTGGACGTTATCTAGAATTTTGGAGTGTCTCACGTTTTAGTGAATATGTTGCTGGAGAGCTTAGCTTAGCATAAAGACTGTAAACAAGGGGAAACAGCTAGCCTGGTTGAGTCTGAAGGCAATTCACCTCCCAACACCTCTAAAGCTCACTAATGCATAGTGTGATATCTTCTTTTGTACAAAAACTGAAGTTTAGAAAAACCAATCAGCTTTTCGCTGTCTTTTCATGGTTTTTGAGCCGCCGATGAATACAAATTTGGTGCACTAGTGAGTAGATATGGCAGCAGGTCACCGAGTCAAAAAAAACTACAGGGTTCATCGTGATGAAGGAACCTGTCAGCCAGTGCAACGGTGAGGCTCACTGATGTGTTTTTTTTTAAACATTTTTGGACAAAAATAGCATCAGTATTTCAGCCAAATAGATGATTACTTTCATTTAATCGTGTGCAACTATTAAGACGTGAGTATAATGTTGTAATTCTAAGCATTTATCTTTTGTGTTTTGTTCACACATTACATCAATAAAAATGTTTGCTGGGAGCTAAAGACTGTCACTCATCAAGAAGAGGATATCGTGATGCTCTAAACACTCGAAGTTTCTAAATCAGTGTCATTTTTAGGACATTAATCATATTAACATAGAGACCGAACAAAGCTTCTAGCTGCATTAAATGGCAATAGCTTCCAACATTTACAATGACCGATACAGTTTGTAGAATAATGTACACTTCAGCTGTCCGATTTACAAATCCACACATTGCATATTAGGTAAAGTAGAAACACAGGTAAAAATAAAAGCGGTGTACCTTTATCCTATCCATGCAGGCCTCCATCTTCAGCTGCTCCACAGCTTTCCTGGCATGGGAGATGCTGGCCGTGCTGTTGTTGACGATACCGTCCTTCATGGTGCTCCTGTGACGCCTAACACAGGCACAAAAGGGGGACACATGGAGTCAATGAACATCACATTAAATCCCCCGGCGATGTCTCTACCCCCCCTTGGAGCAGCCATTCTCTGCCACAACCTTTTTTATTTAAAGGACCCATTTTGTCTGGAGGGACTCTGTTTTACAGCAGCCAAGCTCCATTTTATCTGAAGAAAGAGCTTAAAGGGCAGCAGCTGGACAGCAGTTTGTCATTTTACAGTCGGTGCTCATGCATGATTATTTTTTGCCTTTTTTTCGGTCAAGTTGTTCTTTTTTGTTGAAGGGCACTCCAGGACACATTTAGGGGGTCTATGTCACCTAATTTCCTTTGAATTATCAGCTCTCAGACCTTTCTGAGGATATCTAACCGGCAACTTTCCTTCCCCCTGTGTCACCTTCATCCTCTCAACTTTCTCCACAGTGTGCATCAATGCAAGTGCAGGGTATTCAATCTCCTCCAATGCAATCAGCCTGTCTGTGCATCTATCAGTGTACTAAATCTTGCTCTCATTTTAGGCCCCTTCTTGACCCACCTCACTCCTGAAATGTCCCAGATTGGCAGCCACAGCACAGAGACACCTGACCACAGCTGTGTTTTATGATAATGTGCAGGAAAATATGAAGCATCTCACTAAGGTGGGGTGCTGTTGAATCAACTTTTTTTTTTTTTTTTTGCATCATGCTTATTTATTTCATTTCATCGCTCAATCAATTTAACTGTATTTAAACGGATGTGAGGCTGATGTTTAGTAAAAAAAAAAAAAAGGGGGATGCAGACGGTGAATTCATTTTCCAATCCCACCCTTCATGGCTCGAAAGCCAATTTATAGCTTTTAATGACAGCCTCGTAGGAAGCTATCAGGCCTTTTTCCATGTAGGTTTCCCCTCGATGAAGCTCACACGGCTGCATTCAGGTCTTTGACTGTCTCTGCACCGTTTTATCCGACTGTAACGAGGCTAATTGTTGATGCATATCTGTCAAACATGGGCGACTCTTATTTCTAAAGGGAATTAAATTGTGGACACACGCCATGCGAGCTGCGGCCCTGCTGAAGAGCAGCAAACAGCAAACCACACACATCATGAGAAAAAACAAATGATTTTTTGCATGAAAGAATTACATAAAATGATGCCTCGCTGCATTGCTCGGCTATGAGCAGATTAATGTACACTACAGCCGCCGACCTACCTGAAATGTGCCAATGGTTTTCCAATTTGGAGAATTCCGGGTTGACTCCACCCAACACACAAAAAAAAAAGAAGGATCGGTCAAATATCAAATGATAAGAGGAAATCCCAGCCTCGTTTCGGTCGTGGACTGAACCCGGGGAGGTAAATCCTGGCGTTTTTTAATTTCGCCTCAGCGGTTTCGCTCAGTGTGAGTCGTGCGTATTCCGTGTAGGAAGAGATGAGATCCAGGCGGTGAGGTCTTGGTGAGCAACCGCGGCTGGACTTGGAGAGATGTTACGCATGCAGCAGGGGGGGAAACCTCTGTATGACGATCAGATACAGGCTGTAGGGGCAGGGAGCACTCGATCAGTGGACCAGGAGCTGCAGCAGCAACAGCAACGAGCCACGATGAGTTCCTACTGTACCGACTGGCCCCTAAACGCACCGAGTGCTGCCTATTAGTCGAATTAGGATCTGCTGCTCTTCTAATTTGCTTTATTGCTGCAGAAGGCACCTGAGATCTGCAGGCTTCCCCATTTCATTTTTACATCAGCTTTGACATCACCGGGTCCCCCCCCCCCCCCTCCCCATAATAGCTGCTGGGCCTCATCCACAACAACACAACTCTTTGGGGGGATTTGCATCCAGATTAAAAATCACGATTCCATCTATTTGAATCATAAGCAACTGCTTTTTTGCTTAATCTAATTTGTGCTTCTCGCTTCAGATGCCCCTGAACGCACCACACACACACAAATGGACACAAGATGCAGTCATATTTCTTCAAATATTTATATATATTTATAATATAGTCATCACTTGGTTTGTCCATACATACATACACACATATATACAAACAAAAAAGAAACATGTCCTTTGAGAATCAGTCCATGATGCCAAACCAGCCCAGAGAGGTCAATTAAATGACAATGATCTTAAATTATGCATAGCTTAAGTTATCAACAGAAAAATATATTTCCTTCTGTGTCAGAAAGCACAAAGAAACACCCATTATCACGATTTCTTCTCGTCTTTCTGCCACTTTCTCAAAAAAGAGGGGGGGGGGAACATTCATACAATCTCAAATGTGGATGTTCGAGAGAAAAGAAAAACTTGTGGTTCTCATACACTTTTACAAATTTCAAGGAGGAAATGTATGTACACATGTAAGCATGAAACACAGTAAACAAACACAGTAACTTCATGTCTTGTGCAGGCCTGATGCTGCACACAACGAGGGTCCAGAGGGGCTGAGAAGAAGGGGAAAAAACAAATAAGACAAATAAAGGAATGACGTCATGATATAAGAAGAAATATTCCCTTTCTTGTAAACAAGTCAAACACCAAGTGTGAAATTTAAGACATCAGTTTTCATCACAGAAGGCTCGCTGCAGTCGACACGAAGGCAAAACAACTTTTCTTTCACATCTGAGTTAAACAAAAATGACCTATTGCTGTCTGATATTGCTTTCTTGATTAGATTTATTAGTGGAATTAAATCAAAGCTCATGTCATGTTTAGACCACAGATCTTGAATTAAATGGTAGCTGATAAAAAAAAGTGCTTTGACTACCATTTCACGCATACTAACAGACAAACTGAAAGTGCTGTAGGTTAAGTGGGAATGTAAAGAATAGCTGCATGGACCCATGAGTGGGTTAAGGAAAGAAACGTTTGGTCGGTGGTTTCCCGGACTGATTATTGTAGTGTAAAATATCCTGAAATAAGCTGTAAACCTCCTCAGTGCAGGAGACGCTAACTGCTCTAACCTCCGTCTGCAGGACACGATGTTCTTCACCACGCCCTCCCACCTACTACATCCTTCTTGTAATGCTGCACAGGTACTAAAGCATGCCTCGTAGATCAGCGAGGGGGCATTCAGGAGATTCCTCCTCTACCTTCAGGCTGTTCGTTAATTGCTTTCTCAGAGTTTCAGCAAACTGTATTAAGTAGTGAAAAGGTTTTAGTGCATTTGAGCAGCAAGTCTGTAAAAAACAAGAGAAGGAAAGATGAGCCCCCGCGGTGCTTCTAATAAATAAACGAACATTTCTCAACGCAAAAGGACAGGTTCAACCGAGGCAGGCCTTCATAAAGGAGTATCATGACGGCAAATGTCTCGTCCACATACATACAGTCAGCATCATTCTAGCATGCAAAAGTAGGACAGAAAAACAGGCAACACAAGGAACGACTCATCTCGACGTCCCCCCCGCCCCGTCCCTCCACCGAGCGCAGATACAAAGTGATGCAGGGCCGTGACTCTAGTGTTCAGACTTGAGTGGAGCAGACAGCCCAGCAGAGCGGCGTCTCACTCCCACAGAGCGGGACGTCTCCCGGTGACAGACGCGAGGAGGGGCTCCCCTCCCTCCTAGCTGACTGCAGCGTCAGCAGGAGACGCTCGCCGAGCTCCGGCAGCAATCTGTCAGATGACAGCGCTGCGGGAGATCCGGCGAGGTGAGAGACGGGGTTCTTCACACTTTGGGTCCGGCTTCGGCCAGACGATAGCAGCTTACCGGGAAACAGCAAAAAATCAACATCAGGCAAAGATCTCTGCACAACGAAACCTCAACAGCAAGAAACAAAATGACAAAAAGACTCAACAAACCAAACACACTCTCAGAAATGCATTTTGTATATAAAGTGTCTGTTGCAGCCGCGGCCATATCTTCATCCATTCCCTCCCAACATTCCACTTCAGTATGTTTATAAATATATATTTATATACATATAATACTATTTTCATTATCATTTCTTGATGCTGGGTAGAGTTTGCTCAGCTGGGGATGGCTTTAGTTTAAAGTTAGGGAGGGTTCAGGGAGGTTGAGGCCATGCTGATGCATCCTCCTCCCTGTCAGTGCAGAGAGGAGGAGGAAGAGGAGGAGGAGGAGGAGGAGGAGGAGGAGGAAGGGGGGGGGCTCCTCTTGCTGGGAACAGGACAGTAGTAAACGTCAGACACACAGTCAGCCTGCGGCGTAGCTGCTCAGGAAGGAGTAGAACATGGGCAGCTTCATGCGCTGCTGGTCCCGCCGACACCACGCCATCACCGTGCCCTCGCTGTTGGCTGTGTAGAGGTGGTGGCCGTCACACGAGTACGTCAGGCTGAGGCACGCAGGAGAGGACATTATCATCAGTATTTGCCACAGACTTGCACATATATTTACAATGGTGGCATCACACAAAAGCAAAAAATTACATGGTCGCAACTAGAGCTGCAACGATTAATCGATTAGTTGTCAACTATATGATTAATCACCAACTATTTTGATAATTTTTAAAGAAAAATAAGTCAAAATTCTCTGATTCCAGCTTCTTAAATGTGAATATTTTCTGGTTTCTTTACTCCTCTATGACAGTAAACTGAATATCTTTGAGTTGTGGACAAAACAAGACATTTGAGGACGTCATCTTGAGCTTTAGGAAACACTGACCAATATTTTTTACCATTTTATAGACCAAACAACTAATCGATGAATCGAGAAAATAACCGACAGATTAATCGACAATGATAATAATAAAGTTAGCTGCAGCCGTAGTTGAAGCGCTGATAAGATACCTGATGATGGGTTTGCTCGACTTGGAAAAGGTGATCTCTCTCACTGGTTTTAAATCCCAGGTGCTCCACAACCTACATAAAAAAACATCAGTGTGAATAATTCAAAGTATTGAGAAGAAAAGAAGCACATGAACATGAAAAAAAAAAAAAGTAGTTCCTGCTCACCTGACGACGCCGTTCTCCAGCCCCCCGGCGATGACGTTGACAGACACGCCCTCCGGCTGGTTGGAGAACGCCACGGAGCAGATGATCTCTCTGCAGTGGACGTGACCGATCAGGTCACCGTTCACCGTCCACAGTCGCAGGTCGCTGCCTCCGCCCACTGGATACACAGAAATCATGTGTCATAACTCAACGTTGTCACAGTCTGGATATGTGATGTGATAAAGTCTGAGAGGACTCAGAGCAGAGTGGAGCGGAGCGGCCTTCACCTGAGTCACAAACGGTTGCGATGTCCCCTGTGGTCTCGCTGGCGGACACTGCAGTCACTGGGCTTTTGTGGCCTGTCAGGCTTTGTACATAACAGAGTCTGAAGAAACACAGAGCAGCACTTTACTTTTACTTTAAACTTCTCATCACGCATAGAACGACATAGAAAAGTAATCATTGAAGCTTTTTCTTCTTTTTTCATATCTCACACTAGGGCTGGACCCGACTATTCAACTATTACTATATTCCTTCGTTGGGTAGGTATTCGGTTTTGGGATTCGGATATTCGTATTTTTTTTGCACATTTTTACGAAATTTTATCAAAATTACAATATGGCCTACTGCATTTTTCCAATCACAGGATGAGGAGGAAATTGCAATATTTGTTAAAGGTGAAATGTTTGTCAAAACACCATTTTAAATTAAATACTGTGGTGCTGCAGAGATGTCCTGGCCTACACATCATATTCTACAGACTTAAGAACACATCTTTGTTTGGTATAGAGCCTCACAAAAATCACACCGTAAACATTTTGATATGACTGACCTGTTGAGGTCCCAGAGGATGCAGGTGCCATCTCTGCTGACACTGATGAGGATGCTGTACGGTTTGCAGACAAACAGGCTGGTAACTTCACCGGTGTGTCCGTACAGGTGAACCTGAGATTCCACCTCCATCTCTGACGGCTATGGAAAGACACATATTAGAGAACATACGGATCTGAATAGTTGTATGTGACTCAATGACTACGTTCACATGCACAAAATATTCTGTTTTTTGCCCTTATTCCAAAAAGACCATATTCCTACTAAGCTGTTTACATGGCTAACTAGAATCACCGCCTTACGGTTGTGTGCCTCCGCCAACCAGTCAAGTTGCAGTTACATCCATGTCCGTCTAAAATGTCATCACTTCATCATTTTATCCTGTTAGACATCTGTGTGAAATTGTCATAATTAGCATATTAATTCTTGAGTTATGGCCAAAAATGAGTTTTGTGAGGTCACAGTGACCTTTGACCACCAAAATCTAATCAGTTCATTCTTTGATGCCAAGTGCATTTGGTGCCAAATTTGAAGAAATTCCCTCCAGGCGTTCCTTAGATATCACCTTCACAACAGCTGTGCATACTCTGATTAACATAACTGGTGGAGGACTTCTTCCTCTTTCATTCCTTCAACCACCTCCTTGAAAAGGTCGGCGCTGCAATATTTGCACATATCCAAAAAACCTGTTGATATCCAAGTCTTTCATAATGTTTAAAAGTAGGTGTGTTTGTCCTTCGTACCAGAAATGTGGGCTTTTCTTTTGGGCATGCATCTCCGCAAACTGTCGGCTAGCTGGTTTGTGTGCAACCAAGCCACCAGAAAGAGCGCCGGGCTTTGATGCAACTTTTCGTAGTGGTCAAACAGTGGTACTACAACCTCCGTGTCCCTCACGTGATGCCATTGGGCCAGAATATGCTGTTTACATGACCCGTATTAAATTCGGAATATTGTCATAATTGGAATAATACAGGAATATTAGTGTGCATGTAAAAGTACAGTAGTCAATGTTAGCATGGACGAGGTATCTCGGTTTTTACAGTTTCCTAAAAAACTCCATTAATGAATCTCCAACAGGATTTTCTGAACAGCACAAATCAATTGCTACTGAAACACCCTTCAGAGGCAGAGAAAACAGGAAATGTAGATGCCTATTGGTGGGGACCGATGAAAGTCTGAAAGCCTCTCTGATGACTGAACTCCCGGACCTCTAATCCCACTTGTAGGCTCGCTGGAAATGTGTTTCAAGGGTAACTGTGATGTGACTAATGAAGCCGAGCGTTTAGAGCACGGTGAAAGAGGGGTAGGGGAGGGAGGGAGGGAGGGAGGGGGGGTAATGGGAGGTGGGTGGGTGGACTGGGTGTTGATGTGGAGGCGGAAGGTTAGAGGGGGACGTCGCCATGGAAACCCACCGTGGTGCTGGTGAAGCGGTTGCTGTAGGCGGTGATGACTCCACACTTGCTGCCTGTAAATAGCTGGCAGCCATCGGGCACCCAGGCGCAGCTGGTCACCTGGAGGAGAGAGAGAGAGAGAGAGAGAGAGAGAGAGAGAGAGAGAGAGAGACAGAGGAAACGACAGCTTAGCGGTCGATCCGAGGGTAGAGTTGCGTAACGCTGACGGGTAGACCAGTAATTCCTTTCACTAACAGGTGCTCTGTTATTTTTTTTAGTTTAACTGGTGTTTACCTGGTGAAGTTGTGAACACTGAATGAAGTTGATAGGCGGTTCGCTCTGCTTGCTCTTCAGCCTCAATATGTTGTCCGCGTAGCCCCAGCTCAAGATGGCCGACCACTGGATGTCCGTGCTGTGCATGCTGCGGACACCTGCAGAGCGGAGAACATAAAGTTAATGGAGTCGGCAGGACATTGTGCAAACCATCCAGGCTGACTTGTTAGTGACTTCCTACCCTGCTCCTTGCTATAAATCATCATGAGGCAGAACTTGCGGGACAGACCGCAGATGGCTCGCGTCGGCAGAGCCAGCAGGGATCCGAAGCGCTCCCCGTGCGGCTGGCTGAAACACACCACTGGGTCTGGAGCGGAGGGCGAGCCCACGTACTCGCCCCACTTCAGACCTTTGATCCACGGCAGCGGGCTCTGTGGGGGACAATGGGGGACATTTCCAGGTGAGCAGCAGATCATTTCATGGACGATGTATTAAGTCATTCCTGTCAAGAGTCACTAGCGCCACGGAGAGCTGATTACCGGGCAAACTATTTCCTTGGCCTGTTCTCGGGTTTCTCTGAAGGCCAGCTGAACCAGGAGGCCCATGGCCGCCGGCAGCTCCCCCTCCATCATGAGCTTGGGGCCGGCCCTGCTGACATGAGAGGCGTTGAAGAGCTGCCTGGGCGTCTGTCCGTATGTCTTGATCATCGTCTCCAGGGCCCGCCGCTGCACCGGGTCTTCTACGGACGAAACGTCCATGCCAAAATAGGTCTGTGAAAAATGATATGAAAGCTTATGTAATTATTAGGGTTGTCAAAGTTAACGCGATAATAACACGTTAACGCAAATTCGTTTTAACGGCACCAATTTCTTTAACGCATTTAGGCAATCAATCTTTTGGTGGTTGTATCGGGCTCAGTTTTAAAGCTAAAGTGAAGATACTGGCATCATATGAAACTAGAAAACCTAAAGAATCCATTGGTGCCATGTCATACTAGCTTGTCGTGAAGGAGGCTAAATAATGCTCCAAACATGCGCTAAATTTTGGACAGAAAAAACTGTCATGGCCATTTTCAAAGGGGTCCCTTGACCTCTGACCTCAAGCTATGTGCATGAAAATGGGTTCTATGGGTACCCACGAGTCTCCCCTTTACAGACATGCCCACTTTATGATGATCACATGCAGTTTGGGGCAAGTCATAGTCAAGTCAGCACACTGACACACTGACAGCTGTTGTTGCGTGTTGGGCTTGAGTTTTCCATGTTATGATTTGAGCATATTTGTTATGCTAAATGCAGTACCTGTGAGGGTTTCTGCACAATATTTGTCATTGTTTTGTGTTGTTAATTGATTTCCAATATTAAATATATACAGACATTTGCATAAAGCATATCGGCCCACTCCCATGTGGATACGAGTATTAAATACTTGACAAATCTCCCTTTAAGGTACATTTTGCACAGATAAAAAATGTGCGATTAATTAAATATTTGAATTGATTGACAGCCCTAGTAAGCAACAACAACTTTCCCAATAACTCCTATCCCACATGAAACAGGCAGCTACTTACAGCTGGGTGGAAGACATTGATGGCGTGGACAGCTGCTTTGCCCTTCTGCTTCAGCCCAAACACCAGGTCGATCCACTGGCACAGCGTCTGGGAGACCTGGTCCGACTCCAGCGCTTGCCGGTGGATCAGGATGAACAGACGCGGGTCGTTGCGGGCCCACGGCGGCAAATTCACATGATTCACCCTCTCGCCATTTTGACGAACGCCAAAATCAAAACCTGTGAAGGCAAAAAATTATACTTTTTTGATACATGAGAGGATATATAAAATGCATGCTGGTATAAATGATAGGAATAATTACCCTCTCTGTTGACCAGGAATTCTGGGAGGTAGAAAAACTCTGGGATGAGCTCTTTCACGTCAGTCATGGACTCGAAGGAGGAGAGGCGCCACGTGGTGTTCATGGAGTGAAACGTCCGGTCGGGGATATCAAAGCTCTGGTCTGATTGAGGCCAAAGACAATCTAATTACAGATTCAACTCACTGATTGAAAAGATCCCCTTTCATGACCTTAGACACCACGCTGGCTGAATACATTTACGGTCACATAAAAAGATGCCTCGCAGGATCAGAGGAGAGAGACGGATGAATGGAAAAATAATTAACAAGAAAGGAAGAAATAGAAAAGGGAAGGGAAGGGCGAGGAGTTGATCAGAGAGAAGTATAAAGATGAAGTAACCTTTCATTGCTAATGCAAGTGATGCAACTCAGTCTGATCTGAGATCAGGACTTTCCAACATTTCAGTGCTAAAAGCCTCGGCATCAACCAAGACGGAGGTGTCAATGTAATGCAGACACATGCTGCTAAAAGCTTTTTTGGAGATGTATGAAAATGATCTGCTATTAAAGAGCACCGGCCTGTCACTCGGTTAACATTTACAGTACTTGTTGGAACTAAAGATACTGTAAAAGACAATGCAGCTGGAGACTCCAGTTCCTTTTCTTCTGATTTTCTTCCTTTAGTCAAAGGCTGCATTCGAAGCTGCTCTTAAAGCACTGGACAAAAAACCTCGAGCCACTATTGCAATATTATCGAAAAATACCACTTATTGAGCTTTTTTTGTTTTGTTTGTTTATGACCAATGTTTGTTTACTAGTAAGATACTGCAGGTTTAGCTTCACCACCACCCCAAAGAATTTAGTCTAACAGCTCATGGTGAAGTAAGACGAACAGGATCATCAACGAGGGGAGACGGTAAATATAAAACATTACTCGACAAAATTCACTCAAACTGCTTTTTCAGTTACAACAACAAAATAGTGGAATGATCTCCCTACAGATGTTGGACTAATGTTAAAAAGGGTCGTGTTGTCTCAGCAGGTATCTCTCACTCTTTCCTTCGCCACTGCCTGCTGCTCTGTAGCCGGTCTGTGAACGCCACTGGCCGGCTCTTGAGCGAGCTACGCCCGCGGGCGATTCTGGAGCTTTTCAACTCCAAAAAGGCAGATAACCACAGGTTCTCGTTAATCTTATAATAGACTTTTGTGTTGTGATATTTAAACAAACCATCTGTCAACAAGGAAATAAAAGCCTCTTGTCTATGAGACCAGTCTCTTGAGAGAGCTCCAGCCAGCTCATAGCGGTCTGTGAGAGTGACCCGGCAGGCGCTGGCTAGCTGCCACGGCAGTTTGTGGAGCTTCACAACTCCAAAAACGTTAGAACAAATTTTTGCCAATATTCTAAATCTACACACTTGATTTCTCGTCTCAAAAACTTTCAGAAGTGAATTTAGTGATGAAATAGCTACGAAAAATGTAAAAAACGTGCCATTTTTGGCTTCTGTTGTTGTGACCATAGACTGTGCCGTTCCAGCGCTTTGCATTGTGGGATACAGTAGCGAGGTACACAAGTCCGTGCTGGAGATTTTTTAGAAATCAGTACGACATCCGGGTATTTTCAACTGTAGATTTTGCTTTTGTTTGCATACTACGTGCTACATTTCGGCCAAATCAGTACGTACTACTAGGATAGTATGCGGTTTCGAATACAGACAAACTTAATGTGTGACTCACCCTGGTATGCGAGGAACATCTTGGTGAAAGGAGGCATTCGAACCATGAAGTGCAGCACGGTGCCGCTGTTAGAGTAGTGTGAGCCGTAGTGGTAAGGCTGGACAGGAGGCATGGGGTCGTCCTCACGAATGCCCTTCTTGTACTCGTCCTCGAGGTACTGCACAGCAAACACACATACGTTTTCATACCGGAACATCCAATTCACTCAGGAAACGCATCCTAAAATGTACAACGGTCCTTACCCTGTAATTATCCACGTAGCGATCTTCTTTCTCTTTTGTCTGGACTGCGATGGGTTTGATTAAATTCCTGCATGATATAAGCAAAGCAGTAATGAACCATGATGTTAAACTGTGATAAATGAAAATTGTCTCATAATAAATTATTCCAGTGTCATGAGTTTTGACTTCAGAGACCTCATTTGTCATCTAGCTTATCAAATAAATACCACAATATGTCAATTAACTGCATTTGTCTTCATTTTAAATTATAGCGTGGATTGACATAAAGGTGGAGCGCTTATTAAGAATATTTGAGAGCTTGTTTTAAGACCTCGGATCTGATGCATCAATGACAGAGGAGGTACATGTACAAACAGTGCCTAAAACTAATCTTCATAACATTATATAATCTAATTTTCTAATTAAATACCTCAAAGGCCTTTCATATTAACAGAGTTGCCATCAGGCACTGACCTGTAGATGGTTTGCTCCTGCAGGTCGATGGTCTCACTTGTGTAATCTCGCAGGATAAAGGGGAACACCGGGTACTGCATGAGGTCGTTGAAGGAGCGGCCCGCGTGCTTGTTGAGGTGTGTGAGGTACTCGAAGTTAGAGATCTGACCCGAGCCCCACAGCTGAGTGAGCGCCGTGATGTTTCCGTGCTCCAGCAGGTTGGGCAGGTCAGAGGTCAGGATGTTGTGGTAGACGTCGTCACGGAACTACAGCGAGAACACAGAGAACCATGATATGTTTTCCATCTCTAGTGTCAGGATGTGTATGTAACGTAATGTAAAGTGACACCTTTGTTTCCTGTCATGTCTGAACTATCGACTGTCAATAAAAGCATATAATGCATTACAACACACTTTAACAGAGTCTATAGCCATGCTAGCGGCTCTGTGAAGTTGAACTTAGGATCAGCAGGACTTGGAGATAAATACTAATGTCAGCATTCTAACATGCTGATGTTAAGAAAGTATAACATTAACCATGTAGATCATCTTAGCCTGCTATCATTTTCTACATGTAATTTATTAACATTAAACACAAAGTACAGCTGAGGCTGATGCACGGAAGCAAAGTAATGTGTGGACGGGGCTGGCAGCAAAACATATTTTAGCCACCTAAAAGAAAGGCTTACCTGTTCTGCAAGGTAAAATTACTGTTTTTGTCAATGGAGTCTGGTGGCTTTAAAGAGAGTAAAGATAACTGCTTCAGTTCCCCGTCAGAAAGGGCTGTCTGACGGCGAGGTAAAGCGGTGAAAATATTCTAAATATAGCTTACGCTTAAACTGATATTGATTTTTTCAGGTGAGCCTTTCTTTTCGGTGGCTAAAATATGTTTTGCTGCCGGCCCCTTCCACAGCAGTACATTACTTTGGTTCCGTGCGGTACGGTAACTGCCTGCTTCTCCAAACATCATACAACCCCACTTTAAAAAAAAATCTGAACTATCCCTTTAATAAAAAAACACAGTCTAATGCACAGGGAATTTTTTTTTGCCTGATATCTAGGAAAGTCTTTAGAGAGTCAACAGACAATCTGAGGACAACAGATTATCTGTTTGGCCTCCATGTTCTGAGCAGTTCTGTACTTCCTTTGATTCCTCTGCTCTGGAAATACCTGCTGTAAAAAGTGTAACATAATAGCAGTGTTGTTCCTGTAGAGTATGATGGTACTGTATCTTATCATCATGATTGATTCCTGGCAGAGGCAGAATAACAAAAAGGTAATTCAATAATTAACTCAAATATTTTCCAGCTGCACGATTTTGTCTATTCACACATCTTTTTACTTTGAGCATCAGTCGGCTCTTTCATCTCGTCATTCCCATCACAGTCCAGCCTGTGTAGCTACATTTTTATATTCAAATGAAACATGGGCTGATTTTTTTCCTCTTGTGATCTGCTGGGTAGTCTCGTTATGGATGATAAGCAAACTCTGTTCTTTGCAATAATGAAATAAAACAGCTGAAGTAGACACGCTTTACTGCCAAAATGCAAAACCTTACTAAGTGAATTTGTCTAATTATTAGTCAAAATATCTCTTCACACTTAATACAAGACACAATCACCTAACAAGTAGCATTTCAGTGAGATATAGGGACTTGTTTTTAGACAATGCATCTTGAATATCTTGTTAAATTAACTACTTTTGAGCATTACAGGCTTATTATGACACACAACACTTCCTAATACTAGTGAAATATAGCTCAAATTGAGTTTTCCCAGCTAATTTCAAGATTTTTTTTTTATCTTGAAATGTCTAAATATTACATCTTACTTCAAGAAATCTTACCAAGCGAATTATCACTTGTTCTATTGGAGTTTTTTATTTTTTTTATTTTTATTTTTTATTACAGGCAAAAACACCCTGTATTCATATTCATATTTTTGAAGTGGCCTTTTTTTTTTTCCAGTCGAGCAATGTCAACATTGATTTCAGAATCTGTTTCCTGAACTTCCCAGTCACAACATGGAGTCCTCCATTTTTATTCCGAGTGACTTGTGTTTTTGCCTCACCTTGGTGTTGTCAAAGGCTAACAGCAGGGTCCTGCCGTTGGTGAGGAATATCTCCACAGCGTTGTCTCTCAGCTGCCACCAGCGCTTGTGCACCTCCTTGATCTCCTCGTACGTCCAGGAGAAAGAGGGTGCCTCGGTCTCCCCATGAAGGCTCTGTCCAAACACATATAAACACATCCGATGTAGAGTTGCCAGGAGGACTCACATAACCCACTGGAAGAGAATAATCCTGAACGGTCCTCTCTGGCTTTACCTGGTTGTCATGAGCATCAGCAGCGTTGTCCTCCACAAAGTACATCCCAGACTTCCCTGTGAGACAACACAGGGTGAGTGAGATTTGGTGTACTAAGAACAAGACAAACAAAAGCTTCCCCTGCTGAATAACTAACACTTGTGTGTGAAGGGAGAGAAATACTCTCTAGTGCCTCAGAGAGAGCACATTTCTCTTTGTGCCGTGTGACCGGCGGACTATATTATGCATGGAGCAGCTGTGAGAGATGGTCAGTGTCTTACCCAGAAGTAGCTCCCCTGCTGTCTCTCTGGAGGGGGCGACGCTGATGCACCGTCTGGTGAACCTGAGGACAAAGAGACGTTTCTCATACAAGAAATACACCATCTGAATAAAGCATAGACACTTTTCAATGTAGCACAAGCTGATGAGACATTTATTTGTCTTCCTCAGATCAGCCTGTCTTCCTGAGAGGGATATGATGTTTACTAAAGGCTTGCAGAGGGACAGAGGGGTAGAAAATCCTACCTGATGGGCTCGCTGGTGGCTTTGTCTTTGACCGTGGAGGAGAAGGAGGAGTGGGTCTTATCCTCAAACAGGAAGGACAACGGTGGCTTCACTGTGTCTAAACAAGACATGGAGGTCAGATTAAGAACGCTAAAGGAGACAAACACACTAGTACTAAACAGAAGTTTGCCATACTGTTATATGTAAAAGGGTTTCTTCACCTTCAGGCTTGCGTCTGTCTTTGAGCAGGTATTTGTTTGGAATGGTGAGGTAGCATCTCTGTAGTCGCCGTCGCTCCCGGTTCGGCCCTTCGGTGGGGTCCAGCTGCCAGGACGTTGGGTAGGATGTCTGGTCGTACCAAACCGCACTGAAACAGACGATAAAAGTCCTCAAACACTTTGTCTACTCATATCAATACAGAAGTAACGTCACTGCAGAGCCGTAGCTACCACTGAGGCCAGCGAGGTCATGTCCTCAGTATTGTTTTAGGTAAATGGGGGGTTTAACATCTTGGGAAGGAGTTTAAACTCTACTATTTCACATGAGTGAGTGTTTTTAAAGCCCTGCCTCCCTGGATAGATCAAAAAGTTTGCTTGATTTAATTGTTTTACTAACTGTTTCTTCAAAGGTATTCTTGTGCTCTGTATGTCTGAGATAATTTTTTTATCTTATTCAAATGATTTATTCAAACATAAACTGTAACCTAATTGTTTCACATTAGAATGTCATTTCTCTACAGTCAAGAAAATGACCAGAAAAAAATAATAACCATTAGAATAACAACCATCATTACAGTAACGATTTTATTACTGTACTTTGTTACAGTATTGTGTGAGCCCCTGTGAGAGATAAATGTCGATGCCTACCGGTCATGCGTGAGTTGCTGCACCAGCTCCTGCCAGTGTCGGCTGGCGCTGAGGTCAGTCTTATAGAGTCCCCTGATGTGCTGGATGACTTTCTTTCTCTCCATGCCTTGTCGCAGAGACACATTCTGAGTGATGTCAGCTGCAATCTTTGAAATGTCCTTGGACTTTCCATCCAGCCTCTGAATAAGACTGCAGAGGAATAAGAGAGAATGGAGTGAATAGAAGAGTTGAACAAAGACGCGATTCTTACCAATATTTTCTTGTACTGAACATCAATCTCACATCAGGGAAAAAAAACGACCCTACTCACTTCCTCTGAGTGTTGGCCATTTTCTTTTCCCACGCCGCTTTGCTTGATTTCTCTTCTGATTCATACTTGAAATTTTCCTGCATGAATAAATTTACAAGTAAACAAGACACATTAGCTTTCCGGCTAAAAAGGAACCTGACAGGCTGCACTTTGTGGACAAAAGTTGATATTTCATACTGCTCAACTGCCAAATAGGCAAACTGAGTTTGACTAAAATGCTTAAAAACTGTTCCTTCCCTTTAACAATGACTGTTTGTCTTTGTAGGACTTACCTCTTTTATGGCCTTGAGCAAGTCTTGTTTGTGTGGAGCGTTGGGTGGGATGCAGCGATGGCCACAAAGCTTCAGCGAGGTCATGAATACACCCACGGCGTTCTGCTCGTCTTTGGTGAGGCTGTCCTTGTGATCGTGCAGCATCTCATACAGGTACAGTGACAACTTCGGCCCATGCTGAGTGAAAGAGAGAGAGGGAGAGGGAGTGAAACAAAGCACAGATTAAATTTCTGTTTGTGTCTGGAGCGAGTCACATTCAATGATGGACAGGAGACAAGCATTATCCAGCTAGTTGACCCTCAGTAAAGCCCGAGAGAAAGAGTGAACGACTCCCGTGGCGATGCAAGCAGCATGAAAACATCTATCAGAGTTATTTAAGAGCCAATGCCTTACACCTCCTGGAAAAGTTGTCTGTAGGAGTGAAAATGACAAGCAAAGCTAATATACTGAACGCTCACTCACACTTTTCCCTGAAATCAACACAATTTCTGCACTGGGAAGGTAAAAATGACCAGAAATATATAATTTTGAGGGCAGTGAGCAAAAGCCAAGTTGACGTGTGAAGTGACAAATAGACTTCATATCCTTCACGCTCACCTCTAGACCCGGGCTGAGGCTCTCCTTCAGGATATCCAAATGTCTGGGATCGAACACAAACTCCAGCGACTCCTTCCTGTCACACAGGGGAAGCGCAGGGCTGAGCGTGTGCACGAGAAGGCGGCCGATCTGGACCCGAAAAGTGTCCCGACACGACCATAGGATCCTTCGCCACTGCTGAGGTGGGGCTCCTCCTCGACCCGAGCTGCCCTGTGAGATCACAACCGTCAACACAAGGTCTCACAATACAGCAATTAGCTCTTCTCCTCAGTGTCGTCTTACCAGGCTGATTTTGATCCCGTCCATCATGAGTTTGAGGATGTCTTTCTGGAAGCTCTTCTTGCTGGCGGGCGGCAGGGGGAAGGGAGTGGGAGAGTGCGGGACCGAGGCGGAGCCGCTGTCGTCCTGTGGTTGATCACCTGGATCTGGTGTTAAAAACGGTTGGTCTGGAGAGTCGGGAATGTTCAGCAGGTCAAATAAGTCCTGACTCACATCTGAAATGAGAGACGCGTTCAAACAGAACCAGGATTAGACAGCAAGTTCGGTTTAAGATAGGGATGCACAATCCGACTTTTTTAAGTCCCGATAGCGATACCTGGGCTTTGGGTATCGGCCGATACCGAGTACCGATCTGATACCAGTGTTTAATTAATAAGCTGTATGCCTCACTGTGTGGAAGTGACTTGGATAATTCTTTTATGTGTAAAGCAACATCAGGCTCGACTTGAACACTGCTTTCCTAAGTTGTAAAACAAAATGTAACAAATAAATACATTGATATACATTTACTGAATTGTTATTTATTATTAAAATAATAGATCGTACACCAAGAACTTGGTAAAAATCTTCAAAATGAACACAAAAAAAACCTTAATTACAATTTAAGTGTAAACATTTTTAATGCAACAACAAATTGGTCAATAAAAAAATATAATATAAAATGTGGAATTAAAATTCAAGGCCTTTTGAAAGAAGCTGGGACACGGTTTTGAATTCTGGGGTATTACACATGCGCAGTGTAACTGGAGATGCGGTCGTGCGTTGCTATTGGCTCAATTTCGGCGAGTGCAGATCAGATTTTACTGCGCATGTGTTGTACCCCAAAGATATGACACGTTGATGACGCGTGACATCTCCTCTTTTCACCCTCCTTTTTAAAATTCCAGCATTTAATGTATATAGCATACAAACATAGAATTGAATTGAATAGATCGGCCCCTTTGTCACCCATACTCAATCCAATTTGAGTCAGTATCGGTATCGATATCAGTATCGGTGTATCCCTAGTTTACGCTCATGCAAGGTGAAGGAGAAAAGAGAGAATATTAGAATAGATAAGCGGGAGAAGTTTTTTTTTTTACCATGGTAAATGAGTCTGTTGACAGCAAGAACCACAAGCCTCTGCAGCCGTTGGACGAACTCAGTCTCACTGGCACGAATGGGGTTTTCCTGGCTCATCCTCCTCTGCATCATCTGGTTGAGCTCATCGCTGGCTACGGAGCGCATCCGCATCAACAGAGAGTCGGTCTGGGCCAGAGAGAACCGGCGCCGGCCTACAAGCATAACATTGGTACATGCACAGTTGTGAGAACACAAAATGGGCGCACATGACGGTACGCTAAAGTATAAGCACACGTTCTTTTTTTCCTTTCAGAGTAAGGTTATGCAAATATCTCATAAATCATTGAACATAGAACACTAATCAAAGTGCCATCTGTGCTAAAAAAATGCTTAACACAGATTTTGTTAAGCATTCAAACATGCACACACAAAAGGCACCAGTAGCGCACGAGGGTACTGGGCAAATTAACACCCGAGGTGAGTGCGGGAGAGAGGGTGAGTTCACAGCAAACATGGGAGACACGCTCCACGACGGGGAGGATGTTCTCCGCTGTGGACCGCAGTCCGAGCTACCTGCGTCACAGTGGAGCATGTAGGATGGAGCTCCAGAGGGGGAGGGGAGGGGGGAGTCCTGGGACAGGAAGCTGAAGGGAGGGGAGAGGGGTATCTGGCCATAGGAGCAGTAGTGCTGTCTGGGGATGCGGGGAATAATGGAGTCTTTCATGGCAATGGAACCTTCAGATCGGGACGAGGAGAGGATCAATAAAGAGACAGGTGAGGGTGGAGAAGTGCTGAAAACACATGGAGGTCAATTCTACCTCGACACTAACAGAAAAACTGCACACCACATTTCTTCTGTTTGAAATACTCACCCGCGATGCTCTTGCGCTTCTGATGGATGGCGTGATGCGGAGAGCTCGGTGTGTTAACAGAGCTGCTCAGCTTCTGAGGCTCCTGATTGGCTGTCGTCTTTATGAACTCAATCGCTGACTGAAGGACGCGGAACTGCAAAGCCACGGCCATCTCTGGGTAAAAACAATAAGAGACAATGTACTATGACATGTTAGAAGTTGACCTGACGCGCTTCATGAGCGACTGACGATGAGCTTCATACAAGAATCACGTGTACAAATTGATTTGTGGCACATACGAGTGATTTAAGACGTGATTTACATACGAACAAATTCATGAGGGGTCCAGGCCTGTCGAACTAGTGCTGTACAGAAAGCCTGCCTTTCTCCACCCACTTGTTAGTTCGAATAAATAATCCTGCTTTAATCTGAATGAATTTAAACATATTACCAGAATCCACACAATAAAAAAGAAATTAAAAAAAACAACTTGGTCCTTGGTAAAGTTAATATTTTGTTCACCGTATCAATGTGATGTGCATCATCGATCGACAATTAAATGAGAAGTTCACCAGTTGTTGTTTTAGATTTTATTGGCATTTTCTTCGCTTCTAACTTCATATCAGACCATTCTTCTTTGTTTATGTCTCTGTTCGGCTTTGTGATGACACAGGGTTGACAGCTGTGGGAATATTTTCGCATTTTTTAGGTCCCATGCTGTGACTACAGACACTGCTGCTGTGTTATGATTTAATCTGCTGATTTATATTAGTTTTACTCTTGGGCAGTGTTGGGCAACTCAGGAAATGTAATAAGTTACTTGTCACTTCTTACTCCTTTAACAAGTAATAATATTAATTTACTTATTACTTGGTATCAAAAGTAATTAGTTACGTTACTCGTTATATTATCATATTAGTCAAATTGGCCCAATGAGGGCAATAATACAGTCGAGTATGATTACTAAAATGACAAACAACCAAGAGTGCCATGTACGGAGCCATAATGCCTTTGTAATGTTTCTGTGATCACAGAATGATTATTTCACATAAAAAATAGCAAAGAAATGAGCGCTAATGGGGAAGAGATGGGAGAGATACTTGTCAGAGAGCAAATTTAAGGAAAAATGAGAGAAAACTATTTAGTGGGAAGATGGAGATGTGAGATATTTCTCAAATTATGTTTTTGCTCAAATGAGTTTCCGCTCTGCATTTGTAGATAACGAAGTGACAGCCCAGTTTCTTTCTGCAGCAGAGCTCGATATCATCCAGAACTGCAGAGCACAGTCGATGACAACACCGATGTATTTTGCATGCGTATTGAATTTTAGAAATCCAGCTCTCACCCTGTGTGCGACGCATCTTGCTGGTCTGCATAAAACCCAGCAAGGTAATGAGGTCTTCAATGATGCGGAAGTACTGGGACCCTGAAGAGCTGCAGGAGTGGATCGTCACCGCTACTAACAGCTGCTGGATGTCACACACCAGGAGCTTGTAGTCATTCAGGGGAATACTGCAGAGGGAGGACACAAAAGGCAAGAAAATATGAAGCACAGGAAGTGAGACTACCACTCGTATACCACCAGATCAATGAACAGTGAGAGGATTAATGACTCAATTCACGGCTCAAAGGTTCAAGACAAAACCCATGAACCCATGGAGGTGTTTAAATGAATCGCCCTCTGTTCTGGCAGCCGTACCCGTTCTCCATGCCATTGAGGGTGGAGAGGGTGTTAAAGAGCACGTAGAGCAGCCCGTGGTCCAGCAGGATGTCTGCCAGCTTCGGGCAGGCGTTGAGGAGCTGCAGCAGCATACACAGGATGTTGTGCACCAAGGAGTTCTCATACAGGGAGTTCTCGATAAGACCCAACACTGGGATGATACAGCGCTTTCTGAAGGGTGAGATATTTTCCATTTCCTCCAGGTCCAGACTGGCAAGAAATACAGAAGAGTTAAATAGTGTCAAACACATCTATTCACACAGTAGACAATCCTATGCATAATATTCTGTTGTCTCCGGACTCACTCTTCCTCAAGGCCCACCGGCCGTCCGAACAGCATCTGCAGGAAGCATTCGAGGAGCCCCTGGCTGCCCTGGTGGATGTACAGCTGGTTGGCCAGCAGCGAGAAGCCGTGGTTCTTCAGGAATTTCTCCTTCTGCTCCTTGAGGGCTCTGCCGAAATACGCATCCAGCAGCTAGGAGAGATAACAGATAACAGAAGGTAACAGAAAGGTTCAGTACAGTCTTAACGCTGGCAATATATTGTGAAAGTTTGCCAACAAGCTGGCACCGATTTCAGAGTATGATATTTTTTCTCTTCTTTTCTTTTATCTTGAGGCACAAAGGGATAAAATGTTTAGCACAGACAATTAAAAGTGATCGTTCAGGTGTTTTGAAGTGGGGTTGTATGAGGTACTTATCCATAGTCGGTGTATTACAGTACCTACAGTAGATGACGGTGGGCACATCCCCAGTTTGGAGAAGCAGACAGGATTTACTGCATGGAATCAAAGTAATGTACTGTTGTGGACGGAGCCGGCAGCAAAATGTATTTTAGCCACCTAAAAGAAAGGCTAAACCTAAAAAAATCAAAATCACTGCAGTAACTCCTGCCGACCGTCATCTACTGCAGGTAATTGACTGACTATGGATGAGTACCTCATACAACCCCACTTTAAAACACCCAAACTATCCCTTTAACAGAACAGTTTGACTTTTTGGGGTGGTTATTTGCTGTCATGCTGAGAGTTAAAGTATGTGATAAGATTGATACATGTCTTTATGATAAATTTGAAGCTACTGCCAGCAGCCTGTTAGCTTAGCATAAAGGCTGAAAACAGGGGGAAACAGCTAGCCTGGCTCTATCCAAAGGTTACAAAAGCTTCCAACCAGCACCTCTACAGCTCCTCTGAGATGTAAAACAAACATGTAAATGTGACTTTTGGGAATGGTAATGAGCACAAAAATTTGTCATTGCGAGATACTACTGTATGTAATCTACCAGCATCATAAGTGCAGTAAAATTTGACTCCTGGTGCTAACTGCACAGTATGGATACTGAACCAACCTTCATGACGCCTTGCTGGATGAGAGGTGACGAGTGGTTGACCAGGACAATGAGCGCCTCTGGCTGGATGAGCTTGTCCATCACCTCCTCAAGCATGAGGTCAGGCAGCAGCAGCAAGATGCCCCTCAGAAGATCATAGAGTCCACAGCAGATGAGCACCAGGCAGTCCTCCGTGCTGGACCTGAGAAACACAGCTCAGACTTTAATACTATGAACAGCTAGCTGAATGTCCTTATATCAGTGCTCAAAATTACACATTAAGAAAATATATACAGTATATTCTAATATCATTTTAGGTTATACAGGATGTTAAATAATTTAATGAGGTTAGTGTCCCGCAGTGTCAGTTGTTGTGTATTATGTATGCAACTATGTGAAGAGAGTCTGACTGTTCAATGAGGTATGTTCATAATCAGCACCGCTAGAAATGACAAAGCTATTAGGTTTTCAATGTTTTGGCACCAGACAAATTTCTGTTATTTTCCTTGAAGCCCCCCCTACTTGTATCTGACGTCATCACCCAGCATCAACAAAATCTTTTCAATTTGAATGAGGTGATTCAGTGTATTAAACGAGTTAGTCTCTTTTATAAAATCAACTTTCTTTAATGAAATAATATAGTGATGACATCTTGACGGATTCGCCAATTGAATGCAGATACATAATATGATCTTTTTTTGTAATGACTTAATTAATATACTATAATAGTGTTAGAGCCAAAATAGACTTTTTGTTATTGTGGTTAAATAAATGTAATTTACGGTGTTGTTAGATTTGTGTACGGAAAGCGGGAGAGCAAATAGGTTTTTTACCTCAGTGAAAACGCCAGCAAATATGGATTGAAGCAGAATATGTCGTTAGATAAAAAATTTGAATTTCCCTTTTTTAATATATTTTGACTTTTGGACTTGTCTTGAAATGTTTGGATCACACGAGTCGGAAACAATCCTACGCAGCCACCACTGAATCTAATTCTAATCTAAGTGTGTTATTACGGTTTTAGTTATACATGTGCAAATCTAATTTTGACAACCTCAAAGCAGACCAATCCTGGCACACCCCCTGTGATCTTCGGTGCCCCCCTAAGGGGGACCCAGACACCAGGTTGGGAACCACTGCTAAAAAAAGTTGTTTTGAAAACTGGGAGTGAATATTTTGCACCCCGGTGTTGTGAAACTTACATCAGTCAGAAGAGAAGCCATTTGTCAATTAACACCTGTTGTACTCATCAGTAAAGAGACATTGTTGAACGTATCTATTTGCATTAATACTGTCAGAGTAGTTAAAGCATCAGAATACAAAACAAACACCTGCCATGAATTTGGATTTAAGCCATTTTGTTTTGAATGTTTTCTGCACAGCTTAAAATTCATCAACAAATCCTATCAGGTGACTTAATGTCAGACAGCCCACATTGTGTCTAATAAAAAGACAAAGGTGACTTTGGTGAGAAAACAGGATTACAAGGAATAAATCTTTTTTTAATTTCCTATCAGTTGAAGCAGCTGGCTGGCAGGTAGAAATAAAGTGAAACTGTCACTGAAGTACAAATCATTTTCAAAGTTGGCTAAGGATTATTACCATACCATAATGCTGTATTTAGATTATGCAAATCCCTACACAGCTCCTCTTTATCTTTTTTGGACTCATCTACAAGAACAAAACCCACATTGACATGCAATTAGATCAAATGTTCAGTGCTCACTGTAAGTTATTTATAGATTGGCCAAGGTTTGGTATGGGCTGACTTAATATTATAATTTATTCAAAGTATTTTCTTGAGATACAGAAATATTGTATGTGAAAAAAACCTTGCCTTGTTAAAAGGTACTATTGCAGCATACCTGTCATTGGACTCGGTCTTGCTGTGCGCCCTCTCGTAGCCAGGAGAGTAGGTGTAGCTCTCCCAGTCTTCGGGCATGGAGCCCCGGTCGGCTGAATTGGGCCAGCGGCCGATTGCCAGCGAGCCGTTTGGAGCCGGGAAGGCCAGGCCCAGGCTGGCCAGATTGCTGTGGCTCCTCTGGAAGGACTGGATGCCTTTCAGGCTGTCAGGGCGGCGCGGCGCCTCGTCACTGGCCCAGTCAAACCTGTCCTCGGACTCTGTCACCCCAACGCTGCCCTCTGCCAGGCTGTCCACCTCTGCCGCCTCGTCCCGCTCCTCCTCCACGCTGATTGAAGGAGTGCGCAGGGCTCCTCCCTCACCGATTTCCTGAGACTCACAGATCGTCTTGGCCGATTCACAGCTGCTCAGGAGCTGCTCGTCCCCGCCGCCCTTCTTGAGCGTCTCCGTGCTGCCAAGAGCCTGCTGGGCGGCGAGGGAGACGCCGTCACCTTCACATGCCTCATTTGGGCCACCGTGTCCGAGGCGAGGTGTCAGTAGAGGGGAGGAGTACGGAGACGGTGCCAGACTAGGTGGGCGTAATGACTGATCGTCACCTCCGTGTTCAGGGGAAGGGGCGTGGAGGTGGCCTGGAAAACACAACAAAATGATTCAGCACTTATAAATTATCAGACTTTATAACTGAAGGCCGCAAAGGACTTTATTTGTATGCAGACGCACTGCATCACAATGCATTGTTGCAAGTAGGGCTGCTTGATTACGGCAAAAATCATAATCAAGATTATTTAATACAAGCACTCATTGACTTTGGAAACATCATACGTTTAGAAAAGAAGATTTTGTAGCCTACATTTTAAAGTTAAATGCATCAATCTGATGCAACAACTTAATCATAAACACATTGGTTGTATAGATATGAATGGTGATGACACGGCAAAAAAGTGCACCGCTGTAAAGGAAACGGGTGCGCTGGATTTATAACACAAGACAAAACGAGAGCGTCATTGCAAAACGGAAAGTGGCACAACAAGCATGTTACGTTGATTATCTTGTTTTCATAATCGTTGGAAGCCAAAATCGTAATTGAAATTAGATTAATTGCACAGCCCTAGTTGCAAGTATCACAGCCAAATGTATTTCATATATAAAGATCTTTCCTAAAGCCATTAAACCTGCAGTAGGCAGGAAGTTTTTGACATCATTTGGCAAAAGTTCCATAATAACCTTTCAGCATATTGTAATTCAAGTGTTCTGAGAGATAACTAGACAGACTCCAGATCAGCTCTGATTGGTTGTTTTCCTCCGGTCTGTGAAATCTTACAGATGCCATTAGGAGCACCGGAGGACACAGAGGCACATGATTTTTTTCAGATTACCAGTCTCATGCACTACTGTCAGAATGTACTGTAGTGACCGTTTTATAAAAATAACTTTTTTTAATCATATTTCTTCCATTTCTACCCACTGCAGCTTTAAGTGCTTTACAAGATGATATGATGACAAAAGAGGCTCATAATTGTAAAACTGAGTAGAACAAAAATAGGTAAAATGACATACTGTACTTAGAGATATATATAAGATCTATAATAATGAAGGGCTCTGTAAGAACTACTGTTAAGACCAGCCGTTGGATTCAATCTATTTTTAAAGCAAAAGACAGGAAGATTGGAGGGAGTTTCACAAACACATAATGACCTAATGTACTTAAAATAAAACTCTGGTGACTTTAGTTAAGACAGAGAGAAGAGAGTGGGCTGATACAGCTCGAAACATTAAACAAATGTTCCTTGTTAGAGGCATATACACCCACAAAAGCACTGCTGACCTTCCAATTTATAATGTCATTCCAAAGCAACAAACTGAAGGTTTGTATTTAATCATCTTCACTGTGTTTGATGCCTCTGAGAGCTTTAAGGTCAGTGTAATATAGTTGAAACAGCTGTACCTTCATGGGGAGCATCAGTGAAGACAGTCGGGGAGAGTGACACCACAGAGCTGCTGGCAGACTTCCCTCCACTGTTGGAGTGTCTCAGATACATAATGGACTGCACCTTCTCCTGGTACAGCTTCCCATCTGACAAATAAAGAGACATCAAAAGTGCATTAAATCAATGGCACTTAGATACAGAGGTGCTGCTTTCACTGCTTCCTCACCTATGTGCAGTGAGAAGTAGAAGCTGGATGGAGTGTGGCAGACGTAGGTGTTGGTAGGTGGGTGAACAGCCAGCAGGAAGTTGTAGATCAGTTTTAGCAGGTCCATGTCTGGGGGAGACCCGAGCACCTCCTGGATGATTTTGACGAACGACAGACAGACTTCCTGCGGGATGGCAGTCAGATGCTCGTCCCGATGCTCCTTGAGAGAAACATAATGCGGTCAGTAACAGTCTCTGAAGAGATAACGGGTGTTGTTAAGGCAGCTCTGTGACGGTGACCTACCTGTAACACCTGGCAGGTGAGCAGGAAGCGGTGCACCACCTCCGCCTTGAGGAACTGACGGATGTTGAAGACCTGATGAGGGTGGTGCACCCTGATGAGGATCTCTAAGGCAGCGAGCAGCGTTTCCCACACTCCACACTGACAGGAAACAACACTAACAGTGAATGACACATTAACTGGTTCTTCATCATCTAATGATGGCGTTGAGAGCACCGTTATTCCTCAGCAGAGTAAAACAGTGCTGCACAGAATGCAAAACAAACAGCACTTTGATTTTATCAGTGTTTATTTTACTGCATGATTGATCAGCAGTCCATTAGTGTTTACTCCCTAAAGTTTTGTCGGAACATAAAATCTAGTTTAACTCTTTCTAAACCAATTTATTCCTTTTAAATTCTGGGTATTTTTGGGAGAAACGTGGTGAAAACTGAAATCGTAACCGTTGAGAGTTGCTCCTGAGGTGTATGAATTTATTACCAGCTCATCATTAGATGATGATGCTTTCAGCGTTCTTCCTTTCATCAGGAATGGATATTAATAAATTAAAAGACCTTGGCAAACTAGAAAGATTCAGTAAAGCCATTCAGCACTAACGATTTTCTCTTTTCTTACTTTTCCGTACTGCTGAACCTTCAAGTCTGATGAAAAAACAACAAAATATCACATCTTGAAGAAAAAAATTAGAGTATTTTTTAAAGAAAACTAGTCAAAATTCTCTGATTCCAGCTTTTTAAATGTGAATATTTTCTGGTTTCTTTACTCCTCTACGACAGTAAAGGAATATCTTTGAGTTGTTGATAAAACAAGACGTTTGAGGACGTCATCTTGGGCTTTTGGAAACACTGATCGACATTTTTCACTATTTTCTGACATTTTATACACCAAACAACTAATCGATTAATTGAAAAAATAATCGACAGATTAATCGACAATGAAAATAATCGTTAGTTGCAGCCCTATAAACAATATTACACTTTATCCATAGTGTAGTTTTACTTCATAATTGACTAAAATAAAAAAATAAGAAAAATGTAAAACTTATTTGTTGTCTTAATTTGAATTTACGATAATCACCTAATTGGAAATATGATTGCTCATCTTTGTGCGTGTTTAATGTATGTATATTCTGTCATATTTTGTCTAATTTTGATAGACATTGGGCCTCACACAGGAGGTGATATAAGAACACATTTCTGTCTCTTATTTTTGTTCGTATCCACGATTTGTTCTTATTTTGTTAGTACCCAGTGATTTCTGGGATTCACCAATGGTTTCCTACTTTTGCTCTTCTCTTTGGTAAGAGAACATTTTAGGAGTGGTCAAGAGCACTCTTACCAAAATAAGAAAAACACATCTTGTTTTCACAGTTTGTCCAACGCAAGGAAACAAAAGTTTTCAATTTGAGGAACATAAAAAAAAGCATGAATATCATTTAATTAAATTTAGAGTATTTAGAGTAATTATAATGATTTATTAAAGAAATGCTATCGGTCCACTGATCCCAAATAATACTATAAACCCCTTGGATGATATTGCGTGCGTTCAGCTTCTGAATAGCTTACAAAGGATGCATTTTGATTTTCCTGTAACACCAGCAATGACGCTCTGGAAAATCATGTTTACTTTGTTTTAGTTTATTTAACAGTACCTCAATTTCCCTACTGCTAAAGTTCTTCTTCTTCCTAAAGCTTTTTTTTAGCGGCATCTCTCCAGGTTCTTGGGCATGTGCCAGAGTATCAGCACGCGGCACAACACCTCCCCTTATACATTGTTTAGGGGGCGTTATCTATGCTAATAATAAACAATCAGCCACACGCCTCAAATTTGTGATAAAGTGGGATTCATCACTCGGCACACCTGGGTAAGAGCAAATTTGGATGGTTAAGAACGTTTGGTAAATCTGAGGTTGACTTCTCCTATTTTTTCTCTTCACAGAAAATTAAGAGAAAATATAAGAGAAATTTAAGAGAATGTTGCTGCATGAGGCCTATTGTGTTATGTCTTCTGTCACTAATGAAGTATGATTGATCCTGTGATGTATGCGTTTACCTCAGCCTTGGCCCAGATCTTCCAGTCCAACAGGACGTCTGAGAGAAGCCTGATATCCAGCACCACAGCGATGGACTCGGTGTCCAAACGGAACTGCCCATCGTCCCCCAGGATGAGGATGGGTGCACTGCAACATCCATCCAGTAAAGTCTAGAAGGACAGAATATGGCCACCACATCAGAAATACTATAATAGATTGCTATTCACTCTCATCAGACACACCTCAACATATTGATAATCATTCTCTCTCCAGAAACAAGCTTACAGTGCAGAATCCCAGAGTCAATAAATTCTCCAGGAAAGTTTTTTGAACGCTTATAACTCCGTAAAAACTGCTGCCATTTACTCCCTGAGCTGTATCGATCATTTGTGACCAGCTTCACTGCAGTGGTTATAAATCTAACAGTCCCTTTGGTCTCTGGTAGACCGAGGTAAGATAGAAGTTGGCAGCCTTTTTGCAGTACAAATAGAAAAGAAAAAAAAACCCACAACTGTAACACAGCATGTCCCTTTTGATATAGGAATGATGATGAGTGTTTAATATCACTCATCAGTGCAGTTCTGTGCTACACAGTACAGTATGTGGAAGCCTAAAGTGACAAAGGCAATCAGAGGTGCTGTGTGACTCTGCAGGAGCTCAGTGTTTCATCAAGTCAGACAGAATCCATTTCAGCACACAGCCATCACACAGCTCAATTACAGACACAGCCAGAGGGTCAAGTAACAGCGGGGTCACCGACACCGGCTCAGAGAGGCACCGGTGTGTCGGGCTGGATCGGATTCATGCCGGTGAATATGTTTTACTGCACAGATCAGCCGAGGTTGTGGGTACTGAAGACGGAAAAAGAGTTCACGGTGTGACTCACTTTCAGCATATGATATCCCACGATGCATTTGGTCTTGATGAGGACCTGGTGGATCATAGAGTAACCATGGTAACAGTCCATTTCATGGATGCGGTGTTGGTTGAACTTGGACAAAGACAGCAGCACCCGCAGGGCCAGAGCCTGGGTCTTCTCACAGTCACTCAGCTCCACCGTCTGGACACCGCAGACCCAGAGACGAGAGACAGAGGGACACAGAAGAAAAAAAACGTATGAAAGTGAACAATGCAGGCCTGAAGATGGAGTTGTAAAACATTATTTCACACTGTTCCTGCTACAATTATTGCGTTCTCAACAAAAGCACACACAAGCCTTATATCAAACTCTGTCTGTGAAAGTGACATTAAATGACGATCCCTATTGGCAACAAGTGCGACAAAACTAATATGACTTTCCTCATGATACACAGGTAGGTGGCCTTTGACTAACCTAATCAATTAGGTCACATTGTCAAAATCAGATGAGTGACCTAGCAAATTATGGAGGACGGAACCTGCCGAAATGGATTAATAAAAAATAAATGCAAAAATAAATAAATAAATTTAAAAATTCATAAAATTCTGCAATATTTATTGAGTCTTCTCTGATTTCCTTCTTGACATGGATCCTCAACTCAGCCAATCAATCCATTGAGTCTGTCCTTTTTTGATTTTGCTTTATTGAACTGCCTCACCAGCCCAAAGAACACTGTGGGACAAATTTAACTTTGTGTGGCATTCACTTCACCATCTAGACTAGTTTCCAAGACTATCCCTTCTCAAAACTTGTGGAATATCATTCATTATTTGACATTCAGGGGAGACATTTAGCCTACACTTTAATTGATGGGGGCTGTAAGGGACCTGGATAATAGATAGGGGGGGCGCTGGCCCAAAGACCGTTGAGAACCACTGATCTAAACCGACAGTATTCCAGAAATATCACAACAACTGGGAATCATGACCTCTGACTCAGCTAGAGCTCCATTAAAAATAAGGACCATCCTACCTGTGCGTAGAGGAAGACAAAATTTCCGGTTCCTCCGATCTTGTGCAGGACGCTCTGCAGGCCGTGGGTTTCAGTGGGGAGCAGAGCTCTGAGAGAGTTCGGCTCCAGGGAAACACTCTGCACTTCCTTGGAGCTGAACGGCCGCTGGGTGACCACCGTCTTGGCCTGACCCTTGAGTCTGATTACAGGCTCGTAGATTGTGTAGACTCTAGGACTGCTGGGAGCATACACTACTGCCAAGCTCTCCTATACAGAAACACAATTATAATTTCAGACAAAATTTTCATCCTGTAACTTTTAATTATTTACAGTTTGAGGTATTTATGGTACTAAATCTGGTTGAAATTCAATTAGACCCAGCCAAGGAGGCCAGCTTGCTTGGGGCTACAATTTCTAGCATGGATTTAGACCTGGGTTAGACTTGTTAGAGCATAATAGAAACTATAAAGATGTGGAGGGGAACTCATTCATTCTTCTTGTCTTACTCCCTCCTTTACTTTTTTTTTTTTTTTTTTTTTTTTTAATAATCAGCAGAGTTATTATCAACAAAAGCTATTAGCATTAATGGGAGAAAAACTATTTTCAGTCTCACTGAAAAAGCTGCAGCTTAACTGTAATAGCTTTTTCCAGTGGGGGAAAAATTACTTCCTACCGTGCAGTATCATTAATGACAGCTAATTGGAACAGCACATTACTCATACACCGTGAAATGAAACAATAAATGAGACATAGGAGGGATTAGCTATGCTTACAGAGCACTTGAATCATAAAGTACAAGTACAGGGTTTAACAGCAGTGTCAATCTGCATTTTAACGTGCAGAAATTGGGTGAAACAACAGTGACAATACAAGATTTATTTGTCTATTTCATGCTTTGTAAATGCATGTTTTTGTGTTGTGATTTAGATGTTGAGTTAACGCTTCACATAAAGAAAGACTTACAACCAAAGCTGTTGTGTCCACGTCCTTATTCTTCATCAGAAGCTCTCGTACATGCTCACACTTCAGGCCTTCAAGTGTGACAAACTTGGAGACTGTCCCACTGGGCTTGCCATATTTGCAGGGCATGATCGAGGTGAGGTCAGGCCCGCTGGTGTACAGGTACAGGGCCTCCTCCGATGCTATTCTAGATCCTGAAATATGGAGGCAAACACAGTTACAATTGACCCTTCCTAAGCCCCGCCCCCTTTTCGCTATGTGCTCCAATAACAGTTGAGCAAGCATGGAACCCGGCAGAACCTCGGTCAACTTTCCCCTTTCCTGTTGGGTCGTACTTAGATATGCTACGTCTGTTCAAAGGATCGGTCAATTACAGGTACTCTCCTAATGAGACAAACACTGCAAATTTCTGTTATTACAGAAGCCGGAAAATAGAACTGTGAGTAATCCAACATGGAAAATCAACCCCATGAGTAAATCATTAATATTACTCCATCAATAACCCTTACAGAAATAACGATGATGAATATGATGTGACGCATAGCGAGATCCTTGAGGAGCCGTGTTGCACCTTGATGTTTTATTTCTTGTTTTCATGAAATTGTTGGTGAATCTCGCGGTCCTTCTTTTCCAAGAAGAAACCTACGACAGCCGAGACTGTGAGGCTAAGCTCGTCTAAAGAAAGACATCAGTTGGGTTCACAGGTTGAGATCGCCGAGAGGCGAGCCATTCACAGCCAATTAGAGGCAACAAGAGAAGTATTCAGTGAGCCTCACGAGAGAATGCTGAGAATCTACAGCGTGCGACACATCACACCAGCAACAGCCTTTTACAGCCACTAGACTGGTTACGCTTTTAAAATACAACTGCACCAAAAACCACCAACTACATACTGCTTATAAGAGAGAAGTTGGGTAATCAGTGTAATGTACCACCAGAGAGCAGCACTGAGGTGGAACAGATCAAATTGTATAAAGGATTATAACAGATTGCACGTATGCATGTAGTAAAATGATGAGTGACTGACTGGGATTAAGAGTTTATAGACACATGATTCCAGTTAGATGAAGAAGACAGGAGGTCCTACCATTGAAGAGAAGCACGGTGCCCATGCTCCAGCGTCCATCCGGCTTCAATAGCTCCTCAGAGGACGGCGTACAGTGGCCCAGCATGCAGAAGGTTTTGTTGCTGTCGGATGATAAACTGGACTTTCTGGGTAGGGTGTAGTCCAAAGACACTTCACATTTCCTGAAACAGAGAGCAGGTTAAGTGAAGGTTATTATTTACCAGATTTAAAACTAAACTGCCAGAGCCGTACTCTTAGTTTTGCACGTAGGCCTGCACAATTAATAGAAATTTTATCGATATTGCAATATGGCCTACTGCAATTTTCAGATCGCAGGAGGCACAATATTTGTTAAAGGTGAAATGTGTCAAAATACCATTTTAAATTAAATATTGTGGTGCTGCTGTGATGTCCTGGCCTACACAACATATTCTACAGGCTTAAGAAAACATCTTTGTTTGGTACAGATCCCTGCAAAAATCACACCATAATCTTTTTAATATGTTTTTCAATGATAATGAGAATAATGATTCCCTCTAATATTGCAAATGCATATCTCAATTGCAATATCAGCCAAAAAAATTGCAATTACATATATTTTTTAAATCGTCGAATTGGACATTCCTCACCTGATGCCACACACCCAGACGACCACACGGCCATGGATGTTCTTCTTGCCCTCTGGCTGCTGGGTGTAAGTGAGGCCGAGGTGCTGCCATTGGCCCGCTCTGAGCAGTTCCTCACCAGAGTCTGCCTGCGCCAGCAGCCCCGCTTTAATCTCATCGTTTGGGTCTATACAAATCCTGAGGGAACAGCACATTACAGAACTTCAAGGTCCATAAACTACAAATACTTAAGAAACAGTAACCCATTCTCCCCACACATCTTTGAGACTGTAGTCTACGCTGGAGCTCACCTGAATGTGAGAGCGCCTGTAGAGAAGTCTGCCCACACTTGAAGCATCAGTGCCTTGGAGCCCATGGACAGAATATGAATGAGGCCTTCCTCTACTGATCTCGTCCCAGCCTGAGAGGAGCCGTGGTGGGACTCAGCTGCAGGAGGGTTACTCTCCTCTGGAAAACAACGACGAAAGAATCTCAAAACCAGTTCATTTATTTATGGACTTCAGGACTTTGGTGAAGGATCTGTGTCTCACCCTTGTCTATGTCCCCATCCTTCTCCTCCTGCTCTGCCACCCTCAGCCACATAGAGGCACTGAAGCCGCTAGCCATGTGGGGCCAGCAGTTCTGCCCCACGAGGGGCAAGTGGAGAGGAGCAATGTGCCAGGGAGAGGAGCGGAGGTGGCTTGGTCGGTACTCGGTATCCCCCTCCCTGCGCCCAGGAGACAGTTTGCCTTTCCAGAGCAAGCCGACGCTTTTCCCCCCGGCAGCACCGTTCTGTCTGGAGCCGGTGGACACCCCTCCTGGGGTCAAAGCCCCGAGGATGATGGGAAAGGTCAGGAAGTGGAGAGGTTCTATATTCACGTTGGCTTCAACGATTTGTAGGATGCCTTTTAGTAAAATTTCCTGCAGGTAACAAAGTAAACGGGGAGTGAGAAGGACAATCTATCATTTTAGATTTGATAGAGAAAACACTTGATAGATTTGTGCTAACTCTGCATGTTTACATACAAAAATAATTAAGTGAAGCAAATGAAGACAAAAAAATCACATACGCACATTACTGAGCCGTTTAATTGCTTTAAGTGTGTGATCCATTTAAACAGCTCAGCATTAAACCTGTGATAACCCTGAGAGAATGCAGCAAAACACTAAAATAGAAAAACCTGGGCAGCAGTACAAACAGAGAATCATATGTGGCCACTGATATGTCTCATTGTCATAGACGGAGAACACAGGTCACATGTCATTATGTTCACATGGTTAAAAATAAACCCCTCTCTTCCCTTTTGGGGACCTGTTTCTTGAAGACGGTTTATTAATGACGTCTGCTGCTGGATTCCAATTAAACACAGACCGCTGGGTGGTAACAAGTTGTAGCATCACATCTGTTCAGCAGACACTGGTGTTAATTGTATATAGAACGAAGTGGGCCCAAGGGAGCGTTGCGTGTTGATGAGTTTTAAAGAACCAAGAAGTGAGAAGAGAGTGTGATAGGAAGGGTGTCGTACAAATGCGTTCTTGTTCTTGCTGAAAAATTGAATGTGCAGACAGCGTGATCATAAGCCATCAGTGTCAACACCCTGAACGCAAGCTAACAGCGTATCGCTGAGTGATTGATAGAGTTTGCTATTTACAGTAGGTGGGGTCTTCTCCAGGAAGAGGCGAATCAATAGAGCCAGTTCCTCCGCTGTGATTCGCTGGCTCACCATGGCAACCAGCAGCTCCACTAGCACAGTCTGGCAATCTGAATGTAGACCAATGAAGAGCAGATTACGTAAACAGTTTTCACTCACTTGGGCATGCACCAGAACACCACAGGCAAAAACACAAAACAGCATCACTGCCTGCTTTGCTCTCTCAGCGAAAAAGGCCACAGACACATGACAATATCTTACAATGCCATATATGATGAACATAAATTCTATATATAAAATCAATCCACTGGGTACAGATTTTCCCAAGAATCACTAAAATTACTCAGACTGAGTATGACGTTTGAACCCTGAGGACCCAGTCGAAATGTCAGCAGCAGGAAACTGCAGCAAACTGAGCGTACCCAATTTTTTTCCTTTATATGTCACAAATGAATAATATCCTACAGTGTCAGATGAGACAAAAATAAGCCAGAAGAAATAACAAACCTGTGAAGGAGGGGTCTGTTTGGCTGAGGATGTTGTGAAAGCCAGACAGGATGGTTTTGACTCCTCCCTGTGAGGACCAGAACAAGGGGTCAGAGCAAAGTTGAGGCGAAAAGTAAGACAACTGAGGCGGTTAAGAGTAGCACAAAGAAGAAGAAGTGCTCGGTCTGACCTGGTCGTAGAGCAGGGCAGCATTGCGGTGGTTGGCGTGTACCGCACCCAGCAGACTGTGAAACACATGGCTCAGAACCTCCAGGTCTGGCGAGCCGGTGGCGAGTAGCCTCAGCTCCATTATGCAGATCTCCGGGAACAGCAGCACGCCACGCCCGGGCCCGTCCGCCACCACCGCAAACTCACGTACCACAGCAGGCTCCACCTTCACTCCTAAGAGAACCACCAAACACACATGGAGAAATGATAAACGTCACACTGACTGGCATGACGTGCTAACACAGAAACGCACAGTGGACGGCCGTGTTGCTTAAACAACTTTGCAATCCGCAGGCGTTCCCTGCTTCAGCTCCGTCCTCCCGTCTTGGAGGCAGCCCATAAAAATGAGTTAGCATCAGTCCTGTGCTCAGCAGCCTCAGAGCAGCATGGGAGTCCCCTCATGATTTACAGGAGAGCAGCCCAGCAGGCTCTCACGCAGCTTCTGGGACCTCCTTTTATTAATGAAGATTGCTCTCTCTCCTTATGCACAGCTACACAGTGTGCCTCCATATAACGCTCTCACATCCACATATACAGTATACTGCTGGCAGTAAATATAAACTAAAAGGCGTCGCCATCCTGGTATCCCTTAATAAATCATTTTGTGAAAAATGTAGACGCTTGTGTTTGGGTCAAGGTGGAATTTATTTGCAGCAAACCACCAGTTTGCATTTCATCTCATTTTACGTTGTGCTTTTGGAAAAGAACTGTACTCTTTTAGTCCGCAAATCATTTCAAATAACCTCTTCTCATAGGTTGTATAACTGAATACAAGAAGCTGGTAAAGTGTAAATACAGTTAAGACTAGGAAATAGACTTCATAAAAACATAGACTTAAATTGTGTCAGTATGTGACAGCAGTTATTGGAGCCAGGAAGTTGTAATTTGGACGTAAAGAGGAAAGCCTGGGGAATGAGTAAGTGGAAAATGCCACAGTTGACTGTGATAGGTTAAGACACCTGTCAATCAATCAACATCCCCTAAAAAATACTTATTACTGGAAAACATTTTTTAAAAGCACTAATACTAAACAACACACTGGCAACCATTAATTTAGCTACTGAAATTCTATGTTTTTGAAAAAAAACAAAAAAAAAACCCTTCCTTAACATGATGTATTTCCATGGGCGTCGCAGCTCTTATTCGAGGGTGGGACAACACGCACTTTTTTAAAATGATTAGTTTAAAAATCTTGAACTGTGACTTTGACTTTGTGCCTGACAAAAGTGAGAGTAAAATAGAACTATTTATTACGTTTGATAAACGCCAACAGTAAACTGCAGCTCAGAAAAGAGAACTGTTGCGTGTAAACAAGCGTTCATATGCACGTGCCTTAAATGAAACTCATTGCTGTCCAGCAGCATCAGTCTCTGTGGGGACCACTGACAATACAGTATATGGGCGTGATGGCACTCCTCATAGGCACACATCATTTTAAAACAAGACTGATGATCTAGTCTCTCAGTCAAGGTTTAGCTACAAATCTGGACTAATTCAGGACGGAAAGCAATGGATTGACACTGACTATTGATTACAGTAGTCATACTGGGCAAAATGGGCAAAGATTGGGCATACTGGGCAAAATGGTTGCACATCTCCAAGTAAATAATAACCATCAAGAATTCAGCCAAGCCATAGCCTAGAATAAATATTATTTTATATTTAAAAATGAGTCACACAGCTGTAGGCCTCTAGGTTTTATTTTACTATTTGAGACATAAAGCTGCAGCCATAGCCTACAGGCTTATGTTCACATTGTATAGCCAAAGCTAATTGTATAATATTGTGAGGACTGGACTAATTAACAGGTTACATTTCATTATTTTCATTATTTATTTACATTTCATTATTTTCTACATTTTTTATTTCAATTTCTGTACTTTAAGCTTTTTAATATCTTCAGATACTGTATATGATCTAGGGCCAACCACTTCCTCTGGATGAGATTACAAAATGTACCCATCATTTTTCTCATGCTAGTATAGCCAGATAAAAGTATCAAACCACCTGTTAAAAGGCACCAGAATACAGGAAATGACATCTATTCTGTTAAAATTTTTCGGCGGGAGGACCCCCAGACCCCCTGATACATTGCCCCACCCACATTTTCAATGCTTCCTACACTCATGTGTATTTCCAATTGAATCAGGATGTTCAATGTTAAGGAGAGATGGCCGTTTGATATGAGAGGAAAGACTATTACTGCCTGAGTTGGGGTTAATTTATTGATTTGCCTCGCATGAGGTCAGCGTTTAAGATTCATTGTTTTCCAGGACGAAAAAGTTTTCCAGGAAGCTAAAGTCTCCATTTGATGCGGACTTTGAGTCACAAGATCCAGCTTGTGAGGCCGCGGAGTGTAGTTGCCTGCAGTTGTAAAACATAAAACAATGATTGTATTCTGAGGGGATGAAAAAGTAAAAAGGGTGTAATCAGGCCACGTTCTTAACCGGTGAGACCAGAGTGGAGACGCAGAGCGAACACAAGAGGCTGTTGTGAGAAGAAAGAAAGCTCTCAGGCCCGTTTCTGCCATGTCATATGTGCACAATAATAACTAACCACTTGTTATTGCCAAATATCCTCCACAGCAAACGAAAGGAGGATGTGTGTTTTTTACACTGCAAATTGCTTAAAAACCGTGATGCTGGTCAACATGAATGCAAGGAAATGCAATAATGCATAATAATTCAGCAAATGCGTTGAGCGATCAATTCAATAGTGGGAGAAGCAAGATTTCCCAAGGCTAAAAATCAGCAGGTTAAGAGGTTGAGAGACCAATACATGACCTCTTAATCCATCAAGATTATTGTGTTGGCATTTATCACCAACATAAACAAATGTGACAGAAGACGGAGTACATGACGTAAAAGAGATTTACAGCGTTCTAAAAATATAACCCCAGGGAAGTAAAAGGAGTGAAAAATCTGCAGTGGAAGACTTAAAAGTAAAGCAAACAGTACAAGTAACGTTAAACCAGCCTAATCATTAGGAGCAGTCAGGTGTGTGCAGTAGCTGTGGATTCTTGAGGAGGAGTAGGTGTGAGGGTGTGGGTGTGTGTGCTTGTGTGTGTGTGTGTGTGTGTGGCAGCCAGTGTGGACCTACCCTCTTCCTGCTTGGCCATGTCTTCAGGGTTGCTTTCGCTGTCAGCGTCGTAGCCCTCCTCCTCCCCCGGGGGCTTGACGCCACAGCTCTGCACCTCGTCCACCTCCTCAGACAGATCGCCTGCAGGAGCCACCCCGTCCGCCAACACCTGGAGCTTCTGACAGAAAGAGAAAGAGCGAGAGAGGAAGGGTGAGACAGCAAGAAAAAAAAAAAAAAAAAGTTGTGAATTTCAATCCCTTACAATCGAAATACAGCAACATCATCGCCTGGTGAACTGTCAAGCTGTTGGTAAGATAAAAATGTATTTCGCAATAGCTTACCCAATGTGTTTTTTTAAAAAAAGGTCCAGGACTAAGAATGTTATGCTAAAATATACTAAGCATGGGGAGCAGCGGTCCTATCACTAATACACCACATGAATTACCAACAAAATGTTTTCAAGTGAAGGGAAAAAAAAAGTACACGATTTTGGTCATAAGACAAATATCAGCTGACTCGCAGGGCGCTGACACAGCCCAGTTCTTTGATGTGAACAGTCAGTCATCATACATGCACGCACACTCGCGCGCAAGTAAGCAGTCGAACTCTAAACTGTTTACTAGTTCGAAGAAGAGGCTTACTGTAATACACACCTCTATTCTTTTCAGCATAATACCAGGCAGCTTTGATATTCAATTGTGGGTGAAGTGAACATTTCAAAGTGGACAAACTTTGTGGTGGAAGACTAATCTTGGAGCTTCATACAGTAGCACATACTTGTTATGGTTAAGTGAACATCACACTCTGCTGGGCTCACTGAGAAAGAGCTAAGCTCTTAGGAAATAGGTAAATCTATTATATAAAAAGCTAAATCCTCCTGTGTTGGAACAGGCTTAGTCAGACAGGCATTTTAAGACTTGTGAAAAACACATCTAAGGCTGTGAGAAAGGAGGCGCCCACTACCAGGCGGGCAATCGTTTTAGTGAGAACAGACAGAAGGAAAAGTATTATCTTTTTACGATATTTTTTTTGTATTTGTCTCACTTCCTGGAACAAGTAAATTCAGCTACATAACTATAACCATATATGGTCTTGAGAACTGTTCATTAATGTAGCCTACATCAATAGTGACGCTCTTGAGAAAGCGGAAGTTATTGTGACTACAGGACATTTATTCTTTATATATTTATGAAGACTGTGTCGAAATAACTTACATCAAAGTGGGGGTAGGCAGAATGTTTTTGGCATCATTGGGCAAAAATTCCATAATAATCTTTCAGCATATTGTAATTCAAGTGTTTTGAGAGAAAACTAGACTTCTGCACCTCCTCGTGGCTCTGTTTTCAGGCTTTTGGAAATCTAGCCCCGTGACGGGAGACTTTGACCAATCACAGGTCATTTCAGAGAGAGAGCGTTCGTAATGCCTATTTCTCACGTAAAATGTTTTCAGAACCATCTTGTAGTGTACTGTTTAGCTGTAAAATGGCCTTCCGGGTCACAATCGTTCTCATTTTACTGCTAAGCAGTACACTAAAATATGTTTCTGAAAACATTTTGTGAGAGAAATAGGCATTACAGTAACAGATTATTGATTCATATTTGATCAGCGCTGCCTAGTTTGTCGGCAGGCTCCAGCTCAGATCTGATTGGTTGTTTTCCTCCAGTCTGTGAAATCTTGCAGATGCCATTAGGAGCATCGGAGGACATCGGAGGACACAGAGGCCTGTCTCATGCACTACTGTCAGGATATAGTGACTGTTTTATAAAAATAACTTTTTTTTTTAATCATATTTGCTCCAATCTTGCCGTCTGCTGCTTGAATATGTAAAAATCTTTTAAACAAAGTACCATCAGTGACTCTGTTTGGGTTTCAAAATGAGACCATGCTCGCTCATGTTTGCATCCACTGCTTGGTCTAAACAAAGGCCATCATTATGTACGTCTGCTGTTTTGTTGCACATCGCACAGATAACGGCTGCTTAGCAACATAGTGCGAGTGGCCATACACAGCCGCCCCGATGCTCGACGACACTCGGACGGAAAATTATTTTCCTCTCATTGTTCGGTTCGCTCCTAAATAAACACCACTGGTCTTTATATTTTTCCATGGCGTTCAGCCAAAGAAGCTGTGCGTGGCGACTGAACACAATCTGCTTCATTCTACTGGTGGAAAAAAGCAATTTAAAAAAAATGAACCGGATATGAAATATGCTTTTTATCAATCTGTTGTGTTTGAATGAACATTATCAAGCAAAGATTCATTGTCCCCTTCACAGCAGCTCATTGGGCACATTGGAAGATAAGTTCATATCTTTGGTTAGCATACAACCAGATGCAGTTTGTTTGTGGTCACATTCATAGATATGAAACTGTATTAAAACTATGGTCACACATGCTTGTTTAAAAATGCATGATCTCTTTTGACTCTCCAGTTCTCACCCCTGTCTGACACCTTCAGAAACATTTGCCACTATGTTGAAACTAGTGATGACAATTTGTTTAGTGAAATAATGTGTAGGAGAGGACTTCTCTGCAGCACCAAAATATTTCATTTAAAATGGTATTTTGACACACATTTCACCTCCAACAAATATTGCACCTCCTGCAGTTTGACAATTGCAGTAGGCCATATTGTGATTTCGATAAAATTTCGATAAATTGTGCAGCCCTAGCAAAGATGTGCTAGGGCTAGTAGTTGTTAGTATAAGAAGAGTAGTTTTGCAGAAAATGTGCACATAAGGTGCAACAAAAGCATTACAGTTTGAATTATACATTTTAAAAAAGCTTCATTCTACTGAGTAGAGGCTATCCAGCAGAAAAGATAAGTTGAGTAACATTTTGCCAAGAGCTTTATACTGATGAATATGGATATCACCTCCTGTAGCAGCAGAGGAATCAAGTGTCTGACGGGCTATAACCTGAACTTGCGTCTTGATACACGAGTAGCTCAAAGAACTTGAGAATATAAAAAGGTGCATTGACTTCACTCACAGTTTCTCCCAAGGCAGGACTCACCCTGTCTGGCTTCTCCTCAAGGGGATCGGGACAGGATGACACCTCTGCCATGGCCACTCTCAGGAGTGAGTCGAACAGAGGAACAGCGAGGTCAGAGTTCACCACCCCTGAACGAGAGAGCTGGTCTCTCACCTCGAACAGTGTTTCTTCCACTGATTGGAGCTACAGACGAGAGGAGACATAACAGTTTGTTTTTTTTGTGGTTGATGTGGTTAAGGATTGGCTGATTGATTAGTAATGATATTAAACTACATACCTGATAAGAAAGCTCAGGCTCTATCCTCTGCAGGGCCGAGTTAGCGCTGTGCAGACAAATAGCCAGCAAGGCCTCAAGGAGACGAATACTTTGTAGTTGCCACTCTTCCTCCAGCTTCTTTGCGGGATCTTTGGTTTTCCCCTCAGCTGGACCAGTGCCGAGGGCGTCGGCTGAATCATGAGATGTCTCTTCCAGTCCCAGCGAGGCCGCCGGGGCCGTGGACTCAGGGCTGCCTTTGCCCTTACCATCCCTCTTCTTCTTTGCTTTCCCGTCCTTGGTTTTACAGGAAAGTTTCTGAATAACCATGGCCATGAGGCGCAAGCAGACGTCCAGTCCTCCGAGCCTGAAGAACTGCCTCTGAAACAAGGGGCTGGCCAGGTAGATCCACCGACACACCGACCAGACATCTGCAGCGCATCGTACCTGCTCTTTGGAGGGCAGAGCCACGCTATCTGGGGACAGGTAAGGCAGTCGCCCGCCTAGAGGTTCGCTGGCTGTGCTGTCGTAGCCCGAAGTGTCCTCAGAGTCATTGGCCGAGTCCCGGTCAGAGTCGGCCTCTTTGCTGACACAGAGGAAGGCCACGCACAAGAAGAGGTTGATGACGTGAAGGTGGGTCTCTGCTCGGCTCCGCCCTGGTCCACGACCCTGCCCGCTCCGGCTCTTATGGCGCGGATATGCCTCCTTTAGGCCTTCGTAGAACTTGCTGAGGCTCTGCGGGCCCTCTCCAGCCCCTCGGGACCCCAGTTCCTCAGCCAGGCCCAAGACGGCCTCCCTTTCTTCAGCATCGGCGCTCTCGAGCTCCTGAAGCACCCCGTCAGCCTGCTGGTGTCCAATGCCTATTATCAGAGTCTCAAACACCTTCAAGGCCAAAGGGCGTGTCTGGTCCAGGTAGACGAGCTCCGTCACCTGATTGAGCCCGTTACAACTGATGAAAAGGTCTCTGATCACCCTGTAACAGAAAATATTAGAAAATAAGCAAACAGAAAATGGACATTAACATTACACACACTAAATACAGGCAAATAGCAAGACTCATAATTGAACACTTTAATACACTATGCTATTCCTTTACTCAAAGGAACATTGTGTAGGATCTGGCGGTATCTAGCGGTGAGGTTGCAGATTACTACTTCTCCCGTGTGCCAAGCGTGTAGGATCGCTATGATGGCCGACGCAAAAACGCAAATGGCGAGTAGAGTGCTTAGAGTGTGTGTGTTTGTGTGTGTGTACGTGGGAAGTGAGTCGTGAAGCAACAGAGAGAGAGCGGCGGCGACGGGAGAGAGTAACGTTATCGACTCCAGCCCAAGCAGGAAAAGTTAACAGGACCCGCTCCGTATGTAGATATAAACGGCTCATTCTAAGGTAACGAAAACACAACGATCCTTATTTTCAGGTGATTATACACAAAAGAAAACATACTTATTAATATTATATTCCATTTCTGCCAATAGATCCCCCTAATTGTTACACAATGGTCCTTTAAGTATTACCCCTGGAAGAATAGAGCTATGCATGTGCCTCTGACTGGCCAAAGAAAGGATTAAAATAGTGACAGAAAGGGTAGATGTGAACTGCACACATTTAAACTCTCCCAGCAATTAGAATAATTGGCACCACTCAGTCTAATCTAACAAACCCTGCAACTAGTCAATCAGAGGCAAAGCCGCTGCCACCACACACACACCACCGTCACACTCCTTCCTCCACTGATTTCATTTCCTCCCGTCGGGTTGCAGATATAATTTCCCCCAGGGCACAACAACTCCTTTAAGTATATTAGTCAACTTCTATTAACATGATAAATGAACTGTGAAGGACACCACACGCCAACTCCTGAACACACCTGCTATATTTGTAAGGTTCCAACTTTATATACTGCATTTGCTTTGTTACCTAATTTTTGTGTTATTTTGCTGGACCACAAAGACAAATTTAACTGAATGTGAATCATACGTTTAGTTAGCAAAACAATGTTGACATTTTACCCTTTTAAATTTGTTTACTACTGGTATACACACGCTATTTAGGCAGTGATAAATAATAAATCACGCTATTACAACGCAGGGTAAATTACCTTAAAAGAATAATGTGTCACCTCTGAGTGAAGGTTAAATCAACATTTGGTAAGAGAGAACAACGCTCTCAAGAGATGTGCCGACATTATACACTGACTGAAAACAAAATCACTTTAATCTCAGCGTGGGATTGTTTACCCAGTATGTTAAGGAGCTGAAACAGATGTTCACTTGAAGCTTTGAGCTCAGAGCATGAAATGGGTACATTTAATAAATAATAAACTTGCTGATTTTTTTTCCCTCCAATTCAAACCCTTTCTCCAGCCGTCCTCTAAATTAACGTAGAGTTGATTAATTCTGCTTTTTCAGAACATTTCCTCTTTTCATTAGTGGTGTGCAAGACCATCAGGGTGACTATCCATTAGCCTGAATATTTAATGCTCTCATTTGAAAAATACGGTGCTCTGTTGTGCAGAAAAGCTACAGGAACGGTGCAAGACGTCAGAGGATGTGCAGCTTTAAGAAGTTTACTTGTCTTTTACTTTATCTTGCAACAGCATGCTTTTAAATCAACATGTACACTGTAGCTTCTGTACTTCTGTAGCATTAGTTAAGCCATTTAGGTGAAGGATAAGATCACCCAAACAAAAAAAAAACATCTGTCATATAATCATCTTAACCTTTGTCATTCAATACACTACTGAAGTGTGTGAAACTGAGCCTTCTCCCAAACAATCAACATTCACATGGCGTCCTCAAATAGAAAACAAATATAAATGTCCAGCTTGTGTAAATGTTTGAATATACTGAGGGTGCAAATCAATATTTACCTCATTATCTCCTATCCTTGTCCTCGCTGACAATAATTTGATCTACAACATTGCAAGAAGATATTCGTTCTGACCAGTGTGGAGATTGTGCATCCGGACAGGATAAAGTCACATATAAGGTATACTACTGGGCCCTGCTGATTATGCCGAATGTGATGTTTGGAGACATTTTAAACAGCTAGCATTTATTTAACGTTTTGGGAGAACGATGAGTTAAAAGTTGTAAAATATGTAATTGGCCCACCAGATGGAGCAGTATAGTTTAACCTAGTGAGTTGACCATATAGAAGCAAGGATGGGTGGTTTGTACAGAAGCAGTTCAGTAAGCAGCATCCTTCTACTAGTCATCATTTTCTTGATCTTGCTGTGCGGTAAATATTACAATTTGGTTGCCAATGTTCTAGGACATACTGACATTTTTTTTTTTTTAATTCATAAGACCAGTTGTACGTTACATTTGAGCAACCACTGTTGTATTTACCTCGTGTGCTGCGATCTGAAGTTTCAATAAAGTCGTACAACTGTGATAAAACAGACTAGAAGAACTACGGTGAAGAGCTACGGTGGCCAACGCGAAAATGCAAATGTCCCTCTCTAGAGCCAGTTGTTGTACTGTAAGCCATTTGGAGCAGAGCCAGTGCTTAGAGTGTGTGTGTACGTGGGAAGTGAGTCGTGAAGCAAAAGAGAGAGAGGGCACTGGCAACGGGAGCAAGTAACGTTATCGAGTCCGGCCCAAGCAGGAAAGTTAACAGAGTTTGGTTTGTCCAATCTGGGCTACTGTGTAAAGATGGCGGTGCAACATGGTGGACTCTACACTCATATATAGCAACAGTAAGTTGTAACATGTGGCAATTTTGTCTCAATTTAACAGCCAATACTGTTTTGTGCCCTCGTGGCAGATTACTTTAGTCAATGTGTCAAAGAGTACGGGTGAACAAAAAATGCATTAAAGGAACATGAAAGGAAAGAGACAAATTATGTTAAAGGCAAATTCGAAGTTGGCCCCTCCTCCCGGCTCAATGAGGGTTACGGTGCTTGCCAGCGGGTGAAAGCCAACCCCAGATTCAATCTCGTTTTGGAACAAGCTTTGTCCGCTTGACGTTTCACTTCGCTATATTTGCGTTTTTTCGGCGCTGTGTTCACCATTTTCGTAGCTTCCTCTTGGATGCGTGGTTACAATCTGGCACCTGGTCGCTACGTTTTTATAGAGGTTGACGCCCAGAAACATCCCGAACACAGCAAAATAAGAATATACAGGCAGATGAGTCTCTGCAGATACAGACACCACCACACACTTCTAGTGGGTCAAGTGATGATTGTGAGGGATTATTTTTGCACGAGTCTATACATTGCTTTTAGGAAAAGCCTACTCATTGTGCCTGTTTAAGTAGAACACCACTCATGAGCTCTGAAAGTGAGATTTATCTGAACATAAGACTTCATGCCATTTATATAAGCACAAGGACAAAAAATTGTCTCTAAAGTATCTTTTGAAAAGGCTCAGATGACAAAACCACAGCTGTAAAGACTTTGAATGCCAGTCAAACCTGCAGAGAGCAGAACGCCATACTCTGAATTTTAATAAGGAAACCTATCCGCCCACCGCTGACAGACTGCCTCAAAGCATCCATCCATCCATTTTCTATTCACACTGATCCTGTTTAAGGTCGCATGGGGATTCATCCTATCCCAGAATGCATTGGGAAGGAGCCGGCACACAACCTAGACAGGTCACCATGGTTAAAACGCAGACAAACACATTCACACATATGGGCAATTCAGTGTTCCCTTAACGGATTGCCTCAAAGCAGAGAACTCAATATTTAACTAATAATATCCAAACCAAAAGTAAAAACTAATTAATACAGTTTTGTACCAAATTTGGCAGCATTTTGTTAAATGTGTCTGGACAATACCACAAGCACCTGCTTTAGCCAGACTACTGTACTCATAACAGTGTTACATAAACAGACACTAATCTTCCATCTGTCACTCAGTCCACACAGCTGTAATAAATTATTGATTAGCATCAATTAGCAATGACCTGGAGAGACAGATCTAATGACAAACAATGTCCAGGTGGATTAGGTGTCTATTTTGAACTGGCTGATTATATTTGCTTTGTGTGACAGTATAAAAGGATCAGGATCCATTGCTTGAGTGAGAAATTTGCCAAAACAACCACCTGCATCACTTAACTGTAATGACTAGGGCTGTCAATCGATTAAAGCAGTTAATCGTGATTAATCGCAAATTAATCGCACATTTTTTATCTGTTCAAAATGTACCTTAAAGGGGGATTTGTCAAGTATTTAATACTCTTATCAACATGGGAGTGGCCAATATGCTTGCTTTATACAAATATATGTAAATATTACTTTTGGAAATCAATTAACAACACAAAACAATGATAAATATTGTCCAGAAACCCTCACAGGTACTGCATTTAGCATAAAAAATATGCCCAAATTATAACATGGCAAACTCACAACAGCTGTCAGTGTGTCAGGGTGCTGACTTGACTATGACTTGCCCCAAACTGCATGTGATTATCATAAAGTGGGCATGTCTGTAAAGGGGAGACTCGTGGGTACCCATAGAACCCATTTTCATTCACATATCTTGAGGTCAGAGGTCAAGGGAACCCTTTGGAGATGGCCATGCCAGTTTGTTTATTTTTCTCCAAAATTTAGCGTAAGTTTGGAGCGTTATTTAACCTCCTTCCCCGCCAAACTAGTATGACCTGGTTGGTACCAATGGATTCCTTAGGTTTTCTAGTTTCATATGATGCCACTCCAGCTTTAAAACTGAGCCCGCTACAACCTAAAAATCGCAAATTGTATTAATGCGTTAAAGAAATTAGTGGCGTTAAAATGATAGTTGCGTTAACGTGTTATGATCGCGTTAACTTTGACAGCCCTAGTAATGACAGATTAGTCTTAACACATTTACAAGCACATTTACTTAATCCAAGAACAGCTTGCAGCTACACATCTTTCTACCTAAAAACAAAATTTATTTAAAACTGAAAACTGAAAGGTTGTCCAATACTACAGGGAAAACTCAAGGAGAGTGACAAAAACAACCAGTGAAAAAAGACAGATGACCAAGGAAAAGCAGGGCTCATGAAAAAAACATCTGATGTAAAAATCGCTCACCTTGATTTGAGAAGGGCGGGCAACGTCTGCAGGTAAATGAGTAGTACCTCCACAGGCAGGCACTGTGTGTGATAGCTGCAGACTTGACTACAGACGGTGGAAACCCCCAGCTGTTGGGCATGGTGGGCCAGCTCTACCCCTCTCTGCAGCACCGGGTTGAAGATGTGCGTGTACAGCTGCCACTGCACTATAGCATTGCCCCGCAGGGTCAGGTGGCACACATGGCCGGCAATCTGCTGGCTCAGCTGCCAGTCCTCGCCGAACACTAGCTCCTGATAGGCCTCCAGAGCGTCCCACTTCCACAGCATGTCCTCCGCCCCCCCTCCACTCGGCAGAATACCCTGGGAGCGGTAGCACAGGCTGGTAGAAACGGCCGAAGGCTCCCCGTGCTGCAGCGTCTCCTCCAGGCCTGGCAGCTGGCTGCTGTCCAGAGTGCAGATGTTACAGGAGGCCAGCTTGGCCTTCTCTGAGGGTTGTCCCCCACCAAGCTGGTCTAGGATCAGTCGGCCCAGGACGCTGAGAACATGAGACTGGTAGCTACGCAGACCTGGAGCTTGGAAGGCATGCAGCAGGGGTCTTACGACCGAGCAGGGGTCCATACAACAGCATATTCCAACCGCCTGCACCCCGGCCAGCACCTGCAACACAGCCGGCCCGCTGGGGGACAGTCGCTGCAGGAGCCGCAGACATTGGTGAGCACAGGCAGCCAGGCAGCAGCAGCGCTCGGGGTAACGCACCGCATCACCATCCATCCCCTCCTTGCCTTCTCCATCCTCTTCGAAGGGGTTGCGTCTAGCAGCCTGCTTGAAAGCCGAGACGGGCAAACCCGACAGGTCTCTGTGGTGATGCAGGAAGTGGGAATATTCACAGCGACGGTGGCGGCGTCTGGCGCACACGGACTGATGCAGCTGCTCCGACTTTGCCTTCTTGACGGCACTGATGATCTTAAAGACCCCTGCGATGAGACCTCGTAGCCTCTCTGAAGCCTCGCCTCCTACTTCAGAGTCCCTGGCCCTGCCGAGTCCCTCCAGCCGCAGCACCGTGGCCTCGAACAGCTCCAGGCCGCGGTGCTGGACAAACTCGTGGATGAGCTCCAGCGCCTGGCTAAAGAAAAAGGGGTTGGGAGTGGAAGCCTGCAAGCAACCCAGCAGCACCTGTAGTACTCCCTCTAAAAGCTCTGGCAGCAGTAGCGCCCTGTGGCGATAGCGGGAGAACGAAAAGTCATCCTGGACCTCCTGCAGGGTCTTCTTAGGCCGAGGAGCGAAAGGGTCATTCTGTCTGTCCAAGCAGCTCCGGATTTTGAGGGTGGCCCTCAGCAGGTCTGTCAGGCTGCGTCTCAGGCTATCTGGGAGGGTTTCACTCTGACTCACGTCCACTGACATCAGGTGCAGGATGGTGCGTAGAAGCATCCTCTGGACCAGTGCGATTGGCTCTTCCGTCCAGCCTCCAGCAAGCTCCTCTGCCCCCGCTCCACTTCCACCTCCACCCCCCGGACCGCAGCATTCTCCAAACTCAGTCAGGATCTCAGTGAGAGTGGGTACGACACTGACCGCCAGGCCAGGGTTGTGGTTGATGCTCATGTCAAACTTACAAACCTTCTCCAGCAGGGAAAGCAACACATGGCAGAGATCAAAGGGCGAGTTTTCCATGCGGTTGAAAATGGATATTGCAGCTGGGTCTGTCAGGGTTTCAGTGTCCGCCATCTGGGAGCCAGGGGCTCGGGGGTGTGGGTACGGTGCACTCATGGTTTCTGTGTTGGCGATGGCGGCGGTGGATGTTAACTGGGAGGCCTCTGAACGGTGATGCTGACAGCTTACCCGGATGGTGGAGCCATGTGACCTTCGGCTCCTCGCACCACCGGGGCCCGGGACAGCTTTGTCTTCAGGGTTGGCTTCTGAATCTGAGGTAGAAACCTGAGACTTCCGAGCATCCTTTACAGAGTATTTCTGCGACGTCCTGCGTGACCTCCGTGACTTCCCGCTGCCGCTGCTGACACGGGACCTCTTCCCAGAGTTCTGTTCATCTGTCGCAGCCTTCTGTCCTGCTCTGAGAGGGGCGGCCTTCACCTCCCGGCTGAGGAACACCTCCAGTAGGGACGGCAGGGTGAAATCTGTCAACATAAAGAAATCTGTCAGTTTTATTCTGGACATACATGAAGACCTACATACCAAATGTACTTCTAGACCAGTTGTTCTCAACCTTTTCAAGTCACGACCCCCCGGAATAATCAGGTTGGTGTTCGCGACCCCCTCCCATTGTGATTGTTCTGATTAATAAACATAAATAAATAAATAATGCTTTGTTTGTGATGACTGTTTTGTTCAGTTTTAACAGCTAGCACCTGGGCGTTACCAATCTGCTCCAGACACTATGGATTTTTAAGGCGTTCTGTGACTTTTTCTCTCACCCTGACCCGCCAGAAATCCCCCGTCAGAAACTCATGTGCACGCACACTTTGACTCTCACAACAGCACTCAATAAAATCGATTCTGAGGCAAATGATATCACTGGTACAGGCAATGTAATGTAAAAACCATTCCCCAGTCTAAAATATGTTATCTTATTTTTTTCTGCACAACCATCTTGCGACCCCATTGGGGGTCCCGACCCCCAGGTTGAGAACCACTGTTCTAGGCATACATACTGTTATTTATGCGTCACACCAAACTTAAATTGTATACTGAAGTCATTTATGTCTGCTTATGTCATATTTTCGGAATTGTTTTCTTTTTTCAAACATCGGCCATTTTAAATTTCAAATTTCCAAAAAACCCACATTTTTTCTGTAGGATGAGTAAGAAGCTGCAGCCATTCTGTGTTTGTTAAAACACACTCAGTGAGAAAGAATTAATTAAAGTAAAAATGTCTAGTGTCCATGTTAGATTGGATCAGCAGTCCTGTACTAAATACCGGTGTCATCCTGAGGTCACAGGCCTCTGCAGCCACTACTCTTCTCCTGTTGTGTGACTGGCTGCTTATGTTTGTAACACTAAGATTCAACATAATGGAGACATTGACTGCAACGACTAACAACGAGTCACCCATCTCACAATGAGCACGGCACACACTGTTTGCACTGTTAAGCAAGTCAAATACATTAAACATAAAAACGAGTCATTTTACATCACAGACGCTATTTACAGTCAAAAGCAATGTGCACACATTCCACTTCCTTCGCATAAACACACCAAAGCGAATGCTGAAACATGGCTTAACCTTAATAGTCATGTAAAAAGACAGAAGATGAAGCAAATATATAAATAAACAAAGCTAGAGAACATTTCTGGCCCATGAAATGCTGTCGGTACAAACGATATTAACGTACAGTTTGTAAATCACAGAGAACTGTAACGCACAGCACATTTTACACTACTAAAATAAAGTATGTAAATTGAAATCATAAGTTACAAACCAGGAATAAGAGGCAGTCACATGCCATTACAGCTGGGCAGTGTGACGTTTGTGCTGGTAACATCAACATGAACATGAGCAAGTAGTAGAGTAAGTCTTAGTGGGTACTGACCTGGGGCTTTTTCCTCCTGCACAGGGATCTTCCACACCAGCGGTAGTAGAGACAGCAGCAAAGTGAGCAGCTCCTCCCGGCAGGTCAACTCCTGAGAGTGCAACAAAACACACAGCGGTTACAAAGAAAGTTTCCCTGCCCCTCTCTCCCTTTGGTCACACGCTGAAGTCACACCCAGACACTCCCCTCAAGATAAACTCTCAATATTCAGTACAAATGTCCCTTTGTGTTTCACCACTGTCGACAAAGAGAATTAAGCTGCTTTATGATCAGCTTTGTATCTGAATTCAACCGTTTTCCATAAATGTTTTCATTCCATGAGTTGCTTATTTGCGCGCATTTAGTTAGCTAGTTATTAGTTAGTTAGTCTTCAGTGAAATGTGTCAGAGAGCAATGTAGCATCTACATGACGGCCTTACTTCCAAGACCCTGGGGATCTCATGTCTAACCAGGGCATACCTCACAGCAGAGAGAGAACCAACTTCTTCATGTGTTAATTAAAAACAATCAACCTACACAATTATCAAAACATACAGTATTTTTTCTTTTCACTGTATAATGCAGTGTGCATTATATGTTTTGACATTGTTTGCATTAAATCATTACATGTTGTGCAGTTTCTAGAAAGTAATGGGTCTGTCACTGTTGTGTTGTTTATGCGAAGCCAAAGGCTGCCAGAAATGACTGACTGATGAGTAACTCACTAATCAAGTAGGCTTTTCGTTAGATACTCTCTTACTCTAACTCTGGTTATTTATATTAATACTTTTAGTTCTATTTAATTATAGTTTTTTAATACTGCAACTATAGCCTGACCAATATTGGATTTGTGAAGCTGATACTTCACTGATATCGGTATCTGATAGCAATATATCTATCGACTTTATTCTTTTTAAAAAGGCAACAAAGGACACCAGCTGGAATCAAACAGGCGATGTTGCGGTTATATGGCTATTTTTCAACATAGAAACACATAACCAATTGATCTGGGTTGCAGATACATACTGAGCTGGACATTTTATAGTGTAAAAATAAACTTGTCAGGGCTCACTGGTGGACAAACTATGTGATGTAACACAGATTACCTCAAACCTAGTTTGGCATTTCTGTACACTGATACGTTATATCTTTAAAAAGTTAATATCGGCAGATATATGAGCCTGGCAAATTCATTGGTGAGGCTCCAACTCTAACCACCTCTGACTGTAATTATACAGCTTTTTATCTGGTTGTAGCCAAGCATTTGCAATTTGAATTATTCAGTTGATGATGTACCCAGAGATGACAGTTGCATGACATTTAACACTTAGTCAGTTGGAAAAAAAATATTCAAATATATATCCCTGACATTTACCCCCAAAAATGTGTCTGAGTCCTACATAAGGAAAATCTTACTGAGATGGACCTGAGTCATCTAAACAGAGTCAGAACTAAAGAGACAGAGACCAGGTGGCACAGGGTGGGAGTATTTAACAGCACAGTGGAAAAAAATCCAACTCAAAGTACATTTTCTACTTAATTCAAACACAAGATTTATGATTTGAAACCATGTTTTGCAAACCACAAGTTCTTACATACCACAGATAAGTAAATGTTTATAAAGTGTCTGGTTTATAAAGCATCTCTGCTTGATTGTTACTAAAGGATTGACTCCATTCAGGCCACAGCTGACGCACACAGCTGGAGCTTGTGATAACACACTAACTCATGAATGCATTACATTTCTGTACTGAAGGCTCCCATTAAAAGAAAAAATATAATGAATATGTGTGAAATTAGCTGTGAACAATACGAGGCCACAAGGATGCTGACACACAGGGTCACATTCATCACATTACCATATTTCATTCAATAATGCATTTGTTACTTCAAGTCAGAGGATTAGAAACGTCTTCTTCTTCTTTAAAAGACTGTCGGCATGAAAATAACTGAACTTGATGGTGATCCCATCATTCACTCTGGAGCCTAGAGACCCCAATTATCAAGGTCATATTGTTTTTAACTTTATCCTGGTTTCTGACCTTTTATGTGCAGCGCTCGAATTGTCGTGTGAAAGACCCATAATTCACTCTGGATAGGAGCATCTCCCAATTTGTTACTTGACCCAAAAAACACTCACAGATCAGATCGATACATAGAAACAGCGAGTCCAGTGTAGCCAGGGCTCTGCTGGACCAGTACTAGGCAGAGGAAACACCGGGCTCTGTCAGAGCCTGGTGTTAGTTAACAGAGCAAACAATACCTGTTTCTGTGAGGCCATTTCTATCATTTAACATGAGCACCTAAATACAGTGCTCACAACTCACTGTCGTAGATAGGTGTTAACAAACAGAGTGGCTACCTTTGCCCTTCATGGTACAGTATTTCCACCAATATTGTGCCAAACCAAGTCCAAACCATATCTGTAAAAGACACTTTAAACGAAAAGTAATACTGATATATTTTACGTATTGTATGATTAAAATATCAGTAGTGCTGTCAACTGTTCTAAATGGATTTGCATATCAGCATCAACACCCTGTGTGCAACAACAGCAGAACAAAGAGACCAACTTGGGCAACGCGTGGGCACTGCAGAGCTCATTTCCTCTTTAAATATGACCGCCCTGCAAGCTGTAGTAACACCAGCCACAGATGTAGAGAAGCAGCCTAATTGGCCACTAAACAAATACAGAGACAATATTGTCCATGTGGTGGTATAATAATTGGGTAAAGTGTCTGGAAATCAAAACAGGCAAAAGGTCTGTACCGAATGTCATTTCTTTTTACATTTGAAGCATCACCTTAACAAAATCCTCAATTTGAATAAAGTGATTCACCGGATAAAATGAGTTAGTCTTTTATTTATTTTAAATCAACTTTCTTTAATGAATATAACTCGTCAGTGCGTGCCTCCCTTTGTTTGCAGCAAGCGGCAGAGCAAACAGTTTTATGACTACAGTGAAAATGTTGTTTTTGAAAGGCTAAACGCCAAAAAATATGGATTAAAGCAGAATGTTTTGTTAGATAAAAACATGTTGTGAATTTTGGACTTGACAACGCTCTGGAGTTATTGGAAATGTCTGGATCACACGAGTTGGAAACAATCCTACAAAGCCCCCACTGGAATCTAATTCTACAAATAAAATGATACTATTATTAGTGTAGCCTGATCTTTATCTGCAATTATTCGGTACAGCCCTAGTGTATTGTCTGATAAAAATATCATTGTCTATTCTGAAAGTTATACGATAGTGCTGTCAACTGTTCTAAATTGATTTGCATATCAGCGTCAGAAAGTCAATCAAAAAGGCAATTGGTCTGTACCGAATGTCATTTTTTTTTTACATTCAAAGCTTCTATTGAGGTTTTCGAATGAAGCTTCCAATGTCTGTTGCCATAATTTATGACGGCATCACCCTAAAAAATATAATAATAAATCCTCAAACAAAATCCTCAATTGGAATAAAGTGATTCATCGGATTAAATGAGTTAGTCTTGTGTGTAGCAGGCAGGAGACAAAACTGTTTTTTCACTGCAGTGAAAGTGTTGTTTTTGAAAGGCTAAACGCCAACAAATATGGCATTTTGACTTTTGCACTTTACAAAAGTTATTGGAAATGTTTGGCTAACACGAATCTGAAACAATCCTACGCAGCCGCCACCGGAATCTAATTCTACAAATAGTATAATACTAATAATATTATGGTAGCCTGATCTTTATCTGCAATTATTCGGTACAGCCCTAGTGTTTTTTCTGATACAAATATCTTTATCTATTCTGAAAGTTATACTTATGATAGTGCTGTCAACTTTTCTAAATGGATTTGCATATCAGCATCAACATCCTGCGTTCAACAGCAGCAGAACGAAGAGACCAACTTTCTGTAATCAATCAGAAAATCAAACAATGTGTAGGCACTGCAGAGCTCATTTCCTTTTTAGATAGGACCACCCTGCAAGCTGCAATAACACCAGCCACAGATGTAGAGAAGCAGCCTAATTGGCCACTAAACAAATACAGAGACAATATTGTCCATGTGGTGGTATAATAATTGGGTAAAGTGTTTAGATGTCAAAACAGGCATTCAGTTTCTCATGTCTGAGGTCAGGTACAGTCATGGAAATATAAGCATCTCCTAATGTGGAAAAAACCTGCCGACAGGGCATTGAAAAGATGTTGAAACTCAAAATATACAGTATGTTCTAGATTTTTCACTGATGGGTTTTATTATGCTGTGGTCATCAAATGCCCCTTTAATCTTACCATATGATTTCTATCTGATGTTGTTTTGTTTGCATAATCTTTGTTTTTTTTATCATGTGTTTGCATTAAACTGTATATCTCTATTGCAAAATCTGTCTGCAATTTCCTTTTGAGGAAAAGAGATTAGTCGCAGCAGAGGTTACGTAGGCTTATGTTCAGAAATTTAAATGTGCCATGCTGATATTAAACAGCTGCATGAAAAAAAAAGGTTTAATAGATTAATTAAAACATATGTGTCAGAATCTGAAACTACAAGCAGTGGCCTAAAGCGTAGTATGAATATTACCCCCATGGCTGAAACTACAGTTTAAATGCACATATGACTGTATGACGTGGCCTCAAGGAGAAGAATCCTGATCTTGACTGATCAGTATCAACGTTTTTTCATGATGATTAATTTGTGGCCTTGAGCATCCTCACCTGGTCAATGATGGAGTCCAGGGTGCTGAGCAACAGGAAGCCCCGTCCCCTGACCAGGTACTCTCCCAGTGCCACCATGTGACTCTCCTCCTCGTCTTCCTCCCGTGCCTCCGCTCTCTGGGCCACCGCACTGCATAGTTGATGTACATCTGTCAGGAACTCTCTCGCCAGTGTGTTACTGGCCCCACTCATGTCTGAGCTGCAACAGAGGAGATAAAACATCATAAGGCGGTGGCACAATCAAAACTACTATGTGGGATTATGAGGTCGTCCTTCATTAAGAGAAACCAACAGGTTGTCATTTCCGGGTAAAATATGTTTTTCTGCCGTCCCCATCCACAGCACTGCATTGCTTTGCTCCAGTGCTCCTCCTGTCTGTTTCTCGATGCTGAGGGCGTGCCGACCGTCCTCTACTGTAAGTAATACACCTACTATGGATAAGTACCTTATACAACCCCACATCAAAACACCCAAACTATCCCTTTAATAGAGCCATTCTTTGGCAATGAATAAAACCCAAACAAATATATGCAAAGTACAAAGCTGAGGTTATGGAAGTAATTTTAAGAAAAAACAGTAAGTTTAGAGTTCACCTCCCATTCTAAATAAAACATAATAATCACACTACTACTACTACTACTACTGCTACACACTACTGCTGTGATACTTGAATGCTTATTGAGAAGTAGCAGCCTTTTGTCTATTCAGTTTTAATGCACACTTTATTGAGATGGATTGCCAAATATGACAAAAAATAGCTTACAAAAAGTTTAGTGATTTTATCTGTAATTGTACTAATGTGACAAAGCTGCAGTTTAATCACATTAGTCATTCTGTTGGGGTCAATAATCTAATGGAAATGGCTGGATACCAACTAAGATACAAGTACAGTGAGATAAAAGAAAAAAGCCAACTCCTTCAAAAAGCAGAAGCATGGCGACATCTAGATAATCGTGTTGTTCCAGTTCTAACCATAACCATAATAGACTCAACATAACAAACACCTCACATCTGTCTCCATTCACCGTTGGAAGATACACACCCCCTTTACAGGACGGCCCCAATTACACAGCTCAACAATGAATTTACCAACATGAATTTAAGACATCAGGACTGAGCTATAACTAATTCCATCAGACAGTAACCAAATAACTTAGTGCTACATTACCAAACCTACTTACAACATAATATAATACGAAGAGGAGTGCTAGGTTAATACAATCTACAAGTATTTAATTTAAAAACCAACAGAGACTAATTTCCGACACTAGCTTCTGTAAAATACACGTATAGTCGTTCTCCTCTCACCAAATGTTACTGGTTTCCTCCCAGTCATCTTGTATTTGCTCCAAGGATGACTGTAGCTCTGCTGCCTGTATCTGCATAGCTCCTCACACGACTGCTGACTGAATTTTCTGTTCTGCAGCACAAATTCCATTAAATTGGAATTTCAAATGGAAGCTTTCCAGATTCGCAGCAGATCAGCGTATCACATGAAAGCATGTGATGTCACATGGCGAGGGGACTGGCCTTGGGAATACTGACGAGCCCCGAGTGCCCTGTGTAAGACCTCCGTAATCAACCATCATTCACAGTGACGCCCTTTGTATTCTGCACTACAACAACCGTTAAGGGAATTTTTTTTATGAACAAACAGGTCTACTAGGAACAACTAGCAAAAGCGCCAAGCAAACAATACCAAGATAACCATTAAACTAAGGCAAATCAAAATAACAGTATTAACATTACATGTTGTTAATTAAGTTATAATCTTCCACTAATTTTAATTATATTCGTCTCTAAAAAAAACGCTAAATCTGTCAACACAAAGATGTGTACAAAATGATGTACAAAACATGTTTTTATTAGATTTGACGTTAACTCTATTATTTTATTATTGCAGCAGCTGCATTCGTAGTCCTTGAGACCACGAGGTTTCCAAAAAATAATTGGCTAAACACGTTATGTAATGTTTCCACTCTGAAGAGATCCTTTTCAGGACATTTGCACTACAGTAAAGCCTGAATTCTACCTCTGTTAAGGACTCACTGAACAATATCTACGTCATAGATACATAGGACATGATCTTTAGTCCTACAGAACCGCATAAGGAGCTAATCTTCTCAAGCACAAGTGAAAATGAGACGATTACATCAGAATTTGGTCAGAAGAAGATTATGGACAAAGAAGCTGATCTGAAGTTGCTGAAGGAAGGAGAAGGATGCGGCCTATACGTGCATATATTTGCTACTTTATGTGGTGACATTGCAAATATATTCTTATCAATATCTGGATATTAAAAAAGCTGAGCCCTATCGACCTGCCCTAACTTGCACTGAATTGTCCTCTGAAACAACAATGCTATTACAGTGAGTCACAACAATGCTATTACAGTGAGTCACTGAAGAGTATTTAGTGACACAGTGTAACCTCAGGTAAGATTCAAGCTCACCATGATAATTCCGCTTTAGTCTGGGTGAAACATGTCTATCCACTGAATGGAGCTTATTTAGGTCACAGGTCACTCTCACACGCACATCCAAGAGGCTTTGAAATGCTAAAGGTTTGACTTCTTAATGTGTAATAGCTACTGTTATTTATAAAAAAGCTAGTGTTTGTATTGCATTATCCAAGACACACATGCAGTACAAGCCTCAATTAAAAGGCTAGGGCTAGGAGAAATGTATTATGTAAATATTAGGGCTGTCAATCGATTCAAATATTTAATCGCGATTAATCGCAAATTTTTTATCTGTTCAAAATTTACCTTACAGGAAGATTTGTCAAGTATTTAATAGTCTTATCAACATGGGAGTGGGCAATGATGGCTTTATGCAAATATGTGTATATATTCATTATTGGAAGTCAATTAACAACACAAAACAATGACAAATATTGTCCAGAAACCCTCACAGGTACTGCATTTAGCATAAAAAAAAAATGCTCATATCATAACATGGCAAACTCAAGCCCAACAGACAATAACAGCTGTCCGTGTGTCAGTGTGCTGACTTGACTATGACTTGTACAAAACTGCATGTGATTATCATAAAGTGGGCATGTCTGTAAAGGGGAGACTCGTGGGTACCCATAGAACCCATTGAAAATGGCCATGCAAATTTTTCCTCGCTAGTATAACATGGTACCAATGGATTCCTGAGGATTTCTAGTTTCATATGATACCAGTATCTTCACTCTAGCTTTAAAACTGAGCCCGCTGCAACCTAAAAATCACAAGTTGCGTTAATGTGTTAAAGAAGTTAGTGGCGTTAACACGAATTTGCGTTAACGAGTTATTATCGCGTTAACTTTGACAGCCCTAGTGAATATGTTATTAAATTAGATACGATGCCTTCGAACATTTGACAACTGACATACTGACAGTTCAGGCTGCATCGCCAAGAAAGTTCAGGAGAGGATAGTGTTGTCAAAAATATCTATACATATTGATACTGAATATTTGAAATTTTCCGCAGTATCGATACACAGGTACCAGCTGTGCTCTCTGCTCCCTCTTCTCTCCAACAGTGCGTTGACACACATACACACCTCTGTTTATCTTTTAATAAAAAACTCAAATTTGATGCCCTCAATGTGTCAATTTTTCCCCGTGGTATCAAAAATGGTATCGAATATCAATATTTTTCAAGGTATTGTATTGAAGTTAGAAATTTCAGTATCGTGGCAACACCAATAGAGGATAAAACAGTTACAAAATAGTCACTCTCCCTTTGAGTATGCTCTGAATTTCACATTGAGCACCTTTAAAGCGATGGATAATATTCAAATATTGTCTGGGTTACAGTAGCATGGCTCCGACTCATATAAGAGTACATCATATGGTGTCTTGAACCAGGATTCCTGTGTGTATAGTGCACTGTTAATAGAGTGTCAAGAGCTATAATGATTTCATGGAGGCAAACATGGTTTATCCACATGACTAATTGCATCAATATATCTGGTTCTACTGCAAACAATGAGAAATTAAGTGTGAGCACGCACAAGATGTATATCTTGTGTTTTTTTTTTTTTTGTCCAATCAATTTAAATCTGTCACTGAGGACTGGGATGAGTTGTGATGAACATTTGTAAATGACAATTGAACACATCATGATAATAGATGATTTAAACTGTTTTGTTTTTATTGTGGACTCTGATTGATGCCAACAGAGGGTATTAACACCAGTTCAGATGATCTCCACAAATCAACACTACTTTTAAAGGTGTAATTAATATCAATAAAAAGCCTCCAACATTACCAATGCAGAAAGCCTTCTCATCTTCAGTGTAGCAACACTTTAACTAACTTACAAACTGACAATTTTAAACAAACTACGAGCATAAATTTGCAAATCTACAATCTAAAAAAAAAGTGTGGATATAAAACTTAAAGAGAGTTTACGGCAGTATAATGACTTATAGATTTTGTGTTTCACTTCTACAACATCTGTTAGCTAAGTGCTCAATTATCGTAGATAAAAGCTCCAAAAATTTAAGAACATGGAACCCTCACAAAGCGAAACATTAAACTGCCTTAAGCTTGTCTTTAAACAAGGACATTAAATCAGGCATTTTAACCAAAGCCCCGTTTAAACAAATCACTTCTCAGCTGAGGGAACACATAGCTCACGAATGCTAATGCACTCACTTAATTCTGGGTAGTGTGTGTGTGTGTGTGTGTGTGTGTGTGTGTGTGTGTGTGTGTTTGTGTGTGTGTGTGTGTGTGTGTGTGTGTGTGTCACTTATTTACAATGAACTGAATACAAACAAGAGGCACTTGAGGAGCTTAATGTCTACAATTTTCCTCATCAATATGGAAATCTATGCAGCAAGGTACTCTGAAAGGCTAATGCACCATGATTACATAATGTCTGCGACCTCGACAATAGTGGTGGGACATAAAAATGATGAAAATAAATCACTTCTGCAGTTACTTTCTTTGGTAAAGACCAAAGTAAACTGTTTGCAGTTACTGTTTAACAATGACAATGAGACCTACCAGAATTTCAGTGCATCTCTGCTGTTGTTGGGGTGGTGCTGCACATAGTGGAAGAGACAGAGGAAATTCTCCAGACCCTGAAGGCTGACCTGATAAGAGACAGAATCAGAATCAGAATCTTGTTTTTTGCCAGGTGCATCAGGTATACACTAGGAATTTGCTTTGGTTTGTTGGTGCAAATAAGCAGTAAAAAAAAAAATAACAGTAGAATAGTTAAAAATGTTAGAAAAAAACAAGAAAAACAGCGCGCACCAACTCGCCGAGGCAGCCGTAGTTAGCGCCATCTTGGATCAGATTAGACAAACGAGTAGGAACATGATTATTACTCACATGAAGAGGAATTGAAATGAAAAATGCACTACACAAAAGCAGTAACCTTTCACTTGATAACCCATTTTGACATTACTCTCAGTGATGTTGTGTTTTGAAATCGATGGTACAGTCAATTAGATTGTGATGTAAAAGCGAGTAATGTCATTATGTGGAACTATTGCTCTAATATTGATTTATCAGGTCAAATACAGTGCTGAAAGTCAGTATATTTTATTTCTCCTCTTCAACATCCCAATACAAAAGCACTGGAACCAAAAAGCACCCATTTGTGTTCTTACACTCCCTTTTTTCATTAAAATGAAAAAATAATTGAGTTCCCAGAACCATAAGTTTTAGATATTGCATTTATCTCTGAACAAACTCACCCATTCATGTTCAAAGTAAAGGTTCATTGCTTTGAACAATAGTCTGGTGGACAACTCAACATTTTAAAATGTCTAATCACAATCAGCAATAAAAGAACAGCACTGGAGAATGCCTGAATCTGGGAAACAAAGACCATATAAAGATGAGATCAGCCTCACCACAGTGCTTAGGTCTGAGCCTCACCATACCGCAATCAAAGACTCTCTCACCGCCAAAGCTGGCAAGGCAATCAGGACGTTCTTCAAAGTGAGACAAGCCAGCTGACCGCTTTTAACTGCATTACCGGTTCCAGGGTAGTGTGTTAAAATCTTCCCGCCCAGCAGACATGCGATTCTCTAAGCCAGCGTCCTGCCTTCCCTTACACCAGCCAGGAGCTTGCTTTTCTCCTCTGCTAATCAGACACCACTGACTGGAGTCATTCAGGCAACGCTGATCCCTGACTGATGTGGCTGCGCTGAGTGTCTGGGTCACAAAGCCAAAAGAATGGACACCACGGTGCCAATCACATTACACACAGTCTGACCTACGATGGCACTGAGAGGTTGGAAAAAACAACTTGTTAACCAAAGTTAAAGGGCTATACCGTTTTATCATTAGCATTATTATTATTATTATTATAAAGGGATCCATACAGAGGTGAAGTCTGTGGGTTCACTAACAATCTGATAAGCTGGAGAGCTTAGTCAATAGTACGCACATTCATTGCACGCTCTTTTCAAATTTAGATTGAGTCAGATACCAATATATAGTCTTTTGACCACTAGTAGTTCGGCCTGCACAATTAATCGAATATTAATCGCGATCACAATTTTGGCTTCCCACAATTAAATGTACGTGATCGCCTGAGATATTGACTTTTAAAATGCGTGTTCTGCTCAGAGAAAACTACTGCATATCAAATCAAGCGCTTCCTAAACTAACAGCCAGCCACCAGCCGGTGATCGAGAAGTTTTGGCTTCACTTTTGGGTATAGATATTATCTATCAATGTGTTTATGATTAAATTAAGAGTATAAAATTGTTTATCTAGCCCTTATTGTTGCTAATTTTGGATTTTCGTGATAAATAATTGTGATATCAATATGGATCAAAATAATCGTGATTATCATTTTGGGCATAATCGTGCAGCCCTACTAGTAATGCTATTGAGCAATGTTTGTACAAGTGGGTCCCCATTTTGTTTGTATCATGTCTGCACAGAAGAACACAAGAGCATGAGGGCAACGTGCTACACACTCTTGGCGATCATTAGTAACGCTAGTCTACTGATTGACAGTTGGTGGCGATAGCGCCGATAGAAGGGTAGCACCGACTGTGAAGAAGAAGACCTGCTAGCAAGCAAACCAAGGAGAGTTAAAAGAGGAGAGGTCACAGCTTTATATCGTGTCATATCATTATACAACACATGTGCAGTAAAATGTGGTCTGCACTTGCCGAACGGCTCACTAGCTGGTGCACGATCATAAAACATGAGGATGATTGATTCGTTTCACTGAGGAGACAGCAGGGAGGGTTTCAATAAAAGTAGCCTATTTTATGGGTGAGAATGACAATTCTGTAAAAGGATCTTTAATAAAAGACCATAAACAAATGCTTTCTATTTGAAAACGTTCTATTGTATATCAGCCACCATCCATTCGAGTGTACCCAAAAAGTTCTTTGCCTTTAATTCCACTTATTTTGGAGAAAATATGCATCAACTAAACTCTGGCACTCAACAGCACCAACGCTTGCACCAGCATTAATTTGCACCTTTGGATTCCCTACAAAACAGTAAAGCTGTAGTATAACTCCATACATACACAGTGATATGTCACAGTGACTCCACAGCAAAACATTTAGCTGCATGGATACTGATTCCTACATAGACTCTAATCCTGGAATCTAAAGCAGAAAGTGACAAAAACAGAAAACAAGGGACATAAAACAGCCCTTTAAAGAGTAAATAAGGCTTCATTTGTTGCGTTTACTATTTTCTGTGTCTTCTTTACATGCCCTAAAAGACATATCCATAGCCGGCTATGCATTTCATCTGTGAAACTGTTGTGCCTACTCTCCATGACTAACGCACAAGAGGGAACCTTTCAAATCGGCTATTCAGGTGTCTGCAGTTTCGTCACGACTCTGCTTTCGCTGCTGAGGACGTGGGCCGAGGCTACTCTTCTGGCAAAACCCAGCTCTGTTGTATACTGTAGCTACATGGTGAGTCAGCTTCCTTCCTGTGTCACAACTGTCAAAGCAAGTTTTGTGTTGCTTGTTACCACTATGAATCGCATTAAAAGAGCTAGCAAATATGCAATATCACATGGGCTAAAAGATGAACACATTTATGTGAAGCGTCCTAAAATTTGAAGATGCAGCAGGTGATGATGATGATGATGATGATGGTGCAGATTTGACCACACTCACCAGGGTCAAGGAGGGGCAGAGAGGGTGACACTTCACCAGCTGAGGCAACAACCCACCCAAGCAGTGAGGGGATGGGTGGGGAGGTAGGTGGGTGGGGGTCACTGCACACCAGGGGTCTGGACAACATCACACGGGGGAGACGGGAAGAGAAAGAAATGCATGGGAGAGACAGGAGAGGACAGGGGTAAAACGTGAGAGCTGACAAGAACATAAAGGTGAAAGAAATAACTGCAGCAACAGATGAGAGCAGAGATAAAACAGAGGGAGTGACCGGCAGGAAATCAAAGCTTCAAGGTTACCAGAACTGTTATTAGTTTTAATAAATAAGCCCTGGAGTTACGCTGGAGCTGTGCACTCAGTCTATTAAAGTGAAATCTCCCAAAATGAGCATCTAAAATGACTTGATTTGTCCTTGTGTTATCAGTGTATCTGTTGTGGCCGCATTCCTCATATGGGAAAGGGAAACTACGCGGTTCTTGATAACACTAATTTCCCAGCTACAGGGTTGTTTTTTCCCTCTGAGGCTCTAATCCAATATTACAATGCACTAGGCACAAACCAGCCAGGGTGATTTGATAATGGAGAGACTGCCAATACTGATTAATGCAGCTCGGAGGGGAAATCAACAGCTCACAAAGCCCCGAGAACACATTTCTGTAAGCAAAAAGAAAGCGTTGACCTTTCCTCTGCAGTGATGAACTTCTCCATTAGCTCATTTGTCATGTAGAAATACACGGGCTATCTGGGTAGTTGAGACAAACAGCTACGGATTTAACTTATAGACACTTGTATGTTAAGCTGTTTAGCTTTTATGCTATGTTAGCTATTTTATGATTTGTTCTATATCATTTTGGTGATGCAGACCTGCAGGCTGCCTGGCCAAAGGGAAATTAACTCGCGATAAGAATACACATTTAAGTTGGATAATAAGGGAGACACACACAGCATAGATTCCTCAGAATTGAGGATAAAAACAACACTCTTTTAATAATATTTAACTATATATATATATTCATACTCTTTTTCTTGCCTGGTCTAGGAAGGTCAGAGGTCAGATTCAGCTACAGAAAAGCATGCCTGATGCAGACACTTGCTTAACGACACCTCAGAAGGAAACACATTTGCTCACACTTGCTTTGTTTGTGTACATCAGACCAGCAATACGTCATCCAGAGTACGCTCGCATGACCACGCTCCCGTTGGGGGGAAAACAATCCTACGTTCCTCATAGATTATGAGGTGATGCTGGTGACAGTGACTAGCACAGCTAGCTAATGTTAGCTTGAGTGGGAGGCTGCTGCAGTTATACAGCCATACATTAACGTTATAGCAGCATCAGTCCCTCATCTCCAACTAAATCTCAGCCTATAGATCAAACAGTTGGCTATTAACAGGTTGGTTATTTACAGACAGCACTTATCCTAACGTGATTCAATCAAATATGTATAGATGTCTGGATAAGCAATATCCGGCCATTGTGTTGGACGGGGAAAGACTGAAGGGACATGGCGGTGATCAACCTTAATTTATTAAGGTATCGCGAACGCTCAGGTTCAGGCAAGGTCGCAAAATAATTATTAGACACGTGTATAAAACAAACGTTTGTATACCAAGAGATGAATGCGTACAAATCTGTCAAAATTACAATCCAAACATACGTCAAATTGCATTGAAGTCTATGGGATCTTCGGTTTTCTTTCCCCCAAAAGGGGGCGCGGCCTTGACTTTTTGCGAAGTACCCGTATGTGCCGGTCTGATGTATACTTAAGTCTCTATGTTTTATCTTTTTCTTTAGGTTGTGGTGGCTTTACATGAGAGGAATACATGTTTGAATGCTGAAAGCCCCACCAAAGTTTCTGTAATGGTTCGGACATGGTGGCTGTGACCTGTTTCTTTTATCCAACATAGCAATCATGGGAGGCCTAGTCATGGGAGTCTGATGGCTGAGTCACCCACACTGGTACAGACTTTCCTCTCAAGCTCTCTTTGGATAATTGGGTAGACTACAACTTGGCAGAGGCAGTGAAAGCGATGTGATCCTGTCCTCGTGAGAGAGAAGACGTGGGGCGTTGGTTATGCAATGTTTTTTTTCCGGTTTGAGATCCCTACTGATCTAATTTGACATTTGGGTGATGAGCATCATGAGGAGCCCCTAACGTTCCGCATTTCCTCACAAACTACTACAGTGAGAGAGCAGAGCCGCTTCACTGTTTTTTCCCCCCATAAAGACACACAACAAAATGTCAAGAGGCTCCCATCAAAAAGCATGTTAGTGTTTCCGTCAGTGTCAGATCCACACCGTCACAAACCGTGACCTTTATTCGAGCACAGCCACTGTGCAGGCAATGAAAATGTGCCACTTTCTGTTCCTTTGTTTTCATTACAGGGAGATTGAGAGTGCAAGCTTGGTCAAAATTATAATCCAAACAGCCTGCTCTGGCCTCTCTCTCCCCTGGTGGACTGAGAGACTCTGTTTTTGAGGAAGAGTTCGGACTTAATAAGATGCCACTGAGTGGAAAAAGCTGGGACAGAGCAACGGTTGGACTCTGACTCACCCCAGAGCTACAGACATGAATTATTCATCCATTCAGTCAATCGGTTGGAACAGCCCTGGAGACCAGAGCGAGTAGGAGTTCGGTTGAAACTTAGGACGGAACAGTAAATGCAGATATGAAACCAGCAAGCCTGAGAATGAGACTTCACTTGAGACAACATACTAGAAATCATGACAGTCACACGGAACAAAATTCAAATGATCAACACTCTTTGGTGAAAGTAGTATGATGATCACAAGACATCATGATCAGAGCATGACTTCATGCTTTTTATGTTTGGACCGTAGCACTTTCAATTTCACTCAAAGAGCAATGTCATGGTGAATTCACTAAAAAGTGTCGGAGTATTAATGGCAAATTACTGTGCAGTAATTGAAACAGCTTCATCACACGAATATGTTGCCAGATATGTTTAAAATTAGTAGGCTTATAATTTCTAGTGTATGTATTTCAGGACTGGAACTTATATAGTGCTACATGTGATTTTGACACAGTAGGAGGAAGACTATCTGTGCGTTCCAATACCCATTCTACCATACTATTTAGTATGAAAGAAAAAGATTTAGTTTGTCCTAATACATAGTATGTCAAATGCAGTATGCCAAAAATACCAGGATGTCCAACTGCATCTTGCAGTATGCAAGCCAGCATGCTTTTCTAGCTATTCTGACCTACAAATCCTCTGCACAGCGGAAGATATGTCACCACGGCTCAGTCTAGTTAATATAGGCTGCGTTCCATATCGCATACTTTTTCTTTTTACTTCAAATTTGGTGCTACAGAGTGCGACGCATATGAGCAAGAGGGTCTAAGTTCATTTTGCAATTTTATGACAAAGTAGTAAAAAGTAATGTGATTTGGAACGTAGCCTATCACTGGTTTGATTTAACAAGTTATGAAAGAAGACCTTTTGGTGTGAAACTCCCCCATCACTTGAGGTTAGGCATTACTAACCCTGAAAACATGTAGGCTGAGACAGCTCCAGTCTAGTTGGTTGTTTTTTTAGTTTTAGGTTACAATGCTTTAGAAATTACTGATATGAAAAAGTCCCATAATTCTCCAAAAATATACATAATAACACAACTCACATGTTAGAACAATCATGCAATAAAAAATGAGCTAAACTGACATACTTCATGCAGATATACGGTAGGCCGTTTAATAAATGTTGGATGTATGCTAGTCAACGTCCTCCAGTTTTATTTTACCAGACTGCTGTATGAAAATGACGAGAGAGACCCATTAATGCAGCAATTATGCTATTTTTCCCACTTAACTGTGCTCTTAGTTACTCAGACGTGGAATATGATCCATACAAATTATCATTAATTGCTTAGATAGCTAGAGCAGAACATATCACAGCTGACCTTAATGCCACACAAACTACACAACATAATGTCTCTGATAATACAATCATGGAAATAATGCACACAGCTTTTACCAAAATAACCGATATAAGGAATGGTGCATTTCACATTGTTCAGCCCTGACAAGCCAAATAATGAACTTTGGGGATGCAAAGCGCTGCCATCTTTAGTCCCTCTTTAGTATTCACTACATTTCGCCTTGTGCTTTGCTCGACAAGTTTAATCTTCTTTAGACAAGGATTCAGGGATTTACCACAGAAGGAATGTTAAGCACAGAACTGAGCTTAGAAAGCTAATGGCAAGTAATGTGAGTGGAATATGTAACCAGGGCTCTCGTAATTCAGAAAATCACAATCGGCTTTACACACAAGTATCTGTTGTTATAGATTAAGTGACAATGAATGTACAGACAATGGACATTTACATTACAGCCCATTAGGATTATAAACATGACGTCAGAGTAGCTCCAGAATGATACTTACAAAGATAAGTCCAATCACCCTGTAGAAAAATGTCTTTTCAAATGCAGGGCAGGTCATCCATTTTTATGCAAAAAGCTAAATTCAGTTAGTATTAGCCTGCAAGTAACTGATTGTAAAGTGATAAAAAAGTGAAGCAGAGACAGCAGAGATTGGTTAGCTGGAGCCCCTTTGTACTAGAATACCAGAAAAGTGAAGTGTTCCAAACACTACGCTTTGGTGTTTGGAAACATCCTGTTAGCTCATAATGAAACTGAACAACGTACAGCAACAAAACCTGGGCTCTTGCTTGGCTCCTGGCCAGGTAACCAGTCTACTAAATGGACTCTGCTCATCAAGATTCAGAGAGATTGGGCAGAATGGAAAGTGTCCCCACAGATACTTTGATGCAAGTGTGCCTAAGGCAAATTTCCTTCATAGTTGAACCCACTAATACGGTAGTTTGGCTCCATGAAAGGAAGAAATTCTAAAGAATGGAAAGAAAGGCTTAATGCCTCAAATCCCATTATACTAAAGCTATAATGCAAATACGCTTAGTCGCTTACTTAAAGTAAATGCTACAGTTGATGTAGTGGATTCCATATTATGCTGTATCTAATACATTACAGTGAATATATAGCAAGTAGGACGATGCCACCAATGCTCTCCTTTATAACCAGAAGTAGGGCAGATCAACAGTTTGCTCCATCCCTAGATTTAGATTCATATTTTTTTATAGATTTATTTAGGGATGCACCGATACTGGATCGGATATCGGAGCGATACTGACTCAACTAGCTGGATCGGATAACAGTGACAATGGGGCCAATCTATTCAGTTCAATTCTATGTTTATATACATTATATACTGGTATTTTAATTCCTGTTTAAGTTTTGATCAATTTGTTGCTGCATTAAAAAGTTTTACACTTGAATTGTAATTACTGTTAATTTTGATGGTAAAAATTGATGGTGTACGATTTATTATTTTAATAATAAAGAACAATTAAATAAATGTATATCTATGTATTTATTGGTCACATTTTGTTTACAAAGTTAGGAAAGCGATGTTAAAGTCAAGCCTGATGTTGCCTTACATGTAATAAGAATGATCCCAGTCACTTCCACACAGAGAGGCATACAGCTTACTAATTAAACACGGGTATCGGATCGGTACTCGGTATCGGCTGATACCCAAAGCCCAGGTATCGCTATCGGGACTGAAAAAGTCTGATCGGTGCATCCCTAATTTTATTTGTTTACACATATAAAAAAGGTACAAGTTGATGTTACAAAAACAACAACAAATGTGATGGAGAGGTGCAAAAAACCCTCAAAGGGGCTTGATCAGGGCACTCCCCAGTGCATGCCTTAATCAATTGTAAAAAGAGAAATAAAATGTTAAAAAGGATGGTAAAGAGAGAGAGAAGAAGAAAATTGAGACTATTATATATACTGTGGTTCACTTTGACCTAAAAAAAATAGAGTCTATGAAATTTTTTTTATCTTTTTATGGCATTTCTGCTTTTTCGGAAAACTATTAACTGCGAATGATTTTCATAACAGGAAACAAAAAGGGGAAGTGTATGGTCAAACATCAGGTCAAAGTAAGACCCAACCCGATGAGCGATCAAGGCATCTCAGTTCTGTTACTGTCCTTGGTCATTGTGCATGTGAAAAACTAGCACGAGATTAATTCTGATAGAAATGCAGATGAAAAGCAGAGAGATGAGAGACAAGAACGCAAAGAATAAAAGATGAGGAGGGCAGAGAAAAAGAGCAAGGCTGCTGTCACACTTTTTTTTGTGGTATCTTATTGATTACTGCAGGAGAAGGTGTCTTTTTGCCCTCCGCATTTCACTGTAAAGTGTGATCACAGAATTGGATACAGAGCAGCAAGGCAGGGTCTTGCCGTCTGGTGGGCGTGAAGACAAGGGCCTTTCAGTCGTTGGACCGTTTCCATGATCACTTAATCATGTTTACCTGCAATGACTAGCAGACGCCACAGATGGTAGGAATGCACAGTATACACTTGTGCACTGATGGGATTGGCAGAAAGAGCTGGAGAAAAGTATAATGTGCAAGCAGTGCAGCAGCATCTACTGTATGTGAATGCTGCAGCCTGTCACTGTGTGTTCCCATCAGATTCAATCAGGAGGGAAAGCTACATTATCAGCAAACCGGAGAGTACAGCTGTGCTCACTAACCATCTTTCTCTGCATCTCTCACACACACACACGCACACACACACACACAAACACACCCACGCACACGACGCTTTGATCACTGCAAGGGTGACAAGTGGAGGAGCAAACACAGTCGTCCCAAGGGAGCTGTCACAACAAAAAGTGAAATAAAAAGTTCCCATTAATAGAAATGCAGAGCCCGCTTGGTGCGGTCCAAGCATTAGTATTACTATGAAAACTGAGAACAAGCCAGCACCATTTCTACAGCTGATATCCTAAATGCACATGATTAACAAAGCAACGAAGCATATACACACCACCACAGACATGACCACTATAGAGGAAGGAAGCCTTTATTTCCAAGAATGTAAAAACCCTACAGGGTTTCTCAGCACTCCTTAGCTTTAAAAATGATAGCAGGTCTGTCTTTTAAGGACGACTCGCACGTGATAAATCAAAAGTAATGGACTAATATAATGGCTAAATCAGCTCATCTGTGTGTGTGTGTGTGTGTGTGTGTGTGTGTGTGTGTGTGTGTGTGTGTGTGTGTGTGGGTGTGTGTGTGTGTGTGTGTGTGAGTGTGTGTGTGTGTGTGTGTGGGTGTGGGGGGGGGGGGGGCAGATCACTCAGCCTGCAGTCCGATCCTAATCCAAGTCTCGTGATCTGGCTGCTGTTAGTTCTCTGGCAGCAGGAGGGGGGTGAAAAGAGCTGCAGTGGCCTGACACTGAGATTTAAGAACCAACGCCACTCACTCCTAAATCACCGACACAGAAACAAAAGTGCACTTGCACAACACTCATAATGAGCAATCTGTGGTTTACACCTGCCTCCACCTCTGTGAAGTGACTCACTGATAGCCCTGCTCGCGTTTGTGCTGTGTACCTGTTACAGTTCTGGCTCTAAAAGAGGCGTCTGTGGACCTCCAGGAGGATTCAAGGCATCCCATCCCGAAGCAACGAGGGGATTCATGTTCTACCACAATGGCAGAATGACACGTACTGAACGACTCTGCGGTTACAAAATATGTTATATCTTAAGACAAACAATCCTCCCCGATTCTAAGTAAAAAAAAAAAAAGGCATCTGTAGTGTCCTGAATGTCTCTATACAGATGTTTAATTGGAAGTTTTTTGGGGGGGTCTGAAATAGTTTAACAAGTACAAACACTTATATACATTTGCTACTTTATCTTAACTTCACATACCCCTTGCTGTTTTTCTGTTAAAGAATTTATATAGAGCAGAATTAACATGCGAGTGTCGTTTTTACTGTATAATTTTCTACAGTCGTGCAATAGCCTCTTCTAGTTCATGATCACTCACTGTGGAACAGCTGACGCACAAACCTGGAAGTAATTTAGGCAGCTTGAATGGCAAGGAGCTGACTAAAAGAAGGTCTCTTGACAATGTTTGCTTTAGTTGGATGATATTACCTTAGCGATCATTTGGAATCAAGCAAATATCCGGCACTGTTTAGATGCAGCCATATTTGGATTATGGTGTTGAAATTAAAATTGTAAACAAACAAAGAAACCCTCATTATTTCAGAGTGAGCAATAATAAATGGACTTGTGCTGTATTTGCAGGTACAATTTCATATTTTTCTAATTCAAATTAAACACTGTATGTGGCAAGTTTTTGCAACTTAAACATGATGAAAAAACAAATACTGTTTATCCATCAGAATAAACAAGATATACCTAACTGTATCTTCTAGGAATCCTAAGGCTTTTTTCCAGGACCACAAAGTAGTGGTCCAAACTAAAAAGTAAGCATCACCACCACCACCCAGAGAAAGACCCCTGAGCTGAAGCCTGCATCACCTCCAGCCTACAGTAGAGTGTCTGCCAGCAGCGCCTACCTGCAGATCCGCTCCTTGCAGTCTACAATCCATGTACTTTTCCCACGCATATGACAGATCAGTCTGCTGTGGACTGGCCATGTCGTCCACACCTCCAGGTCCAACACCAGTCAGGGCGTTGAGGAAGTCAGGACTGACAAAAACTCTCCTTCTGGTGTCCTCTCTAATCCTCCAGGTGGCTGAAAGTGCCCCGGACGAAGCCCAAAATGTTCTCCTGAGTCATTCATAGCAGGTTCATGATTCACTGCGCTGCTTTTGCCACTTTTAAATAGTGCTCCTGCAGACAGATACAAAGTGTCAAGGGTTAGCAAAAACACAATTAGCTAGCAAAGCGTGTTTCGCTTTAACCCACGCACTCTGAGATACTGACAGTTGCTTAAGACGCACTTTTACCTGACTTGAACCCGAAACTTCACGACGAGCTTCACACACACTGTAGCATAACCAAAACAAAGCGGACTGTAGCAGTGCACTGAGCTAGCTAGCTAGGTATATGACAGAAACAACCTGCGTCAAATCCTCAGGCAGGTTGAAGCAACCAATTTCCGGTAGGGGGCTTTGTTTTCAAAATAAAAGCATCTAACGTGTCACAGTTTGGTGGTAATTATAATCTCACTAGAAACTCTGTTGATACGTTTCGGTTAGATTATAACTGCATTCTGACAATGAAGGCTTACAATGCAGGCGGTAATAATTTTCTCACATTAATAAAACATTTTTATAGATTTTAATATATATGTGAGAAAATCGTTTTTAAAAAGGTGTTGGTTAAATTGCAAAGCAAGGCTATTTTGTTTGCATAATTACAAACAACACATGGTGAATACAGCTAAAGCAAACTATGCATTTGCATGTGGTAGTAAAGCATTTACTCCCATAATTCAAAATGTTGAGTCAGTAGTGAGGTGATTCCCACCATATCACACCTCTGCACTTTCTGCAATTTCTTAAAATAATTTACCCAAAAATAGATTATAGTAGATTAGTCGACTATTCTCTAGTTTTTGGTTTTAGTCGACTGAGATTTCTTTAGTCGATTAGTCATATTTTTATGCTTTTTTCATGCTGAATGACTTATTTCCAAGAAACTTTTGAACACATATTTAGTAAACACAAGATTTAAAGTGGTGCTTTTGTGGTATTCATGGTGGAGAAACTCACAGTTTCAAACTCACAGATCTGTCGATTAACTCAACCAATCGATAAGTCGACAAAATCGCATGAGTGTTAGTCGACTAAGAATTTCTTTGGTCGAGGGCAGGCCTAAAAAATAAGAGCTGAGTTAAGAAATAATGCTTTGTATGCCACTTGTTAAACACTTCTCTGCTTTAAAGTGACAACTTTGCATACATTTAGGATGCATGGGCATACCATCAAATGTTCAAGGTTTCCCTGGATGTGATTCAAAAATATTTTCTACATTTACATATCACAGACTACAGATAAAAATATTCTACACTTTTTTTTTTATTTCTTAAGTAGAATAAACTTCATCAAAGCAATACTTTTGAGAAGAAAAATAATAATTTATTAACATCCTAAATACATCAAGCCATTATTTTGGAAATAATTGCATTCTATTCTTTTACAATATAGTTAATTTCATTAATTTATTTATTCTCTTTACCATCCTTTTTAATAATTAATTCTTCTTTTTAAATTGATTAAGGTAAGCATTGGAGAGTGCCCTGATCAAGCCCCACCGAGGGTTTTTTGCACCTCTCCATCACAATCTCTACTTGTACCTTTTTTATATGTGTAAACATAAAAACATAAAAATAAAATCCTAAAATCCTAAATCCATTTAGTGTGACGTGTTCATACAATTAATATCAACTACCACAAACTACGAAATTGTTGTTAATTTACACTTTTCATTGAATGTCTATACCTCCAGTTGAGGATTTGAATTGTTTCTCAGAAAATGTTGCAGTTAATGTTTTATTTTGAAAGTTCTGCTCGATAGCTGTGTAGCTAATGTTCCAGCTAGCTTGACCGCAAGAAAGCAGCAAGAAAGCTCGATAATTATAACCATAATATTTGCATTAATACTATATAACCCTTAGAGCCGCTATACCTAATGAGTTCAACCACCTATTTTAATGAACAACATATATTTTCCGGAATTTTAGCTGTCTTGCTAACAATCATAACGTTAGCTGTTGTTGCACAGCAACGCACTGTGTAACGTTAGGCAGCTGTCAACACTGTGCAGCAGAGAGGAACCAACACAGCGTTAACCACCTTTACCTAAATAAGCAGACTATGGGCTATAGCTACATGTTTCACCCAGTTTCAAGTGGGAATAATTCATTTGCATACATACCTTCGTTTCCCATAAATTAAAGTCAGCTAATGCTAGCCTTCGTCCAGCAGAGACTCTTATAGTGTGTGTGATTTTTGCCCTCAGCGATGACTACGAGACAGTCCCATACAATACCGCCCCTTTGCTGTCAACGAGTGAGAGACCGATGACGGTTAGTCACAAAAATCAAGTTAATTTTCTTGACATCTTTTCATTAGTACAAGAATTTATCCAAAAGTATGATTTATCCATTCTATCTGTGTTAAACCGTGTTAAACAGGGTACAAATAATCCTTGCAGACTACTCTGAGGGTCAGAATGAAACAATATCATAATAACCGCTCACAGCCCGGTGACCCGCCCACTGACTTCTGTTCTGCCTCTCATTGGATAACACACAATTAAATCCCAATCAATCAAAGCATTGCGTTCAGGAACGGTGGTGCGTTTGTAACTCTCTGTAAATCAGCGAATGGGTACCTTAAATACTGGTAACACAGTATAACTGTGCCCATGCAGTCGTTGCTTGTTTAGAGTGGATACAGTTCTGATCCGAATTAGCAAATTATATGACAAAATTCTTGTTTAACTTGCCTGCTTTTGGGAGCCACAGGCAGGGGCGATTCTAAGATCAGACCAGGGGGAGGTGAATTTTAATGCACCAATATCTGTCTTTTCAGCATCAGGTTATGATGGAAATGTCTTGGATTAATTGGATATTCCGAGTTTATCAAGAGCCCGTTAATGCACCACTGACGTAGGTACGTGTCTCCCTTTTTGCAGCAGCACACAGACTGTGGGGGTGGCAGCAGCATTTTGTTTTCATTTATATCATCAGAGCAGAAACGTCATACCACTGCCACATTGCATTTTGGAAATAGGCCATGATGTGAGCACAACAATCCAAATGTTTCTTGAGGTTACTTGTCAAGGAACATGATAGGGCAGGTCGTTAGTCCACTGTCATAGGGAATTAAATCCAACTAGTTTCACTTCTTCAAGAGTCTTCAAACTTCTACGCAATGAATTAGAAATACATTATCATGTGGAAAATTGTTATATAATATATAAAAAAGGAGCTGAAAAATATTGTAATTTTAAAAGTAAATCATGATAAATCTAAGGGCCACAAACGAATATTTTGCGTATAAATGTGACCATACAAACAATTAGATATTCTACATTTTTACAGATAAATCAGCCTTAGACTGGTCATTTGTTCAACCATGGCACATGACAATCTATTCCTTGCAAGGTTTACTTTGGCGCCACCTGCCTACATCATATATGTATTTGTAATTAACCCTACCTACCACATGGTGTCGCTATTATCACACTAGAGCCACAGACACAGCATACCAACATGTTAGAAAAAATGTTTATTCTTTTGCTGCCCAGCATGTAAACTCATCCCACCAGCTTGTACAGACACTAGTCCTACTCCACAATAATACTTCCATGAGATAAGCTAATCCAAACATGCCACAGTGTAACACAACTGACATGAGATGACGTCATGCATCGCTGTGATGAATTTCACATTAAATTATGTATCCCTTGAGCTTTATTCTCAGTTTATGTGCACTCAGGAAAAATAATAGTGTTTATATTTACAATTCTCAACGGTCGGCAGTTGTGATTTTATAAAGGGAAATGTAAAAAAATGTAGATAAGCATAACACTGAGCAATAAAAGGCACAGTAAGTTCACCTCTGGTTTTCAGTGGCATTTTCAGCAGCTATAGTTTAGTAATGCTGAGTGGCTCCTAATTTGCGGTCAAACAGTGTCAACTCAGAGCACAGCCGCCTCCTCTCAGTACCCGCTGTCTCTCTCCACACAGCCCACACCCACGGCGTTGTCGGGACATTTGCAGGAGCGGCCGGTGGGGGTCGCTAAACAGAGGTGAGTGCAGCCCCCGTTGTTCACAGCACAGTAGTTTTGCCCTGGAGGAAAGAAAAAAAAAACATACAAACTCTTATTAATGCGGGACATCCCGGGGCATTTCTGTAAATCATAAGCCACCGTAGCAGGGGACGGCAGGAAACAGTCTCTTCACTGTTTGCTCAACAGATATATACACACTTAAATGAAACACATAGCAAACTCCAGATGTTGGAGGCCCCTCTCCCTTGACTCCACATTCCCTGGCTTTATGCATGCAGCCTTATCTAGAGGAGACGACGAGGCCTGACGCTGCACTGTAACATCAATCATTCCTTCACTTAATGATGAATACTAGCTGCAGAATCCCTCCTGTTGCTTCTTTCATAGTTCTTTACAGAGGTCACACAACTGGGCTGCTAGGTCCTGAAGAGTAAAGGGAACGGATAATAAGGCTGACTCAAAGGTAACCCCCAAACGTACATGGGTCAAGCTATTTCTAGGAATGGCTTTCAGTGGGACTGGGGGTGTTTTCTCACCAATTGCTCGGTAAATAAAGAAAATCATTTTTAAGACTTCAAGAGCAAACATTTTAAGGGAAATTCATGGGGAATATATGGCCCCGTATGTTTACCTGACGGACACTGGGCGTAGGCTGTGGTGATCCCATATATCTTGGTCCGTTTCTGAGGTTGGAACTCGTCTGACTCCTTGCCATCTTGGCGGTCAACGGCAACCACGGCATCCCTGTTGTAAACAAAAGAGTTTAGCAATCCGGGACCATCCCAACTTGAGAAATGTTAGCATGCCTGCTTCCCCTGTGTTTTGTATAAAGTCTGTCAAGAATGAGTAAGGGTTAGGGTAGCTTTCTTAGCCATAACTGACATAGTTGTGTGTGCCTCCCCCACCACCACCTCTCAACTTTCTCCAGCGAGGCTACACACAGCCCTTGCGAGATCAGAGGGAGGCCCTGGGCAGGTCACTCACAGACCCTGAGGCTGAGAAATTGCAAGCAGCTGCCACTTTTTAAGATGCTTGCTCACCCCACATACACACCCGCACACAAATAGACACCCCAACCCCCCCATTTTTGCAGTGGCTAACATACAGGATCAGCCGCATGGGAAGAAAGCTCCACAGAGTTCAGAGTTGTCTAGAAGAACATCAAGGGCCCGTGCTTGAAGTGTGGGGAGCTTTTTGACCTCTGACCTAACCTCTCCTTCCTCTACTTTGACAGATTCTTACATTGCACAGTGGACCATGGATGAAGGCTGCATTATATCCTTGATGCTATAAATTCCAGTGTGTACTAATTTAAAACTATCCAAATTACATCAACTTCGCCTAGAACTAGCGGTGCCTTCGTCGCCGCTAGTTCTTTGATGTCGGGTTGGTGTGTCCCCAGCCCAAAGTCCACGCCAAAGGGAGTTACTCTCCCCTACAGAAACACTGCTTCTGAGCTGCCTGAAACACCCTACTTGAAATCCTGCGTTTTCTTCTGTAACATGGTGATGTCAGCTAGTTAGAGCGAAGCTGGAGTGGAGTCCGAAGAGTTTGGTTCTGTTGGTTCGGGGAGGGGGGCAAGAGCTCAAACAGAGCGTTTCAGACAGAGGGTGAAAAGAGGTGCTGCAGCACAGCCGGTATGAGAAAAGTAAAGCATGTCTTGAACATTAAAGCATGTAAACATGTTCTAGTAGTAACCCAAAATACAAGTATGTACCTGAAAAAAAGCATAATATGTCCTCCTTAATAATTGTGTAGACATTACACATACAAACATAAAGCATTCTAGGATTTCATTCAGTGGAATACTAAAGGTGGTTTCTTTTACTTACATCCCATATGTTGACATTGGATAAAAATGTTAATGGTAATATAAAAAGTCAAACCTCCGCCAGTCAGTGTAGTAGATGTTCTTCCCAAAAGACGTGATTCCGAAAGGGTACTGAAGCCCCTCCATAACCTTTCTGCGGTCACCGTGGCCAGGATGCATGCACTCCATGTTATGTGTGCCTACAGGCGAGAGATAATTGCTGATGACAAGGCAGACATCATTTCATAGATGAGTCATCTGTCTGAAATCCACAGTACCTGCATCTGCCCAACAAAGCAGAGAGCTCTGGGAGTCGTAAGTCAAGCCGTTTGGCAGGGCGAGATCGTCTTTCACCAGCACCCTTCTGTTGGATCCATCCATGTAAGAGGTCTCGATCTTGGGGGCGTCGCGGTTCCAGTCGGCCCAGTACAGATTGCTGTTTTAAGGATAGGTGTGGAGTCAGTTCACTATCAAACTCAACCGATTTTTAGATCAGATCTTTTAAATTACTGGTTATTCTCCTGACAATATATTTGATTCTTTAACAGTAATCAAAGTTGTTGCAAAGCTTCTTGTGAGTACCGAGGACTGACAACGTTTGATTAATGTAATAATATTCACAAAAACTGCAATGCTATCCAGATGTATATTTACAAAAATTTAAAGGAATAGTTAAGCATTTTGGGCTTATTCCAGTGGTCAACCACCTGGTCTGAGAAGTGAAGCCAATGCAGAAGTGCCTTAAACCTGCATTCTTTCTAATATCCAGCAGGGGGCGACTCCTCTGATTGCAGAAAGAAGTCTGATTGTATAGAAGTCTATGAGAAAATGACCCTACTTCTCACTTGATTTATTACCTCAGTAAACATTGTAAACATAAGTTTATGGTCTCAATCGCTAGTTTCAAGTCTTCTTCAATACAGCATGATGTTCATTTAGTAAATTATGGTCCCATTTAGAGTCAAATAGACCATAAAGCAGGGTATGCTTCAGGGCGTGGCTACCTTGTGATTGACAGGTCGTGGAGTTTTCATAATTCTTACAACTCTTACAGCTGTAAACCTTTCACAGTGTATTTTCAGTTCATGAAAGTTAATTGTAACATTTTGGTCGCCTAAAAATGTCTTCGGCGTTCAGTTGTAGGTCCACTTGGCTCCACCATCTCGTGTCACTTCTGGTTGCAAAACAACAAGATGGCGACAGCCAAAAACCAAGATGGCGACGGCAAAAATACCGGACTCAAGGCTTCAAAATGCAGTCCACAAACCAATGGGTGACTTCACAGTGACTACGGCCACCTCTTATATACAGTCTGTGGTTTATTCGCTTTCTAGCTGGGAGTTAGATGAGAAGATCAATAGCTTAGTTTAGAATAAACACTAGCAGCATTGCTCTGTTCAAAGAAAGCAAACCTCACTTATCAGTACCACTAAAGCTCACAGATTACTATTTTATATCTCGTTTGTTTGATACATAATGTAAAAATGTGTGGTTTTATGTGGTTTAGATATGAGAGTGTTATTGATCTTCTCATCTAACTCTTGTCAAGAAAACAAATATGTGTAATTCCAAAAATGTTGAACTATTCCTTCAAATGTGTACTTAATTCCTCAGTGATTGGTATCTCACTCACAGTAGGTTAAAGTATAAAGTGTAAAAGTTTTATGTAAAATGATACACACCCATTGGGAGGGTCGGTGATAATAGCACGGGGGTTGACGAGATCAGAGTCTATGATTACGCGGCGCTGAGACCCGTCCAAAGACGCCACCTCGATGCGATCCTTCACAGAGTCCGTCCAGAACATAGTTCGTCCCAAGTGGTCGATGGCGATGCCCTCTGGGCTGTCCAGATCTGTTGATAGGATACAGTTTGAGTCTCCTGATTCACAAATGGCTGAAGGTGAAAGAGTGACGGATAAAAGTTACCTGATCTAATGATTGCAGTGGGCTCTCCCCCCTGGATGCTGGCCTTGCTGATCGAGGGCGACGTGATTTCAGTCCAGTAGACCATTTTGTCCACACAGTCATAGGCCACTCCGATGATTACCTTCTCCTGCGGACGGGTCAGCAACCAACAATCTTTGAAGTGCACTTTGCTCAAACAAGAGTGGTCAGACATAGAAACACTGAGCAGATGTGTGGTTTTTCTGACATTAACGTCTAGACATGAATCCAAACAAACAGAGCCACACACTTAGCAGCTCGGCCAGGCTTCAGACCAGCTGCTTTGGAAATCAGCTTAACAAGAAATGCAGATTGCAATTCCAAAGAAGTCAGACTGATGTTAGTAATTAGCGTGAATGTCACCATGTGCCTCCAATAAATCGCAAGCACTGAATGCGTGAAGCAGATGGGGAAACGGCAGAGCTAGAATGTAAATGTTATTAGCAGCAAGGGAGCAGCTTGAGAGGCTGAGCTGATGTTGTATACATGAATGAGAAATCCAAACATACTGCAGCTTTTTTTGATTGTTTTCTCACGTATAATCTGAATGCTGACACATACTAAAAAATCCTGACTTGTGCCTGAGATGAACTCTGAGTTGCTATCCTCTTAACCTCGCATTGTGAAAGATTTCTTTACTCAGAAGTGCTTTTTGTACAGCTGTGATCTTCTAAGATCGTGTCAGCATTTGTCTGCCATGAACAGTCATAAAGACAGTAAAATACTCCCTTTTATGATGTGTCATTGCACACAAAAGAAAAGCCTATTAAAATGTCTCAGAATAATGTTGGTAATAAGAGAAAATAATCGTAGGCATGTTCACAATATTCCTTTAAAAAGAAAAAAAATTAAAGGGACTGTACGTAAGATTTTACACGTATAAACGTTTTTATTGCCAATGTGTGAACAGGTTGTAACCTAACCTAAAAAATTAGACCTTCCGCGACTTTCTGGGTTTCCTCTATCAGCCTCTAGACTGCTTTTAATGTGAAGAATACTCAATTTTTTTTCTGGGAAAATCCAACGGATGTGACGTCATGCGCTCTCGTGAGTGCCTTTATTTTTCGGCTCTGCTTAAAGGGCTAGCAGTGTGCAACCATAGCTAACGTTCGGTTAGAAATAGAGTCCGCTAACGCCAACAAACGACCAGCCCCCACCACAACTCAGACTCCAACACAAACTCCACGGAAGCACAAAAAAAGTTAGATCTAGTGAAGCCCGTCTTGCAAAACAGGAATGTGACCGACGTCGGGGGGAAAACTAGGATCAACATCGGCCGGGCCTTCGATTCATGGAGGGACCTTTGTTTGGTAAGCTGACATGACTGCCACGCCAAGCATGTGAAATATACAGTATAGTGATATTGTCCTTTTACCTGGCTAATGTTGCTAAAGTTAATCAACATGATGCCTGTCACTCACGTTCAGTCTCGTGTGTGTCACCTCACTGTTTTGACCGATGCTCGCTCGCGTCTACGTAGTGCGAGCACAAGCGCTGACTCTCGTTGACTTAACGGCCACAGTTGTCACTGTTAACGAACCATTTCTGATTCTTACACCTAGCCCCTTTAAAATGTCCTTTCTATGAGATATTTAGGGAAACTTACAGGGAGATGGAGGAGGGCCTTTGCATCGCTCTTTTTCATTGTATAACCTTCCAGCGGGACGTGCTCTATCCTGCCGCTCTGGGCAAACAGCAGGTGTGTTCCTGGAGGCAGTGGGTGGACATCGGGTCGAGGGGTGGGTCCAACAGGTGGTGGCACACCACCATGGTCGATACCTACCGGAGACAGACACAGTTTAGCAACGGAAACGTTTTCTGGTCAACAAAAACGCTCTCCAAAATGTAGCCGTAGATGTTTGTGGCTGCTAACTGGTCATGCATGTCTGGTCTTTTAATACACAGTGTGTGACAATGTGGTCCCTCGTTGTCAAGTGTTAAAACACATGAGATTTACTCACACATCGGTCTGCTGCCAGGCCCAGAGCGAGTCCCGGGGATCTCCTGCCCGTTTCGGTCCACGCACCAGCAGTGTCCCGTGCTGCCGTGGCACTGCATGGGCTCATAGGCGCCGTTCTCGTCACACGTAGGGGTGTACTGTCCGACGGGAGGTCGGGGGCCCCGGGGAACACCCTGGAGACTGTCTCTGTGGGTCTCACATTGTGTTTTTGTCCTCTCTGAAGAGAAAAATTTGAAAATAAGACACCCTGCAACAATGCCACAAACGTATTCATGAACTCATTTATATCTCCTTTTGTCTCCTGCTTTAAATTCAGCTACACAAATCCCTCGTAACGCATGACAAATTCCTTCTGCTATCCAGAAGAAGATGAAAAACAGGTTCCAGCTGGCACCAATATACTCTGGCGAGGAACTCATTTCCAAACACTCCTCTTGCCCAAATGGGAGGAATAAACAATGCTGACAATGAAAATGATACTTTTTTTTTTATTATTGAGTCTGCAGCTGGATCAAAACTATAACCACAACTGTCTGAACTCCCACGACAGATTCCCCAAATAAACTTGCAGCAGAGGCTGAATGTAGTCGACTGTTAGACAATGATGCACTGTTTAAGTGAGATGTTGGGTTTGCTTGTCAGAGAGTGACGGCATACCAAAAGACTCACCTGGAGAGCAGTAGAAGCCGTCGCCATAGTAACCCGGCCTGCACTGGCAGGTAAATGATCCCTGGGTGTTATAACACACAGCGTCCTGATGGCACCTGCCTGGCTGGCACTCGTCTATGTCTTCAGGGAGAAGAGAAGAGAGAGAGAGAAGAATCAGTCATCAGCTGAAATATTTTCCACATGTTCAATTTGTCGTGTCCTTTTATGGTCCACAGTATGATCTGGGTCACACTGTGCCCGACAACATCCAGCAGAGGCATGGAAAGAATGAAACTATGAATGAGCACTACTGAGGACCAAGCCAAAAAAACTACACAGGACCTCCGTCTGCTTTTCATGTTTCACTGCTCGATCGCTGCAGATGTATTTTGTAAGCAGTCTCACCTCCCCCGGTCTTCAGCAGCAGATGGTTTAACAATTACAGCCTTAAAGTCCATGTAATGGATCTGAAATCTGGACTACTTGTGTTAAAGGACTTGATTTTCCATTTAGCCTGTTGACCAGAAACACTTCACATTACTGCCAACCATTTTCAAAACATGTCACATAATTTAGGATTGAACTATAACATGCAGATTCATGTTGATCATCATCACGCGATTGCAAGGAGGGAGAGTTTTGAAAACTCTCCTTGTAAGCGTAACAAAAGATGCTCTGAGGCTCGAGATTTGTGGATGAAATTCCAACAACATTTTCTTTGCCAGAAGAAGCTGCTATAATCACAATGTCCTTGTTAGCTTATGTTTTTCCTTCCTCTACTACGATGATTCTCTGACGACATCGCTCATGAATGCAAAGCTTTTTGGCAGCAAACTGTCACATCTCAGATTTCACATTCTCCTTGCAGACACCAGCAAGTACAAAGCCTGGAGTGTGCCACATTGTATAATTATAGGCTTTTACAGATTAATTTTTAATCAATTCATAATTCAATTATTAAATTAGCATTCAAATTATTCACTACTAAACTCAAAGATCATTACTTCAATCAAAGATTTTATTATTCTGTGTTTAACTGATAAATTATTCATTTATCAAATGAAAAGAATAATTGGATTTTAAAATGTAATTGCTAAATTAATTTAAAAAATACCTATTTCATTCCGTCTCCTTCTTTATCTAAAGATGGCATCTATTCATTTAAAGATGTATTTGCAGTGTGCCACCTGAAAATGAAATGACTTTCAACTAGGGCTGACCCGAATGCTTCAAACCTTCGACCGTTGCCATGGTAATCGACCTCGAAATCAGTATTCGAATGCTTCATTTTAAAACATTTTTTATATATTTATATACAAGTTTGTAATAATAATGTATAAGTCCCAAAATAGCCCATGAAATAAGAGATAATCCCACAACATTATTCATTATTGATACTCAACATTAATTATTATTAGTTATTTTCGGTACAGCCCTACATTCCACCCACAAAGCAGCAGCAGGAGCTCTGATTGGCCAGCTGTTGTGTGTTGGCATCAGTCTGGCCAATCAGAGCCGCTGCTTTGTGGGTTGAATATCATTTAATTTTTAGGCACACTGCTTACATGTCTGTGTAAGGTAGTAGATCAATTTTTAAAACTGACGTAGCTTTAATGGCTACAACAATCAATAATTGATTAATACAAAATTAAATTAATATGCAAAAACACTGATACAGTCCTGTAAGTGTAATGTTATGATAATAAAGCTACGTACTAGAATGAATTAGTTCTAATATACTATGAGCACTGTATTTTACTGTATTTGACTTAGCTGCAAAAACATCTCATTAATGTTGTATATATTATGAAGGCACTTTCTTCCTGTGATCATATATTTCGTGTCTCTGTGCAGTACCTTGGCAGACTCTGCCATCTCCTATGAACCCTTGCTGGCAGGTGCAGATGTAGGACGAGCCTCCGGTGTAGCTGCACTGAGCGCGCTCAGGAATGTCACAGTTATGGGTGCCATCTTCACAGGCGTCCACAGGTTGATAAACCTCTGAGGAGAAGAAGAAATGCTGTTAATATATTTTGCTGTTTAACATTTGTTAAATTATGTCACAACACTTTTCGTCATTTTTATCTTAATAAACTTATCTTAGAAATATAATATATCTTATCTTAGAAATATGTTTTTTGTATGGATTAAATTAACAAAATTCAACGTGTTAATTACTTAGCTTTAGAGGTGCTGGTAGGGAGATTTGTAACCTTTGGACTGAGCCAAACTAGCTGTTTTCCTCTCGTATGATCTTAATTTCCTAGAAACTTACCCTAAACCTAACCATATAACCGCATTTTGCCTAATCCTAACCCTCACCATACCCTTAAACCAAGTCTTCTTAAAATGAAATGATTTACGTTATGGGGACTTTTATTTTATCCCCAAAAGGGCAGGCGAGTCCCCACAATGTGACAGTGTAAACAAATATACCTCCCCACAATATGAGTAATACAAAGACACCCACACACAGATTTACGCAGAGACAATCACACACGCAATGTGGACCTCAAACCTAATCACACTTTCTACTAGATAATCTCTGAAATGATAATGCCACTGCACCCGTCAGTTCAAAGTTGTATGTGTGTACTTATATGTTTAGTAGTTATACATGTGTTTTATCTTGCTCACCAGGGTCTACTTAATATCTTAATGCATTTTATTACAGTTTATGTCTGAACCTGTACGTCACAACTATCAGGTGAGATTTCTGAAATATGTAATTGTACCCGGCAGCAGCGCACAAACACCACTTACCAACGCAGGTCTGGCCATCATTGCCGAACTGATAACCGTCTTCACATTCGCAGCGGAAGGTCCCGGGCTGGTTGTTGCAGATAGCGTGGGAGCGGCAGATCTGAGGATTCTCTCCGCACTCATCAATGTCTGATAAAGAGAAGAGCTAATTATCATATGTTAATAACCACCACCATGTTTGAGGCTCTGAAGTCTGCATCTGTCAAATCAGTGTCCTTCATTATCAGATGGAGATCAGAGGAGAGGGCTTGATTAGGTTTCTTAATTACAAATGTTTCAAGATAGCATCTGTCTGAGATGCTTCCTTCCTCTTTCTACTGTATGTGCCTCAGAGCTCTTCCTGTCTGGTCTGGAATACAAAAGACTCGTGATTGTATATAGAGCATGGTCCACAATATATATGTTAACCTGGTCTGGGAGTATGGGAGACTTTGTTTGAGACTCCCTCTGCTAATTGGTTAGATTGCCCAGTTCCCCAGGAAGGAAGGCTTTAGAAAGTCTGGGTTGATTAAATGATGGCTCTAAACTGATGTGGAAACTGTTTACTTGAAAGAAGAAAATACATTAGTGGTGAGAATCTTTATTGTATATCTACACATGTTCCTCCAAAGGGGGGAATGATGGCATAAAATATGGCATACAATATGATAATTAGGACTGTCCTCGACCATAGAAATTCTTATTCGACTAACACTCAAACAATTTTGGCGACTAATCGATTAGTTGATTTAATCGACAGATCTGTAAAACTGAGTTTCTCCACAAAGGATCACTTTTTTGTTTGTAATATAAGCCCTGCCCACAGCATTTGAGCTAACTTTGAGGGCCAGCGATAGCAAAACTGTATGAAACATAAAAAATCCCCAAATAGTAACTTTTTCCAGCTTAGTCCAGAAATGTTCGGTACCAAATTTGGTGATGATTTCTCAAAATTTGTCGGAGGAGTCGCAAAAAAATCTGATTTGGACAAAATTCAAAACGGCGGAATATCAGTCTAGACGCAAATGGGCGTGGTTTATATAGATAGATTCGTTTGGACCCAGAACATCTCTGTTTTGAGACTTGAGGTTCATAAGTTACATTCCAAAGTGTAAAGTTCATTGTTATAGCATCTGGTCAAATTACACCACATTCAATATTGCACTCCCTTTGGTCCTGAGTAATACACCCGCCAAGTGTGAAGTAGATCGGATGAGTGGTTCTAGAGATATGCGAAAGATATACAGACAGAAAGAGATTCCTTGCTTTACAGTTAGATATCATATATCATTCTTACCATAACATGTGCGTCCATCTCCGTTGAAGCCGGCAGCACACTGGCAGGTGAACTGAGTTCCCTCTCCGGGTCGACACACAGCGTTGGTGTCACAGCCGTGTCTTCCAGTGAAACACGGGTTCTCCTCTGGCTGACCTCCTGAGAATTAACGGTGTATTTTAGGACAATGTATTAACCATTAAACAATAGCCATAACTTTTAGTAAAGCTGTCCTTGGTCAGGATGTTATATGTTGTCCTCCAGGAAGGAAGTGTGCGCAAGACCAAAACAGGAAGACACAAAATAATCCCCATGACCTCACCGTTGATATCCCCGATCTTGTTGCTCATGGCGAACCGGATGAGCTCATTATTGGCGTCGTACATGACAAAGACCTGGTCCACGCTGAGCATCTGGGTCGGTTTCATGTCTCTCAGAGACTCGCCATGCTGGCAGCTCTGGAAGCTGATGGTCTGACGCCACTGGTACGTCCTGGTGTCAGTGGAGCCGTCGGGCAAGCTCACTACGTAGTCCCGAGTGGAGGATGAAGTGATCACTGGAAGGTGTGAAACAAAAAGATTGTTTGTTAGACTTCTTAATGGTTTAGTAATGATAAAAAAACTAGAGACACCCCAGACAAAAACATTATTTTTCATGCACTGGTAAATTTTGAGATTTTGGGCTATTTTGCTTCCATAACATGTCTTCTTTCAGACTAGTCTAAAAAAAAACATCCAAAATACACATTTAGGTGTTTCACATTTTACGACTTTGTCTATTTGCGTCTGTAGATTTCTCCTAAATTCACCCAAGTTAGCATTAGATAATGCCTAATTTGCATATTTAAACATATATTTTCAGAAAACTTGTAATTCAAAAAATAATTACCTTAATGTAAGTAATCAACTGGGGAAGTTTCATGGTGATACCTACAGTATTAGTAAAACATTTTACCCTATTCACCTCAGTCTCCCCATAAAATGCAAAAAAAAAGTGAGTTTCTTACAGTTGTTGCTGTACTGGTAGATCTCAGAGTAAGGGTCGATCTGCACGGTGGAGCCACGAGGCACCTCAGGGACCCGGCCCTCCAGGGTGGTGCTCACCACCAGGTGGTCGTGCTCGTCGATGCCTTTGAACTCCTGCCTGATGGTCAGCTTCTCATTCCCTGGCAGAAAGGTCACCTCAGCCTGCCGTGTGAACTCCCCCCCTACAGGGGACAGAGAGGAGGAGGTTAACTTTAAGACCCTGGCCCTGAATGAACTTTGGCTCACCGCCGTCTGTCGTAATGTGAGGGGAATTCAGCTGGACAGAGTGAGTAAAACTGCAGCTGTATGGCAAACTGCTTGTAGCAGCATTTTTTTACAGAGATTTAGACTTCCTGAATGCTCACTTTTGTCATTTTCTAACCAAGTGAATCATGAGAAAATCACATGAAAAGCCTCAAGGTGTCACATTATCAGATGTTGTTAGTGCACATATTTCCCTCACCAATAATACTGAAGCCATTCTTGAAGCCAGGCTGCTCCAGAGCAAACGCCCACCCAATCACGCCACCGAGGGCCGACAGGGGCTGCAGCGAGGGTCCAACGGTGTGAGGGATGTCACTGATGGCCACATAGGAACGGCCATCATTCACCACGACATATGAGTGGAGGTCGTTGCTGCTGAACTCCACTTGAGAAGGAAAGTTGCCCACATACACTTTTCCATGCACTTTACCGTTCATCCTCTGTGGTTTTCCTGCAAAAACAAACCAAAACCATCAAAGAAGACACCAGAGCTGAAACCATATTTTTGCCCAATTTGCTCAAATAATTTCAGGAGTAGTGTACTGGACAATGATGGAAAATTTCTGAGCACAAGGAGTGATATTGCTAAACTGCATAAAGACTTTCCCCTGACATCTCCACATCTGCCAAGAACAATGAACACATTAACTGCTTTTTGGATAATGAAGTCTTACATATTTCAACAGTTCATACAGTTAGTTTTTGAAAACCAACCTGGATGTTAACGTGTTTTCAGACTGATGCTGTGAGTATCGTGTGTTGAACATCGGCTAGTTAATGCGGGGACATCCCTACTGTATGTTCCCAGGGTCCTCATTGTAATAGATTGGTAAGAGCTATCTTCAAAATTCAAATTGCAAAAGAACGAAGGGAGATGGATGTTTCAAATGCAGTTTCGAAAATTCATTCAGAATTTATGTTATTAATTAATTATTTTTTTAGTTATTTATATGTATATTTTTCATTTATTTTATTGTTATTTTATTTTATTTTTCTATTTAAATTCATTAAATTTTTTATTTTGTTTTATTTTTTAATTTATAATATTTATTTATTTATTTTCATTTTTCATTTTATTTTATTTTTAAAGTCATTATTAATGTTAACATTTTTTCTCCTTTATTTTTGAATGCTTTGTTTTTACAATTACTATCTATTATTATATGTACATATTATTTCTTCTGGTTTAGGTTGTTGTAGTCATTTTTCTTAAGGAAACAATAAAAAGCATGATTTTAAAAAAGTAAAAATCCATTCAGCCACTGGAGATATCGGTGTCTATAGTCAGGAAAACTGTCTTGCCTGCAAATTTGAGGGCGTAGGTGTCAAGGAGTATAACATCAGTAGAATATAAGCTATAGGTGGGTGAATTCAACATATTGAATAGGGAAACATATATTGAACATTTGACATAGAGAAAAAACATTGCTGAGAACATATAGCCATTTGAGAGGTCTCCTTAATATTAACAGGATATTGAGTTGGGGAACACAGGACCCTGGGGGACATAGATAAGCTCAAAATTCATAACATTAGCTCTGGTCTCATAGATTGGGACATGAAACTGTCTAAAGTTTGCCATAGACACATATACTATGCATTTTAACCAAAGCCATTCCTCTCTGTTTCCCTGAAGCAATAAAAAATGAACACACTCTACAGTTTCAATCTTGTTTCAAAATGAAAAGTAACTGTAGCATTACCCTCTGCCACACACTGTATCCCATTGCCGTAGAAGCCAGGTCTGCAGTTGCAGCAGTATCCGCTGGAGTAGTCCTTGCAGTCGGCAAACTGGGAGCACTTATTCCTGTTGTTGGCACACGTCCCCAGGTTGTATGAGAACACTGAAAACATGGGAGAGCATGGTGAGAATATGGCAGGATCGGCTAAATCTTCCAACAACGAAAAGAAAAGAGTCTTTGAGCCTCACCATCTACATTTATATCCGTGTCGTCCACCTCCAAGACTTCTGGGTTGTCCGGCTGATGTGGCTGATACTGAACTGGGTGGACTTCAATCTGCTGGCTCACTGGCTTATAAGGAGGGTCCAGCACTTGTTGTCCATTAGTATACACAGGCCTTCTTGCATCAGCGGCCACCTCAGGGGGCCCCTGTGACCCGTGGTTCTCGGTGGGCAGCTCAGTGGCCTCACCTGGAGCCACGTTGGAAAAAAAGGGGGAAGTTCCAATCTCGTACACCCATACACCCCGCACGCCAGAGTTGGTCTCTCTAGAAGGAGAAAACTTTTACAGTCACTGTTCTTGAAACATTATCCAAACAGTGGTCAGGAAATGGTTATTTCTTTGGTTGACTTACTCTGCTAAAGCCCTGACGGATGCCTCGTCATCAGTGGTGGTGCGGTAGTACGGCCCCTGACTGGAGAACAGGAAACCCCGGACCAAACCCTTACTGAAGCCAGCATGCATGACCACAGTGCTGCCTTGTACGGGCGTGGAGGAGAACTGCACCCCGTCCCTTGCATACGAGACAATAGCGTACGATGCCTTCTCCAGGGATGCAATAACCAGCTGGAAGGTGTTTCTCTGTATAATAAAACATTAGAAATGATGTAAATGACACCACAGATCACTTGAATAACCATATGATGCTGCTCACCTTCTTTTCAATTCCATCTCCTCTGCTTTGTGGTTCATGGCTAGCGACATCAACCCAGGTGATCACCACTGCGTGGGTGGGATTGACTTCGTCGTCCTCGGGGAAGGCCCTGTTGATGTACTGGGCCGCCCGGGTCAGAACATCAGGACTTGAGTCTTGACGGAAGAAAACCTTCCCCACACCATCACTGGTGTCCAGGTCTCCCTGCTGAGCTGCAATCATGCCGAATCTTGCGGGCATACTGCCAAGATATGTCGACTCGCTGGTTGGCTCTGCTGTGGCAACAAAACCATTGGTGTTGATCTGAAATTAAAAGTTGGTTAACTGTAACACTGTATGACCAGCCGATTAGACTGCTGTCAAGCTATTAAATAAGCGTTATCATTCGCTATAGGCACCATAGATGTGAGTTAATAGGGGCCTACTACAGCCACTAGTAGGTTTATCATCTATTCATCTATATCACTGAAAGAAGGTATAAAAGAACACGACAGCGACCTCTAGTGACCGTAGTAATTAAGACAGGAGCAAAAGCGGACATCAGGCGATGTAGTATAGACAGCGTGAAACTCCAAAAGGGATGGCGGTCGGGGACAATGGATGGGACAGAAGTTGTAGTTTTGTTGCCTAAACCTAAAGAAGTTGTAGTTTTATTGCCGAAACCTAACTGTTTTTTTTTTTGCCTAAACCTAAAGAGGTTGTAGTTTACATCCTTACATCCTAAACCTGAAGAAGTTGTAGTTTTGTTGCCTAAACCTAAAGAACTTGTAGTTTTGTTGCCTAAACCTAAAGAACTTGTAGTTTTATTGCTGAAACCTAACTGTTTTTTGTTGCCTAAACCTAAAGAAGTTGTAGTTTTGTTGCCTTAACCTAAAGAAGTTGTAGTTTTGTTGCCTGAACTTAAAGAAGTTGTAGTTTTGTTGCCTAAACCTGAAGAAGTTGTAGTTTTGTTGCCTGAACTTAAAGAAGTTGTAGTTTCATTACCTAAAACGAGACGTCTCATTCAGTTTTATATGTTAGAACGTGTTGCTTTTAAGTTTCACTTTCACTTTTACAACGTAGTAGGCCCCTAATGACCCATATCTATGGTGCTTATAGCAACTGATAATGCCTATTTAATGTCCTGATAACAGTCGAGTCGGGTGCAGTGACTGTCTTTATAGTAACTGGGATAACAACACATGAAGAACTGTTTGACAGCAGAGGCAAACGCAGTCCAGTCTGACCCAGTTTGATCTTAATTCCACACTCATTAGACTAATGATCCGAGTCAGCTGCCATGTCCTACAAAAGCGCGCTAATGAACAAACAAGATGCCATTTTACACAGATTTCACACACTTAAGGTTTAACACATGAAGGCAGGGCTTGAGGAAAAGAAAAGCTGGGTTCATGTCAAAAACGCACACACACACTCTGCACATGGGGCTCCTTCACTTCCTGACCAGGGGGAAAACAAGCATTATTCCTGGCCCGGGCCACACGGTTTCCTGTCCTTGCCCCTGACAAGCAGCCCCAGAAGATTGCTGCACACTAATCTTCATTACAGTAACTTCCTGCCAAAATGTGAGATAGAGCTGGGAAACTGATCAGTTGGTCTGATCTTGCAGACAGAGAGAGATCTTTAAGCAGTGATGGAAAGGAACTAAGTACATTTACTCAAGTACTATACCTAAGTACAATTTTGGGGTACTTGTACTTTACTTGAGTATTTCCATTTTCTGCTACTTCATACTTTTACTCCACTAGAGGGAAATATTGCACTTTTTACTCCACTACATTTATTTGATACCTTTAGTTACTAGTCAACGAATCAACGAATTAATGATGATGCATTATTCTGGAGAAATATAATTCTTTTTATTTATTGATCCCTTGGTGAAATTCACAAGCTACCCAGCAGTATATAGATTAAAAAATAAGCCTCTCCTGTACCAGCTGGAACACTAAAATGATGTACACATTAGTATATATTATTCTGAAATGGGCCATTCTGCTTAATGAGTACTTTTCCTTTTTGTACTTTAAGTATATTTTGATGTTAATACTTTTATACCTTTACTTAAGTAAAATTTTGAATGAAGTCTAATACTTGAAACAGAGTATTTTTAAACTGTGGTATTGGTACTTTCACTTAAGTAAAATATCAGAGTACTTCTTCCACCACTGTCTTTAAGGTTAACAGCAGGGCTTTGTGGGGTATGAATCACACTCAGGAGGAGACGATAAAACCTCCTAATGATTAGAGAAAATCTTAATTTCTATAACTATGTCTGGTGTGAAAGGCATTAGTGTTTCCCTACAGGGCATAGACAGTTCACGGTAGACGGTCTAATACATGAAAAAGAAAGATCTTTAGGCCATCCTGACTACAGTAGAGAAATATGTCTGTGGTGAGTGATTTCCAGATAACGTGTAGGTAGTCAGCAGAGCGGAAACCACCCCAGACTCATTGTTATTATAAGGAATTCAATAATTATTCTCAACCTCAGACTCAGGTGTTAACCACAACTTCTTGCCTACGCACATCTCAGACCTGCTCATTAAGTGAGATTGTGTATGTAACAGTTCCATAAAATTTTTCATCAAAACAGTAACAATGATTACTGTCTCATCAAGTATAGACCACTGACTTCATTAAAAAATAAAATAAGGACAAAGCTTAGGCAAATGTTGGGTTTCTGCCTTTCAAAGGAAATACCTTTTGTATATAATTACTCTCATATTATCCACATGCAGCACAATTAAAACAGAGATGCAGCACTTTTCTTTGAATCACAGGGAATAAAGGGCTGTTTGTCTGTCCAATACATTGGTGCAGCTTTCAGCTAAATGTGGCTATCGCCTTTTTAACAAGTTATTTAAAAGCTCCACATGGTTACTGCAAAACAGCAAATAATAAACACATGAAGTGTTTAAGAAAAAAAAATACAGACTAACATCCAAAGTCACCATATTATTTATTTATTTATTTATTTATTTATTTATTTATTTATTTCCTCCTTTCTTTTGCATTATGGACATTTGGGGTTTGGGGGGGAATTGATGGCTGAAGCTGTTTGTATTGATTGTATTGCATCTCTTGTTGTGAAAAATTGGAAATTTCAATAAACATATTGTTTAAAAAAAACTATTTTGCACTGTTTACATACAGTATGTTGTCTAGATATTGCAGGGTGTGAACATTTGAGACGTATATAAGCAGTTATGTGACATAGACTCATCAGTAGATGTTTGGGTCGGATTGCAAAATAAGCACTGTGGTCTTTGTGTCAACAGTAAAACGATAACCCCAGGGGAAGCTGTAAGAATGCGTGGACACATGCATTCCTCTAGATATAGCAGCCTGCGTGATAAGTAAATCAATATTTACAAATACTCCAGAGCATACCCTGCCCCACATATATTTTGCAACTTCCAGGTTATTGTTTAAAATTGTAACTACTGACCAACTTTTCACTATAACGGCGCGTAATTGCGCAATATCAATGGGTAGTCCACCCCTGACCAATACATCCCACGCGTTTGTATTAAAATGACAACGATAGTGTAGAAAGTTGTGTTTTTCACTTACAAAGATGCTGTCGAAAGTGCCATCGTAAAACAACACTGGCTTGTCCAGCTCCAGGCGCTGCGTTTGGTCATTCCCTGCTTCCAGTAACTGGTCCCTGGCGCTTGGACCGAACTGAAAAAGCTCTCCCCGCGTAATGCTCTGCACCGTCGCCACAAACCCGAGAAAACTCGCACAGGCGAGCCATCCGTGCTCCTGCCAACCCATTGTTCGTGTTCCTCAGGAGGAGCAGTTGAGCAGTCCTGTGGTTTGTCCAAGCCAGGTTAGTTAGTGGAGAGTGACGCACAGACAGACGCAACTAAGGAAAGTTCAGTCAGAGTTTGGGGGAAACGTGGGGCGGAGTTGAGAGCTGCTGCTGCTTTTCGTCAAACCACCAACACTGGAGGGAGAAATGAGAGGTAGCTTGTACTTTTCTTTTAATGCTGTTAGCCTAACAAATTCCTGAAGTGATGTGGTAATGACTGCATGCTGGGTCAGTTTATTGGACATCTGCAGTGATTTGAAAACACATAACATTACAGTTACAAGGGTTGGTTGAGGACAGAAGGGGTCAGTTTCACATCCCTTTGATTTAACTTTACAACTCATTGCTCCAGTATTGCCAATACAGATGAAAGCATCCATCACTGTTTAGATGATAAGGTGCTATAACACAGGGGCCACCGTGTGGGAGGTCCAAGTGTCTCCGGAGGGACAACACTGGACTGTATTAGCAGATCTGGATACAGGCCAAGGGGCCATCTGAGCACAGACATCAGAGCATGGACCAGTTACCAGCAACAGAGCGCCACGGCCGCTTTGATTGAAACATTCTGTAAAGGACAGTATCACAGAGCACTGTACCATACACTAATCATCTGAGGCATCCCGCTGAGGCTATGAGACTCGTCTCCAGCTGGGATAATGAGGGGCATGCTGGTTAATACGGAGCTGTTCCTGCTAACGGATGGTCAGTCATCCATCCAACACTTTGGTCCACTTATCTGAGCCACATTGCCATGACGTTTTAATATGGGTATTCATGGTCCCCTAATGATTTTTTGTGACCTCTGACCTTCTGTTTGTTGCCTACATCAGTGGAAAATGTGTTTTGCCAACACTTTGTACTTTGAAAATGAAAATAAGATGACAAATGAGCTCTAAATGAATGAGAATATTAACACTATATTTGGTATTGACAATCATGATGATTAATAATGTTTTTGGTGACCCCCTGACCTTTTCCCATGTCCACCACCAAGCCAAGATTTTTAAACGCACATATCAAAACTGAAAGTACAGATTATGTTTCATGGATCCTTCGCTGCCTGGGAAACACCCACATAAACAGTAGGCGACTCCTCAGGAAGAGTAATCTGATCTTCATGTGTGAAATTGGCAGAGTGCCCTTGTAAAGGTGTAAGAATGAAGATACATCTATTTTGTTGCAAAAAAAAAAAAAATGTTTATTTTTCAGATTTTTTCTCTTATTGTGGTTTTTGTAGTACAGGATGTTTTCGCCTTCTCAAGGGAAATATTCCAAGATGAAGTAGTCGAAATGAATCTGGTCAAACTGCTCACATCTTGCGTCCAAACTGAGGCCATAACTTGTGAAGAAGGGTCCCAAGTAGACAAACAGATTAGTTTTAAGTGGTCACAAGGCAAATAGGTTAGAGCAGGGGTGCCCACACTTTTTCAGCATGCGAGCTACTTATAAAATGACCAAGTCAAAATGATCTACCTACTATAAAAATGCAAAACATATATTTATTTATAAATATATTGAGTATTCTTTATATGTACAATATATGTTGGTGTACCTTGCATAACTACATGAACCCATATTGTACAATATAACTCTGTACATTTTTTGTCATTACCTTACTCTGATGACTTGCACTGAATGGAATCAGCTAGGGATGCATAGTCCGGACAGTAGCTGCTGATAGCCAGCCTCAAGCACACTTCCAAATGATCATCAGTCAAGGTGGAACGGTATTTGGACTTAATAATCTTCATGTGGGAAAAGGCTGACTCGCATAAATAAGTGGAGCCGAATAATGCAGTCATGGAGGTAGCACATTTCCTCATGTTGGGGTACTTTTCCTCTGTGAGTAAGTTCAAGAACTGTCCATGAGCCCTGGACTTAAGCTGAATGTCAGTTTGTAGTGTCAAAATCTCATCCTCCACTCCAGATGAGTTCAGGTGAAACAGTGTTGCAATTTTTGATGCGAGTGAATCAACCTCAGCATCTTCCCGAAAAGGGTAGCACATGAATGTAGCGACTGGCTCCAGTAAAACAAACAAACAAAATGCGCTTGTTTGCGCATGCGTGGTGACCCATGTGTCAGAAAAGATCAGATGTCAGACTGGCTGCCCTGTATGTCAATCAAGTGACAAATTTCATAGTGAGGATGGATGATAGGCTGACGTCTATTTTTTTTTTTTTTTTTTTTTTTTTTTTTTTTTTTTTTATTTATTTATTTATTTTTTTTTTAATGCCATGCGATCTACCCACACTACCTTCGCGATCGACCGGTAGATCGCGATCGACGTATTGGGCACCCCTGGGTTAGAGGATGAGCCTTTTGTGGACACTTTTGTGGAGCGACCCTCTTGCACCACCCTCAGGCCAAAACATATAATGGTCATATTGCTGTGAAATTTAGAGGGCACTTTTATGCTGCCATGGCTCCACTGCCTTTTCTTTAGCATTACCCTCAGGACAAACTTTCCATTTTAGCCCCTCTACGAGTAGGGCTTTAATTTTTTTTAAAGGTTTTTCCTCCGTCAATAGTGTGCTGTAATGAACATTTCAACATCTTGCGGGGATTTATCTCATATATTCTAAACGTGGAAAATAAACAGCCATAATGCGTTTCTATTCTAATATGTTTCTGCTTTAAACATACTGGAATTGTCTGGATTGTATCTCAGTTCAACCCAACATTTCTCAATGTGCTGTTAGCTGCTAATGCTCTTAAATGGTTTCATGTCAAGACTCCCAAATATACAGACGATATGCCACAGATAAAATGTGATATTTTGTCTCAGTCACCATGTGAAAAGATTATTTTTCATTGCAGATTTTGAACCATACTAGCAGTAAATAATGAGTAGCGCTAAGCATTACATTTTTCTGGAGATAGATATTAAATATTTAGCTGAATACCATAGTATTTTTGGAAAGAGGCCATTCACAAGTAAATTAAACATTGCCTATTTGCCTACTTTTTAACTGTCTTGTCTAATTCTAGTACTCAATGTTACGTTCTCTCTCCCACTTATGATCCCTGCCAGCCTTTTCATCTTTATACAGTTGAAAGGCGCCACCTTCTGGTCATTTACATAAAGTTTGCATTTGTGGTTCCTGAATATATTCTCCTTAGAATTAAAAGGTTTTCAGAGATTAATATAAATTGATATATATGTACAGTAGGTACATCAACACCACAGATGTATGCAGTCATGATTTATTCATCATGACAGCATGACTTCTTATATATCTATTTTATACCACTGTCGATATTCGCTGCTCTTGAATGGTGATACACATTTGACCCTTGTTGGACTCCTAGTGGCTGATGGGATATTTGAGTGCATCTGTTATGTCTGAGCGTATTGCCATGGGAACCAGCAGTGGACTGAGATCTGATATGTCAGTGAGCCTGATAATCAAACTGAAGTGCCATTTTGTCACAACTCTGTTATTTTTCTTTTTATACTCACAGACAAAACTGTTGTGTTTGCTAATGAAAACACGATTCTTATTTTTTAGGTGATTATACACAAATGAAAACATAGTTATGAACATTATATTCCTGCAAATAGATCCCCTGAAATGTTATACACTGTTCCTTTAATAATGTGGCTTTTCAAAGAGGGAAGTGCTGTAGCTGACAGCTTCCTGTCTGGTGTTGGTGCCTGGGGGGTGGTGTGTGTGTGAAAAGATTAATGTACCACTGCAGTCAAAGGTGAGCTAGAGTGACCTCCATCCGTGGCCTTCCTCATATTCACATGCCCCAGTCCTGTGAAACAAAAAACCCAGCTACTAGTAACCACAACAAACTTCACTGAGATTTGTGTGCAGATTAGATAAGTTTCTTCTTGGATCATAAACCAAATTCTGTTTCTCTGATCAGACCTGAAGTATTCTGGTGATTTTACACATAAAGATCAGTTTATTCGTTATGAGGAGAACTACTCACTAATGCTGGAGGAGCTTTCTTAAGTCCAACAACACACCCTTGGTGTTTCTCAGGCAGAGAGGGTCGAATTAAAATGCTACGGATTTGTAGGATCCAGTACTTTTGGAGCTTGACTCCTATTCGGGACAAAAGGTCAGAATATGTTGACCTCTGCTGCATTAATTTGACCATTTAACATAAAGTCAAGGCTAGATTAGCAACTTGACAAAGCGGGCCACTGCCCCGGGGTCCCAGACTGCATCTTGTTCTGGTCGTTGCTCAGACTACGTTCGCTTCTTCTCACCACACTGAACCTTTGAACCTTTAACCCTCAGAGGCCCCTAAGATTCCAGGTTCATTTTGTGGCAATTACATTGCAGTAATTAGATTAATTGATCAATAAATGTTTAAAAAAAAAAAAAGCTAGTTAATACAGTTTTAATGTAGAAAATTCAATGATTAAGGATGTTTTATTAATTAATAAATGTGAAGGTACTACTACAAACACTTCTGGTTTATTCTACCTACTTTTTAAAGATATTTTGGGGTCTTTTTGCCTTGATAGTTTACAGTGAAGTGAGACAGTGAGATCCAGGGACACTGCGATCACACACAACTCCAACTATACCTTCATTTTGCTGCACTTTTTGTTCTGTAGTAAAAACTGTGCAAAAAGCTCTATTTATCTCCAGTTCTAATATAGTATTTCAGTCTTTAATGCACTTTTTGTATGATTTACATATCATCTTTCACTGTCAATATAAATTTGTTTAGACATGCATACGTGTACATCTAGTCCATGCATATCCATTCAGTATTTATTTCTTTGCACTATTTGTATTGTCAACACTTAAAGAACACTTGACTTGTATATAGACGTTTTATTTTATTTTTTATTTTATTGTTGGTCATTGGTGCTTTATATATACAGCATATATTTATATAATACTTATATACAGGACTACACATAATTTTTCCCTACTTATGTACATAATAGTCCTGTCTATTCTTTACCATTATTTGTCCAGCTTTGTTGTCCTTGTCCCTGGCTGTTATTTATATTACTGTGTAAGTACATTGAGAGAGTTGCATTAAACCAGAGTCAAATTTCTTGTATGTATGTACTTGGCAAATATATCTGATTCTGATATAATATAATATTATTCGTACACATTGTAGGCTGTAACATGTAATGTTTGAATGTAATGTTCACACATGTTCACAGCAACAGAAGATACCATGCACTGCTACAGTGCATGGTATCTTCTGAAGTGATTTTACTGTGATATTTTGCTCTGCTTTTTGTGTAAAAAAAAAATTACCAATTAAATGTATCAGCTGTATTTACTGTAGGCCTGCATACACTGTAAATTATTTCACCGTACAATCACGGTAAATTACTGGCTACTAGTTTATTAATTAATTATTTACATTTCTTTAGCATGTAGAGAAACCTCTATTGCCTTGCATTCATTTCACAATAAAATTCAGAATACTGTATTATATTGTGAATATAATTATAATTTATTGTGAATTATTACAGTTACATCTTGTGAAATCCTGGTAATAATTTACAGTGTACGGTAGGTGAAAATGTTGTATAGATTGTTTATGAACTCACCAGTGAGTGAATAATAATGATGATGGATCAGTGCAGCGGTGGGAAGCCCCATCATCATCACAGGGTTAAAGGTACAGTACTGTGCGTCAGCTGCTGCGTAGCGTCACGTAATGAGGCTGTGGGGTTTGGGGATCTGGAGGGGGCGGAGGCTGGTCCTCCTCCTCCTCCTCTTCGGGTCTCTGAGCTCCGAGCTGCGGCTCTCTTGCAGCTTCCTGCCCGCTGCTGCTGCTGCTCCCGACAAAACTGCTCATTCTCATCACTGATCATGTGCCTCTCTCTCCGGCCGTCTCTGGCTCCGCAGCAGGAAGTTCGCCTCGATTTCTTCCCCTTGCTGCTTTTCGCTTCTCCCTCCACTTGACAACATCATATTCTCTCTCTCTCATCTTCTTCGCTGCGGCGCGGCTCTCAGCTCTCCTCTGCGGGACGCGAGAGCCGAGCACCGGGCAACAGCAGAGGGCCGCCCCGCCCCGCGCCGCTCCGCTCACCTCCTTCCCCGGCCCCAGTGGTTCATGGAGGCCCCGGTGGTGGAGGAGAAGGAGCCGTGGCCGATGGACAAGCCCATGCCTCTGCCCACCCTGAGCCCGGCCGTGCCCCCCTTCGTCACCCTGGGCCTCACCGTGGTCTACACCGTCTTCTACTCCCTCCTCTTCATCTTCATCTACGTCCAGCTGTGGCTGGTGCTGCGGTACCGACACAAGCGCTTCAGCTACCAGACGGTGTTCCTGTCGCTGTGCCTGCTGTGGTCGGCCCTGCGCACCGTGCTCTTCTCCTTCTACTTCAACAACTTCATCACGGCCAACAACCTGGGCCCGTTCCCCTTCTGGCTGCTCTACTGCTTCCCCGTCTGCCTCCAGTTCTTCACTCTCAGCCTCATGAACCTGTACTTCGCACAGGTGAGTTAGCAAGGGTTTTCATTATGTCACTTATCTGCACCTGTTTCGTCTGTAATGTGAGAACAGTATTATTGAGTGTAAATAGATCTGATTTGAAGTCCTCCTCCACTCAGACGTGTGTTTTGCTTTTTGCTGCTTCATTCATCTGGATGTTTGACCTTCAGTGTGCACAATGATGCATGTGCAGAGTTTGACACTAGAAGAGGGAATGTTTCTTTGTGCTCACCTTAAATATGAGTTTAATAGCAGGATTTTGTGACATTAGAACCAGTTTGGAAGTCAATATGCAACTTAAACATCTATGTGCAGACTTGAAACCTCCAGTGCACTAAGAATGGACTTTTCTTTTTTAAAAAAATTGCATTTTAATATATTATATAGTGACAGAGTATGGAGGACCACAAGACTCACGTAATTTTTAATTTTTCTTTTATTTCCAATTAAAATGTCAAATAATGAATTACTTTGTAATTTAGTCCATTTATTCATTATTATTATTATTATCATTATTCATTAATTCATAGATAAATCAATTTGTAAACATATGTATTAATGGCTATTTTTATTGTACAGTTAGTTTTTAATCAATTAAATGCTTTATTACTATTTACATGACTCTTGTGGTCCTCCATAACAGAGCGTACAACAAAATAGAATAAAATAAAATAATAATCAACAAAACAGGAGAAACTAATAATAATAATAATGTTAATAAAAGTCAGAAAAAATAATAAAATAAAATAACTGAATACATTATTATCAATTCATAAGATATAGTAGACAGATAGCTAATAAATTCATGTCAGAGGATGCATTATACAAACACCAGGCAACAGCCGAGTGGCATACTGTAGGTACACACATGCAAGACTTTAGACTTTACAGTGAAGTCTCCTACATCTTGCACCCAGAAATTAAACTTTTTAAATAATAAATATTTGCATATTCATGGGTTCTGTATTTTTCAACGAGGCCAAAGAAGTAGATGTAATGTTTTAATAAGGTAATTACATTTTTATTAGACATAAATTATTATTCCAGAGTCATTTTATAGGTCATAAAACATACATACACTACCTTCATGTGAACTATAGTCCCTGAAACCAAAATATAAAATGGCTTCTGGTAATAAGTTGAAATTAAAGAGTAGCCTATTCGATCATTTAGAGACAGAGGAATTAAAATCATTAAACTAGGACTGGGCATTTGGTTGAAATTAGTATCACAAGAATAATAAGAAGAGTATATAACTAATGATTATTTCCCTCTATTGATTAATCTGTCAATCAATTATCATTATGTTAATCACAAGCTCCTTGATCTCAGTGTGGTGTTATCAAATGATTGATTTTGTCCCATCAACGACCCAGCGACTGTTTGATTGTCTTTGTTTTTGCTAGAGAAAGGATTACCTGATTGTCAGAATGAATTTTCTGTTAACCAGCTAATCATTTCAAATCTAAATGTGAATATTCTTTTCCTATACCAATACATATCTAGGTACGTATTGAATTATATAATCATCAAATTGATGTTCAGAGCAATGAACTGTATTTCCATTCCTTTGCTTTACATCAAAACAGGTTTAAAACAAAACATATAACGACTAATTTAGTGACTTTTTAATTACAATTTGCTTTAAATCAGAATTTCGAATTTGAAGAATTCATCAAATCAATAATATGATATGATAACATGGATATCAAAGATATACAGTTTACTGTCATAGAGGAGTACAGAAACCAGAAAATATTCACATTTAAGAAGCTGGAATCAGAGAATTTTTACATTTTTTTCTTAAAAAAAAAACTTAGTACTAGTTGCCGATTAATTTAATAGTTAACAACTAATCGATTAATCGCTGCAGCTCTAAAGGACCCTGTTATATATGACCTGTTGCTACACTCTCATTCAGATCAGCTACATAGTGCAGTGAATCATTCCTTCATCTGCTTACTTAATCCAAATATGAAATAACAGCTTCCCTGGCGTCTCTCTCAAGCTTATTTTTAGCATAATCCTCTTGTGCTGATTTGAGTCACAGTTTTGAGTTGAGAGCGAGGCGGCACGTGATTCGGCCCGGTGCTGCTGTGTGAAAATTGTGTATGCAAAGTTCAAAACTCTGCTGTGAGGTTCCTGTTTCAGAAGAAGGTGTCTGTTTTTTGAAGAGCGAGAATAGAGAAGTGAAAGTGGGCAGCCTACAGAGTGTGACACAGTAACTGATGTTTTCTTTTCACAGGTTGTGTTCAAGGCAAAGTCGAAATATGCACCAGAGCTTTTGAGATACAGGTACATGTATTTCATTTGCCATTAAATTATATTTTTCTAAAGTAATAGAATTGCTATTTTCGGGCTGAATACTATTTTCCCTGACCCACAGGCTGCCGCTGTACCTGCTCTTCCTGTTCATCAGCCTGGTGTTTTTAGTAGTGAACTTAGTGTGTGCCCTGCTGGTGAGGATGACCTCTGCAGAAGCCCACACCATCGTGCTCGTGAGGGTCGCCATCAACGACTCACTCTTTGTCCTGTGTGCCATCTCGCTCTCCTTGTGTCTCTACAAGGTCGCTAAGATGTCACTGGCCAACATTTACCTGGAGTCCAAAGTAAGAAATACTTCCCCGTCCTGTCCTGTGTGGCAACGAGAGAGAAAAAACAGTAGAAATGAAATATGAGTGTAGTTGTCGTTACACCCTCTGGGATCTACACAATAAAAGTGTCTTGTTTCATAGTTATTTGTGTAACTGACATTAAAATGAGCTGCTAATAGCCCCCTTGTGTGAAGATGCACCTTTCCACGTAATTTATGCTTTGCAAATGGTGATGGTTTCCTAGCAACTCAGTTTCGTTCTTGTGCATGACTGGTTGTGCAACCGATTCGACTGTTATTAGGCCATTAAATAGGCGTCATCAGTCGCTATAAGCACCATAGACGCCTACTACATTGTGAAACTTAAAAGCAACACATTCTAACACGTAAAACTGAATGAAACATCACGTTTTGAACACAAGCAAAAAGGCTTCTACTACAACTTCTTTAGGTTTAGGCAACAAAACTACAACTTTGTTTAAGCTACAAAAAAGCAACAAAACTAGAACTTCTTTAGGTTTAGGCAAAACAAACAGTTAAGTTTAGGGAAAAACATTGTGTTTTGGGTAAAATAACTATGAACACAAAGACAACTATACATTGTTGGTTTCACACAGGATGCAAAGTCTGGTCTCCTGGGTGAAATCCCTGTGTTTTGTATCCCATCCGTAGCCCCAACCTACACCGGTAGGTGATCGGTGAATTACCATGTGAATAGATGAAATAAAACCTACTAGTGGGTGCAGTAGGCCCCTATTGACCCACATCTATGGGGCTTATAGCGACTGATAACGCCTATTTAAAAGTCTGACAACAGTCTAATCGGCTGGGTTGTACTTCACAAGCCAATGAAATCATAGATCGCACCTGAAATTCAAAATGTATTACAGCTATTCTTACTTTCAGTTTCCATGTAGTTTCTATATGAGTTCATAAAATGTTTTAACTCATTTGTGCCCGCAACTGAAATTTTTAATTCAATTCAAAGTTGGACTGTTTGATACTCAAAGTATGTCCGTACCAAATTTCAAGACTTTTGATCAATCAATACAAATATGGCATTTTTCCTTACCATACTAAATATAATATTTAATTTCTTCCCAAAAATAGATGATATGTAATTTCTTAATGCAACTCTTCAAACTGTGCAGGGGACGTCAGTGTGCCAGGTGACGGTTATAGGAGCCACCGTCATCCTCCTGTACTCCTCCAGGGCCTGCTACAATCTGGTCGTCCTGGGACTCTCAAACAGCAGCATCAACTCCTTTGACTACGACTGGTACAACGTTTCAGACCAGGTGAACCACCAGACCTCATAATGAGTTAATGTTTAAGAACATGATTTTTTTCAGAGAATCTGTTGACTGTTCAGACCAATTAATGTGAGTTATGGCTGTTATGGGAGAAAACTGAGAGACTTTTTTGTTGCCTTATTGGTGGTTGTTTCCCTTGTGATGATTGCGATTAGGAAATACAGTTCCCTCCATCCCTGGGTAATAAAGTAGGCTGTTTCCATAGTGAATGTGTTGTGTTTTGTTTTTCAGGCAGACTTACAGTCGACTCTGGGCGACGCTGGCTACATCGTCTTTGGAGTGATCTTGTTTGTATGGGAGCTGCTCCCCACGTCTCTCGTAGTTTTCTTCTTCAGAGTTCGGCAGCCCGACCTAGACAGGGTGAGTCAGGAATCCTCCCAGGGGTCACAAGATGATTTATAGGGAAGCAGATAAATCATACTGTAGTTCAGCTACACAAAATGCCTGTTTCTGTCTTATATAATAATGATATCAGACAGTTTTGTCGGTTCAAGTTAAAAAGGAAAAATCACTTGTGAAACTCAAAAGCATATAATGTGAAATACAGTGTAAAGGTTTCATAATGTAAGACATGGGATGATACCTTATGCTTGTCCTGCAGAGTGGCTCTGGGCTTCCCGGGCACGTCTTCTCCTCCAGGGCTTATTTCTTCGACAACCCGCGGCGTTATGACAGTGACGACGACCTGGCGTGGAGCGTGATGCCTCAGAACATCCAAGCCAGGTAAAAACACCACGATCTAAATCACCAGAATACTGTTCATGACGTAGGAATGTGGCAAAGGATTCAGAGAGGTTTAATGGATGTTTGATTCTCCAGTCTGGCTGCTGACAGTTACGAGTGGGGGAGCCAGAGCAGCAGCAGCGGCATCGGCGCCTACATCGGAGGGGACGATAGTTACCACCCGCCACCTCCGCCAGAGGAGCTCAGCCATTACTGACCCGTGGATTTGTTTTTATATTTGTATATTTTTGCACACGATGGGGCTGAAAGTCGCCCTCTACTCGATACATTCAGTCGTCTATTTTGTCTACAGAAGAAGAACTAACTGACAGTATATGAAGGTCCACTGAATTTTGCACACTCCTTGTACAAAGTGATCTAATTGACTGCTTTTAAACATAATCACTGTATAGTTTATACTGAATACTGCTTAATATATTTCCTGACTTTTGTAATATGTACTCTGTAATCACTATTTTATGTACCGTGTTCTTTTTCATACAGATGTGTTTCTATAGAGATATCCATTTAATTCATATTAAAACAGTTTAAATGATGTGAAAGATGCAGTTCATTTTTAATAATACACCAATACTTTATTATAAACTGACAGTAGGTTGCTCATTTTTTCCTTTATATATATTTTTTCTAATCCTCATTTTTCACACTAGTCTTTTACTACTGTATGACAAATATTTGAATCCTGAATCGCACCACAAATAGGTTCACGTTACACTGTTTTATATAACATAACATAAAGGTTCTGGGGCCCTGAAGCATTTTCCCATTTTGTCCTAAAGGAAGTGTTTCACCAACTTAAAGAGGACATATTGTGCTTATTTTCAGGTGCATACTTGTATTTTAGGTTTCTACTAGACCATGTTTACATGCTTTACTGATAAAAAAAAGCTAAACAAAAGCCCAGTCTGATGTGATTGGTCAACCGAACCAAACTCTTCGGACTCCGCTCCAGCTCCGCTCTAACTAGTTTTGTTTGAGGGCGTGCCAAACTAGCCACTAGGCAGGTATTATGTAAATGTGTCACTTGGTGACATCACCACGTTACGGAGGAAAAGGCGGGACTTCAAGCGAGACGTTTCAGGCAGTTTAGGAGAAGCGTTTCTGTTTCAGTGTTTCCCTTTGGCCTGTACTTTGGGTTTTGTAACTTTGCAGACCTTTTACATACACAAACAACTATATAACACACTAAAGGAAAGGGAAAAAGCACAAAACCATAATAGGTCCTCTTTAAACCATTAGTTGTAATAGAGGACAGCTGAAACTGTGGTCCAGTGTTGGACATTAAAAGCTCAAACATCCGTCTGATTAAAGGAACATTTATTCGATTTTGTGGCAGAACAAAGACCAGAAGGCCGGACATGTTTTGCACTTCTCCCCATTTTTTATTGATGAGCTGTTTTCAAAGATACTTGCATTTTAAAAGCACTAAATACATCATGTTACCCAGGAACTTTACAGAAGACAATACTTTTAAAAATTTAGAAAGCGATTTATTGTTAATTTACAATATAGGAACATTCTCACTATGTACTTGTGAGGTTTAGAGATTGTCTCGGGGAAAAGAAGGTCTGTATTGGTTTCAAAATGTTATGAATTAGATTAGTGACTCGTTTTATCAGAGCACTGATTTGTTTGACATCTAATGCAGAAAGTCAAAATATAAAAAGCCAATTAAATCAAAGGCCGACACAAATAGGCAACTCTGGTACATAGTGCAGGACAATAAATACCCTTAATAATCAATTTGCAAAGTCATTTATACAATCATTTACTGGCCGATAGTGTCATTTACCGCTTGATCAATTTACTAAAATCTTTAATCACATTATCTTATTTTCAGTTTTAGTGATAATCACTGACATGTTGTAGTTTTCAGAGCAGTAAAGACAACTCTGTAGATAATATTGATTGGGGGGAAAATTTGGAATTTGCTGATGGTTGTCCTAAAGTTAAGCATGTTCTTCCTCTCACTTTTCAGTGTGAAGAATTTTATTTCCATCATAGGGAATCAAATTTATGCTCAGGTCCAGAAAATCAGACAAAATAATCAGGTGCAATACACTGTAGGCCTGCAGAGGGCAGCATGAAACTGCATATAGTGCAACAGCTTGAGAGGCAGTTATACAGTCAGGTGTATGTTTCTCCATAAATCTGTGCTAATTCAAATGAGCCGAGAGAGCAGGAGGACAGTTAGCATTTACTGTCCTGCAAATGACTGAATTCAAACTAAGACCAAACTTCTGTCAGAAAAAGGGTGTTTTTAATTCAGATCATTCCTCATATTATTGCAACCTCAAGTACATTTTGCAATACACTAGCTTAAAACAGCTGATTCCATGTGAAAAGCATAACACATTAAGCATATGCACAACACTGTACCTTTAAGGAATTAACTGCAAAAACCAATATGCAAAAGATGTAGATCTCTGGGAGCTTAATTCCTGTCGATTATCAGAAAATGTCTCTCCACCGACGAGGTCAAAGGGGAAAAAAAACAAGACACACAATCCCTTTCAGTACAATGTCATGACATTCAAGGTCCTCTGGGCTGCCCTGGTTTGCTGAAAACAAACAGAAATCTCTGTTTTTGTTTGTTTTTGTCTCCATGAGAATGGATCTTCTACTCACTCGCGCGAAAAAAGTCTGCTGTTTTTTTGCCATGTAAAACACACACACATGCTCTCTGTAGGCCACTTTCTTAGGACAGAGCACTTAATGGCTGTTTGTAGGAGATGCAGGCCTCCCATTAGCTGGGATCTGAAGGTTTGTCAAGTTCAACCTTTACTCCTTTTTCTCCTAAACACAGAGGAAACACACAAGAAATGATGCAAAAAGAGCATAAAAAAGCATCGAAACAACAGTTTTGTGTAGTTTGCATCATCAAAACCTACCCGTTAAGTATTTTTCTTTAGCTCTGGCTCGCTCATCTGCGTCAAAATACCACACCGTGATGGCATACCTGCGGAGACAATCAGAGAAATGAGTCACCGCTCAACGGACCGGATGATCTGAGCGTGTGCGGTGGTGCTGACCTGGTGTTGAAGGCGGGCTGAACCTCGTGAGGGTTCCGTCTGTCAGACCAGAACAGCAGCAGACGGTCAAATTTGGGCTCTATGTCGGCGAACTGGGCCTTTCCTTCTGGGAAGATCCGAAGAAGGCCACCGTGTTCCTGGAAGAGCAGAACAAGAAGAAACGACCCTGTTATGTATACAAATCAAGACAAAGCAATAGCAGGAAGTTAAGGAGAGACTAAGTGAAGCCTCTGCAGTGGTCACGTTTGGGATGTTTGATTCCTTTCGCGTTCGTCCGTATTAAAGCGTAAACATTCAGGGAAAGGAGGTGAAGTCATTTATATATCTCACATGTCGGGCTTTTTAAATTATGAACATGGGACGACAATGTTAAGGGAAAAGGGTCTAACTCCGAGGGCTAGGAGGAAAGCTCAGGATCGGAAGCAGCAGCGGGGGGACGGCTTTCCTGTGGAGGGATAGGAAGAATAACCCACAGGAAAACTGCTCTAGCTGGATAAAGGACCTGGAGTGAAAAAGCAGATTGCTGCAAGCGTGCCGCTTAAACTCTCACACAGCTGATATGACAGGCCGCTCTCTTCGCACGCAACTCAGCCGAGCAAAAAGATTCACACCCTTTGTCAGAGTAGTAATGCTACTCTCATTTATACTACTTTGAATGGGGGGGGAATGCCGGTGGTGTGACTAAACTAAATAAAGAACAATAGGGTCAAAGAAGACAGGAGGAATGATTTTTTTTTTCTGCAACACGTAAGCAGCTCAAGCACCACTGATTTTATCAATTGTTGGACTGCTCGTAAATCCAAATTAGTGGCTGCCTGTAAATGATAGAGTGACCACAGGGTGACCCTTGCAGGACGTGACCTTCTGACCTACATCAAGCTGAACTGGACTGATGTCAAATGACATCACGTTACAACCCAAAGATGTGATGTACTTTAAAACTCTGGATGGGTACAAGCAGTCAAACTATGGACACTGACTGACCTTTGACATTTGAAATGTTTGACATTTAAAAGAAAAATGCACATGGTTATGAAATCCAATGAAGTCAAAATGCCTTAGATTAGAATAATTATTTTGACCTTTAGTGCAGTCTTTTAGGTAGGAACTGCTTTGCACATCACAGTAGGTTTTATTTTAGGAAAATACTGCTGTGATCTGAGTGCAGAGCACAGCATTATAAAGTTCTACAATTTACAATACATCCTATGTAACCAAAATCCACTCCATGGATTTCCATGAACATCCAAATGTTTCTTTATAACCATTTAAAGTCACAACCCTTCAGATTTGTATCTATTTTTTTTATTTATGATTATTTTTTCTGCAATGTATTAACATCTATTAATTACTTCTCTATATCTTAGTTTATATTGTTAATGTACAGTCCACCATTCCTGCGCTGGATTCAAATGACCTATACAAGGTATGCCTGCCACCCAGAGTTACTTTTATATCTTAGTTTTTATCTTATTGACATCAGCCTCACTGTTTACTGTTCTCTCTCCTGCAGCCGTATCAGAGCTGGATTAAGTTATTGCTAATGCAAACCCAACATTTCCTACTGCTGCTAGTTAAAAGCATTCAACTGGCAAAACACAGGGCAGCTTTTGTTGTGAAGAGAAAATCAGTGTGCAAAACGCTTCACTCTCATTGAAAACAATTACAACAAGCTGCCCCAAGCTGCTAAAACACACTCTGCCTGATCGGGGCCTTATTGTGTTCTGCTGTTGTGTGGAAAAGTACCTGCACCATGTGCAGTATGAAATCAGAACACACTTGCAATCCTACTGTAAACAGATACACCAGCTGTTCTTCTGTTGGATTTCTGAGTGTTTGCTGTAGTATTAAACAAAAATCTTATCTAGATAAACACATATTGCGCTATTGATGCAACTCTACTTCAATACTAGTAGACTGTGAAAGTTCTACATAGTGCTAGCGCTACTGCTACTGCCCACAAGCAGAACAGTTGATGGCAAAAGGTTATGAAAAGACCAATATTGAAATCATTTACTGTATTCCCCCCTAAGGGGTGGTGGAAACAGTGGATGAAACTAGGGCAGAACAATTTCGAAATTTTAGCAAAATCGCAATATGTCCTGCTGCAAATTTCAAATCGCAGGAGGCGCAGTGTTTTTTAAAGGCAAAATGGGTCAAAATTCCATTAAAACTAGAAGACCTTAAACTAGACATCATCTTGTGACGGGATAACATCAGCCGCGATGCCAGATCAGGCCAGTGGCGTAAAGTAGGGGGGCAATGGCCCCTTCCCTACTTCCGGCACCCTTGCTCGGACCATGGCCATCTTCGAACTCAACCTTCATTTTGATCTCAACTACACACCTGTAAAGTTTCGGGACTGCATGTTACACGATTGCGTCGCTACCGCAGTGACAAAATCAGTCCACAGACAGAAATATAAGCACCTGGCAACTCACACACAGACTCACGAGGTGAAAACAACACCAGCGTCGCTGTCGCAGCTGGTAAACACGTGGCAAATACCTCGGAGTCACTCTGGACAATAAACTCAGGTTTGACCAACACACTACGGACATTCAAAAAAGGAGCCACCAAAGACTATCAGTCATCCGCAAACTGAAAGGACTTTATGTTGCCCCCCCTCTCCTCCTACTGCTGTACCAGAGCATTATCCAACCCATCCTACTGTACTGTTCCACCTGCTTTTTTAACATGTTATCTGTCACTAACCGGTCAAAACTCTCACGCATAACCAACACTGCTGCCAAGATAATTGGTCTCCCCACACCCAACCTCACAGAACTCAACAACAAAGCCATCGCACGCATTGCAATCTCAATAGCACAGGACATCACACACCCACTCAATCACCATCTCACCATAATGCCCCGCTCCGGGCACTGGTACAGAACACTGAGGTGCAATAGGGCTCGCTTTGGGAAAAGCCTGATACCGGCAGTCATAGCCGCCTTAAACAACAGGCGTCGCTGAATGGTCCTGAGCGTGGACTGCTGTCCGTCATTTTCTGTTGTTGTCACTGTTGTATTGCTGTTTGCTGTTACTGTTACTGTGTGCTGTTGTATGTATTGGTGTCTGACAGATACAGTGCTGTGGAAAAGAATTTCCCCCTGTGGGACAATAAAGTCTAAAGTCAAAGTACTCAAAACCACCTCTGTGGTAGTTCCTGCTACAGTAGGTGTCTCCAGGACATTTTTACCATGATGACTCACACACAGATTCACATTGTGAAAACAATGCCAGCACCATTGTCGTGGCTGGTAATTAAATATTGTGATGCTGCAGAGAGGTCCTGACCTACACATCATACTAAACATCTTTGTTTGGTACAGATCCCTGCAAAAAAAAAAAAAAATCTCACCATCATCATTTAATGTGTTTTTCAATGAAAACGAGATTAATGATGTAAAAATGATCATTCTCTCTAATATCGCAAATCATCCCAATTACAATATCAGTCAAAATAATCACAATTAGATATTTTTTCAAAATAGTTCAGCCCTTTTTTTTTTTCCCTTTTATTTATTCAGGGGGAGGTTCACTGAGAGCAATGCTCTCTTTTTCAGGAACGCCCTGATCACATTCACACAGATACTCATTCACACCTGGAAGCTGCCCAGTACAACCACAGTCTGATCTGCTGGCCACTGAGCAGCTCCACTGGAGAGGTTGCTTTTCACTTTCCCCACCCAGATTTATCCTGCCGGTCCGGGGGATTGAATCGGCAACCTTATGGTCTCAAGCTCGCTTCTCTAACCTTTAGGCCACCACTGCCCCATAAAGCCCTAGATGTCTGACACCCTGTCCAAGTAAAATGAATAAAATCCAGCCAAACCTGACACCCTCATGCCCGCTGAGAGCACGTTTCACAAAAGGAAGGCACATGGTGTACCCACAGATACCAGTATGAATGAGCTGGAGGCAACCACTGCTACTCGCTCTCTTTGCAAGATGTTATGTAAAAAAAATATGTAAAAAATGTTACTTTCAACACTGTGATTCATATCTTGTGTTGGTGTGAAGGCTGGATGGTTCTGGAGGAAATGACAGGACTGATGACTGATCGCTCAATAATGTAACCATGACTGTTTATGCGTGATAAAGGTGGTGTGAATGTGTCTGCTTGTCTCTACAGTATGTGTCAGCTGTGATAGACTGGTGACCTATCCTTGCCTCTCACCAAATGCATGCTGGGAAACACTCCCAGCCCCCTGCAACCCTGAGCAAGATAAGCACTTTAGGAAACGGATGGATTGATATTAAACATCTTGGTGCAGCAAAAAGGTTACTGTATAGCACTTTTGCAAGCATGTCATGTCTGTGCGAGTCCAAAGTGATTTAAATAGTACCGTTTTTGTGAAAATGCAAGTGTTTGGGAAGTACTGAGCATACGACTGGATAAACGAGACTTGAAATATACTGCACGAGTTGTGTGAGAGTTTGTAAATGGATGTTTTGGTAAATTTTTGCTGTTGTTCAACCTGGCCTCCAGTTACTTCAATTCATCAAGACTTTTCTCCATTTTCAGATTCTCCATTCACCGTGGAGGCATGCGAGAAAAACAAAGTTTTCTTCAAGGATTCAAGGTATCATGCTGTGAGTAATTGATATACAAATGGTCATTCTAAGGGTGAAGTATTCCTTTAACATACAGTATCTTATTCCACTTAGTGCAATGTTTCTCGAAATAGCAGCAGTTACAGAGTCACGCTATCTTATCAGGGTTCATATTTAGACTAGGGCTGTCAATCGATTGAATAGTTAATCACATTTTTTTATCTGTTCAAAATGTACCTTAAAGGAAGATTTGTCAAGTGTTTAATAATCTTATCAACATGGGAGTGGGCAAATATGCTGCTTTATGCAAATGTATGTATATATCTCTTATTGGAAATCAATTAACAATACAAAACAATGACATATATTGTCCAGAAACCCTCACAGGTACTGCATTTAGCATAAAAAATATGCTCAAATCACAACATGGCAAACTGCAGCCCAACAGGCAACAACAGCTGTCAGTGTGTCAGTGTGCTGACTTGACTATGACTTGCCCCAAACTGCATGTGATTATCATACAGTGGGCATGTCTGTAAAGGGGAGACTCGTGGGTACCCATAGAACCCGTTTTCATTCACATATCTTGAGGTCAGAGGTCAAGGGACCCCTTTGAAAATCTCCATGCAAGCTTTTCCTCGCCAAAATTGTGTGCACGTTTGGAGCGTTATTTAACCTCCTTTGTGACAAGCTAGTAGGACATGGTTGGTACCAATGGACTCCTTGGGTTTTCTAGTTTCGTATGATGTCAGTATCTTCATTCTAGCTCTAAAACTGAACCCACTACAACCTCTGAAAGATTTATTGCGTTAATGCGTTAAAGAAATTAGTGGCGTTCAAACAAATTTGCAATAACGCGTTAACTTTGAAAGCCCTAATTTACACATGTAAATACTGAATAGCATTTCTGTTTTTGCGTTATTACTTTAAGACAAGCCTAATTTTGTCATAGTGCAGTGATGTGGTGCTCATAGAAAACATAATTTTAAGAGGACCCAGATACTGTACAGCCTGAGAGCAGCCTGGCATCGTAGTGAGTTTAGGACATCCACACACCATGCAGAATTAAGAACTGATATGTGTTTTACAGAGTTCACAAACTGTCAGATGTCTGTACAGCACACACTTAACAATACTGAGGGAATTAGAAAGAGAAGTAAGTGATCATTTCAATATACACTGTAAGTAGACACAGTAACACAATGTATTAGTTATTGCTATTTCTGTCTCCCCAAGCAGACAAGTGATCCAAGAAAAATAAAAGGTCTAAAAGCATTGTGGTATCCTCTCCCTGTTGTTTCATGAATATACAGAAACACTATATAGTTACTGGTCCAGTGAACTTTATCAGCCATTTCTAATCAATAATATATTCATCAAACCTCTAACAACAATATGAACAACAGTCTTCATAAACACAATATAACCGTAATAATGACTCACATGAATGATTATAATAATAAAAATGAATGATGATCACAATGTTAAAATAACAGTAATGAACTGAGTGGTGGTATGTATTCAGTTAAGTACTTATTTTTATCAGCCTGCATTAAAATATGGTATTTTAATGCAGGCTGATAAAAATAAGGTAAAATACATGCATAAGATAATGGACTAACTGTAAAAAACACACTGGTTTCTGATCAGAGTGATTAGTGACTGAACAGATAAGGCACCAGGATAAACTAAGCCTGGCTGTTAGCCTGGTCTGGAGCAGGCTAGCTGCACAGAATAAATCTCCATGGTAACTTATGTGCCACTGCTTTCGTGAAACCGAGTCAAGGCTAAACTGAGCCAGGATAACCGGAAAACCCCGGCTTAATCCCTTATCGTGGTTTGGTGAAACAGGCCTCTGACCTACACATCATACTAAACATCTTTGTTTGGTACAGATCCCTGCAAAAAAAAAAAATCTCACCATCATCATTTAATGTGTTTTTCAATGAAAACGAGATTAATGATGTAAAAATGATCATTCTCTCTAATATCGCAAATCATCGCAATTA